>CM055275.1:90310841-90369483 GCA_029237695.1 Conchocele bisecta | reverse complement strand
ATGAGGCGTTGCGCTCAGAGGACTCTCTCAACAGAGAAGCGGCACTTACTGAACTAGACGAAAAAATAACCAAATTTCGAAAAGAGGCCCGGTTGGATCTTGATGGAGTCCGAACGGGTATTGAGAAAGCCCGAGAAGACCACCAGGCGGACCTTACGGAGGCTTATAGGGTGTTGCGCTCAGAGGACTCTCTCAGAGAAGCGGTGGTTGCTGAACTAGACGGAAAAATAACCGAATTTCAAAAAGAGGCCCGGTCGGGTGTTGAGAAAGCCCGAGAAGACCACCAGGCAGCCCTTGTGAAGGCTTATGAGGCGTTGCGCTCAGAGGACTCTCTCATCAGAGAAGCGGCGGTTGCTGAACTACACGGAAAAATAACCGAATTTCAAAAAGAGGCCCGGTCGGGTGTTGAAAAAGCCCTAGAAGGGCACAAGGCGACCATTACGGAGGCTTATGATGCGTTGCGCTTAGAGGACTCTCTCAGCAGAAAAGCGACACTTACCGAACTAGACGGAAAGATAACCGAAGTTTCCGATAAACTGAAACATGATCGTAAAGCCGCGACCAAAGCTCTTGAGGAGGCCTCTTATAAGATTCGTACTGAGGCATATAACGCAAACAGTGCGCTTGCCGGAATAGTGCGAACAATGAAAACGCTAAAACGTGCCATAACAGTTTGGGCTGAGAAGCGGGGCCCATTGGTTGAGGGGCACTATGAATATTCGTTCGGTGCCAAAGCGAGTAATAAATGTGGGGGATACACTATGACAGCTGCGGGTGAAGTTATCCAAATGGCGGTCTGCTCGGTTAATGGTAGTGGTAAACCTGTGGGCGCGGTCGCGATAAAAATATTGTAGTAGATGGGGAAGAACGGGGGGTTGGAGTCACTAAAATCTCTGGAGATAGTTCGACGGTGGTTTCGTTCTCCGGTGATGATCGAATTAGACTTTCCAAAGGTAGTGTTATTAACTTTGTTACGAAAATCGGTGACCCAGAGAGTTCTTCCACTATTGTCTCATTGTTAATTGAACTTAATTTGTAAATACTAATATATTGAAAATCATGAACGAATCACCGCTTCCAATTGTCAATACCACTCCATCAACACTGTGTACAATTAACGAAAGAAGTTCAGATTTTAGGTTGAATAATATCGTCGCTATGCAGGATATTTTAGTTAGAGAATATACAAATAGAAAAAGAAACGCTAAAAATATAGACGTGCGGTGAACATGGCTGAAGCATCTAGCACGGCTCTAGCGAGTGTTTCTGTGTTGTGTGGGGCGGGGACAGCTGCAACTATATCCACCATTATAACGGTTCCTGTAGCGGGGATTTTATGTGCGGTGTCGGCCGTTTCTGGGTTGTTGTATATGGTAATTAGGGCGTCGGGTGGAAAACTCGAGAACAAATGTAGAAAACATGATAGAATATCTGTTCTCGCCAGGTCGAAGAAAAATACCATCGACGTTATGGTGTCCAAAGCGTTGGCCGATAAGAAAATATCAAATTTAGAGTTTGAATCCGTGGTGGAAGAAATGGGGAGATATGAACAATTAAAAAATGATATAAGAATCAAAGCGCGCGCCACCATGCCCAAAATTGAGTGTACTGATTGGGATAAATTTAGGGAAAAACTTGGAGATAAAGTCGGAAGAAATGTTACAGCACCATTATAAGAAAACTATACAACATGTGTTTTTCACTGAGAATTACGCCGTAATCGCATAACAAATTCAGTCGAGGATTACACTGTAATCGCCTGTGTAAATTGATACATTCGGCTATAAATAACTGTCTGTTTACCTCGGCTATCAATTTACGCATGGTTCATAACCCGTGTAATTGAAACATTGTCGTAAATCGATAATTGTACAACACTAGGTAACGTTTATCATAACAGCCTACATGGTCGTGTGGGTTAAGGCGATACTCTATAGAGACGAGGGTCGTGGGTTCGCGCCGCGGTTGGAGCTAAACATTTTTTATTTATTATTTCTATCCCTACAAATGTGGTCGCTATGGTAAACAACTGCATGACAACGGCGTTCCTATCCGACCTCTCGAGGTTGATAAAATTGATAAATTCAGATTGCTAGTTTACATACCATCGATAAGGAAAAATACACTCGGCTATAAATTATTATTTTTTTTTTTTCAATAATAATTATTCAATATCTTTATAAGCGATATCGTAGAAATGTACATTCGTAAACGAATCGTTGGGTTTTAAATTTTTTGTATAATACACCTTAGTTTCATATCCGATACGCATTATCTGTCTTAATGTTCGTATTTGCCTCTTGTATAGTTGACATAATTGCCGGTATAATATTGTAAATGCAACGTTTTTATCGGAGCGTAATAAATTACGCTGGTATTTCATGTATTCGATATCACCTAGTGTTCTCATTTTATAGAATTTATATACAGGATTATAACCCCCGTAAGCTTCGTAAACTTCTTCAACACAGTCATTAAAAATTTGCAATTCAAATTGTATTGTATTATCCATTTTCTCTAATAATATTGGTACTTGTTTTTTCTGTTCAATTGGACGTGAAAAAAACATGATGTATTTATGACACCAATATATACTTTCAAAAGTCAATTACCAATATAATTGGGACTCCCTCTTTTCAAAATTATGTTCTCCAAAAATTCATAAATTTGCTGTCGGGAGACCCAATTTTCCTCGTTAACCAATTTTTTGATTTTCGGGGGTGGTGGGGGTATTATAGAGGGTTATAAATGATATCACGGTAGGTGGTATCATTTTGACTCCCTTACTACTACTGCCTCGCCCATCCCGTGTCCTAAGCCTTGTCAGACATTTTTACCCATTCTCGGCATAACACATATGGCAAGCCAAGTACAATAATTTCTCAAAACCTGGATTTAGGCCCAAATCCGGGTTAAAGGTACATGCCCACGCAGCAGGTTACACTGTACTACTACTTTTCATTTTCTGTCATGCCTTATATGAGCCATTTGTCTACCCACTAACGAGTTATTTTTAATTACGGCGAGTGTTAATTGGTGTTAAATCGCATTTTATATGCCGCGAACAGAAAGGGTATTTTCCGACCTCGTACTATTTTTACCAACACGCGTCACGTGACACGGTCAATCATATCACATATTTGACATGCGCAAGTATCGGAAGTTGAGAACAAAAATCTTTGTTCGAGTCCAAATCTAAATCTCCACGTAACTCTTTCCATTTGGTGATCTGGTCGCCAATACTAACCACTCTCTCTCTCTCTGTACTGCCTGTCCCTCAGACATTTCGCCTTTTTTTTCGGCCGACGCCGTTTCATACAATTTCCGTCCTGGACGTTTCGACATGTTGATATTCTTGTTTACATATTGGGAAGCCTACTGGCGCGCGTAGTATACTGCGCATGCGCACCGCAAGCCGTGATGTGAAAGTCGTCGTCCCCGCACATTATCAAAATAGACTGTTACCGCCGCGCGTCGCTAACAGTAAATTGATAATTAATAAATTATTATATTTGTATACCGGGCACTCGTAATTTTTAGAACTGGTGGAATAGTGACATAATTATACACTTATTTAATTCCTATAAAGAACATTTTGTGCCTACTCCGTGGGCATGTACCTTTAAGCACATTAAACCCGGGTTTGAAGAATTCCAACCAATCGAGATCGCAATCGGTAGTTTTTTCTTACATCCGGATTTGACCATGAGTAAATTATTGTGTTATTTGTGTATCAAACCCGCAATCGAGACCTTGAACCCGTGTTTAAGGTTAACCAAACACACGATAATGCCGTAAACCCAGTTTTTAGCACAGGTTGAATTAACGGACCGCGGTCTATAAATACATTAAAGGTACATGCCCTCCCAGTCGGCACAAACTGTTTTTTATAGGAATTAAATAAGTGTATAATTGTGTTACTATTCAAACAGATCTAAAAATTACGAGTGCCCGCTATACATATTGTCATATATGGGATGTCCCCAGGGTGTCCGGTTTGGAGAGGTACCACAGTAATGCATGTATATGAGATGTCCCCAGGGTGTCAGGTTTTGAGAGGTTTCCACCGGTAATTAAAGGTAAATTGTAAGTCCCCCAGGGGTTCAGGTTTGGGGAGGTTTCCAATGTAATTCCAGTATAGGGATGACCACAGGGTGTCAGGTTTGGAGAGTACCACTGAAATATAAAAAAACCGGGTAATAAGGGATGTCCCCCAGTGTGTCAGGTTTGGAAGGTCCACTGTAATAACAGGGTAATGGGATGTGCCCAGGGTGGTTCAGGTTTGGAGGAAGGTCCCAATGGAATACAGGTAGATGGGATGGGTCCCCAGGGGTTGTCAGGTTTGGAGAAGTTTTCCACTGTAAAACAGGTATTGAGAGTCCCCGGGTGTCAGGTTTGGAGAGGTACCACTGTAATACAGGGTAAATGGGATGTTCCCAGGGTGTCAAGGTTTGGAGAGGTGCCACAGTAATTACAGGTTTTGGGATTGTCCCCGGGGTGTCGGGTTTTGGAGGGGAGGTCCCACTGTAATTACAGGTATATGGGATTTCCCCAGGTTTTGTCAGGTTTGGAGAGGTAAACCGCTTCATCAGGTATATGGGATGGTCCCAGTGGAGTCAGGTTTGAAGGAGGTTTACACTGATACATAAACAGGGAATTATGGGTTCCCCAAGGGTGTCAGGTTTGGAGAGGTTTCCACTGTAATTACAGGAATAATGGGTTGTCCCCCAGGGTGCCCGGGTTTGGAGAGGTACCACTGTAATACAGGTATTATGGGATGTCCCCCAGGGTGTCAGGTTTGGTTGTGGTACCACTGTCATACAGGTACATTGGGATGTCCCCAGAGTGTCAGGTTTGGAGGGTTTCACTGTAATGCAAGGTTATGGGATGGGCCCGGGGTGTCAGGTTTGGAGAGGTTTACATGTAATTCAGGTATAATGGGATGTCCCCAGGGTGTTTTAGGTTTGGAGAGGTACCACTGTAATACAGGTATATGGGACGTCCCAGGTTGGTAAGGTTTGGAGAGGTTCCACCTGTAAAACAGGTATATGGGATGTCCCCAGTGTCAGGTTTGGAGGTTCCGCTGTTAATAAGGTACATGTTTATAATGTCCCCCCAGGGTGCATTTGGAGAGGTTCCACTGTAATTCAGGTATTTATTGGGTGTTCCCCGTTTGTGTTCAGGTTTGGGAGAGGTACCACCAAGTAATACAAGGTATCTGGGATGTCCCCAGGGTTGTCAGGTTTAGAGAGGAACCATGTAACCCAGGTATATGGGATGCCCCAGGGTGTCCAGGTTTTGGAGAGGTTCCACGTAATAGTATAATGGGATGTTCCAGGGTCAGGTTTGAGGGTACCACTGTAATAAGGTTATAGTATGTCCCCAGGGTGTCAGGTTTGGAGAGGTTCCCACTTTAATACAGGTAAATGGATCTTCCCCAGGGTTGTCAGGTTTGGAGGAGGTTCCACTGTAATACAGGATAGTCCCCATGTCCCCTGTGTCAGGTTTGGAGAGGTACCACTGTAATACTGGTATATGGGATGTCCCCAGGGTGTCAGGTTTGGAGAGGTTCCACTGTAATACAGGTATATGGGATGTTCCCAAGGTGTCCGGTTTAGAGAGGTACCACTGTAATACAGGTATAAGGGATGTCCCAGGGTGTCAGGTTTAGATAGGTACCACTGTAATACAGTTATATGGGATATCCCCAGGGTGTCAGGTTTGGAGAGGTACCACTGTAATACAGGTATATGGGATGTTCCCAGGGTGTCAGATTTGGTGAGGTACCACTGTAATACAGGTATATGGGATGTCCCCAGGGTGTCAGGTTTGGAGAGGTTCCACTGTAATACAGGTATATGGGATGACCCCAGGGTGTCACATTTGGAGAGGTACCACTGTAATACAGGTATATGGGATTTTCCCAGGGTGTCAGATTTGGTGAGGTACCACTGTAATACAGGTATATGGGGTGTGCCCCCAGGGTGTCAGGTTTGGAGAGGTACCACTGTAATACAGGTACACGGGATGTTCCCAGGGTGTCAGATTTGGTGAGGTACCACTGTAATACAGGCATATGGGATGTCCCCAGTGTGTCAGGTTTAGGAGGGTACCACTGTAATAGTATATGGGATGTCCCCGGGGTGTCAGGTTTGGAGAGGTTTCCACTTTAATGCAGGTATATGGGATGTCCCCCTGGTGTCAGGTTTTGGAGAGGACCACTGTTAATACAGGTATATGGGATGTCCCCCAGGGTGTCAGGTTTGAGAGGGTTCCACTGTAATACAGTATATGAGATGTCCCCAGAGGTGTCAGGTTTGGAGAGGTACCACTGTTAATACAGGTATTTGGGATGGGGGTCCCCAGGGTGTCAGTTTTGGAGAGGTACCACTGTAATACAGGTATATGGGATGTCCCCAGGGTGTCAGGTTTGGAGAGGTTACACTGTAATACAGGTATATGGGATGTCCCCCCAGGTGTCAGGTTTGGAGAGGTTCCACTGAATACAGGTATATGGGATGTACCCCAGGGTGTCAGGTTTGGGGATAGGTTCCAATGTAATACAGGTCATGGGATGTCCGCAGGTGTCAGGTTTGGAGAGGTTTAACAACTGTAATACAGGTATATAGGGATGTCCAGGGTGTCAGGTTTGGAGATTTACCACTGTAATACAGGTATATGGGATGTCCGCAGGGTGTCAGGTTTGGAGAGGTTACACTGTAATACAGTATATGGGATGTCCCCATGGGTGTCAGATTTGGAGAGGTTCCACTGTAATACAGGTATATGGGATGTCCCCTGTTTGTCAGGTTTGGAGAGGTTCCACTGTAATTCAGGTATATGGGATGTCCCCTGTTTGTCAGGTTTGGAGAGGTTCCACTGTAATACAGGTACATGGGATGTACCCAGGGTGTCAGGTTTGGAGAGGTACCACTGTAATACAGGTATATGGGATGTTCCCAGTGTCTCAGGTTTGGAGAGGTTCCACTGTAATACAGGTATATGGGATGTCCCCAGGGTGTCAGGTTTGGAGAGGTACCACTGTAATACAGGTATATGGGATGTCCCCAGGGTGTCAGGTTTGGAGAGGTTCCACTGTAATACAGGTATATGGGATGTCCCCAGGATGTCAGGTTTGGAGAGGTACCACTGTAATACAGGTATATGGGATGTCCCCGGGGTGTCTGGTTTGGAGAGGTACCACTGTAATACAGGTATATGGGATGTCCCCGGGGTGTCAGGTTTGGAGAGGTATCACTGTAATACAGATATATGGGATGTTCCCAGGGTGTCAGGTTTGGAAAGGTATCACTGTAATACAGGTATATGGGATGTCCCCAGGGTGTCAGGTTTAGAGAGGTTCCACTGTAATACAGGTATATGGGATGTCCCCAGGGTGTCAGGTTTGGAGAGGTACAACTGTAATACAGGTATATGGGATGTTCCCAGGGTGTCAGATTTGGTGAGGTACCACTGTAATACAGGTATATGGGATGTCCCCAGGGTGTCAGGTTTGGAGAGGTTCCACTGTAATACAGGTATATGGGATGACCCCAGGGTGTCACATTTGGAGAGGTACCACTGTAATACAGGTATATGGGATTTTCCCAGGGTGTCAGATTTGGTGAGGTACCACTGTAATACAGGTATATGGGGTGTCCCCAGGGTGTCAGGTTTGGAGAGGTACCACTGTAATACAGGTACACGGGATGTTCCCAGGGTGTCAGATTTGGTGAGGTACCACTGTAATACAGGCATATGGGATGTCCCCAGTGTGTCAGGTTTGGAGAGGTACCACTGAATACACCCCTGTATACCAGTATGGGATGTCCCCAGGGTGTCAGGTTTGGAGAGGTTCCACTTAAATACAGGTATATGGGATGTCCCCAGGGTGTCATGTTTGGAGAGGTACCACTGTAATACAGGTATATGGGATGTCCCCAGGGTGTCAGGTTTGGAGAGGTACCACTGTAATACAGGTATATGGGATGTCCCCAGGGTGTCAGGTTTGGAGAGGTTACACTGTAATACAGGTATATGGGATGTCCCCAGGGTGTCAGGTTTGGAGAGGTTCCACTGTAATACAGGTATATGGGATGTCCCCAGGGTGTCAGGTTTGGATAGGTTCCAATGTAATACAGGTACATGGGATGTCCGCAGGGTGTCAGGTTTGGAGAGGTTACACTGTAATAAAGGTATATGGGATGTCCCAGGGTGTCAGGTTTGGAGATGTACCACTGTAATACAGGTATATGGGATGTCCGCAGGGTGTCAGGTTTGGAGAGGTTACACTGTAATACAGGTATATGGTATGTCCCCTGGGTGTCAGATTTGGAGAGGTTCCACTGTAATACAGGTATATGGGATATCCCCTGTTTGTCAGGTTTGGAGAGGTTCCACTGTAATTCAGGTATATGGGATTTCCCCTGTTTGTCAGGTTTGGAGAGGTTCCACTGTAATACAGGTACATGGGATGTACCCAGGGTGTCAGGTTTGGAGAGGTACCACTGTAATACAGGTATATGGGATGTTCCCAGTGTCTCAGGTTTGGAGAGGTTCCACTGTAATACAGGTATATGGGATGTCCCCAGGGTGTCAGGTTTGGAGAGGTACCACTGTAATACAGGTATATGGGATGTCCCCAGGGTGTCAGGTTTGGAGAGGTTCCACTGTAATACAGGTATATGGGATGTACCCAGGGTGTCAGGTTTGGAGAGGTACCACTGTAATACAGGTATATGGGATGTCCCCAGGGGTGTCTCGGTTTGGAGAGGTACCTACTGTAATACAGGTATATGGGATGTCCCCGGGGTGTCAGGTTTGGAGAGGTATCACTGTAATACAGATATATGGATGTTCCTGGATGTCGGGAGTCAGGTTTAGATGGTTCCACTGATAATACAGGTATATGGGATGTCCCAGGGTAGGTCAGGTTTGGAGAGGTACCACTGTAAATACAGGTAATATGGATGTCAGGTGTCAGTGATAGTCCAATGTTAATACAGGTACATGGGATGTCCGCAGGTGTCAGGTTTGAGAGGTACACTGTAATACAGGTATATGGGATGTCCCAGGGTGTCCAGGTTTGGAGATGTACCACTGTAATACATGGTAGATGGATGTCCCCAGGGTGTCAGGTTTCGATAGGTCCAATGTAATACAGGTACATGGATGTCCGCAGGTGTCAGGTTTGGAGAGGTTACACTGTAATACAGGTATATGGATGTCCCAGGGTGTCAGGTGGAGAGTCCACAGTAATACAGGTATAATGGGATGACCCCAGGTGTCAGGTTTGGATAGGTCCATAATATCAGGTACAATGGGATGTCCGCAGGGTGTCAGGTTGGAGAGGTTACACTGTAATACAGGTATATGGGATGTCCCTCAGGTGTCAGGTTTGGAGATGTACCTCTGTAATACAGGTATATGGATGGTCCGCAGGGTGTCAGGTTTGGAGGGAGGTACCACTGTACAGGTATGGGATATCCCCGGGTTGTCAGGTTTGGAAAGGTATCATGTATACAGGTATATGGATGTCCCCAGGTGTCAGGTTTAGAGAGGTTCCACTGTAATACAGGTATATGGGATGTCCCCAGGGTGTCATGTTTGGAGAGGTCACTGGGTGATACATGTATATGTGATGTCCCATGGGTGTCCAGGTTTGGGAGAAGGTACACTGGGTATTACACAGGTATATGGGATGTCAGGGGTTTTGGTACTGTAATAGGTATATGGATGTCGGGAGGGTGTCAGGTTTGGAGAGGTTTACTGGTAATACAGGATCCACTGTATACAGTATATGGGAGTTCCCAGGGGTGTCAGGTTTGGAAAGGTACCACTGTAATACAGGTTATACTGTATGTCCCAGTCAGGTTTGGAGAGGTTCCACTTTAATACAGGTATATGGGATGTCCCCAGGGTGTCAGGTTTGGAGAGGTACCACTGTAATACAGGTATATGGGATGTCCCCATGGTGTCAGGTTTGGAGAGGTTCCACTGTAATACAGGTATATGGGATGTTCCCAGGGTGTCAGGTTTGGAGAGGTACCACTGTAATACAGTTATTTGGGATGTTCCCAGTGTGTCAGGTTTGGAGAGGTTCCACTGTAATACAGGTATATGGGATGTCCCCAGGGTGTCAGGTTTGGAGGGTTCCACTGTAATACAGGTATATTGGATGTCCCCAGGGTGTCAGGTTTGGAGAGGTTCCACTCACATACAGGTATATTGGATGTCCCCAGGGTGTCAGGTTTGCAGAGGTACCACTGTAATACAGGTATATGGGATGTCCCCAGGGTGTCAGGTTTGGAGAGGTTCCATTCACATACAGGTATATGGGATGTCCCCTGGGTGTCCGGTTTGGAGAGGTTCCACTGTAATACAGGTATATGGGATGTCCCCAGAGTGTCAGGTTTGGAGATGTACCACTGTAATACAGGTATATGGGATGTCCCCAGGGTATCAGGTTTGGAGAGGTACCAATGTAATACAGGTATATGGGATGTACCCAGGGTGTAAGGTTTGGAGAGGTTTCACTGTAATACAGGTATATGGGATGTCCCCAGGGTGTCAGGTTTGGAGAGGTACCACTGTAATACAGGTATATGGGATGTCCCCGGGGTGTCTGGTTTGGAGAGGTACCACTGTAATACAGGTATATGGGATGTCCCCAGGGTGTCAGGTTTGGAGAGGTTCCACTTTAATACAGGTATATGGGATGTCCCCAGGGTGTCAGGTTTGGAGAGGTACCACTGTAATACAGATATATGGGATGTTCCCAGGGTGTCAGGTTTGGAAAGGTACCACTGTAATACAGGTATATGGGATGTCCCCAGGGTGTCAGGTTTGGAGAGGTACCACTGTAATACAGGTATATGGGATGTCCCCAGGGTGTCAGGTTTGGAGAGTTACCACTGTAATACAGGTATATGGGATGTCCCCAGGGTGTCAGGTTTGGAGAGGTTCCACTGTAATACAGGTATATGGGATGTTCCCAGGGTGTCAGGTTTGGAGAGGTACCACTGTAATACAGGTATATGGGATGTTCCCAGTGTGTCAGGTTTGGAGAGGTTACACTGTAATACAGGTATATGTGATGTTCCCAGGGTGTCAGGTTTGGAGAGGTTCCACTGTAATACAGGTATATGGGATGTCCCCAGGGTGTCAGGTTTGGAGGGTTCCCAGGGTGTCAGGTTTGGAGAGGTTCCACTCACATACAGGTATATTGGATGTCCCCAGGGTGTCAGGTTTGCAGAGGTACCACTGTAATACAGGTATATGGGATGTCCCCAGGGTGTCAGGTTTGGAGAGGTTCCACTGTAATACAGGTATATTGGATGTTCCCAGGGTGTCAGGTTTGGAGAGGTACCACTGTAATACAGTTATATGGGATGTTCCCAGTGTGTCAGGTTTGGAGAGGTTACACTGTAATAAAGGTATATGTGATGTTCCCAGGGTGTCAGGTTTGGAGAGGTTCCACTGTAATACAGGTATATGGGATGTCCCCAGGGTGTCAGGTTTGGAGGGTTCCACTGTAATACAGGTATATTGGATGTCCCCAGGGTGTCAGGTTTGGAGGGTACCACTGTAATACAGGTATATGGGATGTCCCCAGGGTGTCAGGTTTGGAGAGGTACCACTGTAATACAGGTATATGGGATGTCCCCAGGGTGTCAGGTTTGGAGAGGTTCCACTGTAATACAGGTATATGGGATGTCCCCAAGGGTGTCAGGGTGTCAGGTTTGGAGAGGTTCCACTGTAATACAGGTATATGGGATGTCCCCTGGGTGTCCGGTTTGGAGAGGTTCCACTGTAATACAGGTATATGTGATGTCCCCAGGGTGTCAGGTTTGGAGAGGTACCACTGTAATACAGGTATATGGGATGTCCCCAGGGTGTCAGGTTTAGAGAGGTACCACTGTTATACAGGTATACGGGATGTCCCCAGGGTGTCAGGTTTGGAGAGGTACCACTGTAATACAGGTATATGGGATGTCCCCAGGGTGTCAGGTTTGGAGAGGTTCCACTGTAATACAGGTATCTGGGATGTCCCCAGGGTGTCAGGTTTGGAGAGGTACCACTGTAATACAGGTATATGGGATGTCCCCGGGGTGTCAGGTTTGGAGAGGTACCACTTTAATACAGATATATGGGATGTTCCCAGGGTGTCAGGTTTGGAAAGGTATCACTGTAATACAGGTATATGGGATGTCCCCAGGGTGTCAGGTTTGGAGAGGTTCCACTGGAATACCCCAGGTATGATGGGATGTAGGGTGGGTGTCAGTGGTTTGGAGAGGTACCACTGTAATATAGGTATATGGGATGTCCCCAGGGTGTCAGGTTTGGAGAGGTACCACTGTAATACAGGTATATGGGATGTTCCTAGGGTGTCAGGTTTGGAGAGGTACCACTGTAATACAGGTATATGGGATGTTCTCAGTGTGTCAGATTTGGAGAGGTTACACTGTAATACAGGTATATGTGATGTTCCCAGGGTGTCAGGTTTGGAGAGGTTCCACTGTAATACAGGTATATGGGATGTCCCCAGGGTGTCAGGTTTGGAGGGTTCCCAGGGTGTCAGGTTTGGAGAGGTTCCACTCACATACAGGTATATTGGATGTCCCCAGGGTGTCAGGTTTGCAGAGGTACCACTGTAATACAGGTATATGGGATGTCCCCAGGGTGTCAGGTTTGGAGAGGTTCCACTGTAATACAGGTATATGGATGTCCAAGGGTGTCAGGTTTGGAGAGGTTCCACTGTAATACAGGTATATGGGATGTCCCCAGGGTGTCAGGTTTGGAGAGGTTCCACTGTAATACAGGTATATGGGATGTCCCCTGGGTGTCCGGTTTGGAGAGGTTCCACTGTAATACATGGTTTATTGGATGTCCCCAGGGTGTCAGGTTTGGAGAGGTTCCTTTCCCCTGTAATACAGGTATTGGGATGTCCCCTGGTGTGGGAGAGGTTCCACTGTAATACAGATATATGGGATGTCCCAGGGTGTCAGGTTTATTTGGAGAGGTACCACTGTAATACAGGTATATGGGATGTCCCCAGGGTGTCAGGTTTGGAGAGTTACCACTGTAATACAGATATATGGGATGTCCCCAGGGTGTCAGGTTTGGAGAGGTACCACTGTCATACAGGTATATGGGATGTCCCAGGGTGTCAGGTTTGGAGAGGTTCAACTGTAATACAGGTATATGGGATGTCCGCAGGGTGTCAGGTTTGGAGAGGTTCCACTGTAATACAGGTATATGGGATGTAACCAGGGTGTAAGGTTTGGAGAGGTTCCACTGTAATACAGGTATATGGGATGTCCGCAGGGTGTCAGGTTTGGAGAGGTTTTCCACTGTAATATAGGTATATGGGATGTTCCCAGGGTGTAGTTTGGAGAGGTTTCCACTGTAATTACAGGTATATTTGATGTCCCCAGGAGGGTGTAGGGTTTGGAGAGGTACCACTGTAATACAGGTATGGGATGTCCTCAGGGTTTTGTCAGGTTTGGAGAGGTACCACGGTCATACAGGTATATGTTATGTCCCAGGGTGTCAGGTTTGGAGAGGTTCCACTGTAATACAGGTATATGGGATGTCATGGGATGTCCCCAGGGTGTCAGGTTTGGAGAGGTACCACTGTAATACAGATATATGGGATGTCCCCAGGGTGTCAGGTTTGGAGAGGTTGCACTGTAATACAGGTATATGGGATGCCCCCAGGGTGTCAGGTTTGGAGAGGTACCACTGTAATACAGGTATATGGGATGTACCCAGTGTGTCAGGTTTGGAGAGGTTCCACTGTATTACAGGTATATGGGATGTTCCCAGGGTGTCAGGTTTGGAGAGGTACCACTATAATACAGGTACATGTATATGGGATTGTCCACAGTGGTGTCAGTTTGGAGAGGTTCCACTGTAATACAGGATATGGGATGTTCCCAGGGTGTCAGGTTTGGAGAGGTACCACTGTAATACAGGTATATGGGATGTCCCAGGGTGTCAGGTTTGGAGAGGTTCCACTGTAATACAGGTATATGGGATGTCCCCAGGGTGTCAGGTTTGGAGAGGTACCACTGTAATACAGGTATATGGGATGTCCCCAGGGTGTCATGTTTGGAGAGGTTCACTGTAATACAGGTATATGGGAATGTCCCCAGTGTGTCAGGTTTAGAGAGGTTCCACAGTAATACAGGTATATGGGATGTCCCCAGGGTGTCCGGTTTGGAGAGGTACCACTGTAATACAGGTATATGGGATGTCCCCAGGGTGTCCGGTTTGGAGAGGTTCCACTGTAATACAGGTATATGGGATGTCCCCAGTGTGTCAGGTTTGGAGAGGTTACACTGTAATACAGGTATGTGGGATGTTCCCAGGGTGTCAGGTTTGGAGAGGTACCACTGTAATACAGGTATATGGGATGTCCCCAGAGTGTCAGGTTTGGAGAGGTACCAATGTAATACAGGTAGGGAATGGGATGTTCCCCACCCCAGGGTGTCAGGTTTGGAGAGGTCCACTGTAATACAGGTATATGGGATGTTCCCCCAGGGAGTCAGGTTTGGAGAGGTTACCACTGTAATACTGGTATAATGGGATGTTTTCCCAGGGTGTACAGGTTTATTTGGAGAGGTTCCACTGTAATACAGGTATATGGGATGTCACCAGGGTGTCAGGTTTGGAGAGGTTCTACTGTAACACAGGTATATGGGATGTCCCCAGGGTGTCAGGTTTGGAGAGGTTCCACTGTAATACAGGTATATGGGATGTCCCCAGGGTGTCAGGTTTGGAGAGGTACCACTGTAATACAGGTATATTGGATGTCCCCAGGGTGTCAGGTTTGGAGAGGTTCCACTGTACTACAGGTATATGGGATGTCCCCAGGGTGTCAGGTTTGGAGAGGTTCCACTGTAATAAAGGTATATGGGATGTCCCCAGGGTGTCAGGTTTGGAGAGGTACTGGAGCCAAGCTTTTATTTAATAGTCCTATATTTATCTACATATCATATCTGCACAGGTCCACATATTGCCACAATATTGTCAACACAGTTTACGCAAATGTAATATAATAATTTACGTGTATAAATTACCTGTAATAGTGGTCAGTTTAGTGGTCAGTTTGGACATTCATGAAGTTTCATAAAAATATTCCAAAGGGTGGTCGAGTTATGCCCCGGACACGAAATCAGTGCGCGAAACAAAAAAGGGAGATAACTGAAAAGTTAGCTATGAAAGAGTTGTCATTGTTGTGCGCGATACACCTTCGGGTCGTGATCTATGCATGTGTGAAGTTTCATGAACATATTCCAAAGGGTGTTCGAGTTATGCTCCGGACAAGAAGTGTCTGCGGCGGACGCGGACGCGGGCGGACGCGGACGCGGCACGGTGTCAAACCCATAGTATCCCCCAACGAAGTCCGGGGATACAATTAGCTCAATTGCACAAAACTAACACAGTTACTAGTTATCACAAACAAACATTTTATCAAAATCCAATTTTTTCAGGCAACACATGTTTCCTTTTGGGTTCAGAATATGATACAAATCTACAACTGACGTATTTTTAACAGATCTGTTACATACCTTTCTGCACATATCTGAGACCCAGTAACATTAAATAGATTGTTTATGCCCCACCGGCACCACGATAGTTGAGGGGGCCTTTAATGTTACCCTTGTCCGTCCGCACCAATATATAGGGTATATGTAGCTAGCCCCCACAGGGATGGACTTAGTAAAGAATAGGGTTAGTTATATTAGCAACCTAAACAACCGATTTATGTGGCTAAAGAGGGGCCTTATGTGGCTCGTATGTGGCACAATTGTTAAGAACGTCCGTCCGTCCGTCCGTCACCAGCCTTGTAAGTTGTACAACTTTTAAACCATACTAGCTACAGACCTGAAACTTGGTATGTAGCTTCCTTAATATGATGAGTAGATGCACAACGTTTACTTTGGTTTCTGCTTTGACCTCCGGGTCATGGATTATCTCTCCCTTTTCGACTTAGAAGTTGGCAATTTTGACTTGTAGCTCGTAAAACGTTTAAACTGTAAGACCTGAATCATGGTATCAATGATGAGTAGCGGCGCAAAGCTTATTTCGATTTTTGTTTCAACACCCCCCCCCCCCCCCCCCCCCCCCCCCCCCCCACCCGGGTCATGGATTATCTCCCCTTTTGCACTTGGAATTTTACCTTGTCTATTATCAAAGCGGTATGTGGGACATTCATGTTCTATGAACACATTTTCTAGCTTTCGACTATGATTTATTATATTTACCATAGTACATATATTTAAAATAAAACTTAGAATTGACCGTGTGTGGTTTATATAAATCAGGAGTACAGTGCAGGTGAATTATGTAGGTGAACATATGGTTAACATACATACCATAACCCAACACTTATTGTGAAATACACATGTATATAAAATATACCCAAACATGTTAAAGTGCGGGTAACCCAACCCAGTTATGTGTATGTGGGTGAATTATCGACCTTCATATTTTGTATATAAAGTGTTTGTTTGTGTCTGTCTCAATTACACCTATTGTGAAATATGCACACAAATGTTAAAATGTGGGCAACCCTACCCAGTTTATGTGTATGTTGGTGTATTTTCGAGCTTGATGTTTTGTATTTAAAGGTACATACCCACTCAGTAGGCACAAGGTGTTCTTTATAAAAATTAAATAAGTGTATGATTGTTTCACTATTCCACCAGTTGTCAAAATTACGAATGCCCGCTATACAAATATAATCATTTAGTAACATATATTTTACTGATAGTGACTCGCGGTGGTATCAGACTATTTTCATATGCAAATGAGGCATGATTTTTGTTTAATTATTTATATTAATTAAATGCGTCACCTAAAACAAATATATTTTCGACAGATTATAAAGTACGATCATTGCACATCAAAACATAAATACAGCGAATAAACAGTAATATCGCAAAAAGCAAACACGGTTATCGCCCGTGATATCACTTTGGAAATTTATGTCTAATATAAAATGTTTACTAATGTCAATCAATACGTGGGGTAATGGTGAATGAATGTGTATTTTACCAAAAAACATTTTGTGCCTACTGAGTGGGCATGTACCTTCAAAGTGTTTGTTTTTGTCTGTTGTTTTCAGTGGGTGGTATGTGGGAGCAAGCGATGTGTAATTTAATGATCGGGGTTCATCCTTACCGGAATTCCGACTGGAGACCTGGTTTGGCCCTCACACATCTTCGGCATTTTGTATGTGACAGTTGAATCTGGTTATACCCCTTATGTGAGTATTACGATTATTCGTAATCCTATTCTAGGGGAATGGGCGAAGTGACTTGATGTGGTATTGACCTGGCACCAGGTCAGGTTATTCTAATTTCAGGGCTGAATATATTTTTTTCTCGATGTAAATATTATGTTCTGATTTTGGGATTTTCCCCCCAATGCAAGTTAAAATGGGATTGAACCCGTTTGCCCGGCCTTACATGATATTAGCTGCTGATAGGCCGTTAAACACCAACAAACAAACAAAACAAACAAACTGTGGTTTTCAACTGTAATATGTATATTCCTTTAATTTATTAGGCCTCTAATCAAGTTTGAAAGTAAGAACATGGTATAATGACATTTGAAACTGTAGTGTAAACAATGATATCTATATATAGTAAACATAAATTCTGCACTGTTTATGCCTCAAATTATTGTTCTTGTCCTAATTAAAATACAGATAATTCAGGTAATTGAATAGGTGATAAATCAGTGGGCTGTGATCTGACAAAACCACGCTTATTGCATTTGCAGTTAACATGGTTAAGTTGTGTCTTCTGTTGCAGCAATTTCATGCAAATATCCATTCTGCACAAACATTATTATCGATTAACCCTTTCAACTTCCCGTGCCTCTCTCTTTATCCCAATGATTGCAAACATTGTAAATACAGACGAACAATCTCTGCGGAGTATTTAATCGGACGGAATCTAACGTTTAAACTTGGTCGGATTCAAATACATGTATGCACTGTGATACCGTACTTCACAATCCTCAGTTTTAAATTGTTTCTGTATCGTAAAACTGAATATTTATTCATTTTTAAAAACTTAAAATTGTGGCAGATGATCGAAATGAAAATCTGATGTTTACATGCGAAATGAACCGGTGCATCGGTATATTTTAACCGCACGATGACCCCACTGTATATTCATACCATATCCGTACGGATATATCGTATGTTTGTATAATATCCGTATAGTACGTTTGTATAATGTAAACAAACTGTACTATACGATGATACGGTACAAACATACCAATGTTATATGATCATACGATATGTTCATTAAATATACCAATACTATAAGATTACGATATGTATACGATATTAGTATATACAAATAGGTAAGGAGCAGAAATACGCTACTGTAGGTGTATATATACGCCTAACGCTAAGTTTTTACCGCAAATAGCGAAAGAATGATCGCACAAATGGTATCGCGAAAGAATGACCGCACAAACTGGACCGCGAAATAATGACCGTACAAACGGTATCGCGAAAGAATGACCGCAAAACGGGACCGCGATTGGACCGCAATTAGACTGCAATTTCAGAGGGGACGAATTGCAATTCAAGGACCGCTGGATTGCAATTCTTGGTAAGGGAATCGCAGGCGGGAGGTGTATATCCAGATCAGAAATGGGCCTTAGTAACTGATTCACGAAACCTGCCCAAATTGTACGGCTATATAAATAATGCAAAAACAATACTTATTTTGATAAAATTAAATTTTATCAAAATTTAAGAATGAGACTACTTTTTATTTCGTGAAATTTGGTCAAATATTGATTTTATTTCGTGAAATTTGTTCTTTATGGCAATTTAACAAGGGGGAAAAGAGGTGCATAACCTGGAAGTGGAGGTGAAAAACGAAACACTTTGGAAAATATTGCTGAAATCTAGCGAGATAGCTTGGAAATGATCTAAATAAGAAAACAAAAGTTACATTTTGTGTGAAGATGTCTATGGGGAGTTAACATGTGGAAATTGTTTTTTTCGCAATAAAACCAATATTGGACCAAATTTCACGAAATAAAAAGTAGGCTCATTCATAAATTGTGCTCTAATTTAATATCGTTTTTGTATTATTTATATAGTCGTAACTAAAATGTGGGCAGGTTTCGTGAAACGGACTGTAGGGTATTTGTGCCCACTGTATCTGCTCGACAAATATCACGCCCCTGTAGCCTAAACTGAATCTTGTTAGTAGAACGGATTTTTCACTGACTGCATGGCGAACATTGTAGGCCCTGATCAGACTGTGCGAATGCACAGGCTGATCTGGATCTACACTGATCGCCATTTCACCAATGAAACAATTGCCATGCTTCGAAAAAGAAATATGGATCGTTATCAGAAGTGTTTTATTTGATCACTAGCTACACTGGTCACAAATTCCATAAGTCCCGTGTGTCCTGTCAGAGACACATATATGATCATATACACGGTATATTTGAAACTTACTTCAAATCTCTGTTTTCGGGAATTCTTGAAACCGTTGCTGGTGTGATTGCCATGGTAACGGTGCCATTCTTTTGTTTGGACCATATCTGGCAATGCAACTTGTGGTCTCCTTCTGCAAAGACGGAGAGTAAAACCAGACTAATACTAACCCGAATTGTATGGCTGTCACGTAAGTCGTAAGTCGTTACAGACAGAAAATTCGTGTTATACTAATACAGTCAACCCTATGAATAAAGGCCAGCCATTGGAACAGAAAAATCAAGCATTTGTTCACAGGTGGCCTTTGTTCACAGGTGGTCTTTGTTCAAAGGTTCATTTATGTAGTACTTGAATACTTGTGTAAACAAAAGCGTGACTGCTGAAGACAGGTTCTTGTTATTGTATTATAGGAATTGTTTCCACGGGTACTTGTATTTGACTACAGCAATCAGACGCATCAAAATCCACAGAAATACCCATATGACACCAAAATAATGACAATCTGTTCTAACACATGTGATAGCAACTAGCGCAGACTGGGTATACGCTGGTTATAAAGGCTATACGCAATCTGCTATAATGGGCTTTGCTAAGTCTACATACATTTGACCACAATGCGAGCATGTTTTTTCAATGTTTACTGGCTTTGTTACCCAAAGTAGTGCTATAAGTTGCATAATCTGCATGTTGCATGTGTCGTGTGCACACTTATACGGTAATGCACGTGTATTTCCGTTGTCGTGTAGGTTCACAAATTGCATGAAGTCGATATATGCGGTCATGCGTGTTTGGCGTAATTGTTCTTGTTTCATGTTAACTGTGTTCTTGACTATAGTTTTCCACGAGTGCTTGCTCAGCAACAGTATTGTGTTTCTGTAAGCATTCAAGTGATCGATCAAGTTGTATTTGTGAAATAGTGTGTATATGTCTCTAATAAATCCTGTGTGTTATGATACGAGGTCGTGTCCGCATAGACCCAAATCCGCGCAGTCTGATCAGGGTCTGCGCTAGTTGCTATCACAGTCAGTTGAACAGATTGTCATTATGTTGGTGTTATATCGGTATTTTGGTGGATTAGGATAGATTTGGGTGGATTTTGTTGTTTTTTTGGTAATTTACATAGTTTTGTGCAATTACATAGTTTTGTGCAATTTACATAGTTTTGTGCTCAAACACGACAGAAATCGCCAATTATCTACACATTCACCGTTCAGAACTTTCCGGGCCCTTTTGTAAAGTATACTGACACAACTCATAAAAAACTAACTCATAAAACAACTAACTCATAAAACACCGACATATGAACCTTTCTTCAAGAACCTGTGGTTGCTATACGAGAGATGAAACCCCAGCCATGCTTCTAACAACACTGGTGCTACAGTCCGCGCTACAGCTTTCACGCAAAAAAACACACCGGTTACCGACATTGGTTTTCCACATTTATTTTCCAATGTGTTATACATAGAAAGTTGTTTGCGCCGGTTACTGGACGAAATTGTGTGTATGCAATATCTTCAATAGCTGAGTGGTTCACTGGCGATGCACTCCGCGCCAGCGTAAACTGTTTCACGTAGAAATAGGCGCATATTTCGATGTGAAACATTTTACGCCGGCGCGCAGTGATCACCAGTAAACATTTGTTTTGCTCAGGCTGCAGGGTTGTACACAACAAATGTAAGCTCTCACAAAACAGCTCCGAAACGGTGTCATCGGTGTCAATAAATAGTATAACATAACCATTATCTTTCTAACTGCTCGTTTAAATTGAAAAAACATTTGATACATGCATGCATTATTGAATTTGACTTGACATTTGTGATGCATTAAAATGACGATATGTCTGTGACCGTTTGAGACACGCCATGTGATTACGTACCTAAGAACAAGTGCGATTTTTCATGAAATGTATTTACAGAAACTGTGATGTTTTCTGTAATTAACGTCATAAGATGACGACATTTTCATCAGCTGTCGGGATCATTTAAGGATAATATCGCAAATTTCGTAAATATTTTTTTTAAATATTGACGTTTTTGTTATTGATGAAAAAGTACTTATGAGGCAGCTATTCGCTAGATTGATAATAATATAGACCTCCCTCTATAATTGCCTCGGGTGGGGAGGGAGTCTTCATCGCATGAACGTAATTCATTAGTTACAGAGACATTTAGGAACATTTAGGTCGAAGTGGGACTTACTAGCAGGGCCTTGTGACGTACATTACCCACGTGGTTATTTCTTTTATACTACATATCAGGCTCAGACACTCGAAGTGCTTTGTCTTATTGTATACATTGTACACATGCTTGAATGCGAGTTGGCAAGGTCAATAGATATTCAGATACGTGATACTCTGAGCCACAGACATTCGGCGTGTTTCGGCTTTCATCGGTATAACTCTATATATATGTAAAACTCTATATATCAATATTTATCTACAATAAATCTCTGCCTTTGTGCTTATTTTGTTTACCCCCCCTCCCCCCCCCCCCCACCCCCCCCCCCCCCACCATTCCACCTCATATTATAGGTTTGGAAAGTACAGCCATTGTAAAGATGAATCTAGTAGAGGAATATAATATACACAGAGTAATACAGGTATAATATATATTGAGTATATTGAGTTATACAGGTATAATATATATTGAGTAATACAGGTTCAAGCAAAGACCATGCTCTCACGGAACCAGCCTTGTTTTGTTTTATAACCAGTGTGGGGATCGGAACAGATTGTGTATTAGCTCGTCAATACATAATGTTACCAACAACTTGTAAACATTTAACCCTTTCAGTCCTAAATAACTGGAATGGATTATAATATGTTAATTTTCGGTCAATTCCAATCATCACAACATATTTTTCAAATAGTCCATTTATAAAATGTTATTTTTTTAAACAAATATGAAAATTACTTGCAAAGAGTGCAGATCCTGATGATACGGCTCGTCATGAGCCGGCTCGTCTGGATCTACACTGTTTGCAAAACACATATATAGATGGCTGTAGCGTTGAAAGTGTTAACACATGACTTAAACATGTAGATGCACAGTATGATTCAACAGCACGTTGTGCAGAGTGGGGCTGGTTCAGTTGGATCATGGATAATATGAATGATGCTATATTATCGACTACATGCTTTACATATATGATATACTTAACCCTTTGAACCCGAAAGCCCGCTATATCGGTTTACAAAAAACAGTGTAGATCCAGATGATGAGGCGGCTCGTAACGAGCCTGATCATCAGGATCTGCACTGTTTAAAAGTAATTTTCATATTTTTGAGAACAACAAATACCCCCTTTTCATAAATGGAATAGTCTGAAAATCATTTTGCGATGATTGGATTGATTGCAAAATTAACAAATCGCAGCCCATTACAGTTACTTAGGGGTGAAAGGGTTAATGAAACGTTGGCTCTTGCAGCGCTGGAGAGTGACATTGTCGTCTGCGCGTTTATTTTAAAGCATTGCTGTCTTTTTTAAATAACCGTGACGGACAAGTTTTTCATTGCAATTTTAGCTCTCTCTTTAGTGACGATTTTACTGTACTGCTGTCTGTTTTTAATAACACGGGCAAGTTTTTGATAGCTTTTTTAGCCCTCTCTTTAGTGACGATTCTATTGTACCCCTCAACCATGCAGTCTTAAAAAATAATAGGACTTTGATTTCTACCCAGTACTGCAACTGTAAAACGGGATGAATATCTGTAATTGTATATTTTGTATTTGTACCTGACTATTCTATGTATAATTATGTACAGTTTGTGGGGGATGGCCCCGACCCACCACAAACCTATTACGGGGTAATAAATATTGTCCGACCAAAGTTAGAAGCCTTGTTCATATACATGTATATATAAACTTATACCGATGAAAGCCGATTGTAAATCACTCTTCCAATCGTTACATTAAAGAGATGGGGTTAAATTGCTACCCTCGCGAGAGGTATGGAGCGGGGTACATGTAGCATTTTTGTTTATAATATTTACACGGCATTTTCTGATAGTTTCAAAATGTAAATACACAAATATGGCATTAGAATTAACAATAACAGTTTTACGTCAATTTGTCGCAATTGCTGTTGCGAACATCGATGTTGCGAACTTTAACCAATCAACAACATCGCGCGTCTTTACGTGTGTCTAATGTATTGTATTGGAATGTAAACGGAATGGGTCGAATAGGCGTTTCCATTATGAATTTATAGAAGGTGTAAGTATACGAAAAGTAATGCTATTTCTATTGCATAAACAAGGTTCTTGATCACAAGTACTATTTAATATTTTCCTTAATATGCAAGGGATTTTGATGAAATATGGCGCAGCAAACGCGTCTTCATGAGCTGTATTTAGTTGTCCCATGAGTTCGGCACATACTTATGTCATTTATGAGAAGAACCCATTTCAGTGTCGGTAGCCACGGAAATCGATTCTTAGCAAAAACGACGGAAGTTTGGGCCAAAGTACAGAGACCACCAAATTCAGCTTAACAAGACGCGTTTGATGCACCATATCTCATCAAAATCCGTTACATAATAAGACAAAAATAATAAGTACTTTCAATCGGAGGGCTTCTGAAAGTTTCAGTACTTGTTGTTGTTGTTGTAACCACGTGATAATACACCTTGATAAAGCAGCTTCACCATCAATGGAAATGTCATTACAATATCAAATAGTATTACGAAGATTATTTGAAAAGTAATGCGATATTCGGTAGCTCACTCTCAATGGAAAATCATTGACATTTCAAGCATGCATGTACGTAGTACATGTATCAGGCTTTCTGACATTATACTTACTTGTTGCTGCACCGACGATTCGTACTTTATCCCCATCGATATAAGCCGAATATACGTAGTTATTTCTGTCGTCGGCAACCGGCCGCCATCTTGTTTCAATTGCTTCATTATTTGGGAGTGAAACGTTCGGACATGCCGTATGCTGTATGTGTAGTTTTTCTTCAACGGCATACACTTAATTTGTGACAGAGGATATGAAGTTAAGCCAGCCCGAAAAAAAAAACTGTATTTGGTCCGAACTGTCATTGGGGCGAATTGTGAGATATTGCTCAGTGAGAGATACGGACTTTGTAAAAGATTTTCGGTTAAGCAAAACGTTATACCCTCCTAGCTGTGTTAATCGTACCGACGTTGGTCAATAAGTGTGGCGATGAATATAAAATGCAACCAGATACTAGAAACATGAATATCCGTGTTTCTAGTTCCATGTTGTAGACAATAGTATATAGGTGGAAACACATATAATTCCCCGTTTGAATATACAAGGTGTATGATCACGTTGTGCTAACAACAACAACAAGTACCGATTCAAAGTACGTATTATTTTATAGTGTCAGTAGTATAGAGGGTGGACGCAGACTATCCATATGAAGCTGAAGCTGAACTGATGACGTCATCCAATTTTCCCGCCAAAATCTTCCCGCCAAGATTCAAAAATTCAAATTTCCCGCCAAAACTAACAAAAAAAAAAGTGTTTGATTAGATGCGCCGCCAAAATCAACAATTCCAATTAACCGCCAAGATTTTGTTTGGATGCTCCGCCAAAATTTATTTTTCCCGCCAACGGTGCTCTTGTCTCATAACGGTACAATCTTATAATGTACGAACAAACGGTGACGTCGTGTATATTGTTGGAACGCATTGAGACTCGTTGAAAGAAGCGTACCTCTCCAAAAGGACTTTAAAAGGCGAGACAACATTTTTTTATTTTGGCGGCGCATCCAAACAAAAACATTTGTTTTTTCTTTTAAATTGTGGCGGGAATTTTGAATGTTTGAATCTTGGCGGGAAAAAATTTGGCGGCAAAATTGGATGACGTCATCAGTTCAGCTTCAGAGGGATAGTCTGCTTCCACCCTCTATACTACTAGTGTCCTTATTACGTAACGGATTTTGATGAAATATGGCGCATCAAACGCGTCTCGTTAAGCTGCATTTGGTGTCTCCGACACGGAAATCGATTCTTCGCAAAAACAACATAAGTCTGTGCCAAACTCCCTAGACCACCAAAATGCAGCTCATGAAGACGCGTTTGCTGCGCCATATTTCATAAAAATCCGTTGCCTTTTAAGGAAAATATCAAATAATACTTACTTTGAAGTGGGCGTGATTTCAACACTTTCATCCATTGTTGTTGTTGTTTAACCACGTGATCATGCACGTTGATATAAGTCCAGAGCGAGTTTCACCCTGTACCACCTTATACTATAAACACGAATATTCGTGCTTCTAGTATTGAGATGCACAGTGTTAATTTGTAACTTTAAAATTGCGGTACCGTTACTTTGACAATATAGAATAAGACACGCTATCGCCTCACTAATCTTGCCAACTTGTGTCAATTTCAGTATTCCAAAATACAAGTATTTTGAAATAAGGCTATACAATAACTGTTCATTGTTAAGCGTCCACCCAGGTGACCAATACCTACCTACGTATCCGGTAAAAACAAACGAGGCCTTGAAAAAAGACGAAGGTAAATTTATTTTAAAAACCCTTTGGTTTCAGCCAGAAAAGTTTAGTAAAAAGAGGAAAATACTCTTATTAAACTTATTAAGTGGACATTCATGAACGGATTCAATACTTGAACAAGCTCCACAATCAGTTTTCAAATTACTTCACCAGTAAATAGTGTAAAATAGCATACACATTGTGTTTTTCACAGATTGCCACTTTCAAAACGTACCCGTACGCGGACGCTTAACAGAGAAAGGACTTGCTATAGCCTAAAGAAGTTGACACATATTGGCTCAGGCAATCAGATTGCTTGATTGCGAGTTGGCATTGCCAATATATGTTCAGAGACGTATATGATTTGGGCAAGATTGACGCCGGTGGCTGTGTAGTAGAAACACGAATATTCAGCTTGGATAGTGTCTCCAGTATTCGGCAAGGCGAATTGACACAGATACTACTGCCTGCTTCACGTTTTGCTGCCGACTACCATTTGGCTATTAAATATATAAATGTAAGTACTTTTTCATCAATTAAAGTCACCCTCCCCCAAAAAAATCATTTGATGAATTTCCATTAACTAGTGATTTTATTGCGAAAAAACGATTTTCCTATGGGAATTTAACATGGGGGCTAAACATAGATTTTTTAAAATATACATGCATTTTTTATGTGGACCGATTTTCAAAATCTAATTTGTTTTCTTAGTGACATCATTTCCAAGCTATCTAACTAGGTTTCGGACAACATTTTTTGGTTTGTTAACACCTCCCACAGCTCCTCCTCATGTTCCCCGATGTTGAATTCCCATAGGAAATTATTGTTTTCGCAATAAAATCAATATTTGATGGCATTTTATCAAATAAAAAATTGGGAGGGTGACTTCAATGATCTGGATGAAAAAATACTTACATTTAAATATGTTTAAGATTGAATGTGTTTAATAGCCAAAAGTTCGTGGAATTCGGCAGAAAACGTGGAACAGACAGTAGTGTACCCATTGTGGACTCGGTCATTATATGGCGAGTCTCGTTTCCAGTCTTCGAAAACGTAAACATTGTCACATCGCTGACTATACGGTCATATATTGAGATTGCTGATACGTTGCCATGGTAACCGTCTCTAAATATCTTCACCGCATACATAAGTATGCAACAAACGACACCAGCTCCAAGAAAACAAACGCGTGTCTTCAAATGCATCATGCATGTATCATCTACTGTATTATTCTGTAATCAAAACAAGAACATTTTAACACTTGTGCTGATTCATATTTACTTTATATTATATACCTACCCATGAAATACATAGTTATACGATGTAAATAAAAGTCATATGTTCTCATCAATGAAATAAACAACTTCCGGTGAAAAGACAACTACTTCCGCTATCTATATTCATAACGCGCATCGGCAGTAAAACAGCGCAAATAGGCTGCAAATACACATTCATTACAGTATACAGTCTAACAAAACTGCTAATTTCCATGGAGCGGTATTTAATAAATAGAATATTCATATGTTTGCAACGAATATGTTAGGCACGAGTAACATATGGACATTTCACACCACTCGATGAACATACATGTCATATTTGTTGCAAAACTATGAATATCCTCTATATAATTAAACAATATTTGGTAAGTAATAATGTTTTAGTTAAATACACTTGAAAGTCAATCAGGCCAAATATAATAACAACAAATATTGGAATTTAAAAGTAAATTAATTGTACTAGCCCAGTTTCTGTACATATCTGAGACCCAGGTAACTTGAGTTTTTAAATCAGTTTTAAATTTCGAGAAATTACTTTTGTCCACCTACCGTATCGAAAGTTAAAACTCCATAGACTTACATGTATTTCCATCTTTACTCTCAAATATGTAGCTCTGTACATACTTTACCAATTAATTAAATATAAAGTGTTTGAAAGAAATTAGATTTATGCAGAATATGAATGTTTAGGTTACTGATTATCGCAAGCAGTTTAATAGATACATGTTTTTAAATATGGCCTAATTATTTTACGTCACATTTTGAGCGATGTCACCATTGACGTCAATGGGAACAGCATTTCAAAAACAAATCCCATATGTTTAACTATATGCATCTTGCAAACTACTTTGAATATTAAATACACATATAAATCAAATTCTGCGCAACTCTATTAGCTAATCAATGCATTTTACTTCGTTCAAATATGTACAGTATATTTGAAGTAACATGTTAACAAGCACAGATAGAAATACATGTCAGTCTATGGTATTTCAATAGGTGGGAAACTACTTCTGTCCAACATCTGTAGTACGGACGATTGCAAGAGTTACAGTTCGCATCTAGCATATATGAGATTGTGACTGTAAAAATGGGGCTTATGTGATTTGTAGCTACTGTCTGTTCCACGTTTATCTGCCGACGAATGTTTGGCTATTAAACACATTAAATCTAAATAACATTTAAATGTAAGTACTTTTTCATCAATAACAAAAGTCACCCTCCAGAAAAAAATATTATTTGGATCTTATTGCGAAAAAAATTTATTCTTGTTTATGGACCGATTTTCAAAATCTATCTTTTGTTTTCTTAGTTACATCATTTTCCAGCTAACTAACCAGGTTTCGGAGTCAATATCCAAATGTTTTCGTTTTTCGACCCTTATGTAGCCTATTTCAACAACATTGCAAAGTATACTTATCTAGCAAAGTATACTTTAAGGGAGACATTTTCAATTTAAAGGTACATGCCCACGCAGTAGGCACAAAATGTTCTTTATAGGAATTAAATAAGTGCATAATTATGTCACTATTCCACCAGTTCAAAAAATTACGTGTGCCCGCTATACAAATATAATCATTTATTAATTATCATTTTACTGTTAGCGACGCGCGGCGGTAACAGTCTATTTTGATAATGTGCGGGGACGACGACTTTCACATCACGGCTTGCGGTGCGCATGCGCAGTATACTACGGGCGCCAGTAGGCTTCCAATTTGTAAACAAGAATATCAACATGTCGAAACGTCCAGAACGGAAATTGTATGAAACGGCGTCGGCCAACACAAAGGCGAAATGTCTGAGGGACAGGCAGTACAGAGAGAGAGAGAGAAAGAGTGGTTAATATTGGCGACCAGATCACCAAATGGAAAGAGTTACGTGGAGATTTAGATTTGGACTCGAAGAGAGATTTTTCTTCTCAACTTCCGATACTTCACTGCGCATGTCAAATATGTGATATAATTGACCGTGTCACGTGACGCGTGTTGGTAAAAATAGCACGAGGTCGGAAAATACCCTTTCTGTAAATTCTGTTCGCGGCATATAAAATGCAATTTAACACCAATTAACACGCGCCGTAATTAAAAATAACTCGTTAGTCGTTAGACAAATGGCTCATATAAGGCATGACAGAAAATGAAAAGTAGTAGTACAGTGAACCTGCTGCGTGGGCATGTACCTTTAAGGACACATTTATTAATTGTTATTATACTAAATTTATTAAATTATCACAGCCATTTGGCTATGATAATGTAATAAAATCAGTATAATAATTCTGCATACTTGTAATCATCAAATATGTGCAGTGGTTAATTCTATATGAAATAATGCATTTTGAGAAAACTAAATAATTAATAATGCTAGATAAGTATACTTTGCAAGTTTGATGAAATTGGCTACTGGTCACCTTCCTCCTCCTTTTCGCCCCATGTTAAATTCCCATAGGAAAATAGTTGTTTTCGCAATAAAATCAATATTTTACAGAATGTAATCAAATAAAAACAATTGGGGAGGGTGTCTTT
This sequence comes from Conchocele bisecta, assembly GCA_029237695.1. Classification (NCBI taxonomy): domain Eukaryota; kingdom Metazoa; phylum Mollusca; class Bivalvia; order Lucinida; family Thyasiridae; genus Conchocele; species Conchocele bisecta. The sequence continues at coordinate 90,339,732 of CM055275.1, read as the reverse complement.
TTTTATATATATTGATTACAAAGTACTGTTAAATATTTTTTAGTTTTAATATGTTTAATAGCCAAAAGTTCGTCGGCAACAAAACGTGAAACAGACAGTAGTGTACATTTTGCTCCTGATGACTCAAGTAGCTCCTGATCACTGGTGTAGCCCGATAACGGTCAGTTTTCCTTGTTAGACGCATGATGATGTTTCATTGATGAACTGGCAAACGGCACTTATGCTGATCAGACTTTTGGATCTACACTGGTGGCAAAACCAATTTGCCTCATTTATCCAGTTACAACCACATATAACAGTGTCTGGAGAAAGTGTGCATATGAGTGACACATATGATATTGCGACCAGTATTGTCCCTGATCAGTATGCGCACCCGCGCGGATGCTAATCAGGCTCTACACTGTTCGTCATTCAGTCAATGAAAACCCAATGAAGTCATGCGTCAAACAAATAATACACTATAATCAGTATCTGTATGGTTTTTGTTCACGAGTTTTTGTTCGTGAGTGCTCATATTTTCAAGATGTTTTCTTGAATGTTCAAGTTATTTCTTGAATTTTCAAGTTCTTTTCTTGAATTTTCAATTTTCAAGTTCTTTTCTTGAAATTAGCTCTTTTCTTGAATTTTCATGTTCTTTTCTTGAATTTTCAAGATCCGTTCCGTTGAATATCGCCTGGGCCCGTTTGCTCAAAGCGTCTGTTAGCTTAACAGACTGTTAAATCCTTAGCAATGCTAAGGATTGAACATTCTGTTAAGCTAACAGAAGCTTTGAGCAACCGGGCCCTGATTTACTGCGGAATCTCTCTATACTGGACACAATGGGACTTCCCATGCATATGGTGACTGGCTTATATAGAATAGTAGGTTAGTGCCGTGAATGGGAAAAAATATCTGGCAAGGCTCAGGAAACGGGATGGGCGAGGCTCTGCCGAGCACATCCTGTTTCCGTGCCGCGCCAGATATGTGTTTCCATTTACGGCACTAACCTACTATTCTATTTAACCCGTCAACACCTAAAAATGGCTTTAAAATGCAAAAATGGTATTGACTTGATATCAAAAATGTTTCACGGCACAGTGTTTCACGACACATACGCACTGTGTTGACGGGATAAAAAGCGATTCCAATGTAACATATAAATCTGCGAATGCGTGGTGGTAAACAAAAATCAATACTTGCAACAGTTGCCATAAGCCCCATTTCCACAGGTACAACCACTTATATCGGGATAAAACGAAAACGTAAAATGAACAAATGCCATAAATCTGACGTAGAACTACACAAATACTGTAATTGTTTTATTATATGACCCATACCACGAATATTCATAAGATCAGGAAGTCACTAACAGTGTAAACACAGTGTCAATTACATGTGTCAGCTTTACGCATGCGCTCTAAGGAGGTGAACAATAGGTTTGGTTTACATGAATAAACACATTTCAAACCGGTATCGCTTATTCGTATGGTGTACGAACGGGGTGAAAACTAAATGTTCAGATGCAGCTATAAAAATATACAGGTGTACCTGTAATTTACAGGTGCAGCTATACAAATACAGCTGTAAACACCTTTAAAAATACAATTTAGTTTTGTCAAAACAAAACTTACAGGTGCAGCTACAATATATGCAGGTGCACCTGCATTTCTTACAGCTGCACCTGTAAATGTATAGCTGCACCTGTAAATGTATAGCTGCACCTGTAAAATACATGTATACCTGCAGCTATAAAAATACAGCTGCATCTATGCATTTACAGCTGCAGTTATACAATTTACAGGTTCAGCTATACATTTACAGGTGCAGCTGTAAAAATGCAGGTGCATCTGCATATTTTTATAGCTGCACCTGTAAATTTAGTTTTGACCCGTTCGTACACCATATGGTGTACGAACCCGTTCGTACACCATATGGTGTACGAACATGGTCAAAACTAAATTGTATTTTTACAGGTGCAGCTGTATTTGTACAGCTGCACCTGTATATTTACAGGTGCACCTGTATATTTTTATACCTGCACCTGTAACTTTAGTTTTGACCCCGTTCGTACACCATATATTCGCGTAAACAAACCGTTCAGAGGTCTACATTCAATTTGTAGATAATCACGTGGCCGTGTTTCGGTCAATGAAGAATGACTGAAAGACGTAGTCATATATTAAATACCAGTGTTGACTTACGTAATATGATATGTATTCAACACGTTTATTGATTTCGTAAGAAACGAGACTATGGAAACCGGCCAGTCAACGAGTTTATTAAATAAATACCATATCACATCATCACATACGTTAGGTTATATTTATTGCATAATCACAACACCAGACACTGAAGTTTTACTGATCACAGACATGTTTTATGTAGCGAGCTCATTTGCATATAATGCACACTAGTTTATTATGATTTTAATACACTTTGTTAATATACTTTGTTAATATATTACACTGTGCAGGGGCTCCGGAAGCATCATAACATTGGTACGGCGAATCTCGTGGGTGCCCCCAGTGTCCACCCAACATGTATGTTGTTACCACTCGGTTGAACCGTCTCGTCGCCACAACCGCCAGCGCTAATCTTGCACAGATGTCAACGTTTCTGAACATCTATTTGCAATCTCAACTCGCAATCAACACATTTGATTGGCTGAGTCTGAGATGTATCATGTGCTTATTCTCAACCAAACAAGCTGCTTCACTTCAAGCACTCTTTTCAAGCATATTGAAAAACATTGACATTATTGGCAAGATTAACGCAGACTGTGGAATAACACATTATCATGCCCATGCAACAAAGGGTTACATGGGCGGCATACGGAAATGTTTTCAATAACAAAATAAATAGCACAAAACAAGCAAAGAAACCATTTATTACACTGAAAAATGAAAATGCGATCAAGCTGTTGGACTAGCTATTTGTTATGGCGTAAGACCCGTGTTTTTAAAACGTTCAACACGCAAAATATGTGCTGCGACTGACATATGCTCATTTGCATAAAAGCTGGAATGTGGAAGTCGGTTGTATAATTCTTCGCTAGCGCCCGAATAAAAATGTTAGGTAATCAATACAAATTCAAATTATGATGATGTGCTTATGCAATAAAAAATAATCTACCAGCTGTGTTGATTTAATATGATATTTATTAAACTCATTGACTGATTTCATAAGAAACTCGGAAAGTTGGCAACTCGGAAACTCGAAATCAGGAAAGTTAAAACTCGTTTAACCCTTAGACTGGTACTCACAACAATAGTCGTCTGCTGTTTCTTTTATATATCTTGCCTTATTTCTCAATAGAAACATGTTTTGACAACGCTTCAGAATCATTTTCAATGGAAATGATTCTGAAGTGCTGTCAAAGCATTATGTAAATTATTATAAAGTGCTGCCAAAGCATGTTTTTGATGATACAAATGGAAAATAGAAAATAACAGCAGACAAAAAAAAATATGATAGCGGTCTAAGGGTTAATAAATTTTAAATCATCACTCATGTAAGATCTTCTATATAAAAACCAACATCGGGCGTTGCATGTTAACACAAATAATTAAAATGCTACTTACATGATCAAGTGCGGCCTTCCAATTTCGTATTACCATTGTATTCAAGTTGTACGAGTATTATATTATAACTAATCACGTGAACTTCTTTTGTTCGTTAGACGTTTGTAGGGGAACGACATACATAAACATAACCCAATTACACCATTGTATTTGACCCTGTGTCGTCTCGATACACAATAACTGTATTTGGCATAATAAATGCAAGAAGGCGTTCATCTACTGTGAAACTTCTCTAACCGGACACCCTGGGAGGTCTCGATAAACGATAACTGTATTTGGCATAATAAATGCAAGAATGCATTCAGCTACTGTGAAACCTCTCTAACCGGACACCCTGGGAGGTCTAGATAAACGATAACTGTATTTGGCATAATAAATGCAAGAAGGCATTCAGCTACTGTGAAACCTCTCTAACCGGACACCCTGGGAGGTCTCGATAAACGATAACTGTATTTGGCATAATAAATGCAAGAAGGCATTCAGCTACTGTGAAACTTCTCTAACCGGACACCCTGGGAGGTCTCGATAAACGATAACTGTATTTGTATTTGGCATAATAAATGCAAGAAGGCATTCAGCTACTGTGAAACTTCTCAAACCGGACACCCTGGGAGGTCTCGATAAACGGTAACTGTATTTGGCATAATAAATGCAAGAAGGCATTCAGCTACTGTGAAACCTTTCTAACCAGACACCATGGAAGCAACAAAAAAGAACAAACGCCGCCTTCAAATTTTATCAAATTTAACAGTGAATTCGCTTGATATAACACTTGCAGTGTATAAAACGAAAACCCACATACAGTGAAATCTCTCTAAACCGGACACCCTGGGAGGTCCCCAGGGTGTCCGGTTTAGAGAGGTTTTTACCTCCCAGGGTGTCCGGTTTAGAGAGGTTTCTCTGTAAATCCAGCAGATGACCATTCTGAGACATGTGTGTTTGTCATGCGATCATGAACAGGCATTGTAACATATGGTATGTTTCGCGAAAGCTGCCCAAATGTTGCGGCCATAAAACAATTCAAAAACAATATTTTGTTTCGATAGTATGAACTGAAACTGAAAATTTGAGAATGGGCCTTCTTTTTATTTCATGAAATTTGGTCAAATATTGATTTTATTGCGAAAAAACAATTTCCCCATGTTAAATCCCCATAGACATATTCACAGAGTGAAGATGTCTATGGGGATTTAACAGGGGGAAATTTTTCATAATTTCAGAAATAATGGACCGATTTTTAAAATTTGACTTTTGTTTTCTTAGTTAGATCACCTCCAAGCTATCTAGCTAGGTTTCGGAGTCAATTTCCAAATAATTTCCCATAGAGAAATCAATTGTTCGTAGTAATCGACTAGGAAACCTATAAAATAAGATCACAGATCTTTGCTTGGTGTCCGGTTTAGAGAAGTTCCACTGTACTCCCAAAACCGGCAGCCAAACAACATGTTCAGAGCTCTACAATTCTGGGATTTAGCGACTATTCAAGTACACATGGTTATATTATGTGCAGGACGTCGGAAGCACCATAAGATTGGTCCTGCGAAGGCAATGGGTGCCCCCACCCCCATCCATACATCAACTAAAGTATATGTTGTTACCACTCAGTTGAACCGTCTTGTCGAGTGGTAGCAATATAAACGTTTGATGTTAAATGAGCAAATTTACAAATAGAAGTTTGTGTATTGGCTAATATAATATTATGAAACGAGAGCCGGCTGACAATAAAAGCATAACCCGAAACTACATGTTAAAGTCTACAGTAACCTATGCTTTAAACCTTATTGCTTGTCGAAAGCGCGAATGTATCACGATGTGTTGGGTAAAGGAGCGATTATAGTGGTTTCTACTAGTGTCGACCAGATTCATCATATTTATCTACTCAATATTATCCGGGACTACACTATATTTTCACAATTATTAAATATTACCAACAGTGTAGACTGCAAAGATTTATCTACCATATTCGCATCTTTATTTTCGCACTATTCAGTAAGAAACACACACTAAAATAAAACATAGGACTCGATCTCTATAAATGTATTTGCAAAGGGAAATATCCCTCATTATCCCCTCGCCGATAAGCAAGAGGGGATGTAGCGTTAGTCCATGCACGTACACTGTACGTACGTACATTAGTAACTGTAACACCTTTCAATTTTCAATAACGTATAAACCGCTCCACCGATTTTGATAAGATTTGGCCACTATCTGTGTTTAGTGATGCTGCGTTGTTTTGTATAGACCCACGTTCGCACAAGATGAAGGTCGATGAAGACTTATATTCACATTGTTTGTAAAGCAAACATGTTAAATTGTTTTTTTTTGTTTGTTATTGTCAAGGCTGCCAGCGAGGGGATTATAATTTTATTCAATAATATTGTTGACTAGGTTTGGTTTCCTTTCAACCACAATTCGATTGCGGGACGCTATGTTGTACGCTTTCGGTTGCTAATGGAAAGGAAGATTGGTAACCAGTGTAGCTCCTGATCAAATAGCACACTCCTATAGCCTGATAGTGATCTATATTTGTTTGTTCGAAGGTGTTCCATCGATACAATGGTGAACAGCGCAGATCCTGATCAGACTGTGCGGATGCACAGGCTGATCTGTATCTACACTGGACCCAAAATCCATAATTCCCATCGCTCCAGTCACAGCCATATTCATTTGATTGTACTAAGTATTGACTTGGTAATAATTACACGTTAAACAGCATATAATTGCGTCGTTAAAAACGTACAACACCCATGAAATTATCAGAAATATAACAGGGTGTCCAAATACAACGCCATACATGTATAAGGAATATAAATATTCTATTAAAGGTACATGCCCATTCAGTAGGCACAAACTGTTCTTTATAGGAATTAAATAAGTGTACAAGTGTGTCACTATTCCACCATTTCTAAACATTACGAGTGCCCGCTATACAGATGTAATCATTTAGTAATGTGTATTTTACTGATAGTGACGCGTGGTGGTATCAGATTATTTTCATATACAAATGAGGCATGGTATTTTTTAAATAATTTTTTCAGTTAAGTATCTATGGCTACAATTTGCCAGTTTTAAATCGCTAACATATCAAATATGCCGGATAACCGGTTGCAAAAATCAATATTCCATGTGTTACATTAAAGAGATGGGGTTAAATTGCTACCCTTGCGAGAGGTATGGAGCAGGGTAGCAACATTTGTTTCTAAACGTAATAGTGTACGTATTGCTTTTTAAAGGCACTGGGTCTCAGCTATGCCGAGAAAGTATTGAAACAGAATAGGAAACAATATATTAATTGGAGAATTGTATTGTATTTCTGAACCCAATTGTATGGAAGCGACCTGGCGCCAATGTTAAACTATTTTATCTCCTAATTAGGAGATACTAACTCTTAATTAGGAGGTAGTATCTCCTAATTAGGACTTACTATTTCCTAGTTATGACTTAGTATCTCTTAATTAGGACTTACTATTTGCTAATTATAACTTAGTATATTCTAATTAGGAGTTAGTATATCCTAATTATGAGTTAGTATCTCCTAATTATCACTTAGTATCTCCTAATTAGACTATATGTCTCCTAATTTGGACATACTATATGTGTCAATGCTAAAATGCTTTATCTCCTAATTAGGAGATACAAACTACTAATTAGGAGATACTAACTACTAATTAGGAGATAAGTTACTATCTTTCTATGGTATAGTACGAATATGTTCAAACGAAATGGTGCGATTGATTGACAAATGTGGCTGTGACTGGAGAAATGGGAGCAGTGTAGATCCACATCAGCCTGTGCATCCGCACAGTCTGATCCGGATCTGCACTGTTCGCCAAACCCTCAATGAAACACATGCCATGCTTCAAACACGCAATATACATGTAGATCGTTATCAGGCCACATGAGTGTGTTATTTGAGCAGCAGCTACAATGGTCATAAATGTCATAAGCCCCATTTCTCCAGTCACAGGCACATATGCCATCTACTGGGCATGAAGCAAAAAGCCACATTATTGGATATCTGAGACATCATCTGAGATCCAGTCACTTTTACAGCACTGTGTTTCCCTTGACCTGTATCAACCCAAAACACAATTTCATGCGATTTCCTACAATAGTGCCGAAGGTCACAATATACACCCGTCCAGGCAAGGCTAGTCAAACATGGGAGATAACTCACTGAAAACCAATATTGTTCTTCATCTCGCCTTGATCAAAACATACCGAATTTTGTTACGATCCTTGTGTTATTACGTGGACAAGGGTACCGAGTGCGAAAATTAAAAATGTCCGCCAAGGGGAGTGAGTAATCGGATTTTCTTTAATCTATAAGCTTATTCTCGCCGTGGTAAACATACATACCGAACTTGGTTGCGATCGGTCAATTTTATGTCGTAATATTTGATATAAATCATGACGTGATGATTTTCAGGGGTGAAATAGTTGTGTCTAGTCCATTTGCACGCGGAACTATTGACCGGGCAGACCGGGCACGCGGAACTATTGACCGAACACGCGGAACTATTGCACAGGCACGTCAAAACCAATGGAATTAGTCAAAACTATGGAATATCAACTTTAATATAGGGAGTTGGGTAATAATTACAATTGAATTAATAAATACCATGCGAATTTATAATCAAAATATGCTTTACTGATCTGATTCCCCACTTTCAGCGCATTTCTGAGACAATTTGCACTGGAAGCAGTTTGTTATCCTCTCGCCGATAGACAATACGGGATATAGCGTTCGTCCCTGTACGTATAATATTTGGCCACAATGTGTGTCTAGCGATGGGGCGTTGTTTTTCACACGACCCACGTCCGACCGCCGAAGGTCAAGGTCAGTGAGGACTTATGTTCATCTTGCTTGTGGGTGGTTGGTCGGGAGCACGCGAAGCGTAATGCGACGATCGGGGTTCATTCTTACCGGAATACCGACTTACATGTTTGGCCCTCATGTACATGTTCGGCCTTTTGATACTTGAGAGCTAAATCCTGTCGGGGTTGGAGCTAAGCGACTTTGGTGTGGAATGGACCTGGCATTAGGTCAGTGTATTCTAATTTCGGGGCTGAATATACAGTTTTATGTAAATGCTGCGTTCTGATTGTGGGAATTTTGTGACAGGTTGTTAAACACCAATAATCAATGAATAATCAATCGTATTGTTTGTAAGGAAAATGCTTTAAAACAAATCATCACCAAGGCTGACAGCGAGGGGATTAGCTTAGTGATAACGATGTCCTTGTTATATAACTAAACGAACTGTTAATTGTATATTTGTTGCACTGCCTGACAAGTTGGACATAACAGCACTTTATAATCATTTCCGAAGTGCCGTCAATCCATGGTTTTAGTGAGAATTAAGCCAATATACAAACGAATAGCAGACGACAATGTGCATGCCCAGCATTCTAAGGGTTATCCAAATAGTCGATGTATATAACACATTCTGCAAGACTATGGTTCGTACTGTAGTTTGTGATATTCGAGAAGTGTTCGACAATGAATGGCACGGAGGCCTTGTATTGATGTGCAACAAGTGACACAAATTATAGGCTCACTACTAAACTGGCTGACAGGTACTCGCCTTTAACACAATCCTATATGTGTAAGTTATACATTTTCGTATAGACACTTTATGAGTGGCTCAATCCATGAATAAATGAATAGGTCTTCTTGGAAGAGGTACAATATACTTACATAAATATAACCTTTATTCAATGTGGGAATTGCCTAATTAATTGTTGCCTAATTAATTATCTGAGAGAAAACTAGAAAACAGTGCTGCATATGCCATTCGTTCAACAGTGTAAATATTATACCATATCTTACATGTAACACATACTATATACCCTATGTTTCGATCGAGTCGTCCTCGTTATAATTGGGATCAACTGAACATTATTTCCATACCGCCAAAATCATTACGGAGATTTCTATTGCATTTTAAATGTGCATTGACCAGCCATAAGTATAGCTTAAGCCAGAAAAGTGGGAAATAGAGAATACTAGCCAAGTGTATTGTGATATCATGTTTATCGTGAAATGCGTAGGAAGTCCGAGGCTCGCCGAGGAATTCCTACCTTTTCCCAGCCGAGCCTGATAAACGTGATATCAACATAAACTAGGCTGGTATTATTCATCAGGTACAGTTTTATGCTTGCCGCTGGTCAAATATAAAATAGTTTTCGTTGCAAAGAACGCGGAGTTGTTTACGTTACGTCATTCGGTAACGCCATGTGACACGTGATACGATTATTAAGACATTATATTATCGATCAGTTCGTCAATGCAAAGCTCTTTACCTGATCAAATGTTGCGATGAAATCAACATCATTCCATAGTATTATTTGGTAGAATATAATTGCGTACTTCAATGTGTTTTAATAATATAATTATACAGGATTTCAAACGAGTTTCCATTTGGTATGAGATTTATGAACGAGTTATGGCGAGGTGCATAAAATTGCAGAAAATCTGCAGATATTCACAGAGATAGCTTAAGTCGGTAAAACTATTAAACATACCAGTACACGTATATAATATTATTGTTTCCCTTTCTTTGTAAGCACTTCATAGTACCAAACTGGATCACATTTTAACAACTGCACTCATTTTAATGGGTCATGGATGCTTCTAATGACATTTAAATGTGATGACGTCAGCGTCAAGACATCATTGCCTTATCGTGCAATTAGGAACGTCATTTGGAGCCTATCAAATTCGCTGCAGGAGTTATTACACGCGTGCCATATCACATGTGTGACTGTGACTGGAGAAATTGGGGCTTATGGAATTTGAGAACAGTGTATCTCCTGATCGAATATCATTCTCCAGTAGCCTAACAATGATATATATTCCTTGTTAGAAGCATGACGGGTGTTTACTTGATGGAATGGCGAACATTGCAGATCCTGATCCGATTGTGCGGATGCACAGGCTGATCTTGATCTACACTGGTCCCAAAGTCCTTAAGCCCGATTTCTCCAGTCACAGCCACATTTATGAAATGAGTTACAACACGGTATAAGAAGGTTTTCAAGTAATAAGTAAACATACGATATTTACCTCTTTACATACTTGTGCGTCACTGTTATTGTATGCTTAGCAACGAAAGCAGGAAGTTTATGTGTGTACAGTATCTATAATCTGTTCCAGCCAATATAATATGAACAATTATACACAATAAACTATACAATGTAAATGTTCAAACTGAACAGGGGTTCACGAAACTGTGAGGAAGTTACATAGCGACACCCTCGAAGCCAAGGTTGGGGATTCTCAAGGCTTGGAGGATTCACGGAGCTGGAATCACGGGGTTCACGAAGCTAGAATTGGGAATTCACGGAGCTGATAACTCATGTAGCTGAGTGGGGGTCACACGGCAGGGTTCATGAAGCTGGAGGTGGGGATTCACGGATGTGGGAACTACTGTAGCTGAGTGGGGGTCCACATAGCGGGGTTCACGAAGCTGGAGGTGGGGATTTACGGAGCTAAGAACTCATGTAGCTGAGGGGGGGGGGGGGGTCACACGACAGGGTTCACGAAGCTGGAGGTGGGGATTCACGTATGTGGGAACTACTGTAGCTGAGTGGGGGTCACATAGCGGCGTTCAAGAAGCTGGAGGTGGGGATTCACGGAGCTGAGAACTCATGTAGCTGAGTGGGGGTCACACAGCAGGGTTCACGAAGCTGGAGTGGGGATTAACGGATGTGGGAACTACTGTAGTTGAGTGGGGGTCACATAGCGGGGTTCACGAAGCTGGAAGTGGGGATTCACGGAGCTGGGAACTCGTGTAGCTGAGTGGGGGTCACATAGCGGTATTCCCGAAGCTGGAGGTGGGAATTCACGGAGCAGGGAACTCATGTAGCTGAGTGGGGGTTACATAGCGGGGTTCACGAAGCTGGAGGTGGGGATTGACGGAGCTGGAAACTCGTGTAGCTGAGTGGGGTCACATAGCGGTATTCACTCAGCTGAAGGTGGGAATTCACGAAGCAGGGAACTCATGTAGCTGAGTGGGGGTCACATAGCGGGGTTCACGAAGCTGGAGGTGAGGATTCACGGAGCTGGGAACTGGTGTAGCTGAGTGGGGGCCACATAGCGGAGGTTCACGAAGCTGGAGGTGGGGATTGACGGAGCTGGGAACTCATGATGTAGCTGGGTGGAGGTCACATAGCGCGGTTCACTAAGCTGGATGTGTGGATTCACGGAGCTGGAAATAATGTAGCTGAGTGGGGGTTACATAGCGGAGTTCCCGAAGCTGGAGGGGGGAATTAATGTAGCTGGGAACTCATAATGTAGCTGAGTGGAAGTCACATAGCGGGGTTCACTATGGTGGAGGTGGGAATTCACATAGCTGTAACTCACATAGCTGAGTAGGGGTCACATAGTTGTGTTCATGAAGTTGGAGGTGGGAATTCACGGAGCTGGCAACTCATGTAGCTGAGAGGGAACACATTGCGCGGTTCGTTCACGAAGCTGGAGGTGGGGATTCACTGAGCTGGGAACACATGTAGCGGAGTGAGGGTCAGATAACGTGGTTCACGAAGCTGGATGTGGACATTCACGGTACTGAGAACTCATGTAGCTTAGTGGAGGTCACATAGCGGGGTTCACGAAGCTGGAGGTGGTGATTCACGGAGCTGATAACTCATGTAGCTTATCATGTGTGACATATCAGGCTTCAGAAAGCTGGAAGGTATTGAAGAAACCGAGAACTAATGTAGCCGAGTGGTGGTCACATAGCAGCGTTCACGAAGCTGGAGGTGGGAATTCACGGAGCTGGGAACTCATGTGGTTGAGTGGGGAACAGATAGCGGGTTTCACGAAACTGGAGGTGGGGTTTCACGGAGCTGGAAACTATGTAGCTGAGTGGTGGTTATATAACGGAGTTCACGAAGCTGGGAACTCATGATGTAGCTGAGTGGAGGTCACATAGCGGGGTTCACTAAGGTGGAGGTGGGAATTCACGTAGCTGGAACTCATGAAGCTGAGTGGCGATCATATAGTGGGATTCAAAAAGCTGGAGGTTGGAATTCACGGAGCTGGTAACTCATGTAGCTGAGTGGGGAACACATAGCGAGGTTCACGAAGCTGGAGGTGGACATTCACGGAGCTGTGAACTCATGTAGCTGGGTGGGGGTCAGATAGCGGGGTTCACGAAGCTGGAGGGGTGGAAGGGGATTTCACGGAGCTGATAACTCATGTAGCTTTGTGGGGGTAGATAGCGGGGTCACGAGCTGGAGTGGGAATTCACGGAGCTGATAACTCATGTAGCTGAGTGGGTCACATTAGCGGGATTCACGAAGCTGCAGGGGGGGGGGGGGGAAACCACGGAGCTGAGTACACATGTAGCTGAGTGTGGGGGACACATAGCGTTTCACGAAGCTGGAGGTGGGGATTTACGGAGCTGGGAACTCATGTAGCTGAGTGTGTGTCACATAGCCGGGTTCACGAAGATGGAGGTGGGGAATTCACGGAGCTGGAACTCATGTAGTCGAGTGGGGGTTACATAGCGGGGTTCACGAAGTTGAAGGAGGTAATTCCAGGTGCTGAGAAGTCATGTAGCTAAGTGAGGTCATATTGCGGGGCTTACGAAGCTGGAGGTGGAAATCCACGGAGCTGGGAACTCCTGTAGCTGGGTGACTGTCACATAGCTGGATTCACGAAGCTGGAGGTGGGGATTCACGGAGCTGGGAACAACTGAAGTAGCTGATTGGAGGTCATATAGTGGGATTCACGAAGCTCTATGTGGGAATTCACGGAGCTGGAAACTCATGTATCTGAGTGCAAGGTCACATAGCGGGATTCACGAACCTGGATTCAAGGAGCTGAGAACTCATGTAATTGAGTGGGGATGATATAGCGGGGTTCACGAAGCTGGAGGTGGGAATTCACGGAGCTGGAACTCATGTAGCTGAGTGTGGATATTATAGCGGGGTTCACGAAGCTGGAGGTGGGAATTCACGGAGTTAGGAACTGATGTAGCTGCATGGATGTCATATAGTCAGATTCACGGAACTGGAGGTGGGAATTCACGCAGCTGGGACCTCATGTAGCTGAGTGGGGTCACATAGCGGGGTTCGTGAAGCTGGAGGGGGGGGGGGGAATTCGCGGAGCTATAATTAATGTAGCAGAGTGGGGGTGACATAATGGGGTTCACAAAGCTGACGTGGGTAATTCACGAAGCTGAGGAGACATGTAGATGTGTGTGTATGTATGCGTGCTTGTGTGTTTTTGTGCGAAATTGCGTGCGTGTGTGTGTGGGTGCGTGGGTGGTGTGTGTGGGTGTGTGTGTGTTGTGTTTTACTTACTGCGTGGTTCACGAAGCTGGAGGGGATGATTCATGAAGCTGGGGAGACGTGTAGCTGTGTGTGAGTGGGAGGGGTGGGGTGATATAAAACGTGCTTCGCGCGGTTTGTGAAGCTGAAGTGGATGATTCACGTATTTAGGCGACATCCATATATTAAAGGTTCATGCCCACTCAGTAGGCACAAATGTTCTTTATAGGAATAAAATAAGAATTGTATCACTATTCCACAAGTTCTAAAATTACTAGTTCCAGCTATTACACAGAATATAAGAATTTAGTATTGTTTAATTTACTGATAGTGACTCGCGGTTGCATCAGGCTATTTTCATATGCAAATGAGGCATGACGTTTTTAATTATTTTTGCTAATTAAATACGTCACATGAAAAAATCATATTTTCGACAGATTATAAAGCATAATCATTGCACATACAAAATAAATACAGAGACTAAAATTGTAATATGTTAAGGAAACAAGGTTATCGCCCCTGATATCAGTTTCGAAATTAACGTCTGATATAAAATGTATTTTAATGCCAATCAATACTTGGGGTAATGGTAAATTAATGTTTATTTTGCCAGAGAATGTCTCAGATAATGTATCTGACATAAATAACAGTTTGTGCCTACTGAGTGGACATGTACACTTACGGTAGACAAATGCGAATGTGTGCCGCCTTGGAATCGGTGTTGACAATCGAAGTAGGACAGTCAACATGTCAATACATTTTTGGCCACATATCTGTGTTTATGATACTCTCTCCGACTGATTTATGTTCAGAAAAGGACAGAACACGTTCATGTCAAATCTCGAATTACACGCCTACCTCGAAAGTACAAAATAATGCGTTAAAATGACAAAATTCGGCTCATTTAACAATTCCTGTGCGTGATTTAACGGCGCCATGTCGTTGGAAGTACATGTACATTATCCATTACATTAGACTACTACACACAACAATTGTCGTCTGCTGTGGCTTTATATCTTGCCTTGTTTCTCTATAAAAATATGGTTTGACAGCACTTCAGAATCATTTCCCATGGAAACGATTCTGAAGTGCTGTCAAAGCATGATGTAAATTATTCTAAAGTGCTGTGAAAGCATGTTTTTGATGATAAAAAAATGGAAAATATAAAATAAACAGCAGACGACAAAACATTAAGATAGCTGTGTAAGGGTTAACAATTCCTGTGCATGATTTAACATCACAATCTCGTTGGAAGTACATTACCCATTGGAAAATTAGACCGTCAAGTGGAGGAACAACAGCCCATAACATGTTTTCTTCACATACTGCTGAAACTGTGCGGCCGAATCGTGTGCGACAAATCCGCACGCCATTGCCTCTGATTTTGAGAACACATGTTTGCGAGTGTATTCCGCATATCGTGTTACCAGAGCATCTGATTATAGGACGATCTCCTTCCAAATCAAGGAAAAAAACAACTTCATGGCGTGGTGTATTCTTACATATCCAAATTCTCTCAAAGTCAGCAGATTGATTTTTGCAAAACATAATCTCTGAAGCTGTTATATTTGCTATGCGTCATAACAAATGAGTATAACAATTAGAGTTTTAGATTCACGTTAAATTTGATAAATCCCAGCATCACTAAGATATTAAGGTTTAAAAGGTTTACGACTTACAAGGCAAACATATCCAAAAAATAGAGATAATCAATAATCCCGGCATCAAATCAAACTTGTGACAGCCTCCGAATTGGAACGTTTCAGGCTCTTCATGTAATTTGGTTTGCAGTTACATGTATTATATATTTTTGGGTTTGAACAATATTTATTGTCCCTGTAATATGTTTGTGTTAGGTCTGGGTCATCCCCCACAAACCGTATACAAGTGTTCTGTCATACTGTGTGTACTTCATGTCATCAAGTTCTATATACGTATACACCCTCTTCCACCCTCTTCTACTCTTACAGTACTGAACAGAAATCACTGTCGTCCGCTAATTAATGTTTTAAAACGCGAACTGATGGCACTGTGGACAGAATGATATGCAAAGTATATAGAGAATAGTAGGTCAGTGCCGTGAATGGGAAAACATATCTGGCAAGGCTCAGGAAACGGGATGGGCGAGGCTCTGCCTAGCACATCCCGTTTCCGTGCCGCGCCAGATATGTTTTCCCATTCACGGCACTAACATACTATTCTATTTATCCTGGTCAACAACTACATGGAATGGCTTGTAAAATGCAAAAAATAGTATTGACTGGATATCAAAAATGTTTCACGGCACCGTGTTTCACGGCACATACGCACTGTGTTGACGGGATAAATTAGATTTGTATGTGGATATATGCACGAGTTCCGCAGCGCGCGATATCGTTGCACGGCGGAACGAGTGGCAGAGATCCACAAATCAAATAAAATTGTTATTATACGTAAATCAGTTGCAATTTATATGCGCCTCAAAAATGATACAACTAACACATAAAATAAACAAATTAGTGGTGGTAGAGAAGGAACTATTTTACGTGGCGAAACGGAGTTCCGGTGTAACGGAAAAATAGTAGAACGGGATATCCGTAGACGGAAGCAGTTCTGCGCATGCGGCCACGAATTGAGGCGGAGCCATGTGACTAGGCATAGAGGTATCGTCTCAAAATTCTTAAATATGCATCAAATGACGACAAGAGGCTACATTGCTTAATATAATTATGTATTTGTATAAAGCTGTAAATAAAAATATGTAACATTTGAAGTCACTCCATAAAACAAGCATGGGAGACGTGCTGGGAAATAAGTAGACAAACTCGGATATGAGTAGACAAACCGGGAAACAAGTAGACACCCCGGGAAATAAGTAGATACACAGGGAAAAAAGGAGACACACCAGTAAATAAGTAGACATACCGGGAAATAATTAGACATACCGGGAAATATGTAGATATACCGGGAAATAGGGAGACACACCGTGAAGTAAGTAGATACACCGGGAAATAAGTAGACATACCGGGAAATATGTATATATACCGGGAAATAGGGAGACACACCGGGAAGTAAGTAGATACACCGGGAAATATAGTAGACATACCGGGAAATATGTAGACACGCCGGGTAATATGTAGACATACCGGGAAATAAGTAGACATACCGGGAAATATATAGACCAGCCGGGAGATGTGTAGACATACTTGGTAAATAGGAGATACACCAGGAAATATGTAGACATACCGGAAAATATTGTAAGGGACCTGCAGTCTGGTTTTTGTCAGGATGATTATCCAGATATAGGGTTTGGCAGCTCCGCACCAACAAGGATGTACCTATCAACTAAATATTGGCTGAGAATATAATATGAGAGCGAATGTCAATTCAACAAGTTTAATAAAGTCTTAACACATGTAACAACAGTTAAAGTATTCTTTACAGCGTAATATTATGTACAGCGGTTATTTTGTCAGGATATCCGATGTGGTACTCTTGTCGATGCCTATAAATGAAAGCGAGCAAGGCCGATCAGGTTCGCGCACGCGTCTCAAATACAACGGATCGCGATGGTATTTGGATGGTATATGTGGTGGGATCTAACCGTAGTGAACCAATACTTAATTTAACATGGGAAGTTACAATACTACACAATGCCTTATTCTCTTGTGAAAGCGATTTATGTATCAAACACGCCACTAGAAATCACTATTATAAGTGCATAGTCACTGCACTAAAACATAAGGAATTAGCGTTTAGCCACTCCACTAATTCATAAAATATAGTAGTTTGGTGTATTCACGTTTGGGTATTAGCCACTGTGCTAATATAAAGAACGTTGCCAAAACATCAGGGGTTTAAGCACTCTAATGGGATTCAGTCCTGTTTTGTGTATTAGACACTCCACTGGCACTGAGCACTCAGTGTTTATAAATTAACACGATGTGGATCAACCGTGTCTTTGGTAATAATTAATACAAGGTAATATTGTGTATCTGTATTTGACACTTACAATGAGCTTAATAGAAGCAGGTAAGTGCACAAGTAAGTGCACAAGTATCAATATTGGCTCAAATAAAGCTGGTTATTGGTTTCGTCGAGTATTGGTTTTCGAAAAGTAGCGCCTATGCAACTATGTAGTAACTACGATTAGATGCTGAAACTGGCCGTGCGCCGTTCTTTTATAGACATCTCAGGGTACCACGTGATGGCTATTAACCAATGAAAACACTGGAAATTTGGATCATTTCCTACGGTTTGCTCATAAAACAGTTAATAGTATTCTAACTAGGAACTCCGGTCGGCCGGACTTTCGCTCCTTTTACTCCGCTTCTGACAAAGTGTCAGAAGCAGGAAAGAGGAGGAAACCGGAGTTTCTCATAAAAGCGGAAAATATGGAAATATCCATTATACAGACTGCGGATTTCAGAAAATGACCGTCAACCCAATCAAAGTCTCGAAAGCTGACACACTCCAGCGACTCGACGAAGAAAATCGGGTTTTGCATTTAAACTAGGAACTCCACTTATTTAACTTTGAACTCCTCTTTCTCCGTTCCAAAATCTGAGTCAAAATCTAAAAAGGGGAGTACGCCCGTAGTTCGCTGTATTTAAGTAAAACCAAATATAATGATCACAAAATGTGATCGCGCACTTGCAAACCAACAAAAAGTTCGCTTAGCAACGAAATATTTCGCTTCATAGAAATAGTAAGCTTTCGAGACTAATCGACTAATCTCCGTTATTCAGTCATTCGCTCCTTTTATAAAGGTACAAGTAAGGATTGTAATTCAAAAGTGTCAGAGAGATGGAGTTTGTAACAACAGAGAAAATGGAATAAAACGAGCGAATGAAAGACGCGGATTGATTTGACATTCAACACTATGAATGCCTAAACACTACACTACATACACATAGGAAATAATCCACTTAAACAGGCAATGTTTAACGCGAAAAACAACTCTTAATCCTATTAAAACATTATTCCTAGGGAGAAAAATCGGAAGTTAACCAATATTTGTGTATTATACTTGGTAGATCTCACAGCTTCCGATAATTTGTCGATACACCGGGCGCACCGGTTCAAAGGTCAAACTCGCGGAAGAGAAAGTTTAGAGAAATGTCTTGATCCAAAAATCCGTCAGTTTTAACCAAATATCAGCTAAATCATAACTTGTCATTACTCATGACACCTTCCAATGGGTGTTTGCATATAGACAGACTTCAATTACGCTCGGATGTGCTAAATTCAGACCGAATATCGGATTATACGGTGCAGAATATGTCATTTCCACATTGTGGCAGAAATGAACACATGTCAAACAGAGAACAATAATGGGAATCTCAACCTCCAAGTAACCTCTGCAACTAATCAACATGTGTCGGTAAGCTTGGTTAAATATTCAACATGTTCTCGTGTTATAGTACATTACAGTTTGCAGTGTTTAAAGATGGGTGGGGTAACAAGTGACAAAGGACACATGGCCGCAATCCCTGATCCTTACACTCTCCCCAACTTAAGCATGCAGTATTCTCCTGAATATTCAAACAAGTCATAGTATCCAGCCATATAAATCACTGGTATTATTTTTCGCTCACTGTTTTGCTCTTTCGCCACGACTGATTTCCATGTTTGTGGTCGAAATGTGGTCACACTCGCAAATTGGAAGCTCATCAAATTCGCCTCTAAAACTGATCATTTACAGGTTTGAGCAGTTTTGGTGGGCATTGTAGGAAATTTCCTACATTATAAACTCTCCATTTGCAGGTTTTCGTAGTTATTGACAGCAAAACAAACAACGGAATATGGGCAGTGTTATTTAATAAATTAATTTAATAAATATAAACTCGATTGTGGGAAATTTCCCACAATTGAAATACAGAATGTACAATTTTACAAAATAATTACAAATTGAACACTGAAATGCCAAAAAATACAACTCCGACAATATCCGAATACAATGAACTAAACTTGATGATTAATCGGTTTTCATTATAGGAAAGTTCCTACGTTCGATTTAGGTATTTTACTTTTGTCTAGGAAATATTGTTAAACTTCTCTAAATAAATTTCAACACTGAAATTCAAAACGTACAACTTTGACAATATCCAAATGTACATCAATTTAATTGAACGTAGGAAATTTCCCACAATTAAACCTCATTTACAGAAAAGTCAGAAACCGATCGTAGGAAATTTCCTACGTTCCATTCAAGTGACTTACTTTTGTGCAGGATATGTTGTCAAATACATGTACATGTAACTTTCAACACCGAGATTCAAAACATAAAACTTTCACACAACTGTGATCAGTCGTATTTATTTTACAGAAACAACAGAAACCGATCGTAGGAAATTTCCTACGTTCGATTCAAGTGATTTACATTTGTCAAGGATATATTGCCGATGTTCTCGAAGTTAATACATTTCAACACTGAAATTCAAAACATACAACTTTGACAATATCCAAATGTACATCACTTGAATTGAACATTCCTACGTTCGAAAGTATCTAGTATATATTGACAAAGTTCAAAGCACAACTTGGACAATATCCAAGTATAGCTCACTTGAATAGAACGTAGGAAATTCCCAAAAATTAAACCTCAAAAGTTATTCATTTTATATCAGTCGTTTTTCTTTTACAGAAAAGTCAGAAACGAAACCAATCGTAGGAAATTTCCTACGTTCGATTCAAGTGATTTGCTTTTGTCCAGGATATATATACGAAGTTCTCTATGTTAATAAATTTAACACTGAAATTCAAAACATACAACTTTGACAATATCCAAATGTACATCACTTGAATTGAACGTAGGAAATTTCCCACAATTAAACCTAAAAAATAATTAATTTTAGATCGGTCATATTTCTTTTACAGAAAAGTCAGAAACTGGTCGTAGGAAATTTCCTACGTTCGATTCAAGTGATTTAATGTATCTAGGATATATTGAAAAAGTTCTCTATGTTAATGAATTTCAATTATTCAAAACACAACTTCGACAATTTCCAAGTATAACTCGCTTGAATTGAAATTTCCCACAATTAAACCTAAACAATAATGTACTTAATCGCATTTGTTTTACAGACAAGTCAGAAACCGATCGTAGGAAATTTCCTACGTTTGATTCAAGGATTTACATTTGTCTAGGATATATTGACGAAGTTCTCTCAGTTAATAAATTTCAACATTGAAATTCAAAACATACAACTTTGACAATATCCACATGTAAGTCACTTGAATTTAACGTAGGAAATTTCCCACAATTAAACCTAAAACATCATTAATTTTATATCAGTTGTATTTCTTTTACAGGAAAGTCAGAAAACAAACGTAGGAAATTTCCTATGTTCGATTCAAGTGATTTAAAGTATATAGGATACATGTATATTGACAAAGTTCTCTATGTTAATGACTTTTCAATAATTAAAAACACAACTTCGACAATATCCAAGTTGAAGTATAACTCACTTGAACGTAGTAAATTTCCCACAGTTACACCTAAAATATAATTCATTTTAGAATAGTCGAATTTCATTAACAGACAAGTCAGAAACCAATCGTAGGAAATTTCCTACGTTTGATTCAAGTGATTTACATTTGTCTAGGATATATTGCCGAAGTTCCTGAAGTTAATAAATTTCAACACTGAAATTCAAAACATACAACTTTGACAATATCCAAATGTATATCACTTGAATTGAACGTAGAAAATTTACCACAATTAAACCTAAAAATCATTCATTTTATATCAGTCGTATTTCTTTTACAGAAAACTTAGAAACCAATCGCAGGAAATTTCCTACGTTCGATTCAAGTGATTTACTTTTGTCCAGGATATATTGACGAAGTTCTCTAAGTTAATAAATTTAACACTGAAATTGAAAACATACAACTTTGACAATATCCAAAAGTAAATCACTTGAATGGAACGGAGGCAATTTCAAACAATTAAACCTAAAAAATAATTCATTTTAGATCAGTCATATTTGTTTTACAGAAAAGTCAGAAACGGATCGTAGGAAATTTCCTACGTTCGATTAAAAAAGTAATTCATTTTAGATCATTTGTATGTGTTTTACAGAAAAGGAAATTTCCTGCGTTCGATTCAAGTGATTTACTTTTGTCTAGGATATCCGTCAAGCAGTCAGTCAAGTAATATTAAAGTTATACCATGATGAAGAAACTTGTACAAACTTTTTCTTAAGAAAAAAAAGTTTGTTTCCGCAAAACTATGAAGGTAAAACAGGCCATAGTCATGTTAATGGTGGCATGTGTGTATTCGCAATGTTCACATGCATCAAGTGTCCAAACATTGAAGCAATCCGTCAAGTAATATTAAAGTTATACCATGATGACGAACCTTGTACAAACTTTTTGACAACAGCGGCACATGCACATGATTGTGAGATATTTACTACAACTACGGACATACAAGTTTGTCAATATACATAGCAAAGCCCATAATAAATATATGTTGTTTACATGGAGAACTATGCAGAGGAGGCAGAACAATTTATTTATTTAATGGTGTTTAATTGCCTGTCAAAAGCTAAGGTCATCCTAGGCCATGTTAACTGGGTCAAATCCCATATGTCATCTGTACGGATGGGGGTACCGTCAATGGAAATGCAATGGCAAACAAATGGATTTACATGTATGTAGTAAGACATCTGGAGTGATGTGACGCAGGATCTCACACGTGATGCAGCACATAATTTCACATTTGGTGTCACACATGATCTCAGAAGTGTTGTCACGCAGGATCTTACAAATGATGTGATGCAGTATATCAGGAATGCACAAGTGATGTGATCATGCTGATGCTGCGGATCTCAGGAATGATGTAACGCAGGATCTCAGCAATTCACGAGTGATGTGACGCGGGATCTCACATGTGATGTGACGCATAATTTCACATTTGGTGTGACGTAGGATCTCAGAAGTGTTGTCACACAGGATCTGACAAGTGATGTCATCATGGGGACGCTGCGGATCACAGAAATGATGTAGCACAGGATCTCAGCAACTCGTGAGTGATGTGATGTAGGATGCCACAAGTGATACAGCATTTCACAAATTTTGTGATGCAAGATTTCACACTCGATGTCAGATATTTACATGCCACAGAGTTTCTATCATTGAGTTTGACTGTGAAAGTGTTCCAACAAGGCGATGACATTGGTGCACAGTGGCAGGTCATACTGAAGATATTCATTGTCCGGTTTCAACAAAACATCTACGTCAAACTGAAACAGATATAGAAAAGTATACAGTATTACTGTATGTTTGATCAAGTTCATTAGCGAACAGTGTATGCCCTGAACAGACCACAAACGCCCAGGCTGATCAGGGACTACACTGGTTGCAAACTCATTAGGTGATGTCTTTTAAGGGACGTCAGCAATACAAAATAATGTTCTCCCGCTTTTAATGAATTTTTGTAGTGAATACTCGCCATTTGCTGGAAGAAAATGTTCCAGGTCCCTTAAAGGTACATGTACATGCCCACTCAGTAGGCACAAAATGTTCTTTATATCAGAGACATTTCCTGGCAAAATAAACATTCATTCACAATTTCCCCACATAATGATTGGCATTATTGTACATTTTATATCAGGTAAATATCCATACTGATATCAGGGGCGATAACCGTGTTTCCTTAAATTGCTAACGAACATTACTAATTAGTCTGTGTATTTATATTTTGATGTGCAATGATCATACTTTATAATCTGTCGAAAATACTATTTTTTCAGGTGAGGCATTTAATTTGTATAAATAATTAAACAAAGAGCTCCGCGGAGCAAGATGTCCCTCCTGGCGCAGTTTGATAGTACATAAGGAGCTTGTAATAACCTTGGGGTTAGGTGGCCGGATTAGCTCAGTAGGTAGAGCGTCGGACTGCGGATCGGGAGACCCCCTGGTTTGATTCCCACATCGACCCGCTCCGAATGGCCGATTCGGCGTGTCCTTGGGCAAGACAACTTCGTGCTAGCCTAGTCCTATCGGATGGGGACTTAAATAGTCTGTCCCGACATGCAAGGTCATCGAGCCAGTGCCGTCGTTAAATCAAAGCATTTACCTTGGGGTTAGGAGCGCCGTGGCGTAATGGTTAAGTGTGTCGGACTACTGATCCAAGGGTCGTGGGTTCGAGCCTGACTAGCGGCGTGCGTTGTGTCCTTGAGCAAGACACTTTATCCACACTGCTCCAGTTCACACAGCTGCAAAGGGGTACCGATAATTCGTAGTTGCTCTGTAAATACGAATTACTGGCTTCTCTCAAAAATCTCTACCTCCGTTCTTTCTCCCATTCTGGAAATGATCAGTTTTAGAGGCGAATTTGCCAGTTTGACCACATTTCGACCCCAAAACTGCTGAAACGTGGAAATCAATCGTGGCGAGAGAGCAAAAAAGTGAGCGAAAAAGGGATATGCTTGGGAAAATCCCTTTCTAGTTGGTACTCTGTTAAATGATTTCTTTAACATAAAACGGTTTACTTGTGTCACAGAGTGAGAAAGATAAATAACGGCCCGGAATCGAACCAGAGATCTCATGTTTACCGTACCATGCCCATGACTCTACCGAGCAAGCTAACAAGGCACAGATCATACACACTTTATCCCCATAGTCAGTTGCGTACTGTGACATTCTTCTCCGCCAAATTGAAATTGTCCTCGAATACCATGTTTAATTTTTGTCTCTGAATTCCATATGTTTGGGTACAATTTTGGGAGTATTTATCAGTCACGGTGCTTCGTTGGGCAACAGAATACACAATTATCGTCCGTACCCAGAGTTATGGTGCTCCATAGGTTTTTCCTGCAGAGTACTGAATCGGATCTCATTCGCGCTTTAGCTGTTAATTGTGACATATCTTTCTGTACTTATTACACAGAAATGAATAAGTATAATACTGACATTTCTTTCAATTGAAAAATACTGAAAATATGTCGCAATTAACAGTTGAAGTGCAAATCAGATGTGATTTGGTACTTTGCAGGGGAAACCTACGGAGACCACCATAACTCTCGGTATTGACGATGCGGGAGTATTCTGCAGAGTTACTTCCCGCAACTACGTTAGGAGCTAAATGTCACAGGGTGAAACGGATGCGCACCAGCCCGGAATCGAACCGGGGATCTCTGGTTTACCACACCATCGCTCTACTACTGAGTAAACCGGACAAAAATACACACTTATTCACCATAGTGATCACTTCATTCAACCAAAAATTCACAAGCTAGAAGCTATGCCAGATGATTACAGTCAACATCACAGATTATGCTCTTGGCGACATTAGCGGACACAAATTTGTCCATCAATTTCATCAAATAAACAACGGAATCTGACAAGTAACACTACGACGGCGCATGGAAACATCATTATTCTGGTACTTGGAATCAAAATGGTGGATATTAAGATCAATATGTGAGGCGCTGACAGAACCTTTAACATTTTTTATCACTATAGAAGCTACAGGGATTGTTGGATGCATTTATTTAGAGGAACAATAGATTACAACCCGCATTGGATAATATACTAAGTGACATTTTGTTCTAACGTACACCAAAATAGAGGATTAAATTTGCAAAATCTTTCGAACTGGATTTTGTGGACAGGTGACAGAAATCGGAGCTGGATAACAACCGACAGACGTGATTCTGAATATGCGAGCTTGGTCTGTGGTTATTCTTCCAGATCATGTCATGCATGTTTTAATTTCACGTCATGTCAAAGCAGCACTATTGAACATAATGAATAACGTTAATATTCTACACCAGCATTAAAGTTAATTCATCGTCTGATGTGTAACAATTGAATTAAGGTAAGTTATTTGTATATGCCAACGTTTGAAACTTGGTACATGTACGTTTTATTGGACCCCATGGTCATGGATTGTCTCCCCATTTTCAAGTTAGAATTTTCCAATTTTGGCTTGTAGCTCGTCAAACTTATAAACCCTAATAGCTACACACCTGAAACTTGGTATGTAGCTTCCTTATGATGAGTAGATTTACAAAGTTTATTTCGATTCGAGCCCTGAGTCATAGATTATCTCCCCCTTTTTTAATTAGAATTTGAAAATGTTGCCTTGTAACTAGTAAAACCTTTGTAATAGCTACAGCACTGAAATTTGATATGTAGCTTCCTTATGATGAGTAGATACGGAAAGTTTATTTCGATTTTTGATTCGAACCCCGTGTCATGGATTATCTCTCCCTTTTGGACACTGGAATTTTGCCTTGTTTACTATCAAAGCGATATGTTGGGTATCTGTGTTATATGAACACATTTTCTAGTTTGGTTATCTACCTTTGATTTTTCGCGCACTGATTTGTCCGGAGCATAACGCGAACACCCTTTGCAATATTGTTTATGAAATTTAGCACATGCATAGGTATCACGGGACAGTGCGGAGCTAGCGTTAATGGTACATGCCCACTCAGTAGGCAAACAATGTTCTTTCTGTCGGAGACATCATCGGAGACATTTTCTGGCCATATAAACACTCATTTACCATTACCCACGTATTGTTTGGCATTATTATACATTTTATATCAGAAGAAAATTTCCACATTGATATCAGGGACGATAACCGTGTTTCCTTAAAATGTTAACGGACATTACTATTTATTCTCTCTATTTATTTTTTGATGTGCAATGATCATACTTTATAATCTGTCAATTTTGTTTTCAGTTGATGCATTTAATTAGTATAAATAATTATAAAATAGCATGCCCCATTTGCACATGAAAATACCGATACCACCGCGCGTCACTATCAGTAAAACAAATATTACCAAATTATTATATCTCTATAGCGGGCACTCGTAATGTTTATAACTAGTGGAATAGTGACAATTGTACACTTTAAATCCCATAAAGAGCATTTTAGCCTACTGAGTGGGTATGCACCTTTAAAAAGGGGTTGGATAATTTTTGCCGCGACCGGCTGCGGACAGTGCGATATAGTCTGCGCATTGACGTCCATCCGTATTTTTTTTGCCGAGCCTGCTTGCGGAAAGCGATACTTAGTGATCACAATGACGTCCGTGCGTCAGTCCGTCCGAAATCGGTGTATGTTTTTAAATACCATAGCCTAAGTCACATTGACCAGTTGACTTGAAACATCAAATGCTTAATAGTCATCATCCATATATTCATTCTGTGTCACACTCATGCGGCCCCTGTGCCCCAAGGTCACGGTCAAATGACTTTGAAATGTGTGTTAAAGTTGTTGCATACCTGATATCTCCACAACACATACTCAGATTTACTTCAAACTTCAAATAATTCTTTATTATCATCCATATTTTCATATTATAGCCCACGCATGCGACCCACATGCCGAAAATCAATGTCAACTGACTTTCAAATTTGCGTTAAAGCTTTTACATACCTTAATTCAAACTTCAAATAAATATACTTCGAGACCATCAAATGCCTCGGTGGGCTCGACATGCGGGCCATGGCCATCTAGTTTTTATTTACCGTAGGTTAATGTTTTTAAGAACACTATATCTCAGAAACATCTTTGCCAATTCACTCGAAGCTTCGCATGTGTGTTTATCATCATCCATATTTTCATTCTATGCTCAACCCCTGCAACCCCTGTCAGCCCAATATCAAGGTCAAATTACTTTGAAATTTACCTCAAAGTTTTTGACATGCCTGCATGTGGACAGTGCGATATAGTTGTCACATTGGCCTACATACGTATGTACATCCATATGTACGTCACTTCGTGCGTCCGGTTAAATTTTTATGATTTAAGGTTAAAGTTTTTAAAGGTACATGCCCACTCAGTAGGCACAAACTGTTCTTTACAGCAATTAAATAAGTGTATAATTGTGTCACTATTCCACCAGTTCTAACAATTTCGTGTGCCCGCTATCCATATATAATAATTTAGTAATATTTATTTTACTGATAATGACTAGCAGTGGTATCAAGCTATTTTCATATTCAAATGAGGCATGCTATTTTTTAATTACTTATACTAATTAAATGTGATTCCCTGAAAAAATAATGTTTTCGACAGATTGTAAAGTATGATCATTACACATCAAAAAATAAGTAGTAATGTCTTGGTACCATTTTAAGGAAACACGGTTATCGCCCCTGATAGCAGTGTGGAAATTTACGTCTAATATGAAATGTATAATAATGCCAACAAAAATATGTGCATTAATGGTGAATTCATGTTTCTTTTGCCCGAAAATGTCTCAGATGATGTCTCTGGTATAAAGAACATTTTGTGCCTACTGAGTGGGCATGTACCTTTAATAACACTATATCTCTGAAACCGCTTCACCAATTCACTCGAAACTTCACATACTGTGTATTTGTCACCCACATTTTTCATTATTATTTATATGTGCCCAATGTGACGGTCATATTACTTTGAAATTTCCCTAAAAGTTTTTGTTGGGCCCGCTTGCAGACAGAGCTATATAGTCGGCACATTGTTGTACATTCAGGATAAAGATTTAGGTTAAAGTGTTTCTAGTTAAAGTTTTTGGTTATATTATCAAAGCCTCGGTGGGTGCGACATGTTTTTACGTCAACGGGCTAAAGCTTTGTTGCAATACAAACATGGTTTGTACTATCAAATGCCTCGGCGGGCACGACATCCAGGCCATGGCCATCTAGTTATTATGCCATGCAATTTGATCAGTCGGCCATCGCACCATGACTAGTTTAGCACTTGATCAGTCGGCCATCGCACCAAGACTAGCTTAGCAAATGATCAGTAGGCCATCGCACCAGGACTAGTTTAGAACTTGATCAGCTCGGCATCGCAAACAGGACTATTTTAGCAATGGGAATCAGTCCCGGCCATCGCTCCAGGACTAAAGTTTAGAACTTGAATCAGTCGGTGTGCCCATCGCACCAGGACTAGTATTTAGAACTTGGAATCAGACCCGACCATCCCTTCACCAGGACTAAAGCATAGGGCAACATGATCAGTCCCGGCCATACGCACCAGGACTAGTTTAGAACTTTATCAGTCGGCCATCATACCAGGACTAGCATAGCACTTGATCAGTCGGCCTTCGCACCGGGAC
>CM055275.1:90281627-90310341 GCA_029237695.1 Conchocele bisecta | reverse complement strand
CCTGTCTTACAGTGGTACCTCTCCAAACCGGACACCCTGGGGACATCCCATATACCTGTCTTACAGTGGTACCTCTCCAAACCCGACACCCTGGGGACATCCCATATACCTGTATTACAGTGATACCTTTCCAAACCTGACACCCTGGGGACATCCCATATACCTGTATTACAGTGGAACCTCTCCAAACCTGACACCTTGGGACATCCCATATACCTGTATTACAGTCGTACCTCTCCAAACCTGACATCCTGGGGACATCCCATATACCTGTATTACAGTATAACCTCTCCAAACCGGACACCCTGGGGACATCCCATATACCTGTATTACAGTGGAACCTCTCCAAACCTGACACCTTGGGGACATCCCATATACCTGTATTACAGTGGAACCTCTCCAAACCTGATACCCTGGGGACATCCCATATACATGTATTACAGTAGAACCTCTCCAAAGCTGACACCTTGGGGACATCCCATATACCTGTATTACAGTGGAACCTCTCCAAACCTGACACCCTGGGGACATCCCATATACATGTATTACAGTAGAACCTCTCCAAACCTGACACCCTGGGGACATCCCATATACATGTATTACAGTGGTACCTCTCCAAACCTGACACCCTGAGGACATCCCATATACCTGTATTACAGTGGAACCTCTCTAAACCGGACACCCTGGCGACATCCCATATACCTGTATTACAGTGGTACCTTTCCTAACCTGACACCCTGGGAACATCCCATATACCTGTATTACAGTGGAACCTCTCCAAACCTGACACCCTGGGGACATCCCATATACCTGTATTACAGTTGAACCTCTCCAAAGTCGACACCCTGGGAACATCCCATATACCTGTATTACAGTGGTACCTCTCCAAACCTGACACCCTGGGGACATCCCATATACATGTATTACAGAGGAACATCTCCAAACCTGACACCCTGGGGACATCCCATATACCTGTATTACAGTGGAACCTCTCCAAACCTGACACCCTGGGGACATCCCATATACCTGTATTACAGTGGTACCTCTCCCGACCTGACACCCTGGGTACATCCCATATACCTGTTTTACAGTGGTACCTCTCCAAACCTGACACCCTGGGGATATCCCATATACCTGTATTACAGTGGAACCTCTCCAAACCCGACACCCTGGGGACCTCCCATATACCTGTATTACGGTGGAACCTCTCCAAACCCGACACCCTGGGGACATCCCATATACCTGTATTACAGTGGTACCTCTCCAAACCGGACACCCTGGAGACATCCCATATACCTGTATTACAGTGGAACCTCTCCAAACCTGACACCTTGGGACATCCCATATACCTGTATTACAGTAGAACCTCTCCAAACCTGACACCCTGGGGACATCCCATATACCTGTCTTACAGTGGTACCTCTCCAAACCTGACACCCTGGGGACATCCCATATACCTGTATTACAGTGGAACCTCTCCAAAGTGGACACCCTGAGGACATCCCATGTACCTGTATTACAGTTGAACCTCTCCAAAGTCGACACCCTGGGAACATCCCATATAGTAATACCTGTATTACAGTGGAACCTATCCAAACCTGACACCCTGGGGAAAATTCCATATACCTGTATTACAGTGGTACCTCTCCAGACCTGACATTCTGGGGACATCCCATATACCTGTATTACAGTGGAACCTCTCCAAACCTGACACCTTGGGACATCCCATATACCTGTATTACAGTAGAACCTCTCCAAACCTGACACCCTGGGGACATCCCATATACCTGTCTTACAGTGGTACCTCTCCAAACCTGACACCCTGAGGACATCCCATATATTTGTATTACATTGGAACCTCTCTAAAGTGGACACCCTGGGCACATCCCATATACCTGTATTACAGTGGAACCTCTCCAAACCTGACACCCTGGTGACATCCCATATACCTGTATTACAGTTGTACCTCTCCAGACCTGACACCCTGGATACATCCCATATACCTGTATTACAGTGGTACCTATCCAAACCTGACACCCTGGGGACATCCCATATACCTGTATTACAGTGGAACCTCTCCAAACAGGACACACTAGGGACATCCCATATACCTGTATCACAGTGGAACCTCTCCAAACCTGACACCATGTGGATATCCCATATACCTGTATTGCAGTGGAACCTCTGCAAACCTGACACCCTGGGGACATCCCATATACCTGTATTACAGTGGAACCTCTCCAAAGTGGACACCCTGGGTACATCCCATATACCTGTATTACAGTGGTACCTCTCCAGACCTGACACCCTGGGGACATCCCATATACCTGTATTACAGTGGAACCTCTCCAAAGTGGACACCCTGGGGACATCCCATATACCTGTATTACATAGGTACCTCTACAAACCTGAAACCCTGGGGACATCCCATATACCTGTATTACAGTGGAACCTATCCAAACCTGACACCCTGGGAACATTCCATATACCTGTATTACAGTGGTACCTCTCCAAACCGGACACCCTGGGGACATCCCATATACCTGTATTACAGTGGTACCTTTCCAAACCTGACACCCTGGGGACATCCCAAATACCTGTATTACAGTATAATCCTCTCCAAACCTGACACCCTGGGGACATCCCATATACCTGTATTACAGTGGAACCTCTCCAAACCTGACACCTTGGGACATCCCATATACCTGTATTACAGTGGTACCTCTCCAAACCTGACATCCTGGGGACATCCCATATACCTGTATTACAGTAGAACCTCTCCAAACCTGACACCCTGGGGACATCACATATACCTGTATTACAGTGGTACCTCTCCAAACCTGACACCCTGGGGACATCCCATATACAAGTATTACAGTGGTACCTCTCCAAACCTGACATCCTGGGGACATC
The DNA here is from genome assembly GCA_029237695.1 of Conchocele bisecta. Taxonomy (NCBI): domain Eukaryota; kingdom Metazoa; phylum Mollusca; class Bivalvia; order Lucinida; family Thyasiridae; genus Conchocele; species Conchocele bisecta. The sequence goes on along the minus strand of CM055275.1, from coordinate 90,307,428 downwards.
CCATATACCTGTATTACAGTATAACCTCTCCAAACCTGACACCCTGGGGACATCCCATATACCTGTATTACAGTGGAACCTCTCCAAAGTGGACACCCTGAGGACATCCCATATACCTGTATTACAGTTGAACCTCTCCAAAGTCGACACCCTGGGAACATCCCATATAGTAATACCTGTATTACAGTGGAACCTATCGAAACCTGACACCCTGGGGAAATTCCATATACCTGTATTACAGTGGAACCTCTCCAAACCTGACACCCTGGGGACATCCCATATACCTGTATTACAGTGGTACCTCTCCAAACCTGACACCCTGAGGACATCCCGTATACCTGTATTACAGTGGAACCTCTCCAAACCTGACACCCTGGGTACATCCCATATACCTGTATTACAGTGGAACCTCTCCAAACCTGACACCCTGTTGACATCCCATATACCTGTATTACAGTGGTACCTCTCCAAACCTGACACACTGGTGACATCCCACATACCTGTATTACAGAGGTACCTCTCCAAACCTGACACCCTGGGGACATCCCATATACCTGTATTACAGTGGAACCTCTCCAAACCTGACACAGTGGGGTCATCCCACATACCTGTATTACAGTGGAACGTCTCCAAACCGGACACCCTGGGGACATCCCATATACCTGTATTACAGTGGAACCTCTCCAAACCTGACATCCTGGGAAATCACATATACCTGTATTACAGTGGAACCTCTCCAAACCTGACACCCTGGGGACATCCCATATACCTGTATTACAGTGGAACCTCTCCAAACCTGACACCCTGGGGACATCCCATATACGTGTATTACAGTGGTACCTCTCCAAACCTGACACCCTGGGTACATCCCATATACCTGTATTACAGTGGAACCTCTCCAAACCTGACACAGTGGGGACATCCCATATACCTGTATTACAGAGGAACCTCTCCAAACCTGACACCCTGGGGACATCCCATATACCTGTATTACAGTGGAACCTCTCCAAACCGGAAACCCTGGGGACATTCCATATACCTGTATTACAGTGGAACCTCTCCAAACCTGACACCATGGGGACATCCCATATACCTGTATTACAGTGGTACCTCTCCAAACCTGACGCACTGGTGACATCCCATATACCTGTATTACAGTGGAACCTCTCCAAACCTGACGCACTGGTGACATCCCATATACCTATATTACAGTGGAACCTCTCCAAACCGGACACCCTGGGGACATCCCATATACCTGTATTACAGTGGAACCTCTCCAAACCTGACACCCTGGGGACATCCTATATACCTGTATTACAGTGGTACCTCTCCAAACCTGACGCACAGGTGACATCCCATATACCTATATTACAGTGGAACCTCTCCAAACCGGACACCTGGGGACATCCCATATACCTGTTAATAGAGGAACCTCTCCAAACCTGACACCCTGGGGACATCCCATATACCTGTATTACAGTGGTACCTCTCCAAACCTAACGCACTGGTGAAATCCCATATACCTATATTACAGTGGAACCTCTCCAAACCGGACATCCTGGGGACATCCCATATACCTGTAATACAGAGGAACCTCTCCAAACCTGACACAGTGGGGACATCCCATATACCTGTATTACAGTGGTACCTCTCCAAACCTGACACCCTGGGGACATCCCATATACATGTATTACAGTGGTACCTCTCCAAACCTGACACCCTGGGGACATCCCATATACATGTACATTGTATTACAGTGGTACCTCTCCAAATCTGACACCCTGGGAACATCCCATATACCTGTATTACAGTGGAACCTCTGCAAACCTGACACAGTGGGGACATCCCATATACCTGTATTACAGAGGAACCTCTCCAAACCTGACACCCTAGGGACATACCATATACCTGTATTACAGTGGAACCTCTCCAAACCTGACACAGTGGGGACATCCCATATACCTGTATTACAGAGGAACCTCTCCAAACCTGACACCCTGGGGACATCCCATATACCTGTATTACAGTGGACCCTCTCCAAAGTGGACACCCTGAGGACATCCCATATACCTGTATTACAGTTGAACCTCTCCAAAGTCGACACCCTGGGAACATCCCATATAGTAATACCTGTATTACAGTGGAACCTATCCAAATCTGACACCCTGGCGAAATTCCATATACCTGTATTACAGTGGTACCTCTCCAGACCTGACACCCTGTGGACATCCCATATACCTGTATTACAGTGGAACCTCTCCGAAGTGGACACCCTGAGGACATCCCATATACCTGTATTACAGTGGAACCTCTCCAAACCGGAAACCCTGGGGACATTCCATATACCTGTATTACAGTGGAACCTCTCCAAACCTGACACCCTGGGGACATCCCATATACCTGTATTACAGTGGAACCTCTCCAAACCTGACACCATGTGGACATCCCATATACCTGTATTACAGTGGTACCTCTCCAAACCTGACACCCTGTGGACATCCCATATACCTGTATAAAGTGGAACCTCTCCAAACCGGACACCCTGGGGACATCCCATATACCTGTATTACAGTGGAACCTCTCCAAACCTGACACCCTGGGAACATCCCATATACCTGTATTACAGTGGAACCTCTCCAAACCTGACACACTGGTGACATCCCACATACCTGTATTACAGAGGTACCTCTCCAAACCTGACACCCTGTTGACATCCCATATACCTGTATTACAGTGGTACCTCTCCAAACCTGACACACTGGTGACATCCCACATACCTGTATTACAGAGGTACCTCTCCAAACCTGACACCCTGGGACATCCCATATACCTGTATTACAGTGGAACCTCTCCAAACCTGACACCCTGGGGTCATCCCACATACCTGTATTACAGTGGAACCTCTCCAAACCGGACACCCTGGGGACATCCCATATACCTGTATTACAGTGGAACCTCTCCAAACCTGACATCCTGGGAAATCACATATACCTGTATTACAGTGGAACCTCTCCAAACCTGACACCCTGGGGACATCCCATATACCTGTATTACAGTGGAACCTCTCCAAACCTGACACCCTGGGGACATCCCATATACCTGTATTACAGTGGTACCTCTCCAAACCTGACACCCAACCTGGGAACCTCCCATATACCTGTATTACAGTGGAACCTCTCCAAACCTGACACAGTGGGGACATCCCATATACATGTATTACAGAGGAACCTCTCCAAACCTGACACCCTGGGGACATCCCATATACCTGTATTACAGTGGAACCTCTCCAAACCGGACACCCTGGGGACATTCCATATACCTGTATTACAGTGGAACCTCTCCAAACCTGACACCCTGGGGACATCCCATATACCTGTATTACAGTGGTACCTCTCCAAACCTGACACCCTGGGGACATCCCATATACATGTACATTGTATTACAGTGGTACCTCTCCAAACCTGACGCACTGGTGACATCCCATATACCTATATTACAGTGGAACCTCTCCAAACCGGACACCCTGGGGACATCCCATATACCTGTAATACAGAGGAACCTCTCCAAACCGGACACCCTGGGGACATCCCATATACCTGTATTACAGTGGTACCTCTCCAAACCTGACGCACTGGTGACATCCCATATACCTATATTACAGTGGAACCTCTCCAAACCGGACACCCTGGGGACATCCCATATACCTGTATTACAGTGGTACCTCTCCAAACCTGACGCACTGGTGACATCCCATATACCTATATTACAGTGGAACCTCTCCAAACCGGACACCCTGGGGACATCCCATATACCTGTATTACAGTGGTACCTCTCCAAACCTGACGCACTGGTGACATCCCATATACCTATATTACAGTGGAACCTCTCCAAACCGGACACCCTGGGGACATCCCATATACCTGTATTACAGTGGTACCTCTCCAAACCTGACACCCTGGGGACATCCCATATACCTGTATTACAGTGGTACCTCTCCAAACTGGACACCCTGGGGACATCCCATATACCTGTAATACAGAGGAACCTCTCCAAACCTGACACCCTGGGGACATCCCATATACCTGTATTACAATGGTACCTCTCCAAACCTGACGCACTGGTGACATCCCATATACCTATATTACAGTGGTACCTCTCCAAACTGGACACCCTGGGGACATCCCATATACCTGTAATACAGAGGAACCTCTCCAAACCTGACACCCTGGGGACATCCCATATACCTGTATTACAATGGTACCTCTCCAAACCGGACACCCTGGGGACATCCCATATACCTGTATTACAGTGGTACCTCTCCAAACCTGACACCCTGGGACATCCCATATACCTGTATTACAGTGGAACCTCTCCAAACCTGACACAGTGGGGACATCCCATATACCTGTATTACAGAGGAACCTCTCCAAACCTGACACCTTGGGGACATCCCATACCTATTACAGTGGTACCTCTCCAAACCTGACACCCTGGGGACATCCCATATACCTGTATTACAGTGGAACCTCTCCAAACCTGACACAGTGGGGACATCCCATATACCTGTATTACAGAGGAACCTCTCCAAACCTGACACCCTGGGGACATCCCATATACCTGTATTACAGTGGAACCTCTCCAAACCGGACACCCTGGGGACATTCCATATACCTGTATTACAGTGGAACCTCTCCAAACCTGAAACAGTGGGGTCATCCCACATACCTGTATTACAGTGGAACCTCTCCAAACCGGACACCCTGGGGACATCCCATATACCTGTATTACAGTGGAACCTCTCCAAACCTGACATCCTGGGAAATCACATATACCTGTATTACAGTGGAACCTCTCCAAACCTGACACCCTGGGGACATCCCATATACCTGTATTACGGTGGAACCTCTCCAAACCTGACACCCTGGGGACATCCCATATACCTGTATTACAGTGGTACCTCTCCATACCTGACACCCTGGGGACATCACATATACCTGTATTACAGTGGAACCTCTCCAAACCGGACACCCTGGGGACATCCCATATACCTGTATTACAGTGGTACCTCTCCAAACCTGACACACTGGTGGCATCCCACATACCTGTATTACAGAGGTACCTCTCCAAACCGGGCACCCTGGGGACATCCCATATACCTGTATTACAGTGGAACCTCTCCAAACCTGACACACTGGGGACATCCCACATACCTGTATTACAGAGGTACCTCTCCAAACCGGGCACCCTGGGGACATCCCATATACCTGTATTACAGTGGAACCTCTCCAAACCTGACACCCTGGGGTCATCCCACATACCTGTATTACAGTGGAGCCTCTCCAAACCGGACACCCTGGGGACATCCCATATACCTGTATTACAGTGGTACCTCTCCAAACCTGAAACCCTGGGGACATCCCATATACCTGTATTACAGTGGAACCTCTCCAAACCGGACACCCTGGGGACATCCCATATACCTGTATTACAGTGGAACATCTCCAAACCTGACACCCTGGGAACATCCCATATACCTGTATTACAGTGGAACCTCTCCAAACCTGACACAGTGGGGACATCCCATATACCTGTATTACAGAGGAACCTCTCCAAACCTGACACCCTGGGGACATCCCATATACCTGTATTACAGTGGAACCTCTCCAAACCGGACACCCTGGGGACATTCCATATACCTGTATTACAGTGGAACCTCTCCAAACCCGACACCCTGGGGACATTCCATATACCTGTATTACAGTGGAACCTCTCCAAACCCGACACCTTGGGGACATCCCATATACCTGTATTACAGTGGTACCACTCCAAACCTGACACACTGGTGACATCCCACACACCTGTATTACAGTGGTACCTCTCCAAACCGGGCACCCTGGGGACATCCCATATACCTGTATTACAGTGGAACCTCTCCAAACCTTACACAGTGGCGTCATCCCATATACCTATATTACAGTGGAACCTCTCCAAACCGGACACCCTGGGGACATCCCATATACCTGTATTACAGTTGTACCTCTCCAAACCTGAAACCCTGGGGACATCCCATATACATATATTACAGTGGTACCTCTCCAAACCGAACACCCTGGGGACATCCCATATACCTGTATTACAGTGGAACCTCTCCAAACCTGACATCCTGGGGACATCACATATACCTGTATTACAGTGGAACCTCTCCAAACCTGACACCCTGGGAACTTCCCATATGCCTGTATTACAGTGGTACCTCTCCAAACCTGACACCCTGGGGACATCCCATATACCTGTATTACAGTGGAACCTCTCCAAACCTGACACCCTGGGGACATCCCATATACCTGTATTACAGTGAAACCTCTCCAAACCGGACACCCTGGGGACATCCCTTATACCTATATTACAGTGGAACCTCTCCAAACTTGACACCCTGGGGACTAACAACATCGATGGTATCCCAAGGATTTTAATTTTAACGTTGAAATACAACGTTATTAGGCAAACATATTTTATGTGGGATTTGCAAACAGGGCACGTTCTCTCGTGCAAATGTCCCCATTTGGAGAAGCGTAATATTGACTTTTTTAGCTGACAATGTACAAGGCTGTACATAGGCCAAACATTGGACGCTGATGTGTAAGTGTGATTTACCTCAGGATAAACTGGATTAGTTTTTACTGATATTCATGCGCGAATATCAGTAAAAACTAATCCAGTTTATCTTGAGGTTTACATTGAGGTATAACATTTAAAATATACAAATATTATTTAAAGGAGTACCGATATGATACATTTAAATCCTGTTAATATTGCCCTGAAGTTAACGTAATAAAACAATATAGGATAGTTTATCTAGAGAAACGAGCGATATACAGATTTTCAACCAGCATAGACAATTTCATACTGCATAGTTGACCAACATTTATAACGTAGACAAAAAAAGTAAATTATAATTACCATGTTACCGATAATTATTTATAGCTGTATACTGAACACAGAATAACAAGTGCAAATTATATAAACATAGGCGTAGGAGCGTTTCAATTATTGGGGGGGCAAACTATTTTGCTACATTTAAAATTATATATGTTCGGTATGTCTTTTGTTTTTCGATTTGGAGCGGTATGTGTGAGGTTTTATGGTCTGTGAATCAGTTTTACAGCGACGCGTTGCTACAGTACACTGTCCTGTACTACATGTATGTATATATAGGAAAGATATACATGCTGTAGTGATGCAATTAAATATACCACATGATTGTGTTAGTTTTATGTTATGCCCTTATAAATACGTAACATGTAACAAGAAATACAGAGTACAATTTTACATAACCCATTACACGTAATAAGATAAGGCGTACAAATGGTCAGCTTACACTTACACTCCAAAAAATACATATAATGTAAGCCTTTTTATTTTGTAAAATACCGATGATATTACATACATACACTAATTGTAATTCCCTCTAACGATACATTATTGGATGAATAAAAGTTTGCAGGCTGTGACATTGGTCAATGTATGACATACCTAGAGGGTACGTTGTAATGAATTGGTGCCCGAGTGAGATGTTTTGTGACAATGATACGTTATTCTATTTTGATTAGCGTTTGAGCAGCATTCCTCCTAGAAAAACCTGCCAAATGGATCGGTACAAAACCTTAAGGACCCGTTCTATACTTCTATGCTTCGTAAATATGACAGAATATATGTGAATACTGCCTCGTTACTGTATCCTATACGGCACATGCAGTGGCCAAATCGGCCATCTTTGTGTGTTCCAGCCATCAGCCAGTTTCACCTGTTCTGCCGTTTGACAAAGAAGTCACAATGTGAAGTAGAACATATGATATAATGTAGCCAATCACATGTAGAAAAGCCAGGAGAACGGACTCCTATCAATTATATTATACCAAACTGTAAAATATGTCAGTTTTCTGGACAGGTTCGTGCCTGTGTTTTTTTACAGCATGAACTACCATTATAAATAACTCATACACAGAAAATCGCACAGTGTATCACTTTTACCTGGCAAACACACAACACATACCATATATACCCACTACTGTACTTTGTTATTAGCTATCAAATCCAGTGACATGTAGGCAGTTACCTGAGTGTATTTTTCCTGGTGTCTACTCACCTACATTGCAAGTAAGTATGGCTTTACCTATGTTAGCATGTACAATAACATAGACGGCGCATCAGATTGAGAAGTTTACACATCAACATTTGTTTGGATATTGATGGGAGAAATGCTAAGATATATCGTCTTTTGTATAATTTGCTGGCATAATATTTAGAGCTTGCCGTTGTAATATGTGTCTCTTATGTATTGCACCAATATGACTATAACATATGTGAATATTGTCTTGTTACTGTATACTATATGGAGCATTGAGTTGCCATCTCCGCCATCTTTGTACAGTTGTTTCTGTCAAAATGTTCCGGGTTTATACGTGTACAAAGTGTTGTGCGTTGCGTATCCGTGGAGTTTCCGTTAGTTGCGTTTCAAACCGTGTGTCGTCTACGTGTAATACGTTTTCGGCCATGCGTTGCGTTTCCCCACTCTTGCGCATGCGCGAAAGTCGAGCAAACCGTGTTCAACGCATTGAGTTTCAAAAGCGTGTAATCCGTGTACAACGGTTGTAAACGTATACAACGGTTGTAAACAACGCATTGAGTTTCAAAAGCGTGTAATCCGTGTACAACGGTTGCGTTGTAAACGTATAAAACGGTTGTAAACGTGATACAACGCTAAGGTAAACCGTTTAAACGATTTAACGCTTTCTTTGACGAACGGTTACACGCTTCTACATGTACACAGCACCGTACAGATGAAAACCGTGTTATACGTATAACACGTTTCCACGGGTTTAAATTTTCGCATTACACGTTTTGGTATGCCAACCGTGTATCGCGTAGAATGCGCATGCTCAGATCGTTCTTCGTGTGTGTATATATACTTCTAGACTGCAGGGCTTCTAAAAATTTCAGTTTTCCGGTTCTGGACCGATTTTTGAACTCTCAGACCGATTGAGATTTGAAAACTAGTCTTAATCAAAGTACTGAAAGTACTGAACATAGGGTACTACAAGATTAAACTAGATTGATTGATTGATTGATTGATTGTTGGTGTTGCAGTTTCATTAACCCGTAAAGGTACATGCCCACTCAGTAGGTACAAAATTTTCTTTACATCAGAGACATCATCCGAGACATTTCCTGGCAAAATAAACATCAATGCGCCATTATCCACGTACTGATTGACATTATTATACACGTTATATCAGACGTAAATGTACACACTGATATCAGGGGCGATAACCGTGTTTGCTTAAAATGTTAACGGACATTACTATGTAATCTCTGTATTTGTTTTATGATGTGCAATGATCATACTTTAAAAATTTGTCGAAAATAGTATTGTTTCAGGTGACGCATTTCTTTAGTATAAATATAATTAAAAAATATCATGCCTCATTTGCATATGAAAATAGCCTGATACCACCGCGCGTCACTATCAGTAAAATAATAAATTACTAAATGATTATATCTGTATAGCGGGCACTTGTAACGTTTAGAAACTTGTTAGATTATTTTTTTTTTGTCGTATTTCAGTACTTGCATTAATATGGGTATTGACTGTAAGTTATCACCTTAAATACTGACTTATTGACCCCCTTCCCTGAACGTAGAATTGACACTCATGTTGGCGTGTATTGGCCACCATAGACAAATGTCAATCAGGCCGAATTCAGAAATGTCACTAAAATCCACTGTAATCCATCGATAGAGAGAGAGAATGAGGATTAAACATCAGTTAGACCGACACGTGCGAGTTTTGTTTCGCACAGGTGTCGGGTGAGTTAAAAATAGGCTGTCGGAAGGTCAAACTTGATGTAGTTTGTGTGTTAAACGCGTCGCTTGTTTCGGAGAGTATTCGGAGGGGAGTTAACTCTGTCACTAAATTTAGCGATGACCGCACGTTTTGTGCTGCAAATGGGGGCAAATCACGCGCAACAAAATAATCCGATGTATTTTTGTACGTAGAACATCCGTTGTTGATATTGTGCAGTGCAAGTAGTTTTTCATAATATTATTTTCAATTAGCGGTTGCGTATGCCAGTTAAACGTTGAGTAACACAATGCATTTTGTTGTTATGGTTATTCCAAGATATCACTACGGACGTGCCCATCGAGGGGCGTCTGGGGCGTGGCTAACTGTCAGACGACGCGATTACCAATACATAGGCTACCCTATCTAAAGATATTTCTCAGTTGTATTTCACGGGCGATAAATCATCATTGAGTTTTTTCAAACTGTTCTACGAGTTGTCTCTCTATATTAGAAAATCGGTGAGATTGGCTGTTTTATATGCAGATATTCTCAGTTGTCAATCACAGGCGTCCGCACCACGGGGGGTCGTGGGCGGGCCAAATGATCCCGCTCGATCGCAATACATACGGATACACATGTACCCTATGTAAAAATCGGTCCGAGAACAATTGCCAGTCGGCTGCTATTTCGCTATAAACCTTGTAAATTTACCGGTTTTGACCACCAAGTAATTTATGACACATATCCGCGGGCCATATCCGTGTTAAACCAGTGTGCAGCTCGCTGTGTATTCAGTTTCTCCATATATCGATTTTTCTTAACACACGCGTGGGAGAGGTGTATAGCGGATTAGTGACTGAAATAGACTGGCTTCAGCGTAAAGATACGAGAGTTCCTAGATTCGCCATTTCTGAGGTCTATAAATACATTAAATATGCCTAAAAGCATCAATGAATGAAGAAAAAAAAAGATTTTTTATATGGAGGGTGTAAAATAAGAAAAATATTTTTTCTTCATTAATTGAAGATTTTAGGCATATTTAATGTATTTATAGACCTCGGTCCGTTACTTCAACCTGTAATATTACACAGACGAGATTTGTGTGTTGCTTTGTGCAAAAAAATCGATAACACTAAGCCCTGTCAACTAACAGGTGCTTATTGTATGACATCATTCAGCACGAGAAATGCGTCGTGACCACTCATTTAGGCTATGTTTTGAAATGTTACTGATTGGTCAACACGCCCTTTGATGTTCCGCAGACGTCGCGAACGTGTGACTCATGGGGCAATCATGCAGTAACACATTTCATGCTGAGGATACGATTATGTTTGCGGGAAAATATTTTCCTTCTATGCACTCAGAAGTATATTCCGCGAGCACCATTTAAACCGTCTCGTCGAGGACGGTTCAAATGAGTGGTCACAACGTATACTTTCTTTGAGAAATAACAAAAATAAAAATAAATTATTTAATAATTTCATACCCGTAAATGTGTATTCCGAAAGGAATGGATTACAAAAAACACTGGATTATACGCAGATCTGTCGCCATGTTTCGCCGATATTGATTTCGAAAATATTTTCCGTAAATGGTTTGTTGAAAAGTTGACACAAAATTCAGAGTTCATGCGGAATTTCGGTGGGATTATGCACGTATCAACAGCTAATCATCCGCATGAATAGGCAGGACACGTGACCATTATTTATTAACTGTTGATCGCGAGCATTATACATTGTAATAAGCGTCTGTCTATCGCGAGCACTATCAACGTACCCCGACCATCGCGTTATGGAGCTGCAATGTATTGTTGTTTACACCCGTATAATTCATTTTCCATATCAGGGTCGAAATGAGTCTGCCTTACAATAATTCGCATGTGCGGAATGGTGGTACATGTAGGCGCGAAACGATCCGCCTGTAAACGATCCAGGCCGAAACAGGTACATGTATTCGCGATATTTTAAAAGGGACGAAACAAGGCCGCCTCGAAGCGATCGGGGCCGAACAGGTATTCGCGTTAAAAACGTGTAACCGTTGTACGCTTTCATATAGCTACACGCTTCCAGGTAAAGCGTTGTACACGTTTCAACTATTTCACCTCGCTACATATGTATACGCCAAAGCGTGTTATACGCCTTGAAGCTAACGTATTACACGCTTTAAAATAAAACGGTTTGACAATGTGTATTACGTGTACGAACCGTATTGTACGTTTAAACAACGTATACAACGCTTTTAAACTAAACGGTTTGACAATGTGTATTACACGTGTACGAACCGTATTATACGTTTAAACAACGTATACAACGCTTTTAAACTAAACGGTTTGACAATGTGTATTACACATGTACGAAACGTATTATACGTTTAAACAACGTATACAACGCTACAGCAAACCGTTGCGTTCGCGTTGCGTTCGCGTTGAGTTTGCAAGTGTTGTCTACGGTGGAACAAAAACGCAGACTGCACTGTATGTACAAGCCATCGTAAAGTTTCACCACTTTGTGCGTTTGACACATACAGCAAATAATATGACAGTAAACCAAATGCAATCTGGTGCAATACATAATAGACAGATGTGACAACGCCAAGCTATAAATATAATGCCTGTACAAAAGACGAGATTTCTCAGCATTTCTCTCATCAATCTCAAAATAAATGTTGATGCGTAAACTTTTCAATCTGATACACAACCTATTGTTAGTGCACACATTATACATAGGTAAAGTCATATCTACTCGCATAGTAGGTGAATAGACACCAGAGACAAAATACTCGGGTAACTGCTTACATATCACTGGATTTGATAGCTAATAACAGAGTACAGTAGTAGGTACATATATATATGGTGTGTGTTTTGCGGTTATATATGGTATGTGTTGTGTGATTGGCCAGCCAGGTAAAAGTGATACACTGTGCGATTTTATGTGTATTAGGGTATTTATAATGGTGGTTCATGTTTTTAAAAACACAGGCTCAAACCTGTCCCGAAAACTGACATAGTTTACAGTTTGGTGTAATATAATTGATAGGAGTCTGTTCTCATGGCTTTTCTACATGCGATTAGCTACATTATACCATATGTTCTACTTCACAGTTTGACTTATTTGTCAAACGGCAAAACAGGTGAAACTGGCTGATGGATAGAACACACAAAGATGGCCGGCCGATTTGGCCATTCATTACATGTACAGTAACAAGGCAATATTCACACATGTGACTCGCCAAGCGAAAACCTCCCTTATCGGAAAACGTGACGTAACGAGTTATAACGTTACAAAGATCGAGTAATTTCCGTGCGGTTTTGACAAAGTAAACGTCACATTTAGCGTCATTGTCGCGTCTATGTATATTTTTTATTTATTTCCATAAATACGCCTACTTACTTTGTTCTTTTATTTTATTTCGAAGAAAGCGGGTACTACAGTAAATGTTTCTGACAATAAAACGATACCTCACGATGTATGAAAATCTACCTGTGTTTAATAAATCGGCAACAAAGAACGTAGTCTCCTTTTTTTGCCTTTTTGTTACCACTTGTCACGTTATCTCCCTTGGACAACTGCTCACCTCGTTCTCAAGACAATTCGTACATAAAACAACATGCAGGTTTGCCCATCTGGGCGGTAGGATATAATTGGACTACGGCGGCGGAAAACTTACGGGTAATTAGATAAAAGTTAAATAATCCCACCTCTCTATTTAGTCTAATTCTCCGTGTATGATCGACCCTACCTCATAAAAGTGTACATGTATGTGTATTGCAATCATGCGGACATGACAACCCAGGTCTGGGAAAACACATTTAAATATCAGATATTTTATTGTCCCGTTTACATCGACAGTTGATTCAAAAGTGTACTAAACTAATTGTTAAACGTGTGTATAACTCCGTTGGATAAAACATGTCCTACATGCGTTTCTTTTATATGTTGGCTAGTTTTGTTCTCTAAGTCTCAGTATTGAATACATCCAAATGTAGACGGTGTATTTAAGGTCGCGTATTGCAGATATTGAAATAATTTCCTTTGAAAATCTTCATACAATCTAAAGCCTCATACATTTACAATGATTATCACAAGGACGGGGTTCGTTTATAGATATAATTATAGTACTTATAGGTTATTATGTTTTCTATATGTGGATATATGGACGAGCTACGTAGCATGCGATATTGTGCGACTTTAGGATATAAGCGTCCAATTATTGAAGCAATTCGTAAATAACTAAATATATCATGATAAAGAACTTGTACAAACGTTTTGACATTGCGACGACTATTGTAGCGCCTTCTGCTAAAGCAGGGGCGACAACAATCATGGGCTGTTGCATTTACAGTGGTATGTAAAACATTTTGCCGGCTTAAAGTGTCGAGACCAAAGGAATCCTCACAAGCTTTAAACGGTTTCACAAACTTTAAACATGCCAAATGATTTACAGTAAACTTAACAGCCCATCGTTTTATTACTTACGAAATATTTAAAGTTGGGGTCTCATATGTTCGGCTTTTATCGGTATAACTATGAATAACAAGGCATATAACTTCGGTCGGACACGGCCTCGTATAATAACAAAATAAAATGTTTAAAATTGTAATTGCCTATGCATTCTATGTATTTCTGCAGGATAATGATAATTCTTAAATGAACATAATGAACTTTCCACTACAATATTGATATTAGAGCCCTAAACACATTATTTCAGTTGTTATGATACGAGGTAGTGTCAGACTTCTGATAATCGGCTGTAATTCGATATTATTTGCATAATTATGTTCCAACTATGCTATTTCAGCAAGATAACAATACTTCTCAAATGAAAATGTGTACTTTCCGCCAAAATATTTACATTATCGTTAATAAAATCGCGAAATTTGTTATGATACGCGGTCGTGTCCGACCAAAGTTATGAGCCTTGTTTTTCATACATGTATGTAGTTATACCGATGAAAGCCGAAATACGCCAAATGCCTCTGCCATATGTTAGGCACACCATTTTCTTTATAGGAATTAAATAAGTGTATAATAGTGTAACTATTCCACCAGTTTAAAAATGACGAGTGCCGTCTATACAGACATAATCATCTTGGTAATCATTTCTCCAAACCTGACACCCTGGGGACATCCCATATACTTGTATGACAGTGGAATCTCTCCAAACCTGACCCCCTGGGTACATCCCATATATGGCCTTATCGTGCGTTTGGTTAACATTAAACACGTGTTCGAGGTCTCGATTGCGGGTTTGATACACAAATAACACAATAATTACTCATGGTCAAATCCGTATGTAAGAAAAAACTACCGATTGCGATCTCGACTGGTTGGAATTCTTCAAACCCGGGTTTAATGAGCTTAACCCGGATTTGGGCCTAAATCCAGGTTTTGAGGAATTATTGTACTTGGCTTGTCATATGTGTTAGTGCCGAGAATGGGTAAAAATGTCTGGCAAGGCTTAGGACACGGGATGGGCGAGGCTTTGCCGAGCACATCCCGTTTCCGTGCCGCGCCAAATATGTTTTCCCATTCACGGCTCTAACCTACTATTCTATTTATCCCGTCAACATCTACAAATGGCTTTAAAATGCAAAACAAAAACCACAGCCACCGCACATATACGCAGTGATTGGGTCTTATTGACAGGATATCAAAACTGTTTCACGGCTCCGTGTTTCACGACACATACGCACTGTGTTGACGAGATAAATACTGCTGTTATCACATCTTTTATACATGTTCGACTTTTGTTTCTGCATTTACGCAGCACATGGGCAACGTATGGGGATGTGATAACGCGGTTAGATCACGTTCGTCCGCATGATCTCCTCGTACATGCGGAAGAACCGTGATCTAAACTGTGGCTTAATATGCATGTTTTGCAATAAAATGAAGATTATATTCTTTGTTATTGCCTGAAAGAGACTTTCACAGTGTTATAACACGGTGTATTAGCAGTGAGTTTATAACGTTCGATACAAGCAGTGAGGTTATGAGGTTCGTTACAATCAGTGAGGTTATGAGGTTCGATAAGCAGTGAGGTTATGAGGTTCGATACAAGCATTGAGGTTATGAGGTTCGATACAAACAGTTATGAGGTTCCACACTAGACAATGCATCTCCGAACTTTAACCAACGGGGAAATACCCGGGCACCAGCCAGACAGGGTCCAGACAGTGATCTCCAGCAGTTTAGCACACTGCGGAGATATTTTATTTCACCGCATCCGTGCAATAACAATCATAATACACTAGTTTAATAACTATGCAAATGAGGCCGGTAAAGAAAACACGATAGCTTCAACGTACTGTGCTGTGCTTATGCAATAAAAAAGGAATCTCGCAATTTTGTATATTTTTGATATTTATTAAACTCGTTGACTGATATCATAAGAAACTCGGCATAGCCTCGTTTATTATGAAATCAGTAAACGAGTTTAATACATATCATATTAAAGCATCACTCATATAAGATCCTCTACATCTGTTACAGGTACTCGGCCGCATATTTCATGTGCCAGATATCGAAGCAGCAGCTGTCGTACGCCGTCTCACTCGTTGGCAAGGACGCCTGCCAGTCACCTAGCAACGTTGTCCGTATCCACGAACACAAACAAGGCGAGAAGCGGAAGTTTTCCGTGTGCGTGAAGCCGTTTGTCCACAACTACAGTCGGGCGTACGAACTGGTCGAATGGCTGGAGCTAAATATAGCACTCGGTGTCTCTCACTTCACTTTCTACAATTACAGCTCCGAGGCGAATATTAAACACGTGCTGGACTTGTACTCAAAACGAGGCTTGGTAGAAGTGCTTCCGTTTAATTTACCGATGAAAATTGCAACAATGCCGCCGTCAAAGACGATAGAACTACACGCGTACGGTCATCTTGTGTCTTCAAACGACTGTCTACACCGCCATGTTGGAATAACCGAATATCTGTCCATATTCGACGTCGACGAATTCATTGTACCTAAACATAACGACGATTTTACTTGGGCAGACATGTTTAAAAGGCTTCCGAACTCGAGCGAGTATACATTCCGAAATTGTTTCTTTAGAAAAGAATGGACAGATTCGCACGAGGACACAAATACCACGGTCAGAGATCTGATACGGAAATATAGGCTTGTAACGCAGACTAAACTGCAGCGGGAAAGTACAATATGGCAGAAAGGTCAAAGGTCAAAACTCATCGTAAAACCAGACGATATAGAGCAAATGGGAATACACAATGTGTGGAAACGAAAACATGGTGACGCCCATACGGTTAGTCCGGATATAGGAATGTTACACCATTACAGGGTGCAGCCAGACGGTAAACAAACAGCAGACGATAAACAAGCGGGAGTTGCCGATGACACGATGTTGAAGTTCAAGGACACGATTATTCGCCGGGTCCGTAACACGTGGGACCAACTCGCCGGCGTGGAAATGGACATGCCCAAATAATACTAGTACACAAGCATCGCACCTTTTAGGACGTGGTTTCAAAGACTCACGGTGGACTGGACGCTCTCCATTTAACCATGTACATGCTGGGAAACTTGTGGGCTGTAAATTGTTCATTTTATTATATGACTACGTGTTACAGTCATTCTCATTCGCCGAAACACGGCCACGTGATTATCTACAAATTGAATGTAGACCTCTGAACGGTTTGTTTACACGAATACGAACTCTCGGACTTGTTTTGAAACACACGATTTATGTCTGTAGAAGTTTGTAAGCATATTTTTTGTGGGAGGGAAATCGTGGTAAGGGTCATATAATAAAACAATTATAGTATTTTGAGTCGGTGTACATGAGATTTATTGACATTCGAAAAGTGATGCACTTTTCTCAGGTCCGTAGATCTCATGTACATCTTCTCAAAAGACAATTCTTCTATTTCTCCCTGTAAATATCATGAACATGTCATTGGAAGTTCACTGAACATTTAGCAATAAATAGAGTTTCCATTTGATATGAGAGTTATGAAACGAATCACGCACAATGTGTGCACTGAGCATCTGACGAGGTGCATACAATTGCTGACGAGTTTTAGTTAAGGTGATGCGGCCAGCCAATCAAATTCACTGCAGGTGTTATAACACGTGTGTCATTTATGAATGGGTTATAACGCGTCATGATGTTTGTCGAAGATTACGTCATAAGATGCAACGTAACACGTCATTACAAGGTTTCCATTTGGTAATTACAATATAATGATCAACGCTGAAAGACAATGTACTAGTTTTGACGAATTCCCCGAGTTTTGACGTAGTTCTGCGTGCCTGAGCAATAGTCACCCCTGAAAGTCATGAAGTCATAATTGTTGTCGAAGATTACGTCATAAAATGCAACGAAATTTAGAACGACCAATATATGCGCCCGACGCCAAATTTACGCTGCCCCTCGGTGCTGTGCACGATACACTATAATTTGCCTTCGGCCACGGGAAATAGTACCTCGGTGCTGTGCACGACCCGATACACTATTTACTTTCGGCCACGGGTAATTGTACCTCGGTGCTGTGCACGACCCGATACACTATTTACCTTCGGCCACGGGCAATAGTACATCGGTGCTGCGCACGACCCGATACACTATTTACCTTCGGCCACGGGCAATAGTACATCGGTGCTGCGCACGACCCGATACACTATTTACCTTCGGCCACGGGCAATAGTATCGGGCTGCGCACGACGATACACTATTTACCTTCGGCCACGGGTAATAGTACCTCGGTGCTGCGCACGACCCGATACACTATTAACTTCGGCCACGGGCAATAGTACATCGGTGTGTCTGCGGGCGACGATACCTATTTCCTTCGGCCACGGGTTAATATAACCTCGGTGCTGCACGACCCATACACTATTAACTTCGGCCACGGGCAATAGTACATCGGTGCTGTGCACGACACGATACACTATTTGCCTTCGGCTGTGGACGACCCAATGCACTATTTCCCTCGTCCTTCGGCCTCCAGCGAAATAGTGCCTCGAGTCGTCCACCACACCTAGGTGCAATATTTGTTACCGTTCCCCGAATTACTATGCAATAACTTCATACTATGGAATATCAACTTTTATAGTTCACCAAACTTTCTAATCCAATCGCTGGGAATCATTGTGCTCCACTTATTTCACATATTGCAACGTCAAGGTGTATGATCACGTGGTTACAACAACAACACCACGTACTGAAACTCCCAGAAGCCATCCGATTCAAAGTACGAATTATTTTATTTTGTCCTTATTATGTAACGGATTTTGATGACATATGGCGCATCAAACGTGTCTTGTTCAGCGTCATTTTGGTGGTCTTGGTACTTTGGCTCAAACTTCTGTCGTTTTTGCGAATAATCGATTTCCTTGTCTACGGACAGGGAAATCGATTCTTCGCAAAAACGACATCCGTATGTGCCGAACTCCCGGAAAACCACCAAATGCAGCTCATGAAGACGAGTTTTCAGCTCCATATGTCATCAAAATCCGTTGCCTTTCAAGGAAAATATCAAATAATACTTACTTGGAGTGGGAGCGATTTCAACATTTTGAGCCATTGTTGTTGTTGTTGTAACCACGTGATCATGCACTTGAACGTTTAACCCCTATAGGTTGTGTATTATCAGATTTAAAGGTACATGCCCACTCAGTAGGCACAACAAAGGGAGACGGATAGTTGTGTATATTCTGTAGATATGACAATTTTCTGGCAAAATAAACATTCATTCACAGTTAGTACTCGACATATGGATTGGCATTCTTATATATTTTCTATCAGACGTAAATTTCCACACTGATATCGGGGGCGATAATTGGGTTTCCTTAAAATGTTAAGGGACATTACTATGTATTGTCTGTATTTATTTTTTGATGTGCAATGATCATACTTTATAATCTGTCGAAAATATTACTTTTTTCAGGTGACGCATTTAATTAGTATAAATAAAAATAAAAATATCATGCCTCATTTGCATATGAAAATATCCTGATACCACCGCGAGTCACTATCAGTATAATAAATATTACTAAATGATTATATCTGTATAGCGGGCACTTGTAATTTTTGGAACTGGTGGAATAGTGACACCCTTATACACTTATTTAATTCCTATAAACAACAGTTTGTGCTTACTGAGTGGACATGTACCTTAAAGTTTAATGAGTACTTGTTTTCAAGAAATTGAACTGAATCGATACCCGGATGGGGTATTGCATTGAATATTTGGCTGAACTATAAGTATGCTATTTTTCACATATTTGATTTTCCGGGAACAAAATGCTGCGATCGCTAGCGCTTCCTCGCATTTAATTCTTTAAACCTCCGATATGTGAACAGCAACTTATACAGTGCAACCTCTCTACAACAGCCACCCATGCAAAGACGAAAAACTGGCTGTTCTAGAGAGGTGGCTGTTGTAGGGAGGTTAATGCTGAATTAAATTTTGTTTACTGTTTATTTATTTTCTTCCAATATTCTCATGAAAAAACATGCGTAGACAGCATTTTAGAATCATTTCCAATGGAAATGATTAAATGGTTCTAAAGTGCTGTCAAACAATGTTTTTATTGATAATTAAGGCAAAATATAAAGCAACAGCAAACGAAAATTTTCGTGCTCAGCAGTCTAAATATAGTGGACATCATCAATTTGGGATATACAATAGCGGCTGTTATAGAGAGTGTGTTGTTGTAGAGAGGTGGCCGTTCAGGGTTGTTCGACTGTACATACAGGAAGTTGAGTAAAATATTTACTCGCGATGTTCACTGTTCCATCGGCACCGGACAACGAGCGGCTATATAGAGAGAATAGTAGGTAAGTAGGTCGTGAATGGGAAACAATATATGACAAGGCTTAGGCAACGGGATGGGCGAGGCTCTACCGAGCACATCCCGTTTCCGTGCCGCGCCAGATATTTTTTCCCATTCACGGCACTAACTTACTATTCTATTTATCCCGTCATCACCATCAAATGGCTTTAAAATGCTAAACTATAAACCCCGTCACCGCACATATTCATACGCAGTGATTAGGTCGAATTGACAGGATATCAAAACTGTTTCATGGCACCGTGTTTCACGGCACATACGTACCGTGTTGACGGGATAAATACGCGTATTTTAACGATGAATTCGTCCTGGAGGATTCCTAAATTAGCGGTGGATCTCCACCGCTCCAGATAAGCTTTGTGTCTAAAGCGTACTATGCCCCCTGATTTCAAAATCATTGTGTGTTTTACTTTTACAAATGGATTATTGATTTTCTTCATTACTAAATAGGGAACCT
This sequence comes from Conchocele bisecta, assembly GCA_029237695.1. Taxonomy (NCBI): domain Eukaryota; kingdom Metazoa; phylum Mollusca; class Bivalvia; order Lucinida; family Thyasiridae; genus Conchocele; species Conchocele bisecta. The sequence goes on along the minus strand of CM055275.1, from coordinate 90,286,313 downwards.
AAATGGCTGTGATAATGTAATAAATTCAGTATAATAAAAAGTAATAAATGTATCCTTAAATTGAAATGTTCTCCCTTAAACTGTACTTAGCAAGATAAGTATACTTTGAAATGTTGGTGAAATAGGCTACAGAACGGGATATTGACTAACAATTCATAGAACTACAAAATTTACTAACAAAACTACATCACAAAATGTGATATACTGGTAAAAGAATATGATCCCAAAACTGTGTGCAATCGATGAAACAGACAGACGTACGAAAGGACGGACGAACCGATGCAAAGGCGAAACCTATAACACATAATTTGCTCTGAACATTTGTTAACTATCGGAATATACTTTCGGAAAAATTTGCAAATTTTGTAAATATTTTTCACGAGATATCTCGCGTCATCAGGGGCCCGTTTCACTAAACTTCATACGACTAAAATGTTATTAAGTCCAAGTTTAGAATCGTCTGTAAATATCACTCATCAATGTATTTACATATATTGAGCATGCTGCCTATGTTCAATAAATGTAAATCAAATAATTGTTTACAAGAAAACATTATTAATGTGAATTTTACGGACTATCATAATTTTGCACTTACGAAAATGTTAGTCGTATGAATTTAATGAAACGGCCCACAGACTTCTTAGGTACAAAGTCACAGGACTCTACTCATATGTAAATTCTGGTATTATCTGTTTTTGTCTTATATTTAAGGGTAGGAATTGTCTCGCAGACCTTCCAACCCAGGCATAGGTGTCAAGCCAATGGCCGTTGGCCCGTTTACCGTTCAGAATGTAGTATTACATGTAGTTACAATGCAGTGGAAAAGTATGCTTTAAATTAATGAGGTTATGAGACGGTTAATTTAACCTACCTAGTTCATTCTCCTACCGCACGGTGCCAGTATGTCAGACCGTGTTAACCCTTTGGTTTGATGCTTGATTTTGGTAGATCAGGCTATGGCAGTTAAAATTCAAAACATTGACCAAAATTATCTGTCTAGTCTGGCATACTTTTAGGGTCAAAGTTCAAATGAGTGGAAAACTCACACCTGCTGTCTGAATATTAAATTTTTTTGTACAAGATGCTATGAAAATGGACCTTTTTTATATATTATTAGTTGCAGAAATGATCCTGCTAACAGTTATTCCAAATTGTATGCATATTTTGCGAAATTCCAGATGCCATCAAAACAGCTGCCATTTTTTGGACAAACCATTGGTTTTTCGCTATTAAATCGGTGTACACAATGAGAAATGTAACTAGGTTTGATAAAAAAATGTTGGTATATTATTTTAAAACAATAACAACTAAACACAGAGCCTCGCCCATCCCGAAAAATAAAGAAATTATTGAGCCTTGCCAGATATATTTTCCCATTCACGGCACTAACCTACTATTATCTATGTATGGACTCAAATGAGTGTGTTTCTACTAGGCCATTCTATCAGGAGTTGGTATTCATAGCACTAACCTACTATTCTCTATCAGTTTTCCTTATTTCTGAACCAAAATATATGTTGTGACCCCTCATTTGAACCGGACCACTCATTTGAACCGTCACAACACATACTTCTGATGAGAAATAAATAAATACTTGAGCCTTGCCGGATATGTTTTCCCATTCACGGCACTAACCTACTATTCTCTATGTATGGACTCAAATGAGTGTGAGTTTCTAGTTCTATCGGCAGTTGCTATTCATGGGTCTGTTTCACTAAACTTCGTATGACTAACATGTTCGTAAGTGCAAAATTATGATAGTCTACAAATTTCACATTTATAGTATTTTCTTGTAAACAATTATTTGATTTACATTTATTGAGCATAGGCTGCCTATACTCAATAAGTGTACATCCATCAATTGAAATTTCTGATGATCCTAAATTTGCAGTTATGAACAGTTTACTTGTACGAAGTGTAGTGAAAACTTCCCCAGATAAGTTGTTAGGTTTCGGACTTGCTGTTGGTAGATTAGACCATGGCTATACAATATCAAAACATTAACAAGAAATATCGATGTAGTCTGGCGAACTCATGGGTTAAAGGGACACACACATACAAATACCATACATGTACATACTCCTCGCAAACTTGAAACAGACCAACTGTTGTTCCTAATACAGTAAACGGAACTGCCCATGGTTTTATTAATTATATTTACACTGCATTTTCGGATATTTCGAAGATGTAAATAACGATTAATACCGCAACCATTGCTTCATGTAGCATAATAAAGGGGGTTGAATAAATTTTGTTTATATCTGAATTAACCAAATATACCTGTAGTAGCCTAATATACATAAAGTGGCGATTTTGCCTTTATTTTTTCACCTTTGACCCCGCATCGCGGCCTCTGATTGGTCATTCTCAACAGTAAATTCAAGATGGCGACGGATTTTAAAAATCTAAATCGCTGTCGATTCAGCCGAATTTTGTCCATTTGTACAGTATATGTGATATAACCGAAGGACACGGAGATGTCCGTCATGAATTTAAGTCTAAAACCAGCCAATATTGAAGCTCATTGTAAATAAATCCAATATTTAATCAGACACAATGTCAAATTTACATAGCGTGGACGCCGCCATTTTGTTTTGAATGACGTCGCTATATTTGTGACGTATGGAGAAGGTGTGACGTCAAAAACAAGACGTCACGTTCAACAATTAGGTTCAACATGCGATATATTACTATATATTGATATTTGTGATTATATTCCATTTAATCAACATTACTTACTCCATATTTAAAATATTATTCAGTCTTTATTTTATAAGTGAGAGACAGAACATTATGTTATAGCATTTGAGCGGTTGGTTGAGAGCATGCTTAATCCAAATTCATCATCCATAATTGTATTGGGTGGCCCACTTAGGCGGCCGCTATGCCCAAGGTCAAACGATTTAGAAGTTTGTGTAAACAATTTGAGGGATTCATCATTCATTCATTCCCTGCGCGTCGAGCATTTTATCGTCATGGAGAAATAGTACTGAAAGTGCCACATGATCCATAACAAATGCAACCGTGCAAACATATGTTAAACCCAAGCATGTCTGACGAAATGGCTGTGATAATGTAATACATTCAGTATAATAAAAATTAATAAATTTATCATTAACTTGAAAATTTCTCCCTCAAAGTATACTTTGCTAGATCAGTATACTTTGCAATGTTGATGAGATAGGCTACAGCTCATAGTCTACTAGCAAAATGGTGAACCTAGGAATGTTGAATACGGCATCGTCTTAACCACAGGTGGAAGACTCGGAACTCGGACCTAAGACCCAAGACCTGGCTCATTTGGAAAACGTTGACCCACCCACCCATTTCCATACACTATACCTTACACCTATACACTATACACTATACCTTAAAAGCTGTAAGGTATAGTGTATTGAAATGGGTGGGAGGGGTGTAACGTTTTCCAAATGAGCCAAGTATTGGGTCCTAGGTCCGAGTCTTCCACCTGTGGTTTTAAGTTGGAAATCTAATATACAAAGGACACAGAAACTGCCGGATCACCATTTGCATATGTGTAGCATTTTTCTTAATCACAAACTCACGAACAGATCCCTTAAAAGTAAATGCCCACTCATCTATGTGGGAATTAAATACGTGTATAACTGTGACACTATTCCACCAGTTATCAACATTACGAGTGCCCGCTATACATTTATACTCATTTAGTAATATTTATTTTACTGATAGTGACTCGCGGTGGTATCAGGCTATATTTTCTTATGCAAATGAGGCATGATAGTGTTTGATTATTGATACTAAGTAAATGTGTCACCTGAAAAGATAATAATTTTTGACAGATTATAAAGTATGATCACTGTACATCAAGAAATAAATACAGAGAATAAATACATGTAGTAATATCCGTTAACATTTTGAGGAAACGCGGTTATCGCCCCTGATATCAGTGTGGACATTTACGTCTGATACAAAATGTATAAATATGCCAATCAATACGTGGGGTAAAGATGAATGAATGTTTATTTTGCCAGCAAATGTATCAGATCATTTCTCCGATATAAAGAACATTTTGTGTCTACTGAGTGGGCATGTACCTTTAATAAGGACATCGCCGTGCATGGAGTTGATGTCAGAGACATGGCTGCCGCTCAAGTTAGGATCGTTTCATTAATTGTACTCGTTGGTTTTGGTAGTTGACGCTGTAGTCATTTTCGGACCTCCATTTTTGGGGTAATATTGGTTCAAACAGCTTTGTCTTCACAGCCGCTAGGTTCACCATTTATATTATATTTAGTTTGCTTCTATCCCTTGGAATGTTTATCGTGGGGTAATGGTGCATGAATGTTTATTTTGCCAGACAATGTTTCAGATAATGTCTCTGATATAAAGAACATGTTGTGCCTACTGCGCCGCCATGTAGCTTTAATTGTTCGGGAAACTTCTAGCGGAAACGTTTAAAACTCTTGAATTGCCCCACGAATCGCCCGTAACGTTACTCTCCAAAGACTCCCGTATCGTCCGTAGCACTTGATGAGTTGCATTACCCCAACTAGCGGGGACTGAAATACCCAAAACAAAATAAGGAAAAAACGAATTTCATATCGCTCTGTAAATTTCAATTATACTTGATCCATAATAGAATATTATATATATTCGTGTTGTTTCTTCTTAATATTTCCTGCAAAATAGCTTCTAGACATCCCATCT
>CM055275.1:90237191-90281127 GCA_029237695.1 Conchocele bisecta | reverse complement strand
GACATCCCATCTGCAAAACATGTATGTATCAGTGACGCAACTTGAAGAAGATTTAGATCTAAATAATCCTACTTTCGTGGAGAAATAGCATGTAGTGATGACTATTTATTTTGAATATATTATGAACAGTGGCCCGGATTTCCATACATTGCTATGTGGCCTATAGACAAATATTATGTTAAAACTCTCGTATGTTCCAACAGAAATAAAGCACATAACAATTGATACTGCACAAAGGCTGTAAGAAACGTAAGGACGATCCAGACAACTACCGCGCGATCGCTCACGTCTACCATTCTGCAACTTATGGAAAGAGCACATTTGAAGCAGAAGCAACTACAAAACCTTCAGCCCTCAGGCTCGTACGCAGACGGGGTGCGACGTGTTCGTACATACACCACCCTCATTAACCATTTCAACACCACAGGCCTTATGGAAAGAGCACATTTGAAGAAGAAGCAACTACAAAACCTTCAGCCCTCAGGCTCGTACGCAGACGGGGTGCGACGTGTTCGTACGCACACCACCCTCCTTCACCACAGGCCTGTATAATGGTATTGGCAAAAAGTGTAGATCCAGATGAGCCTATTCGTGACAAGCCGTCTCATCAGGATCTGCACTTTTTACAAGTAATTTTTATAATTTTGAGAACGAAAACACCCCATGTTCCCCCCTCCTAAATTAATTCCTGCGTACTGTTCAGGCCCTACACGGGGGTTTCCTTTCCAAAAAGGGATTGGAGCGAACAGGGCTCCAGATAAGGAATTAGTATTTGAGTATTGTCACTCCATCATTTCTGAAGCAATTGGGTATTTAAAAATTTTAATTGTGTAAAATAGAATCACACTACTGTTTACACATCAGCAGATCGCACTTATTGAATAGTTTGCTTCTAAATGAAAACACATCTTGGTATTTCATTATAATTGTCTCCTTGGAGACAATTCTAATGAAATACCAAGATGTGTTTTCATGGAAAAATAAGAAAATATGCTATATCTGTGGTCTGTTTATTGTTTTCTGTAGCATGACAAAGATATCACAAATTTTTCAATGCTTTTTGATACTCACTACTTCTGATTTCAAGTGGGTTTCTGGCAATTTTAATTGTGTATTTACACAAATACGCACCTTATATGGATCTCTGAGTGAATATGACGTCATTTCTCATACTATAGCAGTTATGTACGTGGTTGAACACTCCATCACACTATACACTGTACACTTGGTTTGGACTTAATGCATCAATAATAAGCAATTTAGCAACATGCATACTGATATGGACAGCTACGTTCTATACAAGGGCCACAAATCGGATACATTTCCAGTTCGACAAGGAACGGGACCAGGCGGAGTTACTTCCCCTTTATTCTACATTTTGTATAGAGATAACCACTATACAAAATGGACATAATTATGTTATCAATACGCTCGGCATTAGAAATACGAGTTTAATGTCTAAAATATCGTATTCAGCGAATCTTAGAAAGATTATCTAACCCGAAAGGGACAATGGTGTCTGAAAAGCGTCAGTGTTGTGGAATCCAGGCACTACACAAACTTCAGCATATCAATCACGGTTAATATGTCATCTGAGACCCGCTACATTTGTGGCTGAAGCATTACATCGCGGTATCGCGGTACCTAGTATTATGAGCACGTCACACCGAAATCACAAAACAAACACTCAATCAAACATTCCATTGTGACCAAGAACAATCTGAAGACGAGAGTATGTATACTAGTTACTATGCTCGTTATCATATTCCCCACGAGAACAGCGGGCAAAGATAAGTAGCAAGAAAAGAGATGTTTGAAATTAGTGACATTAATGTACGTCGAAGTTGTTTCCTCACATGAATGATATTTATCCCGTCAACACAGTACGTATGTGCCATGAAACACGGTGCCGTGAAACATTGTTGCCATCCTGTCGATACGACATAATCACTGCGTATGAATATGTGCGGTGGCTGGGGTTATTGTTTTGCATTTTAAAGCCATTAGTAGGTGTTGACGGGATAAATAGAATAGTATGTTATTGCCGTGAATGGGAAAACATATCTGGCGCGGCACGGAAACGGGATGTGCTCGCCAGAGCCTCACACATCCCGTTATCTAAGCCTTGCCAGATATGTTTTCCCATTGACGGCACTAACCTACTATTCTCTATATGTCAATTCTGGTTTGGTACAGTTGTCTATCAGGTATTATTTTGATTATTTCGAAATTCGGTTAGAAACAATTGCAACCAATTTATCTTCCATGCCTAATGGATGCTCCGTCACGAAACAAAATGAAACACCCGTCACGCTTATAACAAGCAATATAGATCGTTATCGGGCTACACGAGTGTGATCAGGAGCTACACTGGCCACAAATCCCATAAGCCCATTTCTGCAGTCACAGCCACATATGAGACACGTTGTGTGACTTTGTACATAATATAGAGTTTATTCAACTACCATTTGTAAATACCGGATTTATTTACATATGTCAAGGGAAATAAATCCGGTATTTTCAAATGGTAGTGGAATACATTGTATATTGCATGCTCTATCGAAAAATGTGAAATTTACTGTTAGACCAGCTTATAACGTTGTCAAAACTGACAATTTTGGCGTTCGCCTATGAATTGTTTCTTCGCCGGAAATGACGTAAAAAATTGACGTCATTTACGTCTCGCGAACGTCTAGCAGGAACTATTTCCTTCGAGGAAATAAATCCCTCCAGAATCACGGTAAATCACGGGGTAGCGTGAACTATGAAACTTTCAACAACTTTCCATGTCTAATAAGGAAAATATCGTAAATTTTGTAAAAATAAAAATCATGAAAAATTGCACATGTTCTTAAGTTCAAAACCACATGGCGTGTCTCACATGTCAATCAATCCTGCGTTACATGCGTTAACTCTGTAATGTTGCAAATGTAGATTAACGTTATACAGAGGTCAGTTGATACACAGTGGGTTGCGATGCACATAGCTGGCTATTGATAGTGCGCACATATGTGGCTGTTACAGTAGGCCTAATTATATTGAAGATACAAGCTCAAGCAATAAATTCAACCAAGGGAAATAAATATGTAAATATGCAATGGTAAGGTCAAGGTCATAGAAAAGGTAAATTGGTTCACAGTGGGTTGCCGTGCACATAACTTGCTATTGATAGTGCGCAAACGAAACCCTTAACCAAGGGAAATAACTATGTAAATATTGCAATTGTAGGTCAAGGTCATACAAATGTCAATTGCACAGTGGGGTGTGGTGCACATCACTGGCGCATGTGCAAATATGGTGGTTGTAGGCCTAATTTTATTGAAGATATAGACAAGTTCAAACAAAAACTTTAACAAATGGAGATAACTTTGTAAATATTGCAAGTGTATGTCAAGTGTAGGTCAAGGTCATACAACGGTAATTTGATTTACAGTGGGTTGTTATTAACCCAGGGAAATAACTATGTAACTGTTTCACTTGTAGGTCAAGGTCATACACATGTCATTCGACTACTGTGGGCAGCGGTGCACATCACTGGCTCATGATAGTGTGCATGACTGGTGACTATATACCTAATACTAGTGAGATACAAGCTCAAACAAAACCAATGGAAATAACGAATACGTATACATGTACGTACTTAGGGTGATGAGATCGGCCAAATTCGTTCCCGGTGTTATTATACGTTTGTCATATCATTTTCATGAAATGGATTACAGAACGTCATAACAAGGGATTCGTGTGATAAATAAAGGATCTCAAACGAGTTTCCATTTGATATGAGATTTATGAAACGAGTCACGCACATTGTATGCACCGAGCCTCTGCCGATGTGCATATAATTGCTGACGAGCTACATACGAGCTACATACATATTATATCAAATGGAAACGAGTTTGATATTATGTTTATCACATGACTTCAGGCTCCAAATAGCAGGAAACTTAGAGATATCAGCTATCTGCTTCAGTGAGAAGACGCCATTGACTATTTTCGCATCCCGTTGAAAATCTCCGCAGATCAAATAGCTTTAATACTAGCATTAAATATGCCATATAATAGGTTCCTGTTCTTCTCCTTTGTAAACACTTCTTTTTAGCAAACGGGAGTTAACCATTGCCGTAATTTGAATGAATCACAGACGCTTATAATGACGTTCCTTACATGATGACGTCAATGTCAAAACATCATTGCTTGGTCGCGCCATTTGGAATGTTTCTATTTTATTCATTAGACAGAACACGTAATTAGGGTGACGCGGTCAGCCAATCACATTCACTCCAGGTGTTATTACACGTGTGTCATGTCACATTTTATTAATGGGCTAAAATACGGCATAACAAGGAGTTCATGTGATAAATTAATTTAATAACCATCGATTAATCCCTAAGGTCCATGTCATACAATTTAACGTTCATGTAAACAGTTATAACTTCTATTTCCTTTCACCACATTTTTTTCATATTTCACACGTGCATTCCCCTGATGGTCCGCTACCACACTCTGAATGAGTCATGACCCTCCGCCCCCGCCAAGGTCAACATCACATACGTGATGCGTTCACAACATTTAACTTAACTTTCAAGGATTTTCTGGATAATTCACACATGCATTCCTCTGATGGTCCTCATTCATTCTGTGAAACACAGTCAACGACCCACCGACCCCCCTAGATGGCAATGTCAAGGTCACATACTTAGTATGGTCATGATCAAACGCCTCGGCAGGCGCGACACCGCTTCTCTGGCGGAGTTTTGTTCAATAAAGAACCATCCAATCCCGAACAAGAATCCAATCTCGAACAGGAAACTAATTCCTTGATAAAGGCATTGTGCCGGAACGTTGAAAAAAGCGGGTTCTTTGTTTTTGAAGAATTGTTAAATAAAGAGCAACTAAATCCCGAACCATCAATCTTACAGTTCAAGGGAAGTAAGGATGTTTAAACTAGGACTGCGTGTGTTTCAACAGTTACCGCCCGTGAATGGTAGCGGCGACCCGGCAGTATTTTACATGAGCCTGGGTTTGGTGTTACCTCCCGTATCCCTCCGATTTTTATATTTTCTGAAAATCACGTCGAAAGTTGACACAAAATTCGGAGTTAAATTTCAATTCCGCATGAGCTGTGAATTTTGTGTTAACCGTCGATGTCATTTCCGTATACGCTTCGTTTTTTATGTTGACTTTCGATGTGTTTGTTTGTTGGGGTTTAACGGTCTATCAACAGCTAAGGTCATTTAAGGCCGGGTGAATGGGTTTAGAACTAAATCCCATATAATACCTGTACACGTACATGTACATGGTCAAGTACATGTACAAATGGGGGGAAAATCCCAAAATCAAAATTTGCTAGAGGGTTGTTTTTCAGACAAAAACATATGTCTCCCCCACACCAACACTGCATGTTATCGAGACTTGGAAAATTATAATTTAAGACAAGAACAGTATATATGTAGCTACCTTGTTTTTCTGAGTAAGTTAGCTGTATATTGTGAGATAATAAAATAAAAAGAGACACCATATGTAATTTTCACTTGCCAAGGGCCATAACTCTGCCAATAATACATGAATCTGCATAAACAAACCCAAGGTTGATGAGTAGGAAATGGGGGTTCTGCGTCAGCGGGTCGGCGGGTCGGCGGGTCGGCGGGTCGGCGCACTCTTTGACCCCGTTAGAATACCGTGACTAAAAATAGAATTGTGGAGGGATTTCCCAGTTAGAATTCCCGAGACTAAAAATAGAATTGCGGTACTCTCATCACGCTTAATTTTAGTCCAGCTAGTTATATAACCGGTTTCTGCAGATTACGGGGCTCTCTGAATTAATTCGTTTCTTCAATACGGGCGGCGGCGGCTGGCGGCTCGTTCGTGGACTGATCAAACCACCAACTCGTGGGACTTCCCCACGTTATAAATATAATCGTGTATTGCACAACGCGATGCAATCGACAACCTGTACGTTGGACGACTAAAACTGATCAAACCACCAACTCGCGGGACTTCCCCACGCTATAAATATAATCGTGTATTGCACAACACATCGCAATCGACAAGTTTAATCACGAAATAAACGGCCGGTTAAATCTTATATCGCCGAAAGCGTTTTTTACGGTAAAAAAGTGCTTTTCGACAGACACAGCCTATCAGATCTGATCATAACTGCACACTTTCGAATTCCAACCAATCAAATGTTATCTTGACTTCCATGAAAGCATATAGTTCCCAATATGAGTTTTATAACATAAAATGGGGGATATACAGATATTACATCAGTTAGCGAATATGGGTTGGAAAGAGCACTTGAGCGAGATTTATTTTGATCTCAAAAATCCTGTTAGTTACGCGGGACCAATAAAAATCTACAAATATTTGAAGAAAGAGGGAAGATACAAAGTGACTGTGCAAGCCATTCGAATGTGGTTACAGAACGTGGACGCCTATAGTCTTCAGCGCCCACTACGCCACAAGTTCAACAGAAGAAGAGTGATATCTCAGGGTATTGATGCTCTGTGGGATGTTGATTTAGCCGATGTTTCCAACATCTCGAAGGAAAACGATGGAACGCGGTATTTGTTCGTGGCCATCGATGTATTTTCGCGTTATATGTGGGTGGTGCCGTTAAAGAACAAGCTTCATGAATCGATAATTGATGGATTTAAGGAAATATTTAAAAGTGGACGAAAACCAAAGCAAGTCAGATCGGATCTGGGCAGCGAATGGAAAAACAGATGGGTGAAAGCGTTTTTGGACCAACAAGGGATTGGCCATTAAGTCACCCATAATGTCACCCATGCCAATTATGCCGAGAGAGTTATCAGAACATTTAAAGTGTTAATGTACCGTTACTTCACACATCGGCTGACATATCATTATCTGGATGTACTACAGAAGATAGTAAACAATTACAATTCAAGACAGCACAGTGCCCTGAACGGGAAAGCGCCAAAGGAAATCAACACTGACAATCAAGCAATTACATGGAAACAGCTATATGTTGACACTTTGAAATCGAAACGCGTTAAAAATAAGAGACATATTAAATCCTTCAAAGTGGGAGATTTTCTACGGATTTCGCAAAACAGACGTACGTTTCAATGAGATTATGAACAAAAATGGACAGAGGAAGTATTTGTAATAAAAACTGTATACATTCGTCAAGGAATACATGTGTACAAAATTGTGGACTATGATGGGGATCCTATAGAAGGCACTTTCTATTCGAGCGAACTGCAGAAGGTGGACAAAGGGCGAGACGATCTATTCAAGGTTGAAAAGGTGCTAAAGAGACGTAAAAGAAATGGAATAAAGGAGGTGTATGTGAAATGGCTTGGATATCCTAAGAAATTCAACAGCTGGATTAAGGAGGGTGATATGCAACGTATATAAGTGATGTCAATACCAGTAGTGGATCATTTGTGATCGAACCACCGAGGAGTGAACATGAAGTTCCAGTGCTATCAGTGTGACAAAGAATACGCTTGGGCGCATGATATGTCACGACATATGAGAAATAAACACTTGGGAATACCGATTGCCAACGATATACAGCAGCAGCAGCAGCAGCAGCAATTCCAGCAGCAGCAGCAGCATGATTTCGTTTTCCAACACCCATTCACAGCCAATATATCTGACCAACAGGTGATTACTCTTTTATTTATTGCAACTATGATAGTATGTTTTATGTTTGGGTATTCTCCGTATATTAGTGTTTGTCAGTTCTTGACATAAATGTACAGGTGCAATAAAACCGCACTCGCAATATATATTTTTCTGGTTGTCGTGTTCAGAGATTATCATGGATCTCTCGACTTTGTCTTGTTATAATGAAACATTTTTTATTATTGCAGGATGCGGCAAAACGGCGTTTGTGAGACAATTACTACAGAAACAAAGAATACAGCCGGCAGTACAGAGAATAGTGTTTCTGTACAAACGATGGCAGCCATTATATGACATCATCAAAAGAACCGTCGTTCCAAGTGTGGAGTTCATCAAAGGAATACCATTGGATTTGGAACATGACACATTCTTCGACACTGGAGTTAGAAATATGATTGTTTTGGACGATCTCATGGCGACTTCTAGCAAGGATCCCCGTATTAACGACTTGTTCACTGAAGGAAGCCACCATAGAAATTTGTCGGTGGTGACTATTAACCAAAATATGTTTTATAACAGAGATACAACCCAGCGTCGAAACTGTCACTACCTGGTTCTGTTCAATAATCCTGTCGATATGCAACCGATTATGACACAGGCTCGTCAGATGTATCCAGGAAATACGCAGTATTTTATGAATTATTTCAAAGAAGCTACGAGCCGACCATATGGGCACTTAGTGGTGGATCTGAAACCTACCACACCGTCCCAGTTGCGCCTTCGCAGTGACATATTCGTTATAAAAGAGAGAAACGAAGGCGAACACGCTCATTCGGTGACAAACCTCCGACCAGAGCAGACGTATTCTGAGCGAGAGAAAACCGTGTCATATAAGACACAACCGGAAGACGTTTTTCCTGACAAAAAAGAATCTGTGGATAAAACGGCAGTCCACAACTACGGATGCAAAATGTCGTTTTGTGATGATTGCGGGGTGCTCTTTGAAAACGTTCACGATCTTCAGAAACATGTGAAGAACTGGTGTCCAGAACAGTTATCTCTCAAGAGAAAGCTACCAGATGAGCATTACATACCAGCTAAACAAATGAAATATGAATCAGATGAAGAAAGCACTTTTGATAACAGTGATGATGAAAGTGCTTTTGAGAATAATGATGACGAAAATGAAGTATTTATGGCCCTGGCGGTAATGGCGAAGGAAAATAACGAAGAAGAGTGGCAGAATAAAGTATCGAAATATGAAAAAGAAGGACTATCGGATGCTGAAGCTGAAGAGAAGGCTGACACAAAACTACTCGAGGATGATCTTCAAGAATTCATGAACAGATACGCAAAAATGATTCAATACATTTTGCAGTTGAAAAATGGACAGCTACATGGTGAAATTATGGACACTATTAAAAACTATATGAATAGTGACACTGATCGTGAAAAAGCTATTCGAATGGCACTGAGGAAATAAAAACATCAGTTTGAAGAATACATGGAAAATGACAAAAACCAAGAGGAAGAAAGCATGGATGAAGAAGAAGGCACTGATGATCATGAAGAAAGCACAGAGGAAGAAGATACTGAATGACTCGAATAATAGACATGTGAATCGATCAATCATCTGGTTGTAAATTTTGTGGAAGACTCTAATACAGAACATTTTGTAGAGGAAGAGGATTACTCTAATACTGGAAATTTAAATGATACATGTTGTAAGGTCGATATGTGCGTGCTTTTAATGCTGAACCTGCTGTTTATTTTGTTTGCAATATCAGTGTATGCGCGTGTGTGTACGCGCGTGTGTGTGTGCGTGTGCGCGTGTGTGTGTGTGTGCGTGCGTGCGTGAGTGCGAGCGTGCGTGTGTGCGCGCGCGTGTGTGTGTGTGTGTGTTTATAATACTAAACTATTGTATTTACATGTGTGTGTGTAAGGTTAACATTAGTAGTATTAGACTACTGAACATATTTGCATTATATGTGTGATTGTAAGGTCAGTATGTGGATGGAGCCCCGACCCATACTTGATCATGTGTACTGGGCCAATAAATATATTGGAAACAAAGAATGTCTTCTGTTTCTCTTGAATTCCAGTTGGAAGTTGATGTCAAATAGTGTATGTAACATGTACATATATAGCTGGCGATAAACCTCTTGTCTTAAAAGGTGACTAAAATCGGAGTTGCGTATCCGAAGGTTAGTGTCGACCAGTGTCGGTTCTTGTTAACACATCAATGTAATATGCAGAGTAATGCTACAATGACACCCATATGACCTCGTTATGAAATCAATGAAACATTCAGTGCATAGATAACATTGATATGAATTTGTAATCCAGGCAAGGCAAATAATGACAAACAAGTGTACATTCAGATATATTTATTATATGACTCATGAACAATACAGTTATAAATAGGTACATATACATACATCAACATATATACATGAAGTGTTTTGAGCATAAAATGAAGATACGAAATGGTTCATCACTTATGAATTTTGTAATGCCCATACGCATAGCACTCTATGCCGGTAAAATAACGTTTGTCGTCATATGGCGAGAGACTTGTTTTCTGTACAGTGATACTGTACAGCTGATGGTCAAAGCGACGAATCAAATTCATAGAGTGACGTAATGAGCATTGTCTTTTCAAACAATAAATATACATGTCATGCTTCAGCTGCTTATAGACAACACATTTTTTCACTCCCTTAGCTCTCTTAATTGTACATTGTTTCCTTTCCATGCGTTCAATCCCGTATTCATCACTTACAGTCTCCGTGTGACTATATAGCAGGCTGTACATTTTGGGTCTTAGACCAACAAATTGCTCAACTATTTGACCACCGCATTCATCTTTCATTTTCCCCAGAACTTTATTGTTTGTATTGCTATACAGTGGATGGTCCTTTTCATAATTACTTGTGTCAAACGTATCCTGATTTGCCTTCATGTCATGATACCAGTTATCTGTTTCTATTTCATAACATAGAGAGTCTGTGTCAGTGAATAACAATTGTGCTTTTCCACCATATTGTGGCTTTATAAAGTCATAGTGAAACTGATACATGAAAACCTTTGAAATGTCCAGAATGCAAAATCCGACGACAATAGGACGGTTCAAAACAATGTTTGTTTTCTTCATATGTGCAGCTACCAAATCTTCATTAAAAATCTTGAAATATTGGAAGTTGGGTTTTGCACATACTTTCCGGAGACGTTTTGAGGTGTTGATGAGTTCAACGTTTACTCTTTTTCTCATGTTTTCAATCGTTTTCCCAAAAATAGCATTGTTGGCTAATTTAAACAGGTCCTTCTCAAAATTATTTTTAGCCAACTTTCGTTTTTCTGTGTTGAAATTGATGTATGATTTTGGCCAACAAGACTGTGTAAAACCGATCGCTCTGTGAAATTTTCTGAGTACAAGACCTTTTGACAAATAATACTTCAAATTTCGATAGTGCACAACATAATTTTGTTTGGACTCTAATGTGGGTACTAACTTTGTTGAAGCTTTCCCGTTGATGCCTAACATTTCCTTTAACTTCATACTATGGTCTGAGAGCATTTCCTCGGTGATCGCGAGTGATTCTGGGGCTAATGGATAGTCATTGTGTTCATCATGTAAACTCGCGGGGTAATCCAGGTCGACTTCTAAAATGTATCCAGTGACAGCTTCATCTGATATTTTGGAAACGTCCAACTGTTCTATTTCTGGTTCGTCAAGCCAATAAAAGTCTAATACAGGGAGGGGTTCGCACATTGCCGTGCCGTAAAGATTGTTCATGTCAAGATAGGTCAACCATGTATTAGGTTTGGTGTCGTCATAATTGGAAGCTTCTGGATTGTTGGTCTGCGCAAATTTCTTTGAAATCATTGATATCCCACCGTGAACCCCCTTTTCAATTAAATTCACCATGTCTATGTCATCCAACAGCTCTAGGTACACGCCCGTCATTTTTAACATAGCGTCCCAACCATATCCAGGAAGGGTGTAGTAGTGAGCTGGGTCTAATTTATAATACTTTAAACAAATCGAGCGGAAGTTCTCAAACACCTCAGACAGCAAGATAACATCTGTCTTGACGTACAAATCGTGCAGGTCACCAAGATTTGTCATGCCAAATGTCTCCCAAACTGCCTGTGCATGGTCATAATCGTCGTACGATAACTCAGTGTCATTCAATTTGTTGTAATATTGATGTCTTGGTGGTAGACACGTTTCCTCAAACTTGTCAGGGGAGGTAATGTAGTCATAAGGATAGACACCCTTGCGTAACAGGAGATCGAATTCATTTTTGTTTGGGAAATGTTTGGCTAGGTTTCCAAATTTAGAAACATCCTCTTCTTGGCGCAGATTTGTAACCAAAGTATCCAATGAAGCATTCAGAAACTGCAAGGAATCTATAAAGCGAAGACTTCCCATTGAAAATGATATGTACTTTTCCATGTTGTTTGGAATGCATGATATTGGTCTTGATTTGTATTTGCCTGCCGACTCCATCAAGAGATGCATGTCGTAACCACGCAAATTGTGAAAGATTACTGGTATGAAAAATTTCGAGTCATATGACGTTTTCCCCTGCTGAAACTGATACTGGAAATTGCAATTGTTATGTGCTGCTCCTCTATAGTCTCCACTTAGATGATCATGATCTCTCACCCTGTCTTCTCCTAATACCTCTTCACATATGTGACAATACATGGCCTCTTGAAATGATTGTTTTTGGTCAGGCGTAAGCTTCATAGGTTTTACTTCACTCAAGATTTTACAAATCTGTTGTTCTTCGTCCAACAAATGTTGAAAAAAGTTATCAATGACCTTCGGTCCCCTATATACTACTGCTGGCTTTGACAATTCGTCATTAGTACATTTGATCATGTAAGAGAAACCGGATGGCTCGTGTTTTTGATACTTTGTCGTTGATGACTTACTCGGATCTGGGTCACACGTGTCTATGGGTTTCACAAAACTTTCAAGGTCGGCATAGACTACAAATGGGATCGGAAGTTGTTTCCGCACTTGATTGAAATATATCCATTGTTTGTCCTCCGTCTTGGGAAAGCTAAGTTTCTGAGGGCCATGCGGGGAGCAGTATGGAACATGCTCATTCAACAAGTCCTCTGTAGAGAAACCATGGAGACAGTAATTACAGTAATATGTTTGACATTTATGTGAAGTTCTATCCCCGAGTAAACGACTGAAATTTCTTATAAGACAATAATGCCTTTGTTCCCCTTTAGAACACAGTAGCAGATTGACATGCCTTGACATATCTCTGTGATTCGTAATTTGCAGGGGATATACATCATCCTTCTCCAGACCGAATATATTCACTGAGATACCGTTTCGTTTCTCAAATGCTGGTATTTGAGAAAGTGTCACGGGAAACTCAAGACCCTCACATTTCAATTCAGTTTCGTATTGTCTGTAATGACTAACACGATCGGGATTGTCTGGTCCTGGGACATGGTGTAAAGCCGCTAATATGGACCACTGGAAACATTTCTGATCATCATTTTTTATGTTGAGTACGGCCTTTTTCTTTTGGATTTTTTGTGGTAAAGGGACATAACTGCTCCCTTCTAAGGGAGTGTACTCTACAGTGCTGACCTCGAGTTTGATTATTTTATCGATCGTCCACCCACTCCCGTCCAGTTCAAAATTTTGATACGAATTGTGAACATTCTGAAATGCTTCAGCAAGTTGATCCTCTATTTGTGACGCGTTTGTGCAAGTCAAAGTAATTGATCTAAAAGTTGGTTCCGCATATGTGGCTTCGTTATTGTGATCATATTTGACAAACTTTACGAACAGTGTGATGAACCATTTCATACCTTTCATGGTCGTCATTTTCTCTTCAATGATGTCTGAAATAGAGTCGGCATTGTCTTTAAAAATTGAAGTATGTCCCACAAGTTTCCTGAAATTGGTAACAAAGTCTCTATGTTCGCCGTTCCATTCAGTGCTGTTATTCCACCTCCCTTCTGTCGTCTACTCACGAAGGTCTCTCGTCTCAATAAACACCCTTCACATACATCTGTCTGCCTAGCGTAAAACCTTTCTGGCAGCGGACGATGACACCAATTACATTCTCGTCCTTGGTCACTGCAGGTTGCACAGAACTTCTTTCCAGGTAGCAGTGTTTTAGTTTTCAGACACCAAATACATTTATGTTCTTGTGTACATTCGGTCTTCTTCTTCTTTATTTGTACAGCTTCTTCATTCCCATCTGCCTTTCGTTTTCCGAGTATCGACGCTGTATTTTCCCCGTGTGTTCTCATGTGACGATCCAAAATATCTTTCCTGTTGAATTGTTGGTGACAGCATTGGCAGCTGATGACGTTTGTCTCTCCGTGTATTGCTCTGGCATGGCGTAACACATGTGATCTATGTTTGAATTGTTTTCCGCATGTATCACATTGCTTTGCTTTTTCCGCCGATGAATTCTGAGAAATCTGGTCGGCAAGTAACTGTATACGTCGTAAATTAAGCTCAGTGTCATTTTCGCAAGACCGCCCGTGTCTCTTTGCCCAGATATCCAAATCAGCTACCGTGTGAATGTCGTCCATCACTGCTGCACTGAAATAAAACCAGAACGTATATGCAAATAATTCTATCACCTTAGTATGTTGCGGATAAAACCAACATATTAAAATGTTACGCACATCAAATTGGTAGTAAGGACTTATAATGATTAAATGCAGAAATAATTTGCCTTGTCCCAGCACTGTTTAGTATGTCTGTGTTCTTCGGTATGCGAGTACATTACACCCACCTTAACTTCACGATCCAAGATCTATAACTCGCTTGGGTTGCCGCTGTAAACGTGACGTTTATGTATTCCCTTTGTGCATAGCGAGTTGTATTAAAACATACTTTATCTATACAAAACCGCAGTTTAAACGTTAACATGTTTGCCTACCTATGTGCTTAATGATGTAGCAATTCATCTGCTCGCGTTACAATATTGGATAAAATACAGGTAAACTGACATAAACTTTCTCGATTGGTTTATAGAATTGATAAAACATCGTTTAGCAAAAAAAAAATTTAATACTAAATAACTGTATACACACCTATGATACTCTCTTGCGATAAGTTGCTTTCTTGTCACGGTTAATCTGAATTAAATTGAATATCTATACAGAACATGTTACGCATAATAATGTAAAACACAATGCATAATAGTGATTTAATGGCTATTTATCAACCATGACATTAACCCACTGACATGAAAACATGCAGACGACAAATATGGATTAACAGATATCGCACAAATAACTCTTAAACCAGGTATTTTACCTATGAATTACAAAGCACTTTTTGTATACCACGGTATAATCGTCCGCTACACCTGTTAAACATTTCTTACCTGTAAAGTTTACTATCGAGACAATATACCGCGCGTCGTCTGCTAACTGTTGCGTATCTCTTAAACCCTGTGATCTGTACTGTCTGCCTTCTGCTTGAATAATGATATATATTGGAGAAATGCTCAGGTATGAACGCCAAGATAACATTTGATTGGTTGAAATTCGAAAGTGTGCAGTTATGATCAGATCTGATAGGCTGTTTCTGTCGAAAAGCACTTTTTACCGTAAAAAACGCTTTCGGCGATATAAGATTTAACCGGCTGTTTATTTCGTGATTAAACTTGTCGATTGCGATGTGTTGTGCAATACACGATTATATTTATAGCGTGGGGAAGTCCCGCGAGTTGGTGGTTTGATCAGTCCACGAACGAGCCGCCAGCCGCCGCCGCCCGTATTAAGAAACGAATGAATTCAGAGAGCCCCGTAATCTGCAGAAACCGGTTATATAACTAGCTGCACTAAAATTAAGCGTGATGAGAGTACCGCAATTCTATTTTTTGTCTCGGGAATTCTAATTGGGAAATCCCTCCACAATTCTATTTTTAGTCACGGTATTCTAACGGGGTCAAAGAGTGCGCCGACCCGCCGACCCGCTGACGCAGAACCCCCATTTCCTACTCATCACAAGGTGCACAACTGCACATAATACACATAATGCCAAACATTCCTGTAAAATTTCGCAACTTTAACACACTTTTGGAAATACGTGCGACACAAATGTGTGATGAATTTGTGATGCCGACAAAATTTCCAATTGTCAAGGGTTATAACTCCATCCTTACAGGATGATTCCGCAAAAAAAACCCAAATGCACAATTACACATGCTGATTTAACATTCCTATATAGTTTCATGCCTGTAACACAAATACTTTATTAATCCGCATCAAAACCACCAGATGCACAACTCTACATGTTGATAATGTAGCTAAAATCGTTGTTAAGTTATGTGCGATACATGTTGAAAATTGACACTTTTCACTAAGTTAAGGACCATAACTCTGCGAATACTGGATGAATCCGCATCTAAAACCACAGGTACGGAACTTCACATGGTGAAAAACATTCCTATACGGTTTATGACTGTAGCTCAAATAGATTTTCAGGTATGTGCGACACAAGTTAAAAATCGCCACGTTTCACTAAGTCAAGGACGATAACTCTGCAAATACTGGATGAATCCGCATCTAAATCCCCAGTTGCACAACTTCACATGATGACACATATTCCTATAAGGTTTCATGACTGTAGCTCAAATTCATTCCGCGTATCTTCAAAAGTATTTTAGTTAGAGTCGCGAAACTTTACAGGAATACTGGACATCGTGTGAAGTTGCGTACCTCCTGTTTTAGGAATATTTGTCATCAATTGAAGTTGTGCACCTGGGGTTTTAGATGCGGATTAATCCTGTATTTGCAGAGTTATGGTCCTTGACTTAGTGAAACGTGGCGATTTTCAACTGTGTCGCATCAGTCGGTCATCGCTCCAGGACTAGTTTAGCACTTGATCAGTCGGCCATCTTACCATGACTAGTATAGAACTAGATCAGTCGGCCATCGCTCCAGGACTAGTTTAGCCCTTGATCAGTCGGCCATCGCACCAGGACTAGTTTAGCCCTTGATGAGTAGGCCATCGCACCAGGACTAGTGTAGCCCTTGATCAGTCGGCCATCGCAACAGAACTAGTATAGAACTTGATCAGTCGGACATCGCACCAGGACTAATATAGCCCTTGATGAGTCGGTCATCGCACCAGGACTAGTAGAGCACTTGATCAGTCTGTCATCGCACCATAAGTAGTATAGCGCTTGATTAGTCGCCCATTGCACCATGCCCAGTATAGCACTTGATTAGTTGGCCATCTCGCCATCCCCCTTATAGCACGTGATCAGTCGGCCATGCCTAGTATAGCACTTGATCAGTCGGCCATCGCACCAGGACTAGTAGAGCACTTGGTCAGTCTGCCATCGCACCATAACTAGTATAGCGCTTGATCAGTCACCCATTGCACCATGCCCAGTATAGCACTTGATCAATTGGCCATCTCACCATGCCCAGTATAGCACGTGATCAGTCGGCCATGCCGAGTATAGCACTTGATCAGTCGGCCATCACACCAGGACTACTTTAGCACTTGATCAGTCGGTCATCGCACCAGGACTAGTATAGCACTCAATCAGTCGGCCATCACACCAGGACTAGGTTAGAATCGGCCATCACACCAGGACTACTTTAGCACTTGATCAGTCGCCCATCGCACCGGGACTAGTTTAGCCCTTGATCAGTCGGCCATCGCACCAGGACTAGTATAGCACAAAATCATCGTCGGACATAAACATCACGGATCTATTTGAATTTATCGAACTTGATCAGTCGGCCATCGCACCAGGAATAGTTTAGAACTTGATCAGTCGACCATCGCACCAGGAATAGTTTAGCCCTTGATCAATCGGCCATCGCACCGGGACTAGTTTAGCCCTTGATCAATCGGCCATCGCACCAGTACTAGTTTAGAACTTGATCAGTCGGCCATCGCACCAGGACTAGTTTAGAACTTTATCAGTCGACCATCGCACCAGGAATAGTTTAGCCCTCGATCAGTCGGCCATCGCACTGAGACTAGTTTAGCCCTTGATCAGTCGGCCATCGCACCAGGTCTAGTATAGAACTCGATCAGTCAGCCATCGCACCATGACTAGTTTAGAACTTGATCAGTCGGCCATTGCACCACGGCTAGTTTAGAACTTGATCAGTCGGCCATCGCACCAAGACTAGTAAAGCACTGGATCTGTCGGCCATCGCACAAGGACTAGTTTAGCCATAGATCAGTCGGCCACGTCATCCTGTGTTACAGAAAGAAGTGGTGGTCGGGGGGGGGGGTGTAGGGTAGTCATAGACAAAATCTGGTGGTGGTGGAGATACACATTGTTCCCACTGTGGGATATAGACCGGAATTTTTAGGACGCCAAATGTAGATGGCTGGTGTTTGTGGGGAATCATTGTTTTGTGTCCCCGGCGGTGGTGCGGAGTACTATGATGAATTACTGATTAATTACTGTACTGAACGCACATTTGTATGCACTGTGATACCGTACTTCACAATCCTCAGTTTTAAATTGTTTCTGTATAGTAAAACTGAAAATTTATTCATTTCGAAAAACTTAAAATTGTGGTAGATGATCGAAATGAAAACCGGATGTTTACATGCGAAATGAACCGGTGCATCGATATATTTTAACCGCACGATGACCCACTGTATATTCATACCATATCCGTACGGATATATCGTATATACGAACGGATATCGTATGTTTGTATAATATTCGAATAGTACGTTTGTATAATGCAAACAAACTGTACTATACGATGATACGGTAAGTTTTTACTGCAAATAGCGAAATAATGACCGCACAAACGGTATCGCGAAATAATGACCGCACAAACTGGACCACGAAAGAATGACCGCACAAACGGTATCGCGAAAGAATGACCGCAAAAACGGGACCGCGATTGAACCGCCATTATACTGCAATTTCAGAGGGGACGAATTTCAATTCAAGGAACGCTGGATTGTAATTCTTGGTAAGAGAATCGCAGGCGGGAGTGTATGTCCGACTGTGACACAATACATATGTCCGATTGTGACACAGCACATATGTCCGATTGTGACACAGTACATATGGCCGATTGTGATACAATACATATGTCCGATTGTAACACAGTACCTATGTCCGATTGTGGCACCATACGTATGTCCGATTGTGACACAGTACCTATGGCTGATTGCGACACAATACCTATGTCCGATTGTGACACAATACCTATGTCCGATTGTGACACAGTACCTATAGCCTATTGTGACACAATGCGTACGTCTGATTGTGACACAATACCTATGTCCGATTGTACCACGATACATATGTCCGATTGTGACACAGTAGATATGGCCGATTGCGACACAATACATATGTCCGATTGTGACAGAATACATTTGTCCGATTGTGACACAGCACATATGGCTGATTGTGACACAGTACATATGGCCGATTGTGACACAATATATTATAGCTGATTGTAACACAGTACATATGTCCGATTGGGACACAATACATATGTCCGATTGTGACACAATACATATATCCGATTGCAACACAATACATTATAGCCGATTGTGACACAATACATTATAGCCGATTGCGACACAATACCTACATCCGATTGTGACACAATACATATGTCCGATTGCGACACAGTACATGTGGCCGATTGTGACACAATACATATGTCCGATTGTGACACAGTACATATGTCAGATTGTGACACAGTACCTATGTCCGATTGTGACACAATACATATGTCCAATTGCGACACAATTCATTATGGCCGATTGTGACACAGTACATATATCAGATTGTGACACAATGCATATGTCCGATTGTATTTTATTTTGCCAGAAAAGAATTCAGATATTGTTCGGATAACATGTTGTGCCTATTGCGTAGCCATGTACATTTAATTGTGCAGGAACTTCTAGCGGAAACGTTTACAACTCTTGAATTTCCCCACAAATCGCCCGTAACGTAGCTCTCGAAATACTCCCGTATCGTCCGTAGCACTTGATGAGTTACATTTCCCCAACTAGCGGGTACTGAAATACCCAAAACAAAATAAGGAAAACAAAATATTTTCATAGCGCTCTGTAAATTTCAATTATACTTGATCTATAATATAAAATTATATATATTCGTGTTGTTTCTTCTGAAGGTTCCCTGCAAGATAGCTTCTATGCATCCCATCTGCAAAACGTATATGTATCAGTGACGCAACATGAAGACGATTTAGATCTAAATAATCTACTTTCGTGGACATGTAGTGATGACTCTATGTATTATGAACATATTATGAACAGTGGCCCGGATTTCCATACATTGCTATGTGGCCTATTGACAAATATGTTAATACTCTCGTATGTTACAACAGAAATAAAGCACATAATAATTTATGCCCTGCACAAAGGCTGTAAGAAACGTAGGGACGATCCAGACAGCTACCGCGCGATCGCTCACGTCTACCATTGTGTAACTTATGGAAAGAGTAATATACAGCACATTTGAAGCAGAAGCAACTACAAAACCTTCAGCCCTCAGGCCCGTACGCATAATGGTATTGGCAAAACATGTAGATACAGATGAGCCTGTTCAGGACAAGCCGTCTCATCAGGATCTGCACTTTTTGCAAATAATTTTCATAATTTTGAGAACAAAAACACCCCATGTTCATAAATGGACTGGTCTGAAAATCATTTTATGATTATTGGATTGGTTGCAAAATTAACGTATCACAATCCATTCCAGTTACGTATGGGTGAAAGGGTTAATCTCCCGAGATCTGTCCGTGGATGTGCAAAAAGAAAGTTTAGCCCGTCGCGCCGTCGATAACCCACCCCCCCCCCCTTAAATTAATTCCTGCGTACGGTTCAGGCCCTACAAGGGGGTTTCCTCTCCAAAAAGGGGATTGAAGCGAACAGGGCTCCAGATAAGGAATTTGTAATTGAGCATTGTCACTCCATCATTTCTGAAGCAATTGGATATTTCAAAATTTTAATTGTGTAAAATAGAATCACACTTATCTACTGTTTATACATCAGCAGATCGCTATTATTGAATAGTTTGCTTCTAAAACACATCTTGGCATTTCATTAGAATGATCTCCAAGATGTGTTTTCATGGAGAAATAAGAAAATAAGTTATATTTGTGGTCTGTTTATTGTTTTCTGTAGCATGATAAAGATATCACAAATTTTTCATTGCTTTTTGATACTCACTACTTCTGATTTCAATTGGGTTTTTGGCAATTTTAATTGTGTATTTACGCAAATACGCACCTTATCTGGAGCACTGAGTGAATATGACGTCATTTATCATACTAAAGCAGTTCTGTACGCGGTTGAACACTCCATCACACTATATACTGTACACTTAACTCTGTTTGGACTTAATGCATCAATAATAAGCAATTTATCAACATGTATGCTGATATGGACAGCAACGTTCTATACAAGGGGCACAAATCTGATACATTTCCAGTTCGACAAGGAACGGGACCAGGCGGAGTTACTTCCCCTTTCTTCTACCTTTTGCATAGAGTAAACCTCCTGGAAACATTGAAGCCAGCAATACTGGTTGTGTCATTATCAGTCACATAGTAGCGACGACATGGTCCTTTTGTCTTTCTCTAAAACAGATCTAAGTATTGAAATGGACATATGTTATCAATACTCTCGGCAGTAGAAATACGAGTTTATTGGACGTATTTGACTGGCCCGTTTTTGTTAACCACTGCTAAGCTCCGCCCACATGCGCAGTGGCTAGACCGTACTGAACGTTCCTAGCTCAGTCGAATGAAAACATACGTGCTCAACAGATCCAGATCCGGTATTTTCTACAACAACAACAACAAGTTACATGTAAGATTTTCGGAAAACGTAAACTTGCCGCGATTCTTCTTGAGAGTAGCGAAGAGGAAGACAGTACTGACTGTAGTGATGTATCATTGAGACGATACAATTGCATTATCACAACATATTTTTGATGACAGGGACATAAGAATATATGTCTTTTGATAGCAAGAATGGATCTATCCATGTTCACAAATTCATACCAGGCGCGGACGCAGAAATAATTGCAGAGAGGGTGGGGGGTCTGTAAATACAAGTCGGCGAACGCAAAGCGCAATGCGCATTGTAAAGTGGGGTCTGGGAGTCCTCCCCCAGGAAATTTGTAAATGCCAAATCGCCGCAGATGCGATTTCCTGACACCTAGGCCACGAAAAAAGTCATCCAACTGTTCGAGTATTGTAGATTTTCTTCTTTGTTTACCGGGGGAGCAGGGAGGTGGGGGGGGGGGGGTCCGCTCCCTGGACCCCCCCCCCCCACTGTATCCGCGCCTGCATATATACTTCAATGAGAGATATCAGCAACCACTTGTGACTGGTTTGTCAAAAATCATAAAAAACATATTTCTACCTTCAGACAACAGGGTGTAGGATCACGAGGTCTATTGCTTTTTATGTTAATGACGAAACTGTCATGGCGCATGAGTTCTGATGTAAATCTTATTTTTCATCAATACGACTTATGTTTCTTCTTGTTAGTGATGGCCATGTTCCAGCCATTAACGCTGCGAGTCCAACAATACCAAATTTAGCAACATTACTTCTGTAGTTTGTCTGAACATTCTCAAGTCAACGGTTTTTGGATTTGGAATTCTCTGCTGAATGTTCAGACAAACTACAGGAAGTAATGTAGCTAACTTTGGTATTGTCGGACTCCTAGCGTTAATGGCTGGAACATGGCCATCATTAAAAGGAAGAAATATAAGATTTACCTCAGAACGCAACCATGACAGTTTCATCATAAAGATGATTAAGACCAAAACAATGTATTGATTCATTGATTAATGGTGTTTAACGGCCTGTCAACCGCCAAGGTCATTTTAGGCCGGTTCAACCGGGTCAAGTCTCGTATGTCAACTGTTGTGATATCGGGGCGGGATCCCAAAATCAGAACTGAATATTTACAATAATATATATTCAGTCCTGAAATTAGAATAACCTGACCTGTTGCCAGGTTCTAAATACATCAGAGTCACTTAGCCCTGGCTCCAAAAAGTAATAGGATTAGTACTAATCCTGCTGCTCTTAAAATGGGGTATACTCGGATTCAACGAAAGTACCAGAAGGCCAAAATATTACCATTCGCATGCTCCCAACAAACCACCAATTGGGACGATACATATGGCGATCGTACATACATAATATGTGGCTGTGACTGGATAAATAGGGTCTATGCGTTCTGCAACCAGTGTAGATCCAGATCAGCCTGTGTATTCGCAAGTCTGATCAGGATCTGCACTGTTCGCCATTTCACCAATGAAACATTCTTTGTCATGCTTCTAACAAAGAATATAGATGGTTATCAGGCGAGATATGAATGTTGATCAGGAGCTGCACTGGTCATAAATCCCATATAAAATTTAAGCCCCATGTCTCCAGTCACAGTCTCAAGAACGAACGCTACATCCACAGTACATCTTGTTTGATCACGTGACTAATTGAACGACGAGATTTTCCCGTTGAGTAGGAACACTGAATCTGCTCTACGTAAAAAACAAAAGTGGTCAGTCGAATGAACAATGTGCTTAACAGCATAAACATAGTCAACGAAACTTACCAATGTCTAAAATATCGTATTCAACGAATCTCAGAATAAATATTTAACCCGAAAGGGATAACGGTGTCTGAAAAACGGCAGTGTTCCGGAATCCAGGCATTACACAAGCTTCAGCATATCAATCACGGTTAATATGTTATCTGAGACCCGCTACATTTGTGGCTGAAGTATTAAATCGCGGTACCTCGTCGTATGAGCATGTCACACCGAAATCACAAAACAAACACTCAATCAAACATTCCACTGTGACCAAGAACAATCTTAAGACTAGTTACTATAGTCGTTATCATATTCCCCACGACAACAGCGGGCAAAGATAAGTAGCAAGAAAACAGATGCTTGAAATTAGTGACATTAATGTACGTCGAAGTTGTTTCCTCACATGAATGATATTTATCCCGTCAACACAGTACGTATGTGCCGTGAAATACGGTGCCGCGAAACATTGTTGATAACCTGTCGATACGACCTAATCACTGCGTATGAATATGTGCGGTGGCTGAGGTTATTGTTTTGCATTTTAAAGCCATTAGTAGGTGTTGACGGGTTAAATAGAATAGTATGTTAGTGCCGTGAAAGGGAAAAAATATCCGGCGCGGCACGGAAACGGGATGTGCTCGGCAGAGCCTCGCCCATCCCGTTTCCTACGCCTTGCCAGATATGTTTTCCCATTGACGGCACTAACCTACTATTCTCTATATGTCAATTCTGGTTTGGTACAGTTGTCTATCAGGTATTACTTTGATTATTTCGAAATTCGGTTAGAAACAATTGCAACCAATTTATCTTCCATGCCTAATGGATGCTCCGTCACAAAACAAAATGAAACACCCGTCACGCTTCTAACAAGCAATATAGATCGTTATCGGACTACACGAGTGTGATCAGGATTTACACTGGCCACAAATCCCATAAGCCCATTTCTGAAGTCACAGCCACATATGAGACACGTTGTGTGACTTTGTACATAATATAGAGTGTATTCAACTACCATTTGTAAATACTGGATTTATTTACAGATGTCAAGGGAAATAAATCCTGTATTTTCAAATGGTAGTGGAATACATTGTATATTACATGCTCTATCGAAAAATGTGAAATTTACTGTTAGACCAGCTTATAACGTTGTCAAAACTGACAATTTTGGCGTTCGCGTATGAATTGTTTCTTCGCCGCAAATGACGTAAAAAATTGACGTCAATTACGTCTCGCGAACGTCTAGCAGGAACTATTTCCTTCGAAGAAATAAATCCCTCCAGAATCACGGTAAATCGCAGGGTAGCGTGAAATATGAAACTTTCGACAACTTTCCATGTCTAATAAGGAAAATATCGTAAATTTTGTAAAAATAAAAATCATGAAAAATTGCACATGTTCTTAAGTTCAAAACCACATGGCGTGTCTCACATGTCAATAAATCCCAAGGGTTAACTATGTAATGTTGCGAGTGTAGATTAACGTTATACAGAGGTCAGCTGATACACAGTGGGTTGCAATGCACATAACTGGCTATTGATAGTGCGCACATAGCTGGCTATTGATAGTGCGCACATAGCTGGCTATTGTTAGTGCGCACATAGCTGGCTATTGATAGTGCGCACATAGCTGGCTATTGTTAGTGCGCACATAGCTGGCTATTGATAGTGCGCACATATCTGGCTATTGATAGTGCGCACATATGTGGCGGTAGGTCTAATTATATTGAAGATACAAGCTCAAACAAGAAATTTAACCAAGGGAAATAAATATGTAAATATTGCAATGGTAGGTCAAGGTCATAGAAAGGTAATTGGTTCACATTGGGTTGCCGTGCACATAACTTGCTATTGATAGTGCGCAAACGAAACCCTTAACCAAGGGAAATAACTATGTAAATATTGCAATTGTAGGTCAAGGTCATACAAATGTCAATTGCACAGTGCACAGTCGTGCACATCACTGGCGCATGTGCAAATATGGTGGTTGTAGGCCTAATTATATTGAAGATATAGACAAGTTCAAACAACAACTTTAACCAATGGAGATAACTTTGTAAATATTGCATGTGTATGTCAAGTGTAGGTCAAGGTCATACAACGGTAATTTGATTTACAGTTGGTTGCGGTGCACATAACTGGATATTGATAGTGTGCAAGTATGGTCGCTGTATACCTACATTGAATTATATTGAAGATACAAGTTCAAACAAAAACCTTAACCCAGGGAAATAACTATGTAACTGTTTCACTTGTACATGTAGTTCAAGGTCATACACATGTCATTCGACTACTATGGGCAGCGGTGCACATCACTGGCTCATGATAGTGTGCATGACTGGTGACTATATACCTAATACTAGTGAGATACAAGCTCAAACAAAACCAATGGAAATAACGAATACGTGTAAATGTACGTAATTAGGGTGATGAGATCGGCCAATCAAATTCGTTCCCGGTGTTATTACACGTTTGTCATATCATGTTTATGAAATGGATTGCAGAACGTCATAACAAGGGTTTCGTGTGATAAATAAAGGATCTCAAACGAGTTTCCATTTGATATGAGATATGAGACGCACATTGTATGCACCGAGCCTCTGGCATATAATTGCTGACGAGTTACATAAATATTATATCAAATGGAAACGAGTTTGATATTCTGTTTATCACATGACTTCAGGCTCCAAATAGCAGGAAACTTAGAGATATCAGCTATCTGCTTCAGTAATTCCTTGATAAAGGCATTGTGCCGGAACGTTGAAAAAAGCGGGTTATTTATTTTTGAAGAATTGTTAAATAAAGAGCAACTAAATCCCGAACCATCAATCTTACAGCTCAAGGGAAGTAATGATCTTTAAACTACGACTGCGTGTGTTTCAACAGTTACCGCCCGTGGATGGTAGCGGCGACCCGGCAGTATTTTACATTAGCCTGGGTTTGGTGTTACCTCCCGTATCGCTCCGATTTTAATATTTTCTGAAAATCACGTCGAAAGTTGACACAAAATTCGGAGTTAAATTTCAATTCCGCATGAGCTGTGAATTTTGTGTTAACCGTCGATGTAATTTCCGTATACGCTTCGTTTTTTATGTTGACTTTCGATGTGTTTGTTTGTTGGGGTTTAACGGTCTATCAACAGCTAAGGTCATTTAAGGCCGGGTGAATGGGTTTAGAACTAAATCCCATATAATACCTGTACACGTACATGTACATGTTCAAGTACATGTACAATGGGGGGAAAATCCCAAAATCAAAATTTGTTGGAGGGTTGTTTTTCAGACAAAAACATATGTCTCCCCCACACCAACACTGCATGTTATCGAGACTTGGAAAATTATAATTTAAGACAAGAACAGTATATATGTAGCTACCTCGTTTTTCTGAGTAAGTTAGCTGTATATTGTGAGATAATAAAATAAAAAGACACACCATATGTAATTTTCACTTGCCAAGGGCCATAACTCTGCCAATAATACATGAATCTGCATAAACAAACCCAAGGTGCACAACTGCACATAATGCACATAATGCCAAACATTGCTGTAAAATTTCGCAACTCTAACACACTTTTGGAAATACGTGCGACACAAATGTGTGATGACTTTGTGATGCCGACAAAATTGCCAATTTTCAAGGGTCATAACTCCATTCTTACAGGATGATTCCGCAAACAAAACCCCAAGTGCACAATTACACATGCTGATTTAACATTCCTATATAGTTTCATGCCTGTAACTCAAATACTTTATTAATCCGCATCAAAACCACCAGATGCACAACTCTACATGTTGGTAATGCAGCTAAAATCGTTTTTAAGTTATGTGCGATACATGTTGAAAATGGACACTTTTCACTAAGTTAAGGACCATAACTCTGCGAATACTGGATGAATCCGCATCTAAAACCCCAGATACGCAACTTCACAAGGTGAAAAACATTCCTATACGGTCTATGACTGTAGCTCAAATAGATTTTCAGTTATGTGCGACACAAGTTAAAAATCGCCACGTTTCACTAAGTCAAGGACCATAACTCCATAATATTGGATGAATCCGCATCTACATCCCCAGGTGCACAACTTCACATGATGACACATATTCCTATAAGGTTTCATGACTGTAGCTCAAATATATTTAGCGTATCTTCAAAAGTAGTTTAGTTAGAGTCGCGAAACTTTACAGGAATACTGGACATCGTGTGAAGTTGCGCACCTCGGGTTTTAGGAATATTTGTCATCAACTGAAGTTGTGCACCTGGGGTTTTAGATGCGGATTCATCCAGTATTTGAAGAGTTATGGTCCTTGACTTAGTGAAACATGGCGATTTTCAACTTGTGTCGCATCAGTCGGCCATCGCTCCAGGACTAGTTTATAAATTGATCAGTCGGCCATTGCTGGAGGACTAATTTAGAACTTGATCAGTCGGTCATCGCACCAGTACTAGTTTAGCACTTGATCAGTCGGCCATCTCACAATGACTAGTATATAACTAGATCAGTCGGCCATCGCTCCAGGACTAGTTTAGCCCTTGATCAGTCGGCCATCGCACCAGGACTAGTGTAGCCCTTGATCAGTCGGCCATCGCACCAGGACTAGTGTAGCCCTTGATCAGTGGGCCATCGCACCAGGACTAGTATATAACTTGATCAGTCGGCCATCGCACCAGGACTAGCATAGCTCTTGATCAGTCGGTCATCGCACCAGGACTAGTAGTGCACTTGATCAGTCTGCCATCGCACCAAAAGTAGTATAGAGCTTGATTAGTCGCCTATTGCACCATGCACAGTATAGCACTTGATCAGATGGCCATCTCTCCATGCCCAGTATAGCAAGTGATCAGTCGGCCATGCCGAGTATAGCACTTGATCAATCGGCCATCGCACCATAACTAGTATAGCGCTTGATCAGTCGCCCATTGCACCATGCCCAGTATAGCACGTGATCAGTCGGCCATGCCGAGTATAGCACTTGATCAATTGCCCATCACACCAGGACTACTTTAGCACTTGTTCAGTCGGCCATCGCACCAGGACTGGCATAGCACTTAATCAGTCGGCCATCACACCAGGACTAGTTTAGAATCGGCCATCACACCAGGACTACTTTAGCACTTGATCGTCGGCAATCACACAGGGACTAGTTTAGCCCTGGATCAGTCGGCCATCGCACCAGGACTAGTATATCACTCGATCAGTCGGCCATCACACCAGGACTAGTTTAGAACTTGATCAGTGGGCCATCACACCAGGAATAGTTTAGAACTTGATCAGTCGACCATCGCACCAGGAATAGTTTAGCCCTTGATCAGTCGGCAATCGCACCGGGACTAGTTCAGCCCTTGATCAATCGGCCATCGCACCAGGACTAGTATAGCACTCGATCAGTCGGCCATCGCACCATGGCTTGTTTAGAACTTGATCAGTCGGCCATCGCACCACGACTAGTTTATAACTTGATCAGTCGGCCATCGCACCAGGACTAGTATAGCACTTGATCAGTCAGCCATCGCACCAGGAGTAGTTTAGCACTTGATCACAGTCGGCCATGTCATCCTGCGTTACAGACAGAGGTGGTGGTCGGGGGCGGCGGTTGTAGTGTAGTCATAAACATAGACGGTGGTGGTGGTGATACACATTGTTCCCACTGTGGGATATAGACCAGAACTTTTAGGACGCCAAATGTAGATGGCTGGTGTGTGTGGGGAATCATTGTTTTGTGTCCCCGGCGGTGGTGCGGAGTACAATGATGAATTACTGATGAATTACTGTAATTTAACACACATGTATATGCACTGTGATACCGTACTTCACAATCCTCAGTTTTAAATTGTTTCTGTATCGTGAAACTGAAAATTTATTCATTTTGAAAAACTTAAAATTGTGGCAGATGATCGAAATGAAAACCGGATGTTTACATTCGAAATGAACCGGTGCATCGGTATCTTTGAGCCGCACGATGACCCATTGCATATTCATACCATTTCCGTTCTGATATATCGTATATACGAACAGATATCGTATGTTTGTGTAATATTCGTATAGTACGTTTGTATAATGTAAACAAACTGTACTATACGATGATACTGTAAGTTTTTACCGCAAATAGCGAAAGAATGACCGCACAAACGGTATCGCGAAACAAAGACCGCACAAACTGGACAGCGAAAGAATGACCGCACAAACTGTATCGCGAAATAATGACCGCAAAAATGGGACCGCGATTGGACCGCAATTAGACTGCAATTCCAGAGGGGACGAATTGCAATTCAAGGACCGCTTGATTACAATTCTTGGTAAGAGAATCGCAGGCGGTCATGGTGCGATGGCCGACTGATCAAGTTATAAACTAGTCCTGGAGCAATGGCCGACTGATCAAGGTCAAAACTAGTCCTGGAGCGATGGCCGACTGATCATGTTCTAAACTAGTCCGGGTGCGATGGCCGACTGATCGAGTGCTATACTTGTCCTGGTGCGATGACGGTCTGATCAAGGGCTAAACTAGTCCCGGTGCGATGGCCGACTGATGAAGTGCTATGCTAGTCCTGGTGTGATGGCCGACTGATCAAGTTCTAAACTAGTCCTGGTGCGATGGCCGACTGATCAAGTTCTAAACTAGTCCTGGTGCGATGGCCTACTTATCAATTGCTAAACTAGTCTTGGTGCGATGGCCGACTGATCAAGTGCTAAACTAGTCATGGTGCGATGGCCGACTGATCAAATCGCATGGCATAATAACTAGATGGCCATGGCCTGCATGTCGTGCCCGCCGAGGCATTTGATAGTACAAACCATGTTTTTATTGCAACAAAGCTTTAGCCCGTTGACGTAAAAACATGCCGCACCCGCCGAGGCTTTGATAATATACCCAAAAACTTTAACTAAAAACACTTTAACCAAAAACTTTATCCTGAATGTACACCAATGTGCCGACTATATAGCTCTGTCTGCAAGCGGGCCCAACACAAACTTTAAGGGAAATTTCAAAGTAATATGACCGTGACATTGGGCACATATAAATAATAATGAAAAATGTGGGTGACAAATACACAGTATGTGAAGTTTCGAGTGAATTGGTGAATCGATTTCAGAGATATAGTGTTATTAAAGGTACATGCCCACTCAGTAGGCACAAAATGTTCTTTATATCAGAGACATCATCTGAGACATTTTCGGGCGTATCAGACGTAAATTTTCACACTGCTATCAGGGGCGATAACCGTGTTTCCTTAAAATGGTACCAAGACATTACTATTTATTTTTTGATGTGCAATGATCATACTTTATAATCTGTCGAAAAAATTATTTTTTCAGGGAATCATATTTAATTAGTAAGTAATTAAAAAATATCATGCCTCATTCGAACATGTCGAATATGAAAATAGCTTGATACCACTGCTAGTCAGTATCATTAAAATAAATATTACTAAATGATTATATATTGATAGCGGGCACACGAAATTGTTAGAACTGGTGGAATAGTGACACATTTATACACTTATTTAATTGCTATAAAGAACTATTTGTGCCTACTGAGTGGGCATGCACCTTTAAAAACTTTAACCTTAAATCAAAAAAATTTAACCGGACGCACGAAGTGATGTACGTACGTATGTAGGCCAATGTGACAACTATATCGCACTGTCCACATGCAGGCATGTCAAAAACAACTTTGAGGTAAATTTCAAAGTAATTTGACCTTGATATTGGGCTGACAGGGGTTGTAGGGGTTGAGCATAGAATGAAAATATGGATGATGATAAACACACATGTGAAGCTTCGAGTGAATTGGCAAAGCTGTTTCAGAGATATAGTGTTCTTAAAAACATTAACCTACGGTAAATAAAAACTAGATGGCCATGGCCCGCATGTCGAGCCCACCGAGGCATTTGATGGTATCGGAGTATATTTATTTGAAGTTTGAATTAAGGTATGTAAAAGCTTTAACGCAAATTTGAAAGTAAGTTGACCTTGATTTTGCGCATGTGGGTCGCATGCGTGGGCCATAATATGAAAATATGGATGATAATAAAGAATTATCTGAAGTTTGAAGCAAATCTGAGTAAGTGTTGTGGAGATATAAGGTATGCAACAACTTTAACACAAATTCATTTGACCGTGACCTTGGGGCACAGGGGCCGCATGAGTGGGACACAGAATGAATATATGGATGATGACTATTAAGCATTGGATGTTTCAAGTCAACTGGTCAATGTGACTTAGGCTATGGTATTTAAAAACATACACCGATTTCGGACGGACTAATGCACGGACGTCATTGTGATCACTAAGTATCGCTTTCCGCAAGCAGGCTCGGCCAAAAAAATACGGATGGACGTCAATGCGCAGACTATATCGCACTGTCCGCAGGCGGTCGCGGCAAAAATTGTCCAACCCCTTTTCAAAAGTGCATGCCCACTCAGTAGGCTAAAATGCTCTTTATGGGAATTAAATAAGTGTATAATTGTCACTATTCCACTATTTATAAACATTACGAGTGCCCGCTATACAGATATAATAATTTGGTAATATTTATTTTACTGATAGTAACGCGCGGTGGTAGCGGTATTTTCGTGTGCAAATGGGGCATGATATTTTATAATTATTTATACTAATTAAATGCATCAACTGAAAACAAAATTGACAGATTATAAAGTATGATCATTGCACATCAAAAAATAAATACAGAGAATAAATAGTAATGTCCGTTAACATTTTAAGGAAACACGGTTATCGTCCCTGATATCAATGTGGAAATTTTCTTCGGATATAAAATGTATAATAATGCCAAACAATACGTGGGTAATGGTAAATGATTGTTTATATGGCCAGAAAATGTCTCCGATGATGTCTCCGACATAAAGAACATTGTTTGCCTACTGAGTGGGCATGTACCATTAACGCTAGCTCCGCACTGTCCCGTGAAACCTATGCATGTGTTAAGTTTCATAAACAATATTGCAAAGGGTGTTCGAGTTATGCTCCGGACAAATCAGTGCGCGAAAAAACAAAGGTAGATAACTAAACTAGAAAATGTGTTCATAGAACACAGATACCCCACTTATCGCTTTGATAGTAAACAAGGCAAAATTCCAGTGTCCAAAAGGGAGAGATAATCCATGACACGGGGTTCGAATCAAAAATCGAAATAAACTGTCCGCATCTACTCATCATAAGGAAGCTACATATCAAATTTCAGTGCTGTAGCTATTACAAAGGTTTTACGAGTTACAAGGCAACATTTTCAAATTCTAATTCAAAAAGGGGGAGATAATCCATGACTCAGGGCTCGAATCGAAATAAACTTTGCAAATCTACTCATCATAAGAAAGCTACATACCAAGTTTCAGGTGTGTAGCTATTAGGGTTTAAAAGTTTTACGAGCTACAAGCCAAAATTGGAAAATTCTAACTTGAACAGGGGGAGATAATCCATGACCATGGGGTCCAATCAAACGTACATGCACCAAGTTTCAAACGTTGTCATATACAAATAACTTACCTTAATTCATCAGTTACACATCAGACAATGAATTAACTTTAATTCTGGTGTAGAATATTAACGTTATTCACTATGTTCAATATTGCTGCTTTGACATGACGTGAAATTAACACATGCATGACATGATCTGGAAGAATAACCACAGACCAAGCTCGCATATTCAGAATCACATCTGTCGGTTCTTATCCAGCTCCGATTTCTGTCAACCGTCCACAAAATCCAGAATCGAAAAAATTTGCAAATTTAATCCTCTATTTTGGTGTACGTTAGAACAAAATGTCACTTAGTATATTATCCAATGCGGGTTGTAATCTCTTGTTCCTCTAAATAAATGCATCCAACAATCCCTGTAGCTGCTATCGGGATAAAATATGTTCAAGGTTTTGTCAGCGCCTCACATATTGATCTTAATATCCACCATTTTGATTCCAAGTACCAGAATAATGATGTTTCCATGCGCCGTCGTAGTGTTACCTGTCAGATTCCGTTGTTTATTTGATGAAATTGATGGACAAATTTGTGTCCGCTAATGTCGCCAAGAGCATAATCTGTGATGTTGACTGTAATCATCTGGCATAGCTTTTAGCTTGTGAATTTTTGGTTGAATGAAGTGATCACAACGGTGAATAAGTGTGTATTTGTATCCGGTTTGCTCAGTAGGTAGAGCGATGGTGTGGTAAACCAGAGATCCCCGGTTCGATTCCGGGCTGGTGCGCATCCGTCTCACCCTGTGATATTTAGCGCCCAACGTAGTTGCGGGAAGTAACTCTGAAGAATACTCCCGCATCGTCCGTACCGAGAGTTATGGTGCTCTCCGTAGTTTTCCCCTGCAAAGTACCAAATCACATCTGATTTGCACTTCAACTGTTAATTGCGACATATTTTCTGTATTTTGCAATTGAAAGAAATGTCAGTATTATACTTATTCATTTCTGTGTAATAAGTACAGAAAAATATGTCACAATTAACAGCTAAAGCGCGAATGAGATCCGATTCGGTACTCTGCAGGAAAAACCTATGGAGCACCATAACTCTGGGTACGGACGATAATTGTGTATTATGTTGCCCAACGAAGGACCGCGACTGATAAATACTCCCAAAATTGTACCCAAACATATGGAATTCAGAGACAAAAATTGAACATGGAATTCGAGGACGAATTTCAATTTGGCGGAGAAGAATGTCACAGTACGCAACTGACTATGGGGATGAAGTGTGTATGATCTGTGCCTTGTTAGCTTGCTCGGTAGAGTCATGCGCATGGTACGGTAAACATGAGGTCTCTGGTTCGATTCCGGGCCGTTATTTATATTTCTCACTCTGTGACACAAGTAAACGGTTTCATGTTAAAGAAATCATTTAACAGAATAGAAAGGGATTTTCCCAAGCATATCCCTTCTTCGCTCACTTTTTTGCTCTCTCGCCACGATTGATTTCCACGTTTGAGCAGTTTTGGGGTCGAAATGTGGTCAAACTGGCAAATTGGAAGCTCATCAAATTCGCCTCTAAAACTGATTATTTCCAGAATGGGAGAAAGAACGGAGGTAGAGATTTTTGAGAGAAGCCAGTAATTCGTATTTACAGAGCAACTACGAATTATCGGTACCCCTTTGCAGCTGTGTGAACTGGAGCAGTGTGGATAAAGTGTCTTGCTCAAGGACACAACGCACGCCGCTAGTCAGGCTCGAATCCACGACCCTTGGATCAGTAGTCCGACACACTTAACCATTACGCCACGGCGCTCCTAACCCCAAGGTTTTTACAAGCTCCTTATGTACTATCAAACTGCGCCAGGCGGGACATCTTGCTCGGCGGAGCTCTTTGTTTAATTATTTATACAAATTAAATGCCTCACCTGAAAAAATAGTGTTTTCGACAGATTATAAAGTATGATCATTGCACATCAAAATATAAATACACAGACTAATTAGTAAAGTTCGTTAGCAATTTAAGGAAACACGGTTATCGCCCCTGATATCAGTATGGATATTTACCTGATATAAAATGTATAACAATGCCAATCATTATGTGGGGAAATTGGGAATGAATGTTTATTTTGCTAGGAAATGTCTCTGATATAAAGAACATTTTGTGCCTACTGAGTGGGCATGTACATGTACCTTAAGGAACCTGGAACATTTTCTTCCAGCAAATGGCGAGTATTCACTACATAAATTCATTAAAAGCGGGAGAACATTATTTTGTATTGATGACGTCCCTTAAAATACATCACCTAATGAGTTTGCAACCAGTGTAGTCCCTGATCAGCCTGGGCGTTTGTGGTTTGTTCAGGGCATACACTGTTCGCTAATGAATTTGATCAAACATACAGTAATACTGTATACTTTTCTATATTTGTGTCAGTTTGACGTAGATTTTTTGTTGAAACCGGACAATGAATATCTTCAGTATGACCTGCCATTGTGCATCAATGTCATCACCTTGTTGGAACACTTTCGTCACAGTCAAACTCAATGACAGAAACTCTGTGGCATGTAAATATCTGACACCGAGTGTGAAATCTTGCATCACAAAATGTGTGAAATGCTGATTCACTTGTGGCATCCTACGTCACATCACTCACGAGTTGCTGAGATCCTGTGCTACATCATTTCTGTGATCCGCAGCGTCCCCATGATGACATCACTTGTCAGATCCTGTGTGACAACACTTCTGAGATCCTACGTCACACCAAATGTGAAATTATGCGTCACATCACATGTGAGATCCCGCGTCACATCACTCGTGAGTTGTTGAGATCCTGCGTTACATCATTCCTGAGATCCGCAGCATCAGCATGATCACATCACTTGTGCATTCCTGAGATACTGCGTCACATCATTTGTAAGATCCTGGGTGACAACACTTCTGAGATCATGTGTGACACCAAATGTGAAATTATGTGCTGCATCACGTGTGAGATCCTGCGTCACATCACTCCAGATGTCTTACTACATACATGTAACTCCATTTGTTTGCCATTGAATTTCCATTGACGGTACCCCATCCATACAGATGACATATGGGATTTGACCCAGCTAACATGGCCTAGGATGACCTTAGCTTTTGACAGGCCATTAAACACCATTAAATAAATAAATTGTTCTGCCTCCTCTGCATAGTTCTCCATGTAAACAACATATATTTAGTATGGCTTTGCTATGTATATTGACAAACTTGTATGTCCTTAGTTGTAGTAAATATCTGACAATCATGTGCATGTGCCGCGTTTGTGAAAAAGTTTGTACAAGGTTCGTTATCATGGTATAACTTTAATATTACTTGACGGATTGCTTCAATGTTTGGACACTTGATGCATGTGAACATTGTGAACACACTCATGCCGCCATTAACATGACCATGGCCTGTTTTACCTTCATATTTTTGCGGAAACACACTTTTTTTTCGTAAGAAAAAGTTTGTACAAGTTTCTTCATCATGGTATAACTTTAATATTACTTGGCCGATTGCTTGACGGATATCCTAGACAAAAGTAAATCACTTGAATCGAACGCAGGAAATTTTCTACGATTGGTTTCTGACTTTTCTGTAAAACAAATACGACTGATCTAAAATGAATTACTTTTTTAATCGAACGTAGGAAATTTCCTACGATCCGTTTCTGACTTTTCTGTAAAACAAATATGACTGATCTAAAATTAATTATTTTTTATTTTTTTGGTTTAATTGTTTGAAATTGCCTCCGTTCCATTCAAGTGATTTACTTTTGGATATTGTCAAAGTTGTATGTTTTCAATTTCAGTGTTAAATTTATTAACTTAGAGAACTTCGTCAATATATCCTGGACAAAAGTAAATCACTTGAATCGAACGTAGGAAATTTCCTGCGATTGGTTTCTAAGTTTTCTGTAAAAGAAATACGACTGATATAAAATGAATGATTTTTAGGTTTAATTGTGGGAAATTTCCTATACGTTCAATTCAAGTGATATACATTTGGACATTGCCAAAGTTGTATGTTTTGAATTTCAGTGTTGAAATTTATTAACTTCAGGAACTTCGGCAATATATCCTAGACAAATGTAAATCACTTGAATCAAACGTAGGAAATTTCCTACGATCGGTTTCTGACTTGTCTGTAAAAGAAATTCGACTATTCTAAAATGAATTATATTTTAGGTGTGATTGTGGGAAATTTCCTACGTTCAAGTGAGTTATACTTCAACTTGGATATTGTCGAAGTTGTGTTTTTAATTATTGAAAAGTCATTAACATAGAGAACTTTTTCAATATATCCTATATACTTTAAATCACTTGAATCGAACGTAGGAAATTTCCTACGTTTGTTTTCTGACTTTTCTGTAAAAGAAATACGACTGATATAAAATTAATGATTTTTTAGGTTTAATTGTGGGAAATTTCCTACGTTAAATTCAAGTGATGTACATTTGGATATTGTCAAAGTTGTATGTTTTGAATTTCAATGTTGAAATTTATTAACTGAGAGAACTTCGTCAATATATCCTAGACACATGTAAATCCTTGAATCAAACGTAGGAAATTTCCTACGATCGGTTTCTGACTTGTCTGTAAAACAAATGCGATTAAATAAATTATTTTTTAGGTTTAATTGTGGGAAATTTCCTACGTTCAATTCAAGTGAGTTATACTTGGAAGTTGTGTTTTGAATTATTGAAATTCATTAACATAGAGAACTTTGTCAATATATCCTAGATACTTTCAATCACTTGAATCGAACGTAGGAAATTTCCTACGATCCGTTTCTGACTTTTCTGTGAAAGAAATATGACTGATATAAAATGAATGATTTTTAGGTTTAATTGTGGGAAATTTCCTACGTTCAATTCAAGTTATGTACATTTGGATATTGTCAAAGTTGTATGTTTTGAATTTCAGTGTTGAAATGTATTAACTTCGAGAACATCGGCAATATATCCTTGACAAATGTAAATCACTTGAATCGAACGTAGGAAATTTCCTACGATCGGTTTCTGTTGTTTCTGTAAAATAAATACGACTGATCACAGTTGTGTGAAAGTTTTATGTTTTGAATCTCGGTGTTGAAAGTTACATGTACATGTATTTGACAATATATCCTGCACAAAAGTAAGTCACTTGAATGGAACGTAGGAAATTTCCTACGATCGGTTTCTGACTTTTCTGTAAATGAGGTTTAATTCCTACGTTCAATTAAATTGATGTACATTTGGATATTGTCAAAGTTGTATGTTTTGAATTTCAGTGTTGAAATTTATTTAGAGAAGTTTAACAATATTTCCTAGACAAAAGTAAAACACCTAAATCGAACGTAGGAACTTTCCTCTAATGAAAACCGATTAATCATCAAGTTTAGTTAATTGTATTCGGATATTGTCGGAGTTGTATCTTTGGTATTTCAGTGTTCAATTTGTAATTATTTTGTTAAATTGTACATTCTGTATTTCAATTGTGGGAAATTTCCCACAATCGAGTTTATATTTATTAAATTAATTTATTAAATAACACTGCCCATATTCCGTTGTTTGTTTTGCTGTCAATAACTACGAAAACCTGCAAATGGAGAGTTTCTAATGTAGGAAATTTCCTACAATGCCCACCAAAACTGCTCAAACCTGGAAATGATCAGTTTTAGAGGCGAATTTGATGAGCTTCCAATTTGCGAGTTTGACCACATTTCGACCACAAAACTGCTCAAACGTGGAAATCAGTCGTGGCGAGAGAGCAAAAAAGTGAGCGAAAAAGGGATATGGTTTGGGAAAATCCCATTCTATTTGGTACTCTGTATTATGGCTATCACCGGAATAAATATTATCTTCACAAAATTTGATTCGGGCCAATATAAATCAACAGCCAGAACAGAACGATTGCAGTAATAGAAATCTAATTCCAAAATAAATGTTTAATTTTCTTTTTATGAACAGGTTTCGAAAATAAAAATATGCTTTTCTTTTAAAATTATTATCAATATGTTCACCATGTTATTATGGTTAATATGCAATTCACAGTCTCCTTGCAGCTTGAAATTGAAAGACATTATGAAAATTTGTGTTGATCTCAGAAATTGTCATGTCGACTATAGGATCGCGTCAAAATAATGTTAACAGAATAGGAAAACGTAATTTGATACCGACGAAAAAGTAAGCAACACGCAAACTCGATGCTTAGTTTTGCAATATTATACCGTAGACCACACATTATAATTTGATTTTATATGAAAATAAATATATTGTGGGTATGGTGGTGTCTATTAATGTGTTCTTGATATTCGAAACGGCAGTGACGACATTTCTTTTTGTCCAAGAAATTGTCAAGTTCAATGTTTCACTGTTTGTCTCGCAATAACCCGCCGATTTATATTTACTCACCAAAAAAACAGATCAACAATACCGCTGACTTTCTTGTCACTTTGAATGAAATAGATGGGATAGCATTTTGGATTGGAACACGGATACGTTTGTCAACTATTTCGATTGTATTGCCGCATTGGTCAACATGGTCAAGCAGAGCGGTCCGCTGGTTTGACCGCAGAGCGCAGCGTAAAGCGGTCATTCTTTCGCAGTTTAAACAAAAAAAGGAGTTTAAACTGCAATTAAAAGCGGAGCGCAGCGCTAACTGCGCTATAAGTATTGCAATTCCGCAACCAACTCTTTGGACGGCAGTCACATGATTGCAGTCCGATTGCCGGTCCAATTCCAATTAATGGGAACGCGAATTGCAATCCTGCGCTCCAGGAATTGCAATTCGCCTGGTAAGAGAACCGCAGGCCACTCTGTAGTGGGTACCCGACGCCTTCGTATTGGCGTGGGGGGCTGGCCGCCATACCCTTTTGATGGTGGTCGTTAGAAATGCATATTCCCATACCCTTTTGCAGTCACTGTGTCCCTTTCTCCGTTTTGCATTTATGGCATATGATATGCGTTGCTGTTTGCGATAACTTCCGGCAGCATATTTCCTCGCGAAAAACTTGTCCGGTGTAGTGGTAAATTATAAGATATTCAAGTACCCCTCACTTCCGGCGTGAAACTTCAGCTTAGGCCCAAAGTTGCATACCTTATAATACATAACAAAGCAAATGGCGTTATTTAATCTCAAGGGAAGTAATCATTGTAATGTATTCAGTATTACCAGCGCCGTTCAATTATAGCAGTACCAACGAAAGCCGAAACACACCGAATGCCTGTGCTACGACTTGTACATATCGGTCATGTCAATTTTTTATAAATCTACTGGAATAATTATGAGTCATTTCGCGCCGGGCTAACGACGGGTTCGGTCCCGCATTCAACCTGCTGCATTGGGGATGGGGGTTATTGGCGTTTAACGGCCTATCAATTGCTAAGGTCATTTCGCGCCGGGCCGACGACGGGTTCGATCCCGTATTCAACCTGCTGCATTGGGGGGGGGGGGTGGGGGGGGGATGAGTATGTATTTAAATGGGTTAACAAATAATATACTTTT
This sequence comes from Conchocele bisecta, assembly GCA_029237695.1. Classification (NCBI taxonomy): domain Eukaryota; kingdom Metazoa; phylum Mollusca; class Bivalvia; order Lucinida; family Thyasiridae; genus Conchocele; species Conchocele bisecta. The sequence continues at coordinate 90,241,005 of CM055275.1, read as the reverse complement.
CAGGGACATGTATTTGGAGGAAAGCCTAGTCGTAAAAATTATTATATATTTATTTATTTTTCAATGATGTATAATACAATAATATTGCTATCTGGAATAACCAGGATAAAGCGGAAATGTCGCTAATATAGTATATTTAACTATGAATGTGTTTGTTTGGAAAATTCATACTTATAATTACTTTGATATATGATACATTGCGTCTTTACAGTCTGCTTTTGTGAATTTTTAATAAAAACATACGAATTGAACGTAAACAAAACAAATATGCATGTATTTAAAATTTTGCAATACGTTTATTTTATTTTACTTTTTCAATGCCACCATGAACATAATTCTCACACTGTGCATATCATACATTTGTCATATTTGTCTATTTGGAAACAAGTCATGTGTTCACAAAATATTTCCAATTACATGTTGTACTGGTAATTATTTCATCCTTGGCAGAGAAATAACCATTCAATAAAGATACCATAGCTCTGTCAATGCCAGAATAGGATTCATGCCAATTTATGATTCATGTACATGTATAGGCCACATAATCATTCTGTAATTGCTGTCTGCATATATCAGAAACATACGGAATCACAAATGCACGAGATTATATGTCTGTTGAGCGTTATGTCTGTATTGACATATATTGACATTGCCATACATCTTAGACAAAATGCGATCTGGTTACTGATAATGTTACTGCGTCTGAACTATGGGTGAGATAAATCAAATGAATTGATAATAATCACTATAAATAGATATCAAATAATATATGTATGTTCCGCGGATGACTATGTGAATTATTATAATCAATACAGAGATAACACTCACAACAATTACAAAATGAAAAATTGCCTATCAAACCATCTAACAATGTCTATATCATAATTTTACAAAAACAATATATTGTGGATTTGACCTCAATGTATGTACATTTAACAATATCCGTCAATTGAATGTGTATTCAGATTAATGCGGGGTCGCATTTAAAAGAAGACGGGGTAAATTGTTATGAACTGGAATTTGGTCGTCACCATACAGTAGCGAGCGGTGTATGTTATTATGAGACTGTGCTGATGTGCAGACGGACCTGGGTCTGCACAGGTCGAACAACATTGTCATTTAAGAGACAATCATTTAACACAGTTGTCAAAGATGTCAAGTATATAATTATTGGTCGATTTTTGTCAATATTCAATGCAAAAGTCGTTAACTGATAACTTTTAATACCGTAACAATATTCTAAAACATAACGCTTGTTTTCATGGTTAGATAATTTCCAATCGCTACAGCCAGATTTGGGATCGTATTGCCAAAATATTTCGTTTTCACCTTTGCCTTGACCCGCCGCCATTGTAATGCAAGTCATGTGTACGGGCTTGTGACACAGCCTTTATTTTGCCGTAAATAACGCGACTTCCTCGTTAGTAGGAAATAATGTTTCATTTTAAGGACCCGTTCTATAACCGAGCATCCTTTTATTCAAAATGATTCGTAAATGTGATGGAACATATGTATAACATAATTATGAGCGAACACTGTCTCATTATTGTATCATAAACGGCACAACTCGGTCATCTTTGACTTTTCTATGTATGATTAGCTACATTATACCATATGTTCTACTTAGCATTGATAGTTCTTTGTCAAACGCCAAAAAAGGTGAAACTGGCAGGCGCGGATACAGGAATTTTATCAGCGTTGGGTCCAAATAGTGGGAGCGTGTAGCGCGACTGGCATCGTATTGCGGTGGTTTGGGGTTCCTCCCCAAAGAACATTTTGAAAACAATAACGTCTAAGACGGGATTTCCTGACACCTGTGAAACTGTCAACCCATTAAATTTAACGCCCAGAAAGTGCATTGAGGGATAAACTGAAGCCATGACATATCCTATACTTAATGTGCCATAATATATGTCGCATCATGAACATAATCTACTTTTCACATTCAGCTGAAGTTTGCGGAAAAACTATATTAGTACTAAATATCGCACATATACGATTTGGTTTTGCATTGTAATGTATGCCGACTGCAAAATGCAGGCGAAATTTCACATACGTGCTTAATATCGGCATTAAATGTGCGCTCTTTCGGAAAAAAAATTGTTCTCTAAAATATGACACAGGCAAGCGATCCTTGAAATAGGTGAATACCACTACCACGTAAATACGTTGCGATCAAGGTTTGATTATGTTCGTTCACCTGAGTGTGTAATGCGGCAAATCGTAGGATTTAATGACACAAATGCCAACTGGCACCTGATACTCTACGTTCAAGGGACATAACATTCATGGTAGACACATGAACATTTAATGTTAGTTGTATTTTTTGTATAACCGGGAGCAGGGGTGGATCTGGACCCGGTGGACTCACCCCCTGGATCCGCACCTCTGGCTGATGGCTGGAACACACAAAGATGTGCGACTTGGCCACTCCATGTGCCGTATAGGACACAGTAACGAGACAGTGTTCGTATATATGTCATACATATACATGTATTCCATCACATTTACGCAGCAATAACTTTTGAATCAAAGGATGATCAGGTATAGAACATGTCCTTAAAGTATATATTATTGTACAATGTCCTTCTAAATTCAAAGTGCAATCGTTTAGTTATTTTGTTTTTAATATATTTTGTTTGCAAACTGAAATCCTAAAATGCCCGGAATACACACGATGCCCAATATATCTTAAATAATAATGGGAATTATATTATACCTGATATAACTATTCAAAACCAACGACTGATTATGTCTGCAGTATACGCTCCTAATCAAGAAACCAAAATTGACTCCCATTTTATTTTAGAAAACTAGACGCACTCGATATTAGTCGCAGTAGTGCAGTCCGGTGTGAGTCTCCATTGATCACTATTCCACCACCAAACTAGAGGGTTGTTTTTCAGACAAAACCATATGTCTACCCCACACAACCTCTGCATGTTAATTAGAATGTAAGGCAACAATAGCATATCGGTAGCTACTTTGTTTTTTTCTGCGTAATTTAGCTGTATATTGGGAGATAATACAATAAAAAGAGACAACATAAGCAATTTTCACTTGTCAAAGGCCATAATTGTGCCAATACTACATTAATCCGTATCCGAAACCACAGGTGTACAACTTCACATCAGAAATCGCATTCCCAGGTCAACGCCAGCGCATAATATGTCTGTATTGACACCGCCTGGTGACAATATTAAAATACGTGGCGATGGAAACTGCTATTTTAGGACATTAAGCCATTTGTTGACTGGTACCCAATCTGAACACCTTGTACTGCGTCAGTGCGTACAGTTACACTGAGCAATACGACACAGAGTTTTCTCCTCTGTTCCAAAGTAACGATTACAGTGCACATAGAGAATAGTAGGTTAGTGCCGTGAATGGGAAAAAATATCCGGCAAGGCTCAATAATTTCTTTATTTCTCATCAGAAGTATATGTTGTGACCACTCATTTGAACCGTCTCGGGAAGACGGTTCAAATGAGTGGTCAACATATACTTTGGTTCAGAAATAAGTAAAATAGATAGAGAATAGTAGGTTAGTGCCGTGAATGGGAAAAAATATCTGGCAAGGCTCAGGAAACGGGATGGGCGAGGCTCTGCCGAGCACATCCCGTTTCCGTGCCGCGCCAGATATTTTTTCCCATTCACGGCACTAACCTACTATTCTATTTATCCCGTTAACACTACAAATGGCTGTAAAATGCTATAAATAGTATTGACTGGATATCAAAAATGTTTCACGGCACCGTGTTTCACGGCACATACGCACTGTGTTGACGGGATAAATAGTGGTATGCAAAGTCTC
>CM055275.1:90131525-90236691 GCA_029237695.1 Conchocele bisecta | reverse complement strand
GGTGGGCTCGACATAACGGGCGGGCCATGGCCCATCTAGTTTTTTTATTTACCCGTAGGTTTAATGTTTTTTAAAAATATTGGGTATCACAGAAACAGCAATTTGGGCCAATTCACTCGAAGCTTCACATGTGTGGTTTTTTTTATCATCATTCCATATTTTTCATTCATTGCGATCTCAACCCCTTGCAACCCCCAGTCAGCCAAATATCAAAGGTCAAATTACTTTGAAATTTACCTCAAAGTTTTTGACATGTCTGCATGTGGACAGTGCGATATAGTTGTCACATTGGCCTACATACGTACGTACATCCATATGTACGTCACTTCGTGCGTCCGGTTAAATGTTTTTGATTTAAGGTTAAAGTTTTTAAAGGTACATGTCCACTCAGTAGGCACAAACTGTTCTTTACAGCAATTAAATAAGTGTATAATTGTGTCACTATTCAACCAGTTCAAACAATTTCGTGTGCCCTCTATCCATATATAATCATTTAGTAATATTTATTTTACTGATAATGACTAGCAGTGGTATCAAGCTATTTTCATATTCAAATGAGGCATGCTATTTTTTAATTACTTATACTAATTAAATGTGATTCCCTGAAAAAATAATGTTTTAGACAGATTATAAAGTATGATCATTGCACATCAAAAAATAAATAGTAATGTCTTGGTACCATTTTAAGGAAACACGGTTATCGCCCCTGATAGCAGTGTGGAAATTTACGTCTAATGTAAAATGTATAATAATGCCAATAAATATGTGTATTAATGGTGAATTCATGTTCCTTTTGCCCGAAAATGTCTCAGATGATGTCTCTGATATAAAGAACATTTTGTGCCTACTGAGTGGGCATGTACCTTTAATAACACTATATCTCCGAAAGCGCTTCACCAATTCACTCGAAACTTCACATACTGTGTATTTGTCACCCACATTTTTATACCCACTTTTTTAGGAAAAAAAAATGGGTATATTGTTTTCGTCACGGGTGTCCGTCCGTCCGTACGGGCACACATACAGGGTCTTAGGTGGTTAGAGGCGTGGCCTAAGACAAAAGAATACAATAGATTTATTCCGTTGACCACTTAAGCCTATTGTTCCTTAGGTGGTCATTCCTTTGATCTTTTATATAGTAAAAACCACCTAAGGGATGTCACGTAAGGACGTCCGTCCGTACGTCCGTCCGTCCGTCCGTCCGTCCGTCCGTCACGTTTCTTGTAACTCGAAAAACTTTTTCACCTTCATACCTACGCGCCTGATATTTGGTATGTAGCTTCGTTATCATGTGCAGATGCGCAAAGTGAATTCGGATTTTTGATCCGACCCTCCATCATGGATTATCTCCCCCTTTCGGACTCAGAATTTCCCATTTTTTCCTTGTAACTCGAAAAACTTTTTCACCTTCACACCTACGCGCCTCATATTTGCTATGTAGCTTCGTTATCATGTGCACATGCGCAAAGTGAATTCGGATTTTTCATCCGACTCTCCATCATGGATTATCTCCCCCTTTCGCACTCAGAATTTCCCATTTTTTCCTTGTAACTCGAAAAACTTTTTCACCTTCATACCTACGCGCCTCATATTTGCTATGTAGCTTCGTTATCATGTGCAGATGCGCAAAGTGAATTCGGATTTTTCATCCGAACCTCCATCATGGATTATCTCCCCCTTTCGCACTCAGAATTTCCCATTTTTTCCTTGTAACTCGAAAACCTTTTTCACCTTCATACCTACGCGCCTCATATTTGCTATGTAGCTTCGTTATCATGTGCACATGCGCAAAGTGAATTCCCATTTTTGATCCGACCTCCATCATCGATTACCTCCCCCTTTCCGACTCAGAATTTCCCATTTTTTCCTTGTAACTTGAAAAACTTTTTCACCTTCATACCTACGCGCCTCATATTTGCTATGTAGCTTCGTTATCATGTGCACATGCGCAAAGTGAATTCGGATTTTTCATCCGACCCTCCATCATGGATTATCTCCCCCTTTCGCACTCAGAATTTCACATTTTTTCCTTGTAACTCGAAAAACATTTTCACCTTAATACCTACGCGTCTGATATTTGGTTCGTAGCTTCGTTTTGATGTGCTGATGCGCAAAGTGAATTCGGATTTTTTATCCGACCTTCCATCATGGATTACCTCCCCCTTTCGGACTTAGCATTTGGGGAAAGTGGGTATATTGCGATGGCGCGCCATCGACTTTTTCTAGTTCATTATTATTTATATGTGCCCAATGTGACGGTCTCCCCCTTTCGCATCGAATTTCCCTTTTTTCCTTGAACTCGAAAAACTTTTCACCTTCATACTAGCGATATTTGCTAGTAGCTTCGTTATCATGTAGTCGAAAGTGAATTCGGATTTTTATCCGACCTATGGTTATTTTCGGACTGAATTTATTTTTTCTTGTAACTCGAAAAACTTTTCCCTTGCACTCAGATTTCCCATTTTTCCTTGTAACTCGAAAAACTTTTCACCTTCATACCTACGCGCCTCATATTTGCTATGTAGCTTCGTTATCATGTGCAGATGCCAAAGTGAATTCGGATTTTTCATCGACCCTCCATCATGATTATCTCCCCCTTTCGACTCAGAATTTCCCATTTTTTCCTTGTAACGAAAAACATTTTCGACCCTTCCACACCTACGCGCTCATATTTGCTATGTAGCTTCGTTATCATGCACATGCGCAAAGTGAATTCGGATTTTTCATCCGACCCTCCATCATGGATTATCTCCCCCTTCGCACTACAATTTCCCATCTTGTAACTCGAAAAACATTTTCACCTTAATACCTACGCGTCTGATATTTGGTTCGTAGCTTCGTTTTGATGTGCTGATGCGCAAAGTGAATTCGGATTTTTTATCCGACCTTCCATCATCATGGATTCCTCCCCTTTCGGACTTAGCATTTGGGGAAAGTGGGTATATTGCGATGGCGCGCCATCGACTTTTTCTAGTTCATTATTATTTATATGTGCCCAATGTGACGGTCTCCCCCTTTCGCACTCAGAATTTCCCATTTTTTCCTTGTAACTCGAAAAACTTTTTCACCTTCATACCTACGCGCCTCATATTTGCTATGTAGCTTCGTTATCATGTGCAGATGCGCAAAGTGAATTCGGATTTTTCATCCGACCCTCCATCATGGATTATCTCCCCCTTTCGGACTCAGAATTTCCCATTTTTTCCTTGTAACTCGCAGAATTTCCCATTTTTTCCTTGTAACTCGAAAAACTTTTTCACCTTCATACCTACGCGCCTCATATTTGCTATGTAGCTTCGTTATCATGTGCACATGCGCACAGTGAATTCCCATTTTTGATCCGACCCTCCATCATCGATTACCTCCCCCTTTCCGACTCAGAATTTCCCATTTTTTCCTTGTAACTTGAAAAACTTTTTCACCTTCATACCTACGCGCCTCATATTTGCTATGTAGCTTCGTTATCATGTGCACATGCGCAAAGTGAATTCGGATTTTTCATCCGACCCTCCATCATGGATTATCTCCCCCTTTCGCACTCAGAATTTCCCATTTTTTTCCTTGTAACTCGAAAATAAAAACTTCACCTTCTACCTACGCGCCTCATATTTGCTATGTAGCTTCGTTATCATGTGCAGATGCGCAAAGTGAATTCGGATTTTTCATCCGACCCTCCATCATGGATTATCTCCCCCTTTCGGACTCAGAATTTCCCATTTTTTCCTTGTAACTCGAAAAACATTTTCACCTTCACACCTACGCGCCTCATATTTGCTATGTAGCTTCGTTATCATGTGCACATGCGCAAAGTGAATTCGGATTTTTCATCCGACTCTCCATCATGGATTATCTCCCCTTTTGCACTCAGAATTTCCACATTTTTTCCTTGTAACTCGAAAAACTTTTTCACCTTCATACCTACGCGCCTCATATTTGCTATGTAGCTTCGTTATCATGTGCAGATGCGCAAAGTGAATTCGGATTTTTCATCCATCATGGATTATCTCCCCCTTTCGCACTCAGAATTTCCCATTTTTTCCTTGTAACTCGAAAAACTTTTTCACCTTCATACCTACGCGCCTCATATTTGCTATGTAGCTTCGTTATCATGTGCACAGCGCAAAGTGAATTCCCATTTTTGATCCGACCCTCCATCATCGATTACTCCCCTTTCCGACTCACAATTTCCCCATTTTTTTCCTTGTAACTTGAAAAACTTTTTCACCTTCATACCTACGCGCCTCATATTTGCTATGTAGCTTCGTTATCATGTGCACATGCGCAAAGTGAATTCGGATTTTTCATCCGACCCTCCATCATGGATTATCTCCCCCTTTCGCACTCAGAATTTCCCAATTTTTTCCTTGTAACTCGAAAAACATTTTCACCTTAATACCTACGCGTCTGATATTTGGTTCGTAGCTTCGTTTTGATGTGCTGATGCGCAAAGTGAATTCGGATTTTTTATCCGACCTTCCATCATGGATTACCTCCCCCTTTCGGACTTAGCATTTGGGGAAAGTGGGTATATTGCGATGGCGCGCCATCGACTTTTTCTAGTTCATTATTATTTATATGTGCCCAATGTGACGGTCTCCCCCTTTCGCACTCAGAATTTCCCATTTTTTCCTTGTAACTCGAAAAACTTTTCACCTTCATACCTACGCGCCTCATATTTGCTATGTAGCTTCGTTATCATGTGCAGATGCGCAAAGTGAATTCGGATTTTTCATCCGACCCTCCATCATGGATTATCTCCCCCTTTCGGACTCAGAATTTCCCATTTTTTCCTTGTAACTCGCAGAATTTCCCATTTTTTCCTTGTAACTCGAAAAACTTTTTCACCTTCATACCTACGCGCCTCATATTTGCTATGTAGCTTCGTTATCATGTGCACATGCGCACAGTGAATTCCCATTTTTGATCCGACCCTCCATCATCGATACCTCCCCCTTTCCGACTCAGAATTTCCCATTTTTTCCTTGTAACTTGAAAAACTTTTTCACCTTCATACCTACGCGCCTCATATTTGCTATGTAGCTTCGTTATCATGTGCACATGCGCAAAGTGAATTCGGATTTTTCATCCGACCCTCCATCATGGATTATCTCCCCCTTTCGCACTCAGAATTTCCCATTTTTTCCTTGTAACTCGAAAAACTTTTTCACCTTAATACCTACGCGTCTGATATTTGGTTCGTAGCTTCGTTTTGATGTGCTGATGCGCAAAGTGAATTCGGATTTTTTATCCGACCCTCCATCAAGGATTACCTCCCCCTTTCGGACTTAGCATTTGGGGAAAGTGGGTATATTGCGATGGCGCGCCATCGACTTTTTCTAGTTCATTATTATTTATATGTGCCCAATGTGACGGTTATATTACTTTGAAATTTCCCTAATAGTTTTTGTTGGGCCCGCTTGCAGACTGAGCTATATAGTCGGCACATTGGTGTACATTCAGGATAAAGTTTTTGGTTAAAGTGTTTTTAGTTAAAGTTTTTGGGTATATTATCAAAGCTTCGGCGGGTGCGGCATGTTTTTACGTCAACGGGCTAAAGCTTTGTTGCAATACAAACATGGTTTGTACTATCAAATGCCTCGGCGGGCACGACATGCAGGCCATGGCCATCTAGTTATTATGCCATGCGATTTGATCAGTCGGCCATCGCACCATGACTAGTTTAGCACTTGATCAGTCGGCCATCGCATCAAGACTAGCTTAGCAATTGATCAGTAGGCCATCGCACCAGGACTAGTTTAGAACTTGATCAGTCGGCCATCGCTCCAGGACTAGTTTAGAACTTGATCAGTCGGCCCATCCCAGGACTAGTTTAGAACTTGATCAGTCGACCATCTCACCAGGACAGTAGAACTGATCAGTCGACATCTCACCAGACTAGTAGCACTTAGATCATCGGCCATCGCACCAGGACTAGTTTAGAACTTTATCAGTCGGCCATCATACCAGGACTAGCATAGCACTTGATCAGTCGGCCATCGCACCGGGACTAGTTTAGCCCTTGATCAGTCGGTCATCGCACCAGGACAAGTATAGCATCGATCAGTCGGCCATCGCACCCGGACTATATCGAACTTTAATCAGATCGGCCATCGCTCAGGACTAGTTTAGAACTGACAGGTCAGTCGGCCATTGCTCCAGGACTAGTTTATAACTTGATCAATCGGCCATCGCACGATGACAGCCTGCGATTCTCTTACTTAGAATTGTAATCAAGCGGTCCTTGAATTGCAATTCGTCCCCTCTGGAATTGCAGTATAATTGCGGTCCAATCGCGGTCCAATCGCGGTCCCGTTTTTGCGGTCATTATTTCGCGATATAGTTTGTGCCGTCATTATTTCGCGGTCCAGTTTGTGCGGTCATTGTTTCACGATACCGTTTGTGTGGTCATTCTTTCGCTATTTGCGGTAAAAACTTACAGTATCATCGTATAGTACAGTTTGTTTACATTATACAAACGTACTATACGAATATTACACAAACATACGATATCCGTACGTATATACGATATATCAGAACGGATATAGTATGAATATACAATGGGTCATCGTGCGGTTAAAATATACCGATGCACCGGTTCATTTCGAATGTAGACATCCGGTTTTCATTTCGATCATCTGCCACAATTTTAAGTTTTTCAAAATGAATACATTTTCAGTTTCACGATACAGAAACAATTTAAAACTGAGGATTGTGAAGTACGGTATCACGGTGCATATACATGTGTGTTCAATACAGTAATTCATCAGTAATTCATCATTGTACTCCGCACCACCGCCGGGGACACAAAACAATGATCCCCCACACACACCAGCCATCTACATTTGGCGTCCTAAAAGTTCTGGTATATATCCCACAGTGGGAACAATGTGTATCACCACCACCACCGTCTATGTCTATGACCACACTACAACCCCCGCCCCCGACAACCACTTCTGTCTGTAACGCAAGATGACATGGCCGACTGTGATCAAGTGCTAAACTAGTCCTGGTGCGATGGCCGACTGATCAAGTGCTGTACTAATCTTGGTGCGATGGCCGACTGATCAAGTTATAAACTAGTCGTGGTGCGAAGGCGACTGATGAAGTTCTAAACAAGCCATGGTGCGATGGCCGACTGATCGACTGCTATACTAGTCCTGGTGCGATGGCCGACTGATCAAGGGCTAAACTAGTCTCGGTGAGATGGCCGACTGATCAAGGGCTAAACTATTCCTGGTGCGATGGTCGACTGATCAAGTTCTAAACTAGTCCTGGTGCCATGGCCGACTGATCAAGTTCTAAACTAGTCCTGGTGCGATGGCCGACTGATCGAGTGCTATACTAGTCCTGGTGCGATGGCCGATTGATCAAGGGCTAAACTAGTCCCGGTGCGATGACCGACTGATCAAGGGCTAAACTATTCCTGGTGCGATGGTCGACTGATCAAGTTCTAAACTATTCCTGGTGCTATGGCCCACTGATCAAGTTCTAAACTAGTCCTGGTGCGATGGCCGACTGATCGAGTGATATACTAGTCCTGGTGCGATGGCCGACTGATCAAGGGCTAAACTAGTCCCGGTGCGATTGCCGACTGATCAAGTGCTAAAGTAGTCCTGGTGTGATGGCCGATTCTAAACTAGTCCTGGTGTGATGGCCGACTGATTGAGTGCTATGCTAGTCCTGGTGCGATGGCCGATTGATCAAGTGCTAAAGTAGTCCTGGTGTGATGGCCGACTGATCACGTGCTATACTGGGCATGGTGAGATGGCCAATTGATCAAGTGCTGTAATTGGCTTGGTGCAATGGGCGACTGATCAAGCGCTATGCTAGTTATGGTGCGATGGCAGACTGATCAAGTGCTCTACTAGTACTGGTGCGATGGCCGACTGATCAAGTGCTATACTCGGCATGGCCGACTGATCACGTGCTATGCTGGGCATGGTGAGATGGCCATCTGATCAAGTGCTATACTGGTCATGGTGCAATGGGCGACTAATCAAGCGCTATGCTACTTATGGTGCGTTGGCAGACTCATCAAGTGCTCTACTAGTCCTGGTGCGATGACCGACTGATCAAGGGCTATGCTAGTCCTGGTGCGATGGCCGACTGATCAAGTTGTATGCTAGTCCTGGTGCGATGGCCCACTGATCAATGGCTACACTAGTCCTCGGTGGCGATGGCAAGACTGATCAGGGCGTAAACTAGTCCTGTGAGATGGCCGACTGATCAAGGGCTAAACTAGTCCTGGGGCGATGGCCGACTGATCTAGTTCTATACTAGTCATGGTGAGATGGCCGACTGAGCAAGTGCTAAACTAGTCCTGGTGCGATGACCGACTGATCAAGTTCTAAACTAGTCCTCGTGCAATGGCCGACTGATCAAGTTCTAAACTAGTCCTGGAGCGATGGCCGACTGATGCGACACAAGTTGAAAATCGCCACGTTTCACTAAGTCAAGGACCATAACTCTGCAAATACTGGATGAATCCGCATCTAAAACCCCAGGTGCACAACTTCAATTGATGACAAATATTCCTAAAACTCGAGGTGCGCAACTTCACACGATGTCCAGTATTCCTGTAAAGTTTCGCGACTCTAACTAAAATACTTTTGAAGATACGCGAAATAAATTTGAGCTACAGTCATGAAACCTTATAGGAATATGTGTCATCATGTGAAGTTGTGCAACTGGGGATTTAGATGCTGATTCATCCAGTATTTGCAGAGTTATGGTCCTTGACTTAGTGAAACGTGGTGATTTTTAACTTGTGTCGCACCAATAACTGAAAAATCTATTTGAGCTACAGTCCATAGACCGTTATAGGAATGTTTTCACCATGTCAACGTTGCGTCAACCTGGTGGGGTTTTAGATGCGGATTCATCCAGTATTCCAGCAGAGTTATGGTCCGTTAACTTAGTGAACAAAAGTGTTCCCATTTTCAAACATGTAATCGCACATAACTTAAAAACTATTAGCTACATTATCACATTTTAAGAGTGTGCATCTGGTGGTTTTGATGCGGATTAATAAAGTATTTGAGTTACAGGCATGAAACTATATAGGAATGTTAAATCAGCATGTGTAATTGTGCAACTTGGGGTTTTATTTGCGAATCATCCTGTATAAGGATGGAGTTATGACCCTTGACAATTGGCAATTTTGTCGGCATCACAAATTCATCACACATTTGTGTCGCACGTATTTCTAAAAGTGTGTTAGAGTTTCGAAATTTTTACAGGAATGTTTGGCATTATGTGCATTATGTGCAGTTGTGCACCTTGGGTTTGTTTATGCAGATTCACGTATTATTGGCAGAGTTATGGCCCGCCCTTGGCAAGTGAAAATTACATATGGTGTCTCTTTTTATTTTATTATCTCACAATATACAGCTAACTTACTCAGAAAAACAAGGTAGCTACATATATACTGTTCTTGTTGTAAATTCTAATTTTCCAAGTCTCGATAACATGCAGTGTTGGTGTGGGGGAGACATATGTTTTTGTCTGAAAAACAACCCTCTAGCAAATTTTGATTTTGGGATTTTCCCCCCATTTGTACATGTACTTGAACATGTGCATGTACGTGTACAGGTATTATATGGGATTTAGTTCTAAACCCATCCACCCGGCCTTAAATGACCTTAGATGTTGATAGACCGTTAAACCCCAACAAACAAACACATCGAAAGTCAACATAAAAAACGAAGCGTATACGGAAATGACATCGACGTTACACAAAATTCACAGCTCATGCGGAATTGAAAATCAACTCGAATTTTGTGTCAACTTTCGACGTGATTTTCAGAAAATTTAAAATCGCCGATCGGGAGGTAACACCAAACCCACCTGTAAAATACCGGGTCGCGCTACCTCCACGGGCGGTAACTGTTGAAACACACGCAGTCCTAGTTTAAACATCCTTACTTCCCTTGAGCTGTAAGATTAATGGTTCGGGATTTAGTTGCTCTTTTTTTAACAATTCTTCAAAAACAAAGAACCCGCTTTTGTCAACGTTCCGGCACAATGCCTTTATCAAGGAATTAGTTTCCTGTTCGAGATTGGATTCTTGTTCGGGATTGGATGGTTCTTTATTTAACAAAACTCCGCCAGAGAAGCGGTGCCGTGCCTGCCGAGGCGTTTGATCATGACTGTACTAAGTCTGTGACATTGACATTGACACTAGGAGGGTCGGTGGGTCGTTGACTGATTTTTCACAGAATGAATGAGGACCATCAGAGGAATGCATGTGTGAATTATCCAGAAAATCCTTGAAAGTTAAGTTAAATTTTGTGAACGCATCACGTATGTGATGTTGACCTTGGAGGTGGCGGAGGGTCATGACTTTGTCAGAGTGTGGTAGCGGACCATAAATGACCTTAGCTGTTGATAGACCGTTAAACCCCAACAAACAAACACATCGAAAGTCAACATAAAAAACGAAGCGTATACGGAAATGACATCAACGGTTAACACAAAATTCACAGCTCATGCGGAATTGAAATTGAACTCCGAATTTTGTGTCAACTTTCGACGTGATTTTCAGAAAATATTAAAATCGGAGCGATACGGAGGTTACACCACCCAGCTCATGTATACTGGCGTAAAATACTGCCGGGTCGCCGCTACCATCCACGGGCGGTAACTGTTGAAACAAACACAACGCAGTCCTAGTTTTTAATTTACATCTTACTTCCCTTGAGCTGTAAGATTGATTGTTCGGGATTTATTGCTCTTTATTTAACAATTCTTCAAAAACAAAGAACCCGCTTTTTTCAACGTTCCGGCACAATGCCTTTATCAAGGAATTAGTTTCCTGTTCGAGATTGGATTCTTGTTCGGGATTGGATGGTTCTTTATTTAACAAAACTCCGCCAGAGAAGCGGTGTCGCGCCTGCCGAGGCGTTTGATCATGACCATGCTAAGTGTGTGACCTTGAAATTGCCACTAGGGGGGTCGGTGGGTCGTTGACTGATTTTTCACAGAATGAATGAGGACCATCAGAGGAATGCATGTGAGAATTATCCAGAAAATCCTTGAAAGTTAAGTTAAATTTTGTGAACGCATCACGTATGTGATGTTGACCTTGGCGGGTGCGGAGGGTCATGACTTTGTCAGAGTGTGGTAGCGGACCATCAGGGGAATGCACGTGTGAAATATGAAAAATGTGGTGAAACGAAATAGAAGTTATAACTGTTTACATGAACGTTAAATTGTATGACATGGACCTTAGGGATTAATCGATGGTTATTAAATTAATTTATCACATGAACTCCTTGTTATGCCGTATTTTAGCCCATTAATAAAATGTGACACGTGTAATATCACCTGGAGTGAATGTGATTGGCTGACCGCGTCACCCTAATTACGTGTTCTGTCTAATGAATAAAACAGAAACATTCCAAATAGCGTGACAAAGCAATGATGTTTTGACAATGACGTCATCATGTAAGGAACGTCATTATAAGCGTCTGTGATTCATTAAAATTACGGCAATGATTAACTCCCGTTTGCTAAAAAGAAGTGTTTACAAAGAACAAGAACAGGAACCTATTATATGGCATATGTAATGCTAGTATTAAAGCTATTTGATCTGCGGAGATTTTCAAATGGATGCGAAAATAGTCAATGGCGTCTTCTCACTGAAGCAGATAGATGATATCTCTAGGTTTCCTGCTATTTGGAGCCTGAAGTCATGTGATAAACACAATATCAAACTTGTTTCCATTTGATATAATATTTATGTAGCTCGTCAGCAATTATATGCATCTCGCCAGAGGCTTGGTGCATACAATGTGCGTGACTCGTTTCAAATCTCATATCAAATGGAAACTCGTTTGAGATCCTTTATTTATCACACGAAACCCTTGTTATGACGTTCTGCAATCCATTTCATGAAAATGATATGACAAACGTATAATAACACCGGGAACGAATTTGATGGGCCGATCTCATCACCCTAAGTACGTACATGTATACGTATTCGTTATTTCCATTGGTTTTGTTTGAGCTTGTATCTCACTAGTATTAGGTATATAGTCACCAGTCATGCACACTATCATACGCCAGTGATGTGCACCGCTGCCCACAGTAGTCGAATGACATGTGTATGACCTTGACCTATAAGTGAAACAGTTACATTGTTATTTCCCTGGGTTAAGGTTTTTGTTTGAACTTGTATCTTCAATATAATTCAATGTAGGTATACAGCGACCATACTTGCACACTATCAATATCCAGCTATGTGCACCGCAACCCACTGTAAATCAAATTACCGTTGTATGCCATTGACCTACACTTGACATACACTTGCAATATTTACAAAGTTATCTCCATTGGTTAAAGTTTTTGCTTGAACTTGTCTATATCTTCAATAAAATTAGGCCTACAACCACCATATTTGCACATGCGCCAGTGATGTGCACCACACCCCACTGTGCAATTGACATTTGTATGACATTGACCTACAATTGCAATATTTACATAGTTATTTCCCTTGGTTATGGGTTTCGTTTGCGCACTATCAATAGCAAGTTATGTGCACGGCAACCCACTGTGAACCAATTACCTTTCTATGACCTTGACCTACCATTGCAATATTTACATATTTATTTCCCTTGGTTAAAGTTATTGTTTGAGCTTGCATCTTCAATAGAATTAGGCCTACCGCCACATATGTGCGCACTATCAATAGCCAGCTATGTGCGCACTATCAATAGCCAGCTATGTGCGCACTATCAATAGCAGCTCAATAGCCAGCTCTGTGCATCGCAACCCACTGTGTATCAACTGACCTCTGTATAACGTTAATTTACACTTGCAACATTACAGAGTTAACGCATGTAACGCAGTTACTTGGTTAACGCAAGTTTTTGGAAAGTTAATCAAATAAAATAGTGGGATTGATTGACATGTGAGACACGCCATGTGGTTTTGAACTTAAGAACATGTGCAATGTTTCATGATTTTTATTTTTACAAAATTTACGATATTTTCCTTATTAGACATTGAAAGTTGTCGAAAGTTTCATAGTTCACGCTACCCCGTGATTTACCGTGATTCTGGAGGGATTTATTTCCTCGAAGGAAATATTTCCTGCTAGACGTTCGCGAGAAGTAATTGACGTCAATTGTTTACGTCATTTCCGGCGAAGAAACAATTCATACGCGAACGCCAAAATTGTCAGTTTTTACAACGTTATAAGCTGGTCTAACAGTAAATTTCACATTTTTCGATAGAGCATGCAATATACAATGTATTCCACTACCATTTGAAAATACCGGATTTATTTCCCTTGACATATGTAAATAAATCCGGTATTTACAAATGGTAGTTGAATAAACTCTATATTATGTACAAAGTCACACAACGTGTCTCATATGTGGCTGTGACTGCAGAAATGGCTTATGGGATTTGTGGCCAGTGTAACTCCTGATCACACTCGTGTAGCCCGATAACGATCTATATTGCTTGTTAGAAGCATGACGGGTGTTTCATTTTGTTTCGTGACGGAGCATCCATTAGGCATGGAAGATAAATTGGTTGCAATTGTTTCTAACCGAATTTCGAAATAATCAAAGTAATACCTGATAGACAACTGTACCAAACCATTGAATTCATATAGAGAATAGTAGGTTAGTGCCGTCAATGGGAAAACATATCTGGCAAGGCGTAGGAAACGGGATGGGCGAGGCTCTTCCGAGCACATCCCGTTTCCTTGCCGCGCCGGATATTTTTTCCCTTTCACGGCACTAACATACTATTTTATTTATCCCGTCAACACCTACTAATGGCTTTAAAATGCAAAACAATAGCCTCAGCCACCGCACATATTCATACGCAGTGATTAGGTCGTATCGACAGGATATCAACAATGTTTCGCGGCACCGTATTTCACGGCACATACGTACTGTGTTGACGGAATAAATATCATTCATGTGAGGAAACAACTTCGACGTACATTAATGTCACTAATTTCAAGCATCTGTTATCTTGCTACTTATCTTTGCCCGCTGTTGTCGTGGGGTATATGATAACGACTATAGTAACTAGTCTTAAGATTGTTCTTGGTCACAGTGGAATGTTTGATTGAATGTTTGTTTTGTGATTTCGGTGTGACATGCTCATACGACGAGGTACCGCGATTTAATACTTCAGCCACAAATGTAGTGGGTCTCAGATAACCTATTAACCGTGATTGATATGCTGAAGCTTGTGTAATGCCTGGATTCCGGAACACTGCCGTTTTTCAGACACCGTTATCCCTTTCGGGTTAGATAGTTATTCTGAGATTCGTTGAATACGATATTTTAGACATTGGTAAGTTTCGTTGACTATGTTTATGCAGTTAAGCACATTGTTAATTCGACTGACCACTTTCGTTTTTTACGTAGAGCAGATTCAGTGTTCCTACTCAACGGGAAAATCTCGCCGTTCAATTAGTCACGTGATCAAACAAGATGTACTGTGGATGTAGCGTTCGTTCTTGAGACTGTGACTGGAGACATGGGGTTTAAATTGTATATGGGATTTATGACCAGTGCAACTCCTGATCAACATTCATATCTCGCCTGATAACCATCTATATTCTTTGTTAGAAGCATGACAAAGAATGTTTCATTGGTGAAATGGCGAACAGTGCAGATCCTGATCAGACTTGCGAATACACAGGCTGATCTGGATCTACATTGGTTGCAGAACGCATAGACCCTATTTATCCAGTCACAGCCACATATTATGTATGTACGATCGCCATATGTATCGTATCGTCCCAATGGGTGGTTTGTTGGGAGCATGCGAATGGTAAAATTTTGGCCTCCTGGTACTTGCGTTGAATCCGATTATACCCCATTTTAAGAGCAGCAGGATTAGTACTAATCCTATTACTTTTTGGAACCAGGGCTAAGTGACTCTGATGTGTTTAGAACCTGGCAACAGGTCAGGTTATTCTAATTTCAGGACTGAATATATATTATTGTAAATATTCAGTTCTGATTTTGGGATTCCGCCCCGATATCACAACAGGTGACATACGAGACTTGACCCAGTTGACCCGGCCTAAAATGACATTGGCTGTTGACAGGCCGTTAAACACCATTAATCAATCAATCAATACATTGTTTTGGTCTTAATCATCTTTATGATGAAACTGTCATGGTTGCGTTCTGAGGAAAATCTTATATTTCTTCCTTTTAATGATGGCCATGTCCTAGCCATTAACGCTAGGAGTCCGACAATACCAAAGTTAGCTACATTACTTCTGTAGTTTGTCTGAACATTCAGCAGAGAATTCCAAATCCAAAAACCGTTGACTTGAGAATGTTCAGACAAACTACAGAAGTAATGTTGCTAAATTTGGTATTGTTGGACTCGCAGCGTTAATGGCTGGAACATGGCCATCACTAACAAGAAGGAACATAAGTCGTATTGATGAAAAATAAGATTTACATCAGAACTCATGCGCCATGACAGTTTCGTCATTGACATAAAAACAATAGACCTCGTGATCCTACACCCTGTTGTCTGAAGGTAGAAATATGTTTTTTATGATTTTTGACAAACCAGTCACAAGTGGTTGCTGATATCTCTCATTGAAGTCTATATGCAGGCGCGGATACAGTGGGGGGGTCCAGGGAGCGGACCCCCCCCCCCCAACCTCCCTGCTCCCCCCGGTAAAAAAAGAAGAAAATCTACAATACTTGAATAGTTGGATGACTTTTTTAATGGCCTAGGTGTCAAGAAATCGCATCTGCGGCGATTTTGCATTTACAAATTTCCTGGGGGAGGACTCCCAGACCACCCCCACTTTACGATCGCATTGCGCTTGCGTTCGCTGACTTGTATTTACAGACCCCCCCCCCCCCCCTCACTGCAATTATTTCTGCGTCCGCGCCTGGTATGAATTTGTGAACATGGATAGATCCATTCTTGCTAGCAAAAGACATATATTCTTATGTCCCTGTCATCAAAAATATGTTGTGATAATGCATTTGTATCGTCTCAATGATACATCACTACAGTCAGTACTGTCTTCCTCTTCGCTACTCTCAAGAAGAATCGCGGCAAGTTTACGTTTTCCGAAAATCTTACATGTAACTTGTTGTTGTTGTTGTAGAAAATACCGGATCTGGATCTGTTGAGTACGTATGTTTTCATTCGACTGAGCTAGGAACGTTCAGTACGGTCTAGCCACTGCGCATGTGGGCGGAGCTTAGCAGTGCTTAACAAAAACGGGCCAGTCAAATATGTCCAATAAACTCGTATTTCTACTGCCGAGAGTATTGATAACATATGTCCATTTCAATACTTAGATCTGTTTTAGAGAAAGACAAAAGGACCATGTCGTCGCTACTATGTGACAGGCAATGCTCGACTGATAATGAAACAACCAGTATTGCTGTCTTCAATGTTTCCAGGAGGTTATCTCTATGCAAAAGGTAGAAGAAAGGGGAAGTAACTCCGCCTGGTCCCGTTCCTTGTCGAACTGGAAATGTATCAGATTTGTGCCCCTTGTATAGAACGTAGCTGTCCATATCAGCATACATGTTGATAAATTGCTTATTATTGATGCATTAAGTCCAAACCGAGTTAAGTGTACAGTGTATAGTGTGATGGAGTGTTCAACCGCGTACAGAACTGCTTTAGTATTATAAATGACGTCATATTCACTCAGAGGTGTGTATTTGCGTAAATACACAATTAAAATTGCCAAAAACCCAATTGAAATCAGAAGTAGTGAGTATCAAAAAGCAATGAAAAATTTGTGATATCTTTATCATGCTACAGAAAACAATAAACAGACCACAAATATAACTTATTTTCTTATTTCTCCATGAAAACACATCTTGGAGATCATTCTAATGAAATGCCAAGATGTGTTTTCATTTAGAAGCAAACTATTCAATAAGAGCGATCTGCTGATGTATAAACAGTAGATAAGTGTGATTCTATTTTACACAATTAAAATTTTGAAATATCCAATTGCTTCAGAAATGATGGAGTGACAATACTCAATTACTAATTCCTTATCTGGAGCCCTGTTCGCTCCAATCCCTTTTTTGAGAGGAAACCCCCTTGTAGGGCCTGAACCGTACGCAGGAATTAATTTAGGGGGGGGGGGGGGGGGGGGGGTGGGTTATCGACGGCGCGACGGGCTAAACTTTCTTTTTGCACATCCACGGACAGATCTCGGGAGATTAACCCTTTCACCCATACGTAACTGGAATGGATTGTGATATGTTAATT
Source organism: Conchocele bisecta (assembly GCA_029237695.1). Classification (NCBI taxonomy): domain Eukaryota; kingdom Metazoa; phylum Mollusca; class Bivalvia; order Lucinida; family Thyasiridae; genus Conchocele; species Conchocele bisecta. Next base: position 90,219,450 of record CM055275.1, on the reverse strand, counting down.
TGGCAACCAATCAAATAATCACAAAATGATTTTCAGACCAGTCCATTTATGAACATGGGGTGTTTTTGTCCTCAAAATTATGAAAATTACTTGCAAAAAGTGCAGATCCTGATGAGACGGCTTGTCCTGAACAGGCTCATCTGTATCTACATGTTTTGCCAATAACATTCTGCGTACGGGCCTGAGGGCTGAAGGTTTTGTAGTTGCTTCTGCTTCAAATGTGCTGTATATTACTCTTTCCATAAGTTGCACAATGGTAGACGTGAGCGATCGCGCGGTAGCTGTCTGGATCGCCCCTACGTTTCTTACAGCCTTTGTGCAGGGCATCAATTATTATGTGCTTTATTTCTGTTGGAACATACGTGAGTATTAACATATTTGTCAATAGGCCACATAGCAATGTATGGAAATCCGGGCCACTGTTCATAATATGTTCATAATACATAGAGTCATCACTACATGTACATGTCCACGAAAGTAGGATTATTTAGATCTAAATCGTCTTCATGTTGCGTCACTGATACATATACGTTTTGCAGATGGGATGCATAGAAGCTATCTTGCAGGGAACCTTCAGAAGAAACAACACGAATAGATATAATTTTATATTATAGATCAAGTATACTTGAAATTTACAGAGCGCTATGAAAATATTTTGTTTTCCTTATTTTGTTTTGGGTATTTCAGTACCCGCTAGTTGGGGAAATGTAACTCATCAAGTGCTACGGACGATACGGGAGTATTTCGAGAGCTACGTTACGGGCGATTCGTGGGGAAATTCAAGAGTTGTAAACATTTCCGCTAGAAGTTCCCGCACAATTAAATGTACATGGCTGCGCAATAGGCACATGTTATCCGAACAATATCTGAATTTTTTTCTGGCAAAATAAAATTAATTCACCATTTCCCCAAGTACTGTGTCACAATCGGACATATGCATTGTGTCACAATCGGATATATGTACGGTGTCAAAATCGGCTATAATGTATTGTGTCACAATCGGCCATAATGAATTGTGTCGCAATTGGACATATGTATTGTGTCACAATCGGACATAGGTACTGTGTCACAATCGGACATATGTACTGTGTCACAATCGGACATATGTATTGTGTCACAATCGGACATATGTATTGTGTCACAATCGGCCACATGTATTGTGTCACAATCGGATATAGGTATTGTGTCGCAATCGGCTATAATGTATTGTGTCACAATCGGCTATAATGTATTGTGTTGCAATCGGATATATGTATTGTGTCACAATCGGACATATGTATCGTGTCCCAATCGGACATATGTACTGTGTTACAATCAGCTATAATATATTGTGTCACAATCGGCCATATGTACTGTGTCACAATCGGCCATATGTGCTGTGTCACAATCGGACAAATGTATTCTGTCACAATCGGACATATGTATTGTGTCGCAATCTGCCATATGTACTGTGTCACAATCTGACATATGTATCGTGGTACAATCGGACATAGGTATTGTGTCACAATCAGACGTACGCATTGTGTCACAATAGGCTATAGGTACTGTGTCACAATCGGACATAGGTATTGTGTCACAATCGGACATAGGTATTGTGTCGCAATCAGCCATAGGTACTGTGCCACAATCGGACACACGTATGGTGCCACAATCGGACATATGTGCTGTGTCACAATCGGACATATGTATTGTGTCACAGTCGGACATACACTCCCGCCTGCGATTCTCTTACCAAGAATTGCAATCCAGCGGTCCTTGAATTGAAATTCGTCCCCTCTGAAATTGCAGTCTAATGGCGGTTCAATCGCGGTCCCGTTTTTGCGGTCATTCTTTCACGATACCGTTTGTGCGGTCATTCTTTCGCGGTCCAGTTTGTGCGGTCAGTATTTCGCGATACCGTTTGTGCGGTCATTCTTTCGCTATTTGCGGTAAAAACTTACCGTATCATCGTATAGTACAGTTTGTTTACATTATACAAACGTACTATGCGAATATTATACAAACATACGATATCCGTTCGTATATACGATATATCCGTACGGATATGGTATGAATATACAGTGGGTCATCGTGCGGTTAAAATATATCGATGCACCGGTTCATTTCGCATGTAAACATCCGGTTTTCATTTCGATCATCTACCACAATTTCAAGTTTTCCGAAATGAATAAATTTTCAGTTTTACTATACAGAAACAATTTAAAACTGAGGATTGTGAAGTACGGTATCACAGTGCATATGCATGTGTGTTCAATACAGTAATTCATCATTAATTCATCATAGTACTCCGCACCACCGCCGGGGACACAAAACAATGATTCCCCACAAACACCAGCCATCTACATTTGGCGTCCTAAAAATTCCGGTCTATATCCCACAGTGGGAACAATGTGTATCACCACCACCACCAGTTTTTGTCTATGACTACCCTACACCCTCCCCCCCCCCCCCCGACCACCACTTCTTTCTGTAACACAGGATGACGTGGCCGACTGATCTATGGCTAAACTAGTCCTTGTGCGATGGCCGACTGATCAAGTCCTTTACTAGTCTTGGTGCGATGGCCGACTGATCAAGTTATAAACTAGCCGTGGTGCGATGGCCGACTGATCAAGTTCTAAACTAGTCATGGTGCGATGGCCGACTGATCGAGTGCTATACTAGTACTAGTCCTGGTGCGATGGCCGATTGATCAAGGGCTAAACTAGTCCCGGTGCGATGGCCGTTTGATCAAGGGCTAAATTATTCCTGGTGCGATGGTCGACTGATCAAGTTCTAAACTAGTCCTGGTGCGATGGCCGACTGATCGAGTGCTATACTAGTACTAGTCCTGGTGCGATGGCCGATTGATCAAGGGCTAAACTAGTCCCGGTGCGATGGCCGTTTGATCAAGGGCTAAACTATTCCTGGTGCGATGGTCGACTGATCAAGTTCTAAACTATTCCTGGTGCGATGGCCGACTGATCAAGTTCTAAACTAGTCCTGGTGTGATGGCCGACTGATCGAGTGCTATACTAGTCCTGGTGCGATGGCCGACTGATCAAGGGCTAAACTAGTCCCGGTGCGATGGCCGACTGATCAAGTGCTAAAGTAGTCCTGGTGTGATGGCCGATTCTAACCTAGTCCTGGTGTGATGGCCGACTGATTGAGTGCTATACTAGTCCTGGTGCGATGGCCGACTGATCAAGTGCTAAAGTAGTCCTGGTGTGATGGCCGACTGATCACGTGCTATAAGGGGGATGGCGAGATGGCCAACTAATCAAGTGCTATACTGGGCATGGTGCAATGGGCTACTAATCAAGCGCTACACTACTTATGGTGCGATGGCAGACTGATCGAGTGCTCTACTAGTCCTGGTGCGATGACCGACTGATCAAGGGCTATATTAGTCCTGGTGCGATGTCCGACTGATCAAGTTCTATACTAGTTCTGCTGCGATGGCCCACTGATCAAGGGCTACACTAGTCCTGGTGCCATGACCTACTCATCAAGGGCTACACTAGTACTGGTGCGATGGCCAACTGATCAAGGGATAAACTAGTCCTGGAGCGATGGCCGACTGATCTAGTTCTATACTAGTCATGGTGAGATGGCCGACTGATCAATTGCTAAACTAGTCCTGGTGCGATGACCGACTGATCAAGTTCTAAACTAGTCCTGGAGCAATGGCCGACTGATCAAGTTCTAAACTAGTCCTGGAGCGATGGCCGACTGATGCGACACAGTTGAAAATCGCCACGTTTCACTATGTCAAGGACCATAACTCTGCAAATACTGGATTAATCCGCATCTAAAACCCCAGGTGCACAACTTCAATTGATGACAAATATTCCTAAAACACGAGGTGCGCAACTTCACACGATGTCCAGTATTCCTGTAAAGTTTCGCGACTCTAACTAAAATACTTTTGAAGATACGCGGAATTCATCCAGTATTCGCAGATTTATGGTCCTTAACTTAGTGAAAAGTGTCAATTTTCAACATGTATCGCACATAACTTAACAACGATTTTAGCTACATTACATGTATCAACATGTAGAAATTGTGCATCTGGTGGTTTTGATGCGGATTAATAAAGTATTTGAGTTACAGGCATGAAACTATATAGGAATGTTAAATCAGCATGTGTAATTGTACACTTGGTTTTTTTTGCGGAATCATCCTGTAAGAATGGAGTTATAACCCTTGAAAATTGGCAATTTTGTCGGCATCACAAATTCATCACACATTTGTGTCGCACGTATTTCCAAAAGTGTGTTAGAGTTGCGAAATTTTACAGGAATGTTTGGCATTATGTGCATTATGTGCAGTTGTGCACCTTGGGTTTGTTTATGCAGATTCATGTATTATTGGCAGAGTTATGGCCCTTGGCAAGTGAAAATTACATATGGTGTCTCTTTTTATTTTATTATCTCACAATATACAGCTAAGTTACTCAGAAAAACAAGGTAGCTACATATATACTGTTCTTGTCTTAAATTATAATTTTCCAAGTCTCGATAACATGCAGTGTTGGTGTAGGGGAGACATATGTTTTTGTCTGAAAAACAACCCTCTAGCAAATTTTGATTTTGGGATTTTCCCCCCATTTGTACATGTACTTGAACATGTACATGTACGTGTACAGGTATTATATGGGTATTTAGTTCTAAACCCATTCACCCGGCCTTAAATGACCTTAGCTGTTGATAGACAGTTAAACCCCAACAAACAAACACATCGAAAGTCAACATAAAAAACGAAGCGTATACGGAAGTGACATCGACGGTTAACACAAAATTCACAGCTCACATGCGGAATTGAAATTGAACTCCGAATTTTGTGTCAACTTTCGACGTGATTTTCGGAAAATATAAAAATCGGAGCGATACGGGAGGTAACACCAAACCCAGGCTCATGTAAAATACTGCCGGGTCGCCGCTACCATCCACGGGCGGTAACTGTTGAAACACACGCAGTCCTAGTTTAAACATCCTTACTTCCCTTGAGCTGTAAGATTGATGGTTCGGGATTTAGTTGCTCTTTATTTAACAATTCTTCAAAAACAAAGAACCCGCTTTTTTCAACGTTCCGGCACAATGCCTTTATCAAGGAATTAGTTTCCTGTTCGAGATTGGATTCTTGTTCGGGATTGGATGGTTCTTTATTGAACAAAACTCCGCCAGAGAAGCGGTGTCGCGCCTGCCGAGGCGTTTGATCATGACCATACTAAGTCTGTGACCTTGACATTGCCACTAGGGAGGTCGGTGGGTCGTTGACTGTATTTCACAGAATGAATGAGGACCATCAGAGGAATGCATGTGTGAATTATCCAGAAAATCCTTGAAAGTTAAGTTAAATGTTGTGAACGCATCACGTATGTGATGTTGACCTTGGCGGGGGCGGAGGGTCATGACTCATTCAGAGTGTGGTAGCGGACCATCAGGGGAATGCACGTGTGAAATATGAAAAAAATGTGGTGAAAGGAAATATAAGTTATAACTGTTTACATGAACGTTAAATTGTATGACATGGACCTTAGGGATTAATCGATGGTTATTAAATTAATTTATCACATGAACTTCTTGTTATGCCGTATTTTAGCCCATTAATAAAATGTGACATGACACACGTGTAATAACACCTGGAGTGAATGTGATTGGCTGACCGCGTCACCCTAATTACGTGTTCTGTCTAATGAATAAAATAGAAACATTCCAAATGGCGCGACCAAGCAATGATGTTTTGACATTGACGTCATCATGTAAGGAACGTCATTATAAGTCTGTGATTCATTAAAATTACGGCAATGGTTAACTCCCGTTTGCTAAAAAGATGTGTTTACAACGAACAAGAACAGGAACCTATTATATGGCATATTTAATGCTAGTATTAAAGCTATTTGATCTGCGGATATTTTCAACTGGATGCGAAAATAGTCAATGGCGTCTTCTCACTGAAGCAGATAGATGATATCTCTAAGTTTCCTGCTATTTGGAGCCTGAAGTCATGTGATAAACAGAATATCAAACTCGTTTCCATTTGATATAATATTTATGTAGCTCGTCAGCAATTATATGCACCTCGTCAGAGGCTCGGTGCATACAATGTGCGTGACTCGTTTCATAAATCTCATATCAAATGGAAACTCGTTTCAGATCCTTTATTTATCACACGAAACCCTTGTTATGACGTTCTGCAATCCATTTCATGAAAATGATATGACAAACGCATAATAACACCGGGAACGAATTTGATTGGCCGATCTCATCACCCTAAGTACGTACATGTATACGTATTCGTTATTTCCATTGGTTTTGTTTGAGCTTGTCTATATCTTCAATAAAATTAGGCCTACAACCACCATATTTGCACATGCGCCAGTGATGTGCACCACACCCCACTGTGCAATTGACATTTGTATGACCTTGACCTACAATTGCAATATTTACATAGTTATTTCCCTTGGTTAAGGGTTTCGTTTGCGCACTATCGATAGCAAGTTATGTGCACGGCAACCCACTGTGAACCAATTACCTTTCTATGACCTTGACCTACCATTGCAATATTTACATATTTATTTCCCTTGGTTAAATTTATTGTTTGAGCTTGTATCTTCAATATAATTAGGCCTACATCCACATATGTGAGCACTATCAATAGCCAGCTATGTGCGCACTATCAATAGCCAGCTATGTGCGCACTATCAATAGCCAGCTATGTGCGCACTATCAATAGCCAGCTATGTGTGCACTATCAATAGCCAGCTATGTGCGCACTATCAATAGCCAGCTATGTGCGCACTATCAATAGCCAGATATGTGCGCACTATCAATAGCCAGCTATGTGCGCACTATCAATAGCCAGCTATGTGCGCACTATCAATAGCCAGCTATGTGCGCACTGTCAATAGCCAGCTATGTGCGCACTATCATACGCCAGATATGTGCGCACTATCAATAGCCAGCTATGTGCGCACTATCAATAGCCAGCTATGTGCGCACTATCAATAGCCAGCTATGTGCATTGCAACCTACTATGTATCAACTGACCTCTGTATAACGTTAATCTACACTCGCAACATGACATAGTTAACGCATGTAACGCAGTTACTTGGTTAACGCATGTTTTTGGAAAGTTAATCAAATACAATAGTGGGATTGATTGAAAGGTGAGACACGCCATGTGGTTTTGAACTTAAGAACATGTGCAATTTTTCATGATTTTTATTTTTACAAAATTTACGATATTTTCCTTATTAGACATGGAAAGTTGTCGAAAGTTTCATAGTTCACGCTACCCCGTGATTTACCGTGATTCTGGAGGGATTTATTTCCTCGAAGGAAATAGTTCCTGCTAGACGTTCGCGAGACGTAATTGACGTCAATTTATTACGTCATTTCCGGCGAAGAAACAATTCATACGCGAACGCCAAAATTGTCAGTTTTGACAACGTTATACATGTAAGCTGGTCTAACAGTAAATTTCACATTTTTCGATAGAGCATGCAATATACAATGTATTATACTACCATTTGAAAATACCGGATTTATTTCCCTTGACATATGTAAATAAATCCGGTATTTACAAATGGTAGTTGAATAAACTCTATATTATGTACAAAGTCACACAACGTGTCTCATATGTGGCTGTGACTGCATAAATGGGCTTATGGGATGTGTGGCCAGTGTAACTCCTGATCACATTCGTGTAGCCCGATAACGATCTATATTGCTTGTTAGAAGCGTAACGGGTGTTTCATTTTGTTTCGTGACGGAGCATCCATTAGGCATGGAAGATAAATTGGTTGCAATAGTTTCTAACCGAATTTCGAAATAATCAAAGTAATACCTGATAGACAACTGTACCAAACCAGAATTGACATATAGAAAATAGTAGGTAAGTGGCGTGAATTGGAAAAATATCTGCCAAGGCTTAGATAACGGGATGGGCGAGGCTCTGGCGAGCACATCCCGTTTCCGTGCCGCGCCAGATATGTTTTCCCATTCACGGCAATAACATACTATTCTATTTATCCCGTCAACACCTACTAATGGCTTTAAAATGCAAAACAATAACCCCAGCCACCGCACATATTCATATGCAGTGATTATGTCGTATCGACAGGATGTCAACAATGTTTCACGGCACCGTGTTTCATGGCACATACGTACTGTGTTGACGGGATAAATATCATTCATGTGAGGAAACAACTACATTAATGTCACTAATTTCAAACATCTCTTATCTTGCTACTTATCTTTGCCCGCTGTTCTCGTGGTGAATATGATAGCGAGCATAGTAACTAGTAGACATACTCTCGTCTTCAGACTGTTCTTGGTCACAATGGAATGTTTGATTGAGTGTTTGTTTTGTGATTTCGGTTTGACGTGCTCATAAGACTAGGTACCGCGATACCGCGATGTAATACTTCAGCCACGAATGTAGCGGGTCTCAGATGACATAGTAACCGTGATTGATATGCTGAAGTTTGTGTAGTGCCTGGATTCCAGAACACTGACGCTTTTCAGACACCATTGTCCCTTTCGGGTTACATAATCTTTCTGAGATTCGCTGAATACGATATTTTAGACATTAAACTCGTATTTCTAATGCCGAGAGTATTGATAACATAATGATGTCCATTTTGTATAGAGGTTATCTCTATACAAAAGGTAGAATAAAGGGGAAGTAACTCCGCCTGGTCCCGTTCCTTGTCGAACTGGAAATGTATCCGATTTGTGGCCCATGTATAGAACGTAGCTGTCCATATCAGTATGCATGTTGATAAATTGCTTATTATTGATGCATTAAGTCCAAACCGAGTGTACAGTGTATAGTATGATGGAGTGTTCAACCACGTACAGAACTGCTTTAGTATGAGAAATGACGTCATATTCACTCAGAGCTCCATATAAGGTGCGTATTTGTGTAAATACACAATTAAAATTGCCAGAAACCCACTTGAAATCAGAAGTAGTGAGTATCAAAAAGCAATGAAAAATTTGTGATATCTTTTTCATGCTACAGAAAACAATAAACAGACCACAGATATAGCATATTTTCTTATTTTTCCATGAAAACACATCTTGGTATTTCATTAGAATTGTCTCCAAGGAGACAATTATAATGAAATACCAAGATGTGTTTTCATTTAGAAGCAAACTATTCAATAAGTGCGATCTGCTGATGTGTAAACAGTAGTGTGATTCTATTTTACACAATTAAAATTTTGAAATACCCAATTGCTTCAGAAATGATGGAGTGACAATACTCAATTACTAATTCCTTATCTGGAGCCCTGTTCGCTCCAATCCCTTTTTGGAAAGGAAACCCCCTTGTAGGGCCTGAACCGTACGCAGGAATTAATTTAGGAGGGGGGGAACATAGGGTGTTTTTGTTCTCAAAATTATGAAAATTACTTGTAAAAAGTGCAGATCCTGATGAGACGGCTTGTCACGAATAGGCTCATCTGGATCTACACTTTTTGCCAATACCATTATACAGGCCCGTGGTGTTGAAATGGTTAAGGAGGGTGGTGTGCGTACGAACACGTCGCACCCCGTCTGCGTACGAGCCTGAGGGCTGAAGGTTTTGTAGTTGCTTCTTCTTCAAATGTGCTCTTTCCATAAGGCCTGTGGTGTTGAAATGGTTAATGAGGGTGGTGTGCGTACGAACACGTCGCACCCCGTCTGCGTACGAGCCTGAGGGCTGAAGGTTTTGTAGTTGCTTCTGCTTCAAATGTGCTCTTTCCATAAGTTGCAGAATGGTAGACGTGAGCAGCGATCGCGCGGCAGTTGTCTGGATCGTCCTTACGTTTCTTACAGCCTTTGTGCAGTATCAATTGTTATGTACTTTATTTCTGTTGGAACATACGAAATGTTCTTTATATCAGAGACATTATCTGAAACATTGTCTGGCAAAATAAACATTCATGCACCATTACCCCACGATAAGCATTCCAAGGGATAGAAGCAAACTAAATATAATATAAATGGTGAACCTAGCGGCTGTGAAGACAAAGCTGTTTGAACCAATATTACCCAAAAAATGGAGGCCAATCAGTTCACCTAGCTTTGTGTTCCGAAAATGACTACAGCGTCAACTACCAAAACCAACGAGTACAATTAATGAAACGATCCTAACTTGAGCGGCAGCCATGTCTCTGACATCAACACCATTCATGGCGATGTCCTTATTAAAGGTACATGCCCACTCAGTAGACACAAAATGTTCTTTATATCGGAGAAATGATCAGATACATTTGCTGACAAAATAAACATTCATTCATCTTTACCCCACGTATTGATTGGCATATTTATACATTTTGTATCAGACGTAAATGTCCACACTGATATCAGGGGCGATAACCGCGTTTCCTCAAAATGTTAACGGATATTACTACATGTATTTATTCTCTGTATTTATTTCTTGATGTGCAGTGATCATACTTTATAATCTGTCAAAAAATATTATTTTTTCAGGTGACACATTTACTTAGTATCAATAATCAAACACTATCATGCCTCATTTGCATACGAAAATATAGCCTGATACCACCGCGAGTCACTATCAGTAAAACAAATATTACTAAATGAGTATACATGTATAGCGGGCACTTGTAATGTTGATAACTGGTGGAATAGTGTCACAGTTATACACGTATTTAATTCCCACATAGATGAGTGGGCATTTACTTTTAAGGGAGCTATTCTTGAGTTTGTGATTAAGAAAAATGCTACACATATGCAAATGGTGATCCGGCAGTTTCTGTGTCCTTTGTATATTAGATTTCCAACTTAAAACCACAGGTGGAAGACTCGGACCTAGGACCCAATACTTGGCTTATTTGGAAAACGTGACCCCTCCTACCCATTTCAATACACTATACCTTACAGCTTTTAAGGTTTAGTGTATAGGTGTAAGGTATAGTGTATGGACATGGGTGGGTGGGTCAACGTTTTCCAAATGAGCCAGGTCTTGGGTCTTAGGTCCGAGTGCCGAGTCTTCCACCTGTGGTTAAGACCTTGCCGTATTCAACATTCCTAGGTTCACCATTTGGCTAGTAGACTATGAGCTGTAGCCTATTTCATCAACATTGCAAAGTATACTTATCTAGCAAAGTATACTTTGAGGGAGAAATTTTCAAGTTACTGATAAATTTATTAATTTTTATTATACTGAATGTATTACATTATCACAGCCATTTCGTCAGACATGCTTGTGTTTAACATATGTTTGCACGGTTGCATTTGTTATGGATCATGTGGCACTCTCAGTACGATTTCTCCATGACGATAAAATGATCGACGCGCAGGGAATGAATGAATGATGAATCCCTCAAATTGTTTACACAAACTTCTAAATCGTTTGACCTTGGGCATAGGGGCCGCCTAAGTGGGCCACCCAATACAATTATGGATGATGCATTTGGATTAAGCATGCTCTCAACCAACCGCTCAAATGCTATAACATAATGTTCTGTCTCTCACTTATAAAATAAAGAGTGAATAATATTTTAAATATGGAGTAAGTAATGTTGATGAAATGGAATATAATCACAATGATCAATATATAGACATATATCGCATGTTGAACCTAATTGTTGAACGTGACGTCTTGTTTTTGACGTCATACCTTCTCCATACGTCACAAATCTAGCGACGTCATTCAAAGTAAAATGGCGGCGTCCACGCTATGTAAATTTGACATTGTGTCTGATTAAATATTGGATTTATTTACAATGAGCTTCAATATTGGCTGGCTTTAGACTTAAATTCATGACGGACATGTCCGTGTCCTTGGTTATATCACATATACTGTGCAAATGGACAAAATTCGGCTGAATCGACAGCGATTTAGATTTTAAAATCCGTCGCCATCTTGAATTTGCTGTTGAGAATGACCAATCAGAGGCCGCGATTCGGGGTCAAAGGTGAACAAATAAAGGCAAAATCGCCACTTTATATATATTAGGCTACTTCAGGTATATTTGGTTACTTCAGATATAAACAAAATGTATTCAACCCCCTTTATTATGCTACATGGGGCAATGGTTGCGGTATAAATCGTTATTTACATCTCCGAAATATCCGAAAATGCAGTGTAAATATAAGTAATAAAACCATGGGCAGTTGCGTTTACTGTATTAGGAACAACAGTTGGTCTGTTTCAAGTTTGCGAGGAGTGTGTATGGTATTTGTATGTGTGTGTCCCTTTAACTCACGAGTTCGTCAGACTACATCGATATTTCTTGTTAATGTTTTGATATTGTATAGCCATGGTCTAATCTACCAACAGCAAGTCCGAAACCTAACAACTTATCTGGGGAAGTTTTCACTACACTTCGTACAAGCAAACTATTCATAACTGCAAATTTAGGATCATCACAAATTGCAATTGATGGATTTACATTTATTGAGTATAGGCAGCCTATGCTCAATAAATGTAAATCAAACAATTGTTTACAAGAAAATACTATAAATGTGAAATTTGCAGACTATCATAATTTTGCACTTACGAACATGTTAGTCATACGAAGTTTAGTGAAACAGGCCCATGAATAGCAACTGCTGATAGAACTAGAAACTCACACTCATTTGAGTCCATACATAGAGAATAGTAGGTTAGTGCCGTGAATGGGAAAATATATCTGGCAAGGCTCAGGAAACGGGATGGGCGAGGCTCTGTGTTTAGTTGTTATTGTTTTAAAATAATATACCAACATTTTTTTATCAAACCTAGTTACATTTCTCATTGTGTACACCGATTTAATAGCGAAAAAAAATGGTTTGTCCAAAAAATGGCAGCTGTTTTGATGGCATCTGGAATTTTGCAAAATATGCATACAATTTGGAATAACTGTTAGCAGGATCATTTCTGCAACTAATAATATATAAAAAAGGTCCATTTTCATAGCATCTTGTAAACATAAATTTAATATTCAGACAGCAGGTGTGAGTTTTCCACTCATTTGAACTTTGACCCTAAAAGTATGCCAGACTAGACAGATTATTTTGGTCAATGTTTTGAATTTTAACTGCCATAGCCTGATCTACCAAAATCAAGCATCAAACCAAAGGGTTAACACGGTCTGACATACTGGCACCGTGCGGTAGGAGAATGAACTAGGTAGGTTAAATTAACCGTCTCATAACCTCATTAATTTAAAGCATACATTTCGACTGCATTGTAACTACATGTAATACTAAATTCTGAACGGTAAACGGGCCAACGGCCATTGGCTTGACACCTATGCCTGGGTTGGAAGGTCTGCGAGCCAATTCCTACACTTAAATATAAGACAAAAACAGATAATACCAGAATATACATATGAGTAGAGTCCTGTGACTTTGTACCTAAGAAATCTGTGGGCCGTTTCATTAAATTCGTACGACTAACATTTTCGTAAGTGCAAAATTATGATAGTCTGTAAAATTCACATTAATAATGTTTTCTTGTAAACAATTATTTGATTTGAATTTATTGAACATAGGCTGCATGCTCAATATATGTAAATACATTGATGAGTGATATTTACAGACGATTCTAAACTTGGACTTAATAACATTTTAGTCGTATGAAGTTTAGTGAAACGGGCCCCTGATGACGCGAGATATCTCGTGAAAAATAATTACAAAATTTGCAAATTTTTCCGAAAGAATATTCCGATAGTTAACAAATATTCAGAGCAAATGCTGTGCTATATGTTTCGCCTTTGCATCGGTTCGTCCGTCCTTTCGTCCGTCTGTCTGATTCATCGATTACACACAGTTTTGGGATCATATTCTTTTACCAGTATATCACATTTTGATGTAGTTTTGTTAGTAAATTTTGTAGTTCTATGAATTGTTAGTCAATATCCCGTTCTGTAGCCTATTTCACCAAAATTTCAAAGTATACTTATCTTGCTAAGTACAGTTTAAGGGAGAAAATTTCAATTTAAGGATACATTTATTACTTTTTATTATACTGAATTTATTACATTATCACAGGGGGTATAGTACGCTTTAGACACAAAGCTTATCTGGAGCAGTGGAGATCCACCGCTAATATAGGAATCCTCCAGGACGAATTCATCGTTAAAATACGCGTATTTATCCCGTCAACACGGTACGTATGTGCCGTGAAACACGGTGCCGTGAAACATTTTTGATATCCTGTCAATTCGACCTAATCACTGCGTATGAATATTTGCGGTGACGGGGGTTATAGTTTAGCATTTTAAAGCCATTTGATGGTGATGACGGGATAAATAGAATAGTAGGTTAGTGCCGTGAATGGGAACAAATATCTGGCGCGGCACGGAAACGGGATGTTCTCGGCAGAGCCTCGCCCATCCCGTTGACTAAGCCTTGTCATATATTTGTTCCCATTCACGACCTATTAACCTACTATTCTCTCTATATAGCCGCTCGTTGTCCGGTGCCGATGGAACAGTGAACCTCGCGAGTAAATATTTTACTCAATTTCCTATATGTACAGTCGAACCTCCCTGAACGGCCACCTCTCTACAACAACACACTCTCTATAACAGCCGCTATTGTATATCCCAAATTGACGATGTCCACTATATTTAGACTGCTGAGCACGAAAATTGTCGTCTGCTGTTGCTTTATATTTTACCTTAATTATCAATAAAAACATGGTTTGACAGCACTTTAGAATCATTTCCATTGGAAATGATTCTAAAATGCTGTCAACGCATGTTTTTTCATGAGAATAATGGAAGAAAATAAATAAACAGTAGACAAAATTTAATTCAGCATTAACCTCCCTACAACAGCCACCTCTCTAGAACAGCCAGTTTTTGGTCTTTTCATGGGTGGCTGTTGTAGAGAGGTTGCACTGTATAAGTTGCTGTTCACATATCGGAGGTTTAAGGAATTAAATGCGAGGAAGCGCTAGCGACCGCAGTATTTAGTTCCCGGAAAATCAAATATGTGAAAAATAGCATACTTATAGTTCAGCCAAATATACAATGCAATACCTACCCCATCCGGGTATCGAGTCAGTTCCATTTCTTGCAAACAAGTAATCATTAAACTTTAAGGTACATGTCCACTCAGTAAGCACAAACTGTTGTTTATAGGAATTAAATAAGTGTATAAGGGTGTCACTATTCCACCAGTTCCAAAAATTGCAAGTGCCCGCTATACAGATATAATCATTTAGTAATATTTATTATACTGATAGTGACTCGCGGTGGTATCAGGATATTTTCATATGCAAATGAGGCATGATATTTTTATTTATATTTATAATAATTAAATGCGTCACCTGAAAAAAGTCATATTTTCGACGGATTATAAAGTATGATCATTGCACATCAAACAATAAATACAGATAATACATAGTAATGTCCCTTAACATTTTAAGGAAACCCAATTATCGCCCGCGATATCAGTGTGGAAATTTACGTCTGATATAAAATATATAAAAATGCCAATCCATATGTCGAGTAACTGTGAATGAATGTTTATTTTGCCAGAAAATTGTCATATCTACAGAATATACACAACTATCTGTCTCCTTTTGTTGTGCCTACTGAGTGGGTATGTACCTTTAAATCTGATAATACACAACCTATAGGGCTTAAACGTTCGAGTGCATGATCACGTGGTTACAAGAACAACGACAATGGCTCAAAGTGTTGAAATCGCTCCCACTCCAAGTAAGTATTATTTGATATTTTCCTTAAAAGGCAACGGATTTTGATGAAATATGGAGCAGAAATCTCGTCTTCATCAGCTGCATTTGGTGGTCCCGGGAGTTCGGCACATACGTATGTCGTTTTTGCGAAGAATCTATTTCCCTGTCCGTAGACAAAAAAATCGATTATTCGCAAAAACCACAGAAGTTTGAGCCAAAGTACCAAGACCACCAAAATGACGTTGAACAAGACACGTTTGATGCGCCATATGTCATCAAAATCCGTTACATAATAAGAACAAAATAAAAGAATTCGTACTTTGAATCGGATGGCTTCTGGAAGTTTCAGTACGTGTTGTTGTTGTTGTTGTAACCACGTGATCATACACCTTGACGTTGCAATATGTGAAATAAGTGGAGAAAAAAAGTTGATATTCCATAGTATGTAGTTATTGCATCGTAATTCGGGGAACGGTAACAAATATTGCACCGAGGTGTTGTGGACGACCCGGGGCACTATTTCCCCGGAGGCCGAAGGACGAGGGAAATAGTGCCTCGGGTCATCCACAGCCGAAGGCAAATAGTGTATCGTGTCGTGCACAGCACCGATGTACTATTACCTGTGGCCGAAAGTAAATAGTGTATCGGGTCGTGCACAGCACTTTTCGAAGGTCCGTAAATCTCATGTACACCGACTCAAAAGACTATAATTGTTTTATTATATGACCCTTACCACGATTTCCCTCCCACAAAAAGTATGTTTACAAACTTCTACAGACATAAATCGTTTGTTTCAAAACAAGTCCGAGAGTTCGTATTCGTGTAAACAAACCGTTCAGAGGTCTACATTCAATTTGTAGATAATCACGTGGCAGTGTTTCGACGAATGAGAATGACTGTAACACGTAGTCATATAAAAAAATGAACAATTTACAGCCCACAAGTTTCGCAGCATGCAAATGGTTAAATGGAGAGCGTCCAGTCCACCGTGTGTCTTTGAAACCACGTCCTAAAAGTTGCGATGCTTGTGTACTAGTATTATTTGGGCATGTCCATTTCCACGCCGGGCAGTTGGTCCCACGTGTTACGGACTCGGCGAATAATCGTGTCCTTGAACTTGAACATCGTGTCATCGGCAACTCGCGTTTGTTTATCGTCTGCTGTTTGTTTATCGTCGGGCTGCATCCTGTAATGGTGTAACATTCCTATATCCGGACTAACCGTATGGACGTCACCATGTTTTCGTTTCCACACATTGTGTATTCCCATTTGCTCTATATCGTCTGGTTTTACGATGAGTTTTGACCTTTGACCTTTCTGCCATATTGTACTTTCCCGCTGCAGTTTAGTCTGCGTTACAAGCCTATATTTCCGTATCAGATCTCTGACCGTGGTATTTTTGTCCTCGTGCGAATCATCTGTCCATTCTTTTCTAAAGAAACAATTTCGGAATGTATACTCGCTCGAGTTTGGAAGCCTTTTAAACATGTCTGCCCAAGTAAAATCGTCGTTGTGTTTAGGTACAATGAATTCGTCGACGTCGAATATGGACAGATATTCGGTTATTCCAACATGGCGGTGTAGACAGTCGTTTGAAGACACAAGATGACCGTACGCATGTAGTTCGATCGTCTTTGACGGCGGCATTGTTGAAATTTTCATCGGTAAATTAAACGGAAGCACTTCTACCAAGCCTCGTTTTGAGTACAAGTCCAGCACGTGTTTAATATTCGCCTCGGAGTTGTAATTGTAGAAAGTGAAGTGAGAGACACCGAGTGCTATATTTAGCTCCAGCCATTCGACCAGTTCGTACGCCCGACTGTAGTTGTGGACAAACGGCTTCACGCACACGGAAAACTTCCGCTTCTCGCCTTGTTTGTGTTCGTGGATACGGACAACGTTGCTAGGCGACTGGCAGGCGTCCTTGCCAACGAGTGAGACGGCGTACGGCAGCTGCTGCTTCGATATCTGGCACATGAAATATGCGGCCGAGTACCTGTAACAGATGTAGAGGATCTTATATGAGTGATGCTTTAACATGATATTTATTAAACTCGTTTCGAGTTTCTTATGATATCAGTCAACGAGTTTAATAAATATAAAAAATAAACAAAATTGTACGTTGAAAACAGTACGTTGAAGCTGTAATGACCACCTATCGTGTTTTCTGTACCGGCCTCATTTGCATATTTATTACACTAGTGTATTATGATTTTTATTGCACGGATGCGGTGAAATAAAATATCTGCGCAGTGTGCTAAACTGCTGGAGATCACTGTCTGGACCCTGTCTGGCTGGTGTCGGGTATTTTCCCGTTGGTTAAAGTTCGGAGATACATTGTCTAGTGTGTATGGAACCTCATAACTGCTTGTATCGAACCTCATAACCTCACTGCTTGTATCGAACCTCATAACCTAACTGCTTGTATCGAACGTCATAAACTCACTTGTATCGAACGTCAATAAACTCACATGCACCGTGTTATAACACTGTGAAAGTCTCTTTTAGGCAATAACAAAGAATATAATCTTCATGTTATTGCAAAACATGCATATTAAGCCACAGTTTAGATCACGGTTCTTCCGCATGTACGAGGAGATCATGCGGACGAACGTGATCTAACCGCGTTATCACATCCCCATGTCCATACGTTGCCCATGTGCTGCGTAAATGCAGAAACAAAAGTCGAACATGTATAAAAGATGTGATAACAGTAGTATTTATCCCGTCAACACAGTGCGTACATGTATGTGCCGTGAAACACGGAACCGTGAAACATTTTTGATATCCTGTAAATAAGACCCAATCACTGCGTATGACTATGTGCGGTGGCTGTGGTTTTTGTTTTCCATTTTAAAGCCATTTATGTTGACGGGATAAATAGAATAGTAAGATAGAGCCGTGAATGGGAAAACATATTTGGCGCGGCACGGAAACGGGATGTGCTCGGTAGAGCCTCGCCCATCCCGTGTCCTAAGCCTTGTCAGACATTTTTACCCATTCTCGGCATAACACATATGGCAAGCCAAGTACAATAATTCCCAAATCCGGGTTAAAGGTACATGCCCACGCAGCAGGTTACACTGTACTACTACTTTTCATTTTCTGTCATGCCTTATATGAGCCATTTGTCTACCCACTAACGAGTTATTTTTAATTACGGCGCGTGTTAATTGGTGTTAAATCGCATTTTATATGCCGCGAACAGAAAGGGTATTTTCCGACCTCGTACTATTTTTACCAACACACGTCACGTGACACGGTAAATCATATCACATATTTGACATGCGCAAGTATCGGAAGTTGAGAAGAAAAATCTCTGTTCGAGTCCAAATCTAAATCTCCACGTAACTCTTTCCATTTGGTGATCTGGTCGCCAATATTAACCACTCTCTCTCTCTCTGTACTGCCTGTCCCTCAGAGATTTCGCCTTTTTTTTTGGCCGACGCCGTTTCATACAATTTCCGTCCTGGACGTTTCGACATGTTGATATTCTTGTTTACATATTGGGAAGCCTACTGGCGCGCGTAGTATACTGCGCATGCGCACCGCAAGCCGTGATGTGAAAGTCGTCGTCCCCGCACATTATCAAAATAGACTGTTACCGCCGCGCGTCGCTAACAGTAAATTGATAATTAATAAATGATTATATTTGTATAGCGGGCACTCGTAATTTTTAGAACTGGTGGAATAGTGACATAATTATACACTTATTTAATTCCTATAAAGAACATTTTGTGCCTACTGCGTGGGCATGTACCTTTAAGCACATTAAACCCGGGTTTGAAGAATTCCAACCAGTCGAGATCGCAATCGGTAGTTTTTTCTTACATACGGATTTGACCATGAGTAATTATTGTGTTATTTGTGTATCAAACCCGCAATCGAGACCTCGAACCCGTGTTTAAGGTTAACCAAACGCACGATAATGCCGTGAACCCAGTTTTTAGCACAGGTTGAATTAACGGACCGCGGTCTAAAAATACATTAAAGGTACATGCCCTCTCAGTCGGCACAAACTGTTTTTTATAGGAATTAAATAAGTGTATAATTGTGTCACTATTCAAACATATCTAAAAATTACGAGTTCCAGCTATACATATTGTCATATATGGGATGTCCCCAGGGTGTCCGGTTTGGAGAGGTACCACTGTAATGCAGGTATATGGGATGTATATGGGATGTTCCCAGGGTGTCAGGTTTGCAGAGGTACCACTGTAATACAGGTATATGGGATATCCCTGGGGTGTCGGGTTTGGAGAGGTTCCACTGTAATACAGGTATATGGGATGTCCCCAGGGTGTCGGGTTTGGAGAGGTTCCACTGTAATACAGGTATATGGGATATCCCCGGGATGTCGGGTTTGGAGAGGTTACACTGTAATACAGGTATATGGGATGTACCCAGGGTGCCCGGTTTGGAGAGGTACCACTGTAATACAGGTATATGGGATGTTCCCAGGGTGTCAGGTTTGGAGAGGTACCACTGTCATACAGGTATATTGGATGTCCCCAGGGTGTCAGGTTTGGAGAGGTACCACTGCAATACAGGTATATGGGATATCCCCGGGGTGTCGGGTTTGGAGAGGTTACACTGTAATACAGGTATATGGGATGTCCCCTGGGTGCCCGGTTTGGAATGGTACCACTGTAATACAGGTATATGGGATGTTCCCAGGGTGTCGGGTTTGGAGAGGAATGAGGTAGGATTCCAGGGTGTAATACAGGTATATATGGGATGTCCCCGGGTATCAGGTGGAGTACCACTGGAATCAGGTATTGATGGTTCCCAGGGTGTCGTTTGGAGAGGTTCCATTGTAATACAGGTATATGGGATGTCCCCAGGGTGTCAGGTTTGGAGAGGTACCACTGTAATACAGGTATATGGGATGTCCCCAGGGTGTCAGGTTTGGAGAGGTACCACTGTAATACAGGTATATTGGATGTTCCCAGGGTGTCAGGTTTGGAGAGGTTCCATTGTAATACAGGTATATGGGATGTCCACAGGGTGTCAGGTTTGAGAGGTTCCACTGTAATACAGGTATATGGGATGTCCCCAGGGTGTCAGGTTTGGAGAGGTACCACTGTAATACAGGTATATTGGATGTTCCCAGGGTGTCAGGTTTGGAGAGGTTCCACTGTAATACAGGTACATGTATATGGGATGTCCCCAGGGTGTCAGGTTTGTAGAGGTTCCACTGTAATACAGGTATATGGGATGTCCCCAGGGAGTCAGGTTTGGAGAGGTACCACTGTAATACAGGTATATGGGATGTCCCCAGGGTGTCAGGTTTGGAGAGGTTCCACTGTAATACAGGTATATGGGATGATCCCCAGGTGTCTTTGTTTAGAGGTACCACTGTAATACAGGTATATGGGATCTCCTCAGGGTGTCAGGTTTGGAGAGTCCATAAAACAGGTATATGGGATGTCCCCAGGGTGTCCGGTTTGGAGAGGTTCCACTGTAATACAGGTATATAGGATGTCCCCAGGGTGTCCGGTTTGTAGAGGTTCCACTGTAATACAGGTATATGGATTCAGTCGGTTGGGAGGAGGACTGTACAGGTATGGGATCCAGGGTGTCCGGTGGAGAGGTTCCACTGTAATACAGGTATTAGGATGTCCCCAGGGTGTCAGGTGGAGAGGTTCCACTGTAATACAGGTATGGGTATGTCCCCAGGTGTCAGGTTTGGAAGGGTACTGTACAGGTATATGGGATGTCCCCAGGGTGTCAGGTTTGGAGAGGTACAACTGTCATACAGGTATGTAGGATATCCCCAGGGTGTCAGGTTTGGAGAGGTACCACTGTAATACAGGTATATGGGATGTCCCCAGGGTGTCAGGTTTGGAGAGGTACCATTGTAAAACAGGTATATGGGATGTCCCCAGGGTGTCCGGTTTTGAGAGGTTCCACTGTAATACAGGTATATAGGATGTCCCCAGGGTGTCCGGTTTGTAGAGGTTCCACTGTAATACAGGTATATGGGATCTCCTCAGGGTGTCAGGTTTGGAGAGGTACCACTGTAAAACAGGTATATGGGATGTCCCCAGGGTGTCCGGTTTGGACAGGTTCCACTGTAATACAGGTATATAGGATGTCCCCAGGGTGTCCGGTTTGTAGAGGTTCCACTGTAATACAGTAAAATGGGGATGTCCCCAGTCGGGTTTGGAGAGGTACCACAGTAATACAGGTATGGGATGTCCCCCAGGGTGTCGGGTTTGGAGAGGTACGGTATACGGTATGGGATGTCCCCAGTCAGGTTTGGAGAGGTACCACGTATAAGTATATGTCCCCAGGGTGTCAGGTTTGGAGAGGTTCGACTGTAATACAGGTATAGGGATGTCCCCAGGGTGTCATTTTTTTTTTGGAGAGTCCACTGTAAGACAGGTATATGGGATGTCCCCAGGGGTCATTTTTGAGAGGTTCACTGTAACTACAGGTATATGGGATGTCCCCAGCCGGTTTGGAGAGGTACCACAGTAAAACAGGTATATTGCCGTCCCCAATGTCAAGGGTTTGGAGAGGTTCCACTGTAAAACAGGTATATGGATGTTCCCCAGGGTGTCAGGTTTGGAGAGGTTCCACTGTAATACAGGTATGGAGTTCCCCCAGGGAGTCATTTGGGAGAGGTTCCACGTATTACAGGTATATGGATGTCCCCAGGGTGTCAGGTTTGGAGAGTACCACGTAATACAGGTATTTGATGTTCCCAGGTGTCAGGTTTTGGAGAGGTTCCACGTAATACAGGTACATGTATGGATGTCCCCAGGTGTCAGGTTTTTGAGGGTTCCACTGTATACAGGTATATGGGAGTCCCCAGGGAGTCAGGTTGGAGAGTAAACCACTGTAATACGGTATGGGAAGGTTCCCATATGGAGAGGTTCCACGTAATACAGGTATATGGGATTTCCCCAGGGTGTCGGTTTGGAGAGGTACCACTGTAATACAGGTATGATCTCCTCAGTCATGGTGGATAAGTGGACCATGTAAAACAGGTATATGATGTCCCCCAGGTGTCGGTGAGAGGTACCACTGTACTGAATGTACAGGTATATAGTGGATGTCCCCAGGTGCGATAGAGTTTTGGAAGGTTCCACGTAATACAGGATATGGGATTCCCAGTAGGTTTAGGTGGACTTGAAAACAGGTCCCCAGGGAGTCCAGTGTAGAGGTTCCACTGTAATACAGGTATGGATGATGTCAGGTGTCCGTGGAGAGGACCACTGTAATACAGGTATATGGGATGGTCAGGTGTCAGGTTTGGAGAGGTCCACTGTAATAAAACAGGTATATGGGATGTCCCCAGGGTGTCGGTTTGGAGAGGTACCACCTCGGGAGTGTGGAGAGGTACATGTAGGTATATGGATGTCCCCAGGGTGTGGTTTGAAGGGTTCCACTGTAATACAGGTATTTATAATGAATAGGGTGTCCCCGTGGTTTGGAGGTTCCACTGTAATACAGGTATATGGGATGGTCAGGGTGTCAGGTTTGGAGAGACCATAAGAAAACAGGTATATGGGATGTCCCCAGGGTGTCCGGTTTGGAGAGGTTCCAGTCATGAATACAGGTATATAGGATGTCCCCAGGGTGTCATTTGGTTTGGAGAGGTACCACTGTAATCAGGTATGGAGTCCCCAGGGATGTCAGGTTTGAGGATGGTCATTGGGTGTCAGTGGGAGGTTCCACTGTATACAGGTATATGGGATGTCAGGTGTCAGGTTTGGAGAGGTACACCTGTAATACAGGTTTATGTAGAGGTATTCCAGTGGTCAGTGGAGGGTGACCACTGTAATACAGGTATATGGGATGTCCCAGGGAGTCAGGTTTGGAGAGGTTCCACTGTAATACAGGTATATGAGGATATCAGGGTGTCCCCAGGTGTCAGGTTTGGAGAGGTACCACTGTAATACAGGTATATCTTGGGATGTCCCCAGGATGTCGGTTTGGAGAGGTACCACTGTAATACAGGTATATGGGATGTCCCCAGGGTGTCAGGTTTGGAGAGGTACCACGTAGTATAAGTAGGTATGGGATGTGTCCCCAGGGTGTCAGGTTTGGAGAGGTCGGACTGTAATACAGGTATATGGATGTCCCCAGTGCTGTCCAGTTTGGAGAGAGTCCACATGTAAGACAGGTATAGGGATATCCCCAGGGTGTCAGGTTTGGAGAGGTTCACTGTACTACAGGTATAATGGGATGTCCCCAGGGTGTCCGGTTTGGAGAGGTACCACTGTAATACAGGTATATGATGTCCCCAGGATGTCAGTTTGGAGATGTCCACTGTAAAACAGTATATGGGATGTTCCCAGGGTGTCAGGTTTGGAGAGGTTCCACTGTAATACAGGTATATTTGGGATGTCCCCATGGGTGTCAGGGTTTGGAGAGGTTCCACTGTAATACAGGTATATGGGATGTCCCCAGGGTGTCAGGTGTAAGAGGTGCCCCACTGTGAAGGTACAGGTATATGGGATGTCCCCAGGGTGTCAGGTTTGGAGAGGTACCACTGTAATACAGGTATATGGAATCTCCTCAGGGTGTCAGGTTTGGAGAGGTACCACTGTAAAACAGGTATATGGGATGTCCCCAGGGTGTCCGGTTTGGAGAGGTTCCACTGTAATACAGGTATATGGGATGTCCCCAGGGTGTCAGGTTTGTAGAGGTTCCACTGTAATACAGGTATATGGGATGTCCCCAGGGTGTCAGGTTTGGAGAGGTTCCACTGTAATACAGGTATATGGGATGTCCCCAGGGTGTCAGGTTTGGAGAGGTACAACTGTCATACAGGTATATAGGATATCCCCGGTGGCCAGGGATGTCAGGGTGTCAGGTTTGGAGAGGTAGAACTGTCATACAGGTATTTGGGATGTCCCCAGGGTGTCAGGTTTGGAGAGGTACGACTGTAATACTAGTATATGGGATGTCCCCAGGGTGTCAGGTTTGGAGAGGTTCCACTGTCATACAGGTATATGGGATGTCCCCAGGGTGTCAGGTTTAGAGAGGATCCACTGTAATAAAGGTATATGGGATGTCCCCAGGGTGTCAGGTTTGGAGAGGTTCCACTGTAATACAGGTATATGGGATGTCCCCAGGGTGTCAGGTTTGGAGAGAGTCCACTGTAAGACAGGTATATGGGATGTCCCCAGGGTGTCAGGTTTGGAGAGGTTCACTGTACTACAGGTATATGGGATGTCCCCAGGGTGTCCGGTTTGGAGAGGTACCACTGTAATACAGGTATATTGGATGTCCCCAGGGTGTCAGGTTTGGAGAGGTTCACTGTACTACAGGTATATGGGATGTCCCCAGGGTGTCCGGTTTGGAGAGGTACCACTGTAATACAGGTATATTGGATGTCCCCAGGGTGTCAGGTTTGTAGAGGTTCCACTGTAAAACAGGTATATTGGATGTCCCCAGGGTGTCAGGTTTTGAGAGGTACCACTGTGATACAGGTATATGGGATGTCCCCAGGGTGTCAGGTTTGGAGAGGTTCCACTGTAATATAGGTATATGGGATGTCCCCTGGATGTCAGGTTTTGAGAGGTTCCACTGTAATACAGGTATATGGGATGTCCCCAGGGTGTCAGGTTTGGAGAGGTTCCACTGTAAAACAGGTATATGGGATGTCCCCTGGGTGTCAGGTTTGGAGAGGTTCCACTGTAAAACAGGTATATGGGATGTCCCCTGGGTGTCAGGTTTGGAGAGGTTCCACTGTAATACAGGTATATTGGATGTCCCCAGGGTGTCAGGTTTGGAGAGGTTCCACTGTAATACAGCTATATGGGATGTCCCCAGGGTGTCCGGTTTGGAGAGGTTCCACTGTAATACAGGTATATGGGATGTCCCCAGGGTGTCAGGTTTGGAGAGGTTCCACTGTAATACAGGTATATGGGATGTCCCCAGGGTGTCCGGTTTGTAGAGGTTCCAATGTAATACATTTATATGGGATGTTCCCAGGGTGTCAGGTTTGGAGAGGTACCACTGTAATACAGGTATATGGGATGTCCCCAGGGTGTCAGGTTTGGAGAGGTTCCAATGTAATACAGGTATATGGGATGTCCCCAGGGTGTCAGGTTTGGAGAGGTTCCAATGTAATACAGGTACATGGGATGTCCCCAGGGTGTCCGGTTTGTAGAGGTTCCAATGTAATACAGGTATATGGGATGTTCCCAGGGTGTCAGGTTTGGAGAGGTTCCACTGTAATACAGGTATATGGGATGTCCAGGGTGTCCGGTTTGTAGAGGTTCCAATGTAATACAGGTATATGCGATGTTCCCAGGGTGTCAGGTTTGTAGAGGTTCCAATGTAATACAGGTATATGGGATGTCCCCAGGGTGTCAGGTTTGTAGAGGTTCCAATGTAATACAGGTATATGGGATGTTCCCAGGGTGTCAGGTTTGTAGAGGTACATGTACCACTGTAATACAGTATATATAATATCTGATAAATAGAATACAGAATACCATGCTAGCGTGTATTGATACCATGGTTATCAGGTTCGTCTCGGAAACAGCGAGCCTCGGAATTCCTACATGGTTCCTAGCCTTGCCTGATAAACTTGATATCAAAATATACTCGCATCGTATTCTGTATGTCACATATTTTTACTAGTTTGAGGTTCGATAGAGCTAGTTCAAGCGTGTGCACAACTTGGATTATGTAAACTATTTTATTGCATAAAATAGGCTTACACACTGTAATAACACAGTGTAATAACAATGATAATACACTAGTGTAATAAATATACAAATGTGGCCCGTACAGAAAACAAGCTAGGTGGTCATTTTACAGCTTCGATGAATTGTGATGTGCATATGCAATAAATAGAATCAAACATTTGTGTATGATTTAATATGAGATTTATTAAACTTGTTGACTGATTTCATAAGAAACCTGGCATTTATGAAATCAATAAACTTGTACAAAACATCAATTTGCATTCAATTTACAAGATGTCTTGCCATGAAATATTTTCCATTTTAAACACTGGCTGATCCTCCCCTAAGCAACTGGAATGGATTTTAATTTTGCAGCCAATCCAATCAAATTGTCACAAAATGATTTTCAGACTAGTCAATTTATGAAAAGGGGTTGTTTTTGTTGTCAAATATATGAATATTTACTTGCAATAAGTGCAGATCCTGATGAGACAGTTCGTCACGAGCCGGCTCATCTGGATCTACACTTTTTGCCAATACCACTATACATGCCTGTAGTGTAGAAAGGAAAATAAAAATTAAACTAGTTATTCTCCAGAGACAAAATCAGTGCGCGGAAAAACAAAGGGAGATAACAAAAACATTAGCAATGCAAGAGATGTCATTCTTGCGTGACACACCTGTAGTGTCGTGGTCTATGCATGTGTGAAGTTTCATGAAAATATTACAAAGGGTGTTCGAGTTACATGTATGCTCCGAACACGAAATCACTGCACGAAACAATAAACAGAGATAACTAAGAAATTAACGAAGCAAGAGTTGTCATTCTTGCGCGCGACACACCTTTGGATCGTGTTCTATTCATGTGTGAGGTTTATTGAAAATATTCCAAAGGGTGTTCGAGTTATGCTCCGGACACGAAATCAGTGCGCGAAACAACAAAGGGAGATAAGTAAAAAAAATAACGATGCAACAGTTGTCATTCTTGCGCGCGACACACCTTTGGGTCGTGGTCTATTCATGTGTGAGGTTTAATGAACATATTCCAAAGGGTGTTCGAGTTATGCTCCGGACACAAATCAGTGCATGAAACAACAAAGTGAGATAAGTAAACAAGAATTCTGCGGAATCAAATTCCTCTCCTTGTCCCGCCTTGACTTCGAGCCTAGGCCCGAAAGCAAGATTTTTTTTAATAGTCCTATATTTATCTACATATCATATCTGCACAGGTCCACATATTGCCACAATATTGTCAACACAGTTTACGGAAATGAAATATAATAATTTACCTGTATAAATTACCTGTAATAGTGGTCAGTTTAGTGGTCAGTTTGGACATTTGCACATGCACAGGTGACACACCTTCGGGTCGTGGTCTAGGCATGTGTGAAGTTTCATGAAAATATTCCAAAGGGTGCTCGAGTTATGCTCCGGACACGAAATCAGTGCGCGAAACAAAAAAGGGAGATAACTAAGAATTTAGCTAGGGAAGAGTTGTCATTCTTGTGCGCGATACACCTTCGGGTCGTGATCTATGCATGTGTGAAGTTTCATGAACATATTCCAAAGGGTGTTCGAGTTATGCTCCGGACAAGAAGTGTCTGCGGCGGACGCGGACGCGGACGCGGACGCGGCACGGTGTCAAACCCATAGTATCCCCCGACGAAGTCCGGGGATACAATTAGCTCAATTGCACAAAAGTAACACAGTTACTAGTTATCACAAACAAACATTTTATCAAAATCCAATTTGTTCAGGCAACACATGTTTCCTTTTGGGTTCAGAATATGATACAAATCTACAACTGACGTATTTTTAACAGATCTGTTACATACCTTTCTGCACATATCTGAGACCCAGTAACATTAAATAGATTGTTTATGCCCCACCGGCACCACGATAGTGGAGGGGGCCTTTAATGTTACCCTTGTCCGTCAGCACCAATATATAGGGTACATGTATATGTGGCTAGCCTCCAACACGGATGGACTTAGTAAATAATAGGGTTAGTTATATTAGCAACCTAAACAACCGATTTATGTGGCTAAAATCGGTTTATGTGGCTTATTCCGTAGTACTCAGAGGGGCCTTATGTGGCTCGTATGTGGCACAAGTGTTAAGAACGTCCGTCCGTCCGTCCGTCACCAACCTTGTAAGTTGTACAACTTTTAAACCATACTAGCTACAGACCTGAAACTTGGTATGTAGCTTCCTTAACATGATGAGTACATGTAGATGCACAACGTTTATTTTGGTTTCTGCTTTGACCCCCGGGTCATGGATTATCTCTCCCTTTTCGACTTAGAAGTTGGCAATTTTGTCTTGTAACTCGTAAAACGTTTAAACTGTAAGACCTGAAACATGGTATCAATGATGAGTAGCGGCGCAAAGATTATTTCGATTTTTGTTTCGACCCTCCCCCCCCCCCCCCGGGTCATGGATTATCTCCCCTTTTGCACTTGGAATTTTGCCTTGTCTATTATCAAAGCGGTATGTGGGACATCCATGTTCTATGAACACATTTTCTAGCTTTCGACTATGATTTATTATATTTACCATAGTACATATATTTAAAATAAAACTTAGCATTGACCGTGTGTGGTTTATATAAATCAGGAGTACAGTGTATGTGAATTATGTAGGTGAACATATGGTTAACATACATACCATGACCCAAGTCAATTACACCTATTGTGAAATACACATGTATATAAAATATACCCAAACATGTTAAAGTGCGGGTAACGCAACCCAGTTATGTGTATGTGGGTGAATTGTCGACCTTCATATTTTGTATATAAAGTGTTTGTTTGTGTCCTTCTCAAATACACCTATTGTGAAATATGCACACAAATGTTAAAATGCGGGCAACCCTACCCAGTTTATGTGTATGTTGGTGTATCGTCGAGCTTGTATTTAAAGATACATACCCACTCAGTAGGCACAAGGTGTTCTTTATAGAAATTAAATAAGTGTATGATTGTGTCACTATTCCACCAGTTGTAAAAATTACGAATGCCCGCTATACAGATATAATCATTTAGTAACATATATTTTACTGATAGTGACTCGCGGTGGTATCAGGCTATTTTCATATGCAAATGAGGCATGAATTTTGTTTAATTATTTATATTAATTAAATGCGTCACCTAAAACAAATATATTTTCGACAGATTATAAAGTACGATCATTGCACATCAAAACATAAATACAGCGAATAAACAGTAATGTCGCAAAAAGCAAACACGGTTATCGGCCGTGATATCACTTTGGAAATTTACGTCTAATATAAAATGTTTACTAATGTCAATCAATACGTGGGGTAATGGTGAATGAATGTTTATTTTACCAAAAAACATTTTGTGCCTACAGAGCGGGCATGTACCTTTAAAGTGTTTGTTTTTGTCAGTGGTTTTCAGTGGGTGGTATGTGGGAGCATGCGATGGGTAATTTAATGATCGGGGTTCATCCTTACCGGAATTCCGACTGGAGACCTGGTTTGGCCCTCACACATCTTCGGCATTTTGTATGTGACAGTTGAATCTGGTTATACCCCTTATGTGAGTATTACGATTATTCGTAATCCTATTCTAGGGGAATGGGCGAAGTGACTTGATGTGGTATTGACCTGGCACCAGGTCAGGTTATTGTAATTTCAGGGCTGAATATATTTTTTTCTCGATGTAAATATTATGTTCTGATTTTGGGATTTTCCCCCCAATGCAAGTTAAATGGGATTGAACCCGTTTGCCCGGCCTTACATGATATTAGCTGCTGATAGGCCGTTAAACACCAATAAACAAACAAAACAAACAAACAGTGGTTTTCAACTGTAATATGTATATTCCTTTAATTTATTAGGCCTCTAATCAAGTTTGAAAGTAAGAACATGGTATAATGACATTTGAAACTGTAGTGTAAACAATGCTATCTATATATACATGTAGTAAATATAAATTCTGCACTGTTTGTTGTGCCTCAAATTATTGTTCTTGTCCTAATTAAAATACAGATAATTCAGGTAATTGAACAGGTGATAAATCAGTGGACTGTGATCTGACAAAACCAGGCTTATTGCAGTTGCAGTTAACATGGTTAAGTAGTGTCTTCTGTTGCAGCAATTTCATGCAAATATCCATTCTGCACAAACATTATCTTCGATTAACCCTTTCAACTTCCCGTGCCTCTCTCTTTATCCCAATGATTGCAAACATTGTAAATACAGACGAACAATAATTAATCTCTGCAGAGTATTTAATCGGACGGAATCTAACGTTTAAATTTGGTCGGATTCAAATACATGTATGCACAGTGATACCGTACTTCACACTCCTCAGTTTTAAATTGTTTCTGTATCGTAAAACTGAATATTTATTCATTTTTAAAAACTTAAAATTGTGGCAGATGATCGAAATGAAAATCTGATGTTTACATGCGAAATGAACCGGTGCATCGGAATATTTTAACCGCACGATGACCCCAATGTATATTCATACCATATCCGTACGGATATATCGTATGTTTGTATAATATCCGTATAGTACGTTTGTATAATGTAAACAAACTGTACTACACGATGATACGGTACAAACATACAAATGTTATATGATCATACGATATGCTCATTAAATATACCAATACTATACGATTACAATATGTATACGATATTAATATATACAAATAGGTAAGGAACAGAAATGCGCTACTGTAGGTGTATATATACGCGTAACGCTAAGTTTTTACCGCAAAAAGCGAAAGAATGATCGCACAAATGGTATCGCGAAAGAATGACCGCACAAACTGGAAAGCGAAAGAATGACCGCACAAACGGTATCGCGAAAGAATGACCGCAAAACGGGACCGCGATTGGACCGCAATTAGACTGCAATTTCAGAGGGGACGAATTGCAATTCAAGGACCGCTGGATTGCAATTCTTGGTAAAGGAATCGCAGGCGGGAGGTGTATATCCAGATCAGAAATGGGCCTTAGTAACTGATTCACGAAACCTGCCCAGATTGTACGGCTATATAAATAATGCAAAAGCAATACTTATTTTGATAAAATTAAATTTTATCAAAATTTAAGAATGAGACTTCTTTTTATTTCGTGAAATTTTGTCAAATATTGATTTTATTTCGTGAAATTTGTTCTCTATGGGAATTCAACATGGGGGAAAAGAGGTGGATAACCTGGAAGAGGAGGTGAAAAACGAAACACTTTGGAAAATATTTCTGAAATCTAGCGAGATAGCTTGGAAATGATCTAAATAAGAAAACAAAAGTTACATTTTGTGTGAAGATGTCTATGGGGAGTTAACATGTGGAAATTGTTTTTTTCGCAATAAAATCAATATTGGACCAAATTTCACGAAATAAAAAGTAGGCTCATTCATAAATTGTGCTCTAATTTAATATAATCGAAAACAATATTGTTTTTGTATTATTTATATAGTCGTAACTAAAATGTGGGCAGGTTTCGTGAAACACACTGTAGGGTATTTGTGCCCACTGTATCTGCTCGACAAATGTCAAGCCCCTGTAGCCTAAACTGAATCTTGTTAGAAGTAGAACGGATGTTTCACTGACTGCATGGCGAACATTGTAGGCCCTGATCAGACTGTGCGAATGCACAGGCTGATCTGGATCTACACTGGTCGCCATTTCGCCAATGAAACACTCGCCATGCTTCGAAAAAGAAATATGGATCGTTATCAGAAGTGTGTTATTTGATCACTAGTTATTTGAAACTTACTTCAAATCTCTGTTTTCGGGAATTCTTGAAACCGTTGCTGGTGTGATTGCCATGGTAACGTTGCCATTCTTTTGTTTGGACCATATCTGGCAATGCAACTTGTGGTCTCCTTCTGCAAAGACGGAGAGTAAAACCAGACTAATACTAACCCGAATTGTATGGCTGTCACGTAAGTCGTAAGTGCTTGCTCAGCAACAGTACTGTGTTTATGTAAGCATTCAAGTGATCGATCATGTTGTATTTGTGAAATAATGTGTATATGTCTGTAATAAATCCTGTGTGTTATGATACGAGGTCGTGTCCGACGAAAGTTAGGAGCCTGGTTCATATATATAGAGTTATACCGATAAAAGCCGAAACACGCCGAATGCCTGTGATCATACGTATAGCCTTTGAAGCCAGCATAGACCCAAATCCGCGCAGTCTGATCAGGGTCTGCGCTAGTTTATATCACAGTCAGTTGAAC
The DNA here is from genome assembly GCA_029237695.1 of Conchocele bisecta. Lineage (NCBI taxonomy): Eukaryota > Metazoa > Mollusca > Bivalvia > Lucinida > Thyasiridae > Conchocele > Conchocele bisecta. Next base: position 90,186,950 of record CM055275.1, on the reverse strand, counting down.
AGATTGTCATTTTGTTGGTGTTATATGGGTATTTTGGTGGATTTGGATATATTTGGGTGGATTTTGTTTGTTTTTGGGTAATTTACATAGTTTTGTGCAATTACTAATGCTCAAACACGACAGACATCGCCAATTATCTACACATTCACCGTTCAGAACTGTCCGGGCCCTTTTGTAAAGTATACTGACAAAATACCCAACTACGTGTAACTCGCGGGAGGTGACGTAAATCGTTGGTAGGTGCGCAACAATACAGCCAAACCACCAGAGATACCGAACTAACTCATAAAACACCGACATATGAACCTTTCTTCAAGAACCTGTGGTTGCTATACGAGAGATGAAAACCCAGCCATGCTTCTAACAACACTGGTACTACAGTCCGCGCTACAGCTTTCACGCAAAAAAACACACCGGTTACAGACATTGGTTTTCCACATTTATTTTCCAATGTGTTATACATAGAAAGTTGTTTGCGCCGGTTACTGGACGAAATTGTGTGTATGCAATATCTTCAATAGCTGAGTGGTTCACTGGCGATGCACTCCGCACCGGCGTAAACTGTTTCACGTAGAAATAGGCGCCTATTTCGATGTGAAACATTTTACGCCGGCGCGGAGTGCATCACCAGTAAACATTTGTTTTTCTAAAGGCTGCAGGGTTGTACACAACAAATGTAAGCTCTCACAAAACAGCTCCGAAACGGTGTCATCGGTGTCAATAAAGAGTGTCACATAACCATTATTTTTCTAACTGCTCGTTTAAATTGAAAAACATTTGATACATGCATGCATCAACATTATTGAATTTGACGTGACATTTATGATGCATTAAAATGACGACATGTCTGTGACCGTTTGAGACATGCCATGTGATTACGTACCTAAGAACAAGTGCGATTTTTCATGAAATGTATTTACAGAAACTGTGATGTTTTCTGTAATTAACGTCATAAGATGACGACATTTTCATCAGCTGTCGGGATCATTTAAGGATAATATCGTAAATTTTGCAAATATTTTTTAAAATATTGACGTTTTTGTTATTGATGAAAAAGTACTTATGAGGCAGCTATTCGCTAGATTGATAATAATATAGACCTCCCTCTATAATTGCCTCGGGTGGGGAAGGAGTCTTCATCGCACGAACGTCATTCATTAGTTACAGAGACATTTAGGAACATTTAGGTCGAAGTGGGACTTACTAGCAGGGCCTTGTGACGTACATTACCTACGTGGTTATTTCTTTTATACTACATATCAGGCTCAGACACTCGAAGTGCTTTGTCTTATTGTATACATTGTACACATGCTTGAATGCGAGTTGGCAAGGTCAATAGATATTCAGATACGTGATACTCTGGGCCACAGGCATTCGGCGTGTTTCGGCGTGTTTCGGCTTTCATCGGTATAACTCTATATATATGTATAACTCTATATATAAATATATATCTACAATAAATCTCTGCCTTTGTGCTTATTTTGTTTACCCCCCCCCCCCCACCCTCCATTCCACCTCATATTATAGGTTTGGAAAGTACAGCAATTGTAAAGATGAATATAGTAGAGGAATATAATATACACAGAGTAATACAGGTATAATATATATTGAGTATATTGAGTAATACAGGTATAATATATATTGAGTAATACAGGTATATATATTGAGTAATACAGGTATAATATATATTGAGTAATACAGGTATAATATATATTGAGTAATACAGGTATAATATATATTGAATAATACAGGTATAACATATATTGAGTAATACAGGTTCAAGCAAAGACCATGCTCTCACGGAACCAGCCTTGTTTTGTTTTATAACCAGTGTGGGGATCGGAACAGATTGTTTATTAGCTCGTCAATACATAATGTTACCAACAACTTGTAAACATTTAACCCTTTCAGTCCTAAATAACTGGAATGGATTATAATATGTTAATTGTCGGTCAATTCCATTCATCACAACATATTTTTCAAATAATCCATTTTATAAAATGTTATTTTTTTAAACAAATATGAAAATTACTTGCAAAGAGTGCAGATCCTGATGATACGGCTCGTCATGAGCCGGCTCGTCTGGATCTACACTGTTTGCAAAACACATATATAGATGGCTGTAGTGTTGAAAGTGTTAACACATGACTTAAACATGTAGATGTACAGTAGGATTGAACTGCACTTTGTGCAGAGTGGGGCTGGTTCAGTTGGATCATGGATAATATGAATGATGCTATATTATCGATTACATGCATTACATATATGATATACTTAACCCTTTGAAACCGAAAGCCCGCTATATCGGTTTACAAAAAACATTGTAGATCCAGATGATGAGGCGGCTCGTAACGAGCCGGATCATCAGGATCTGCACTGTTTGAAAGTAATTTTCATATTTTTGAGAACAACAATTACTCCCTTTTATAAATGGAATAGTCTGAAAATCATTTTGCGATGATTGGATTGATTGCAAAATTAACAAATCGCAGCCCATTACAGTTACTTAGGGTGAAAGGGTTAATCAAACGTTGGCTCTTGCAGCGCTGGAGAGTGACATTGTCGTCTGCGCGTTTATTTTAAAGCATTGCTGTCTTTTTTAAATAACCGTGACGGACAAGTTTTTTATTGCAATTTTAGCTCTTTCTTTAGTGACGATTTTACTGTACTGCTGTCTGTTTTTAATAACACGGGCAAGTTTTTGATAGCTTTTTTAGCTCTCTCTTTAGTGACGATTCTATTGTACCCCTCAACCATGCAGTCTTAAAAAATAATAGGACTTTGATTTCTACCCAGTACTGCAACAGTAAAACGGGGTGAATATCTGTAATTGTATATTTTGTATTTGTACCTGACTATTGTATGTATAATTATGTACAGTTTGTGGGGGATGGCCCCGACCCACCACAAACCTATTACGGGGTAATCAATATTGTCCGACCAAAGTTAGAAGCCTTGTTCATATACATGTATATATAAACTTATACCGATGAAAGCCGATTGTAAATCACTCTTCCAATCGTTACATTAAAGAAATGGGTTTAAATTGCTACCCTCGCGAGAGGTATGGAGCGGGGTAGCATTTTTGTTTATTATATTTACACGGCATTTTCTGATAGTTTCAAAATGTAAATACACAAATATGGCATTAGACTTAACACTAACAGTTTTACGTCAATTTTTCGCAATTCCTGTTGCGAACATCGATGTTGCGAACTTTAACCAATCAACAACATCGCGCGTCTTTACGTGTGTCTAATGTATTGTATTGGAATGTAAACGGAATGGGTCGAATAAGCGTTTCCATTATGAATTTATAGAAGGTGTAAGTATACGAAAAGTAATGCTATTTCTATTGCATAAACAAGGTTCTTGATCACAAGTACTATTTAATATTTTCCTTAATATGCAAGGAATTTTGATGAAATATGGCGCAGCAAACTCGTCTTCATGAGCTGTATTTAGTTGTCCCATGAGTTCGGCACATACTTATGTCGTTTATGAGAAGAACCCATTTCCGTGTCGGTAGCCACGGAAATCGATTCTTAGCAAAAACGACAGAAGTTTGGGCCAAAGTACAGAGACCACCAAATTGACTTAACAAGACGCGTTTGATGCACCATATCTCATCAAAATCCGTTACATAATAAGACAAAAATAATAAGTACTTTGAATCGGAGGGCTTCTGAAAGTTTCAGTTCTTGTTGTTGTTGTTGTAACCACGTGATCATACACCTTGATGAAGCAGCTTTAGGCTATGGGCTACCAGGATCCCCCGTGCACCCCCCCCACAACATTTGTACGCCATGTTTTTTTTGTTCCTTGGGGTATACTAAATACTTTAAAACATGTTAACATCAAAAGTCTTGGGTCCCACATCTATTTTTAGCCAAATATGCAAATTAGGTGCCGCCATTTTTTGGAAAATTAATTTTGCACATATCTTTCTTATTAAAAGTGCTAGAAGAACACTTAAGGTGTCTACATATATGTTTTAATGGTCAAGGAGTTCATTAAACACAATACCCATTTGATTGGATAATTTCCTAGTCATGATTATGCAAATTAGGAGTAAAAAGATAAAAAAAATACATTTTCATTTATAAACTTCGTACTAAATATTTCTAAAAGCTTATATTAATCATTTCTTTTAGAACTGAAGCAGTCTAAGTTATTACACTACATGCCTGCTTTATAATAAAAACATTATATCATGTATTGTGACCTCATATTGCTATGCAAATGAGATTACGGCCATTGCATAAATTTCTCATTTCCAGTCATTTTTGAAAAAAAATTATGTTTCCACATATCTTTCTTATTAATCAAGCTAGAAGAACATTTAAGGTGCCTAGATATATGTTTTCATGGTCAAGGAGTTCATTAAACATAATACCAATTTGATTGGATACCTTCCAAAGTCCTGAATATGCAAATTAGGCATACAATTTACATTGTATCTTAAAAAATAAAACATATTTCTGTATCATGTTTATTTACAAACAAATCTTTGTTTACTCTATATAGTTGGCTCTATTGCCATAAGTTTATGTTCATTAAGTCACACTGCCTAATCACTGTCGTCTGCAACCTCGTCAGAATATACAGGCCCCATCTCACCAGATTCTTCTTCATCTGATGTGTCACAATCCTGTATATTCTCGATGATGTCTATGAGTCGTTGGGATAGAATTGGATCGTTCGTCCACAATGGCTCGATATGTCCATCAGTTTGTATCCAGCCATGGCCATTAGTAGGGTTTGGAACCTCAGGAGTTGCAATGTGTGTCCTCTTTCATATTGCAACTTGATAATTGACCCTCCGTACATGCTGTACCAAGCTGCCTTTACATGGGGGTAGTGACGCAATATCTACATTGTTTGATATGGTTAGCTTTTCAGATGAACCACATTTTGCTTTCAACATGAACACTCTGTGTTCATCAACCTTTGTACATCTGAAATTGCCATACACGGCACAGGTGAAAGCTTCTAATTCCTCAATAGTCTCTTCAGCCATCTCCCAATCATCTCCGACATGAGACAGAACTGAGACGTACTTTGGCATTTTCTGCATTGTTTTTATGGCCTTAGCCTTCCCCAGCTCCTTGAATGCACTAGTACTGTCACATCCTGTATACGCATGCAGTGTCAATAACGCGGTGCAGTATTCCTGTGTGTACCCACGAGCTATTTCGCTCATGTTGATTAATCTTTTTTTGTTTCCAGTTCCTGTGTCGAGCAGAAGAGTGACATTCTCTAGATGCAGAGCATAATGCAATAGTATGAACAAATATCACTATCTGGACTCTTTACCCTTATGTAGTCATATCCATGTTCATTGCCATACATCGCATACAGTATTATCCTCGTATCTGTCTCTTCATGTGTAGATTTCGGACTTTCTATCTCTGTTGAGTTAACATGTCCAGCTTCACACTTCAGTTGATATGCTGTTCCATCGCATATTAATGTAACTTTGCGGTTGTTAATTTTGGAAGCAAATACATCTGAAAAGCTAACCATATCAAACAATGTAGATATTGCGTCACTACCCCCATGAAAAGGCAGCTTGGTACAGCATGTACGGAGGGTCAATTATCAAGTTGCAATATGGAAGAGGGCACACATTGCAACTCCTGAGATTCCAAACCCTACTAATGGCCATGGCTGGATACAAACTGATGGACATATCGAGCCATTGTGGACGAACGATCCAATTCTACCCAAACGACTCGTAGACATCATGGAGAATATACAGGATTGTGACACATCAGATGAAGAAGAATCTGGTGAGATGGGGCCTGTATATTCTGACGAGGTTGCAGACGACAGTGATTAGGCAGTGTGACTTAATGAACACAAAATTATGGCAATAGAGCCAACTATATAGAGTAAACAAAGATTTGTTTGTAAATAAACATGATACAGACATATGTTTTATTTTTTAAGATACAATGTAAATTGTATGCCTAATTTGCATATTCAGGACTTTGGAAGGTATCCAATCAAATTGGTATTATGTTTAATGAACTCCTTGACCATGAAAACATATATCTAGGCACCTTAAATGTTCTTCTAGCTTGATTAATAAGAAAGATATGTGGAAACATAATTTTTTTCTCAAAAATGGCGGGAAATGAGAAATTTATGCAATGGCCGTAATCTCATTTGCATAGCAATATGAGGTCACAATACATGATATAATGTTTCTATTATAAAGCAGACATGTAGTGTAATAACTTAGACTGCTTCAGTTCTAAAAAAAATGATTAATATAAGCTTTTAGAAATATTTAGTACGAAGTTTATAAATCAAAATGTATTTTTTTTATCTTTTTACGCCTAATTTGCAATTTCATGACTTAGGAAATTATCCAATCAAATCGGTATTGTGTTTAATGAACTCCTTGACCATTAAAACATATATGTAGACACCTTAAGTGTTCTTTTAGCACTTTTAATAAGAAAGATATGTGCAAAATTAATTTTCCAAAAAATGGCGGCACCTAATTTGCATATTTGGCTAAAAATAGATGTGGGACCCAAGATTTTTTATGTTAACATTATTTAAAGTATTTAGTATACCCCAAAGAACAAAAAAAACATGGCGTACAAATGTTGTGGGGGGTGCACGGGGGGTCCTGGTAGCCCATAGCCTACTTCACCATCAATGGAAATGTCATTACAATAGCAAATAGTATTACGAAGATTATTTGAAAAGTAATGCGATATTCGGTTTCTCACTCTCAATGGAAAATCATTGACATTTCAAGATTGACGAGTTGATGCTATTGTTTACGAAATTTCAAGACAATTCCATTGATTTACAGTGCCGTTAAACGCCAAGCATGCATGCACGTAGTATCAGGCTTTCTGACGTCATACTTACTTGTTGCTGCACCGACGATTCGTACTTTATCCCCATCGATATAAGCCGAATATACGTAGTTATTTATGTCGTCGGCAACCGGCCGCCATCTTGTTTCAATTGCTTCATTATTTGGGAGTGAAACGTTCGGACATGCCGTATGCTGTATGTGTAGTTTTTCTTCAATGGCATACACTTAATTTGTGACAGAGGATATGAAGTTAAGCCAGGCCGAAAAAAAAAATGTATTTTGGTCCGAACTGTCATTGGGGCGAATTGTGAGATATTGCTCAGTGAGAGATACGGACTTTGTAAAAGATTTTCGGTTAAGCAAAACGTTATACCCTCCTAGCTGTGTTAATCGTACCGACGTTGGTCAATAAGTGTGGCGATGAATATAAAATGCAGCCAGATACTAGAAACATGAATATCCGTGTTTCTAGTTCCATGTTGTAGACAATAGTATATAGCAGAATAGCTCGTGACATCGCGTCAAGGAACTTGTATTGGTCTAGGTGGAACCACATAGAATTCCCCGTTTGAATATACAAGGTGTATGATCACGTTGTGCTAACAACAACAAGAAGTACCGATTCATAGTTCGTATTATTTTATAGTGTCAGTAGTATAGAGGGTGGACGCAGACTATCCATCTGAAGCTGAAGCTGAACTGATGACGTCATCCAATTTTGGCGGGAAAATTGGATGACGTCATCAGTTCAGCTTCAGATGGATAGTCTGCGTCCGCCCTCTATACTACTAGTGTCCTTATTACGTAACGGATTTTGATGAAATATGGCGCATCAAACGCGTCTCGTTAAGCTGCATTTGCTGTCTCCGACACGGAAATCGATTCTTCGCAAAAACAACATAAGTCAGTGCCAAACTCCCTAGACCACCAAAATGCAGCTCATGAAGATGCGTTTGCTGCGCCATATTTCATAAAAATCCGTTACCTTTTAAGGAAAATATCAAATAATACTTACTTTGGAGTGGGCGTGATTTCAACACTTTCATCCATTGTTGTTGTTGTTTAACCACGTGATCATGCACCTTGATATACGTCCAGAGCGATTTTCACCTTGTACCACCTTATACTATAAACACGAATATTCGTGCTTCTAGTATTGAGATGCACAGTGTTAATTTGTAACTTTAAAATTGCGGTACCGTTACTTTGACAATATAGAATAAGACACGCTACCGCCTGCACTAATCTTGCCAACAAGTGTCAATTTCAGTATTCCAAAATACAAGTATGTTGAAATAAGGCTATACAATAACTGTTCACTGTTAAGCGTACACCCAGGTGACCAATACCTACCTACATATCCGGTAAAAACAAACAAGGCCTTGAAAAAAGACGAAGGTAAATTTATTTTAAAAACAATTTGGTTTCAGCCAGAAAAGTTTAGTAAAAAGAGGAAAATACTCTTATTAAACTTATTAAGTGGACATTCATGAACGGATTCAATACTTGAACAAGCTCCACAATCAGTTTTCAAATTACTTCACCAGTAAATAGTGTAAAATAGCATACACATTGTGTTTTTCACAGAACCACTTTCAAAACCTACCCGTACGCGGACGCTTAACAGAGAAAGGACTTGCTATAGCCTAAAGAAGTTGACACATATTGGCTCAGGCAATCAGATTGCTTGATTGCGAGTTGGCATTGCCAATATATGTTCAGAGACGTATATGATTTGAGCAAGATTAACGCCGGTGGCTGTGTAGTAGAAACACGAATAACAAGCTTGGATAGTGTCTCCAGTATTCGGCAAGGCGAATTAACGCAGATACTACTGCCTGCTTCATGTTTTGCTGCCGACTACCATTTGGCTATTAAATATATAAATGTAAGTACTTTTTCATCAATAAAAGTCACCCTCCCGAAAAAAAATAATTTGATGAATTTCCATTAACTAGTGATTTTATTGCGAAAAAACGATTTTCCTATGGGAATTTAACATGGGGGCTAAACATAGATTTTTAAAAATATACATGCATTTTTTATGTGGATCGATTTTCAAAATCTAATTTGTTTTCTTAGTGACATCATTTCCAAGCTATCTAACTAGGTTTCGGACAACATTTTTTGATTTGTTAACACCTCACACAGCTCCTCCTCATGTTCCCCCATGTTGAATTCCCATAGGAAATTATTGTTTTCGCAATAAAATCAATATTTGATGGCATTTTATCAAATAAAAAATTGAGAGGGTGACTTTAATGATCTGGATGAAAAAATACTTACATTTAAATATGTTTAAGATTGAATATGTTTAATAACCAAAAGTTCGTGGAACTCGGCAGAAAACGTGGAACAGACAGTAGTGTACCCATTGTGGACTCGGTCATTATATGGCGAGTCTCGTTTCCAGTCTTCGAAAACGTAAACATTGTCACATCGCTGACTATACGGTCATATATTGAGATTACTGATACGTTGCCATGGTAACCGTCTCTAAATATCTTCACCGCATACATAAGTATGCAACAAACGACACCAGCTCCAAGGAAACAAACGCGTGTCTTCAAATGCATCATACATGTAGCTAGATCTACTGCATTAGTCTGTAAACAAAACAAAAAACATTTTAACACTTGACGTGCTGATTCATATTTACTTTATATTATATACCTACCCATGAAATACATAGTTATACGATGTAAATAAAAGTCATATGTTCTCATCAATGAAATAAACAACTTCCGGTTAAAAGACAACTACTTCCGCTATCTATATTCATAACGCGCATCGGCAGTATACAGTATACGGTCTAACAAAACTGCTAACTTCCATGGAGCGGTATGTAATAAATAGAATATTCATATGTTTGCAACGAATATGTTAGGCACGAGTAACATATGGACATTTCACACCACTCGATGAACATACATGTCATATTTGTTGCAAAACTATGAATATCCTCTATATAATTAAACAATATTTGGTAAGTAATAATGTTTCAGTTAAATACACTTGAAAGTCAATCAGGCCAAATATAATAACAACAAATATTGGAATTTAAAAGTAAATTAATTGTACTAGCCTAGTTTCTGTACATATCTGAGACCCAGGCAACTTGCGTTTTTAAATCAGTTTTAAATTTCGAGAAATTACTTTTGTCCACCTACCGTATCGAAAGTTAAAACTCCATAGACTTACATGTATTTCCATATTTACTCTCAAATATGTAGCTCTGTACATACTTTACCAATTAATTAAATATAAAGTGTTTGAAAGAAATTAGATTTATGCAGAATATGAATGTTTAGGTTACTGATTATCGCAAGCAGTTCAATAGATACATGTTTTTAAATATGGCCTAATTATGTTACGTCACATTTTGAGCGACGTCACCATTGAAGTCAATGGGAACAGCATTTCAAAAAAAAATCCAATATGTTTAACTACATGCATCTTGTAAACTACTTTGAATATTGTATATACATATGAATCAAATTCTGCGCAACTCTATTAGCTAATCAATGCATTTTACTTCATTCAAATATGTACAGTATATTTGAAGTAACATGTTAACAAGCACAGTTATAAATACATGTAAGTCTATGGGATTTCAATAGGTGGGAAACTACTTCTGTCCAACATCTGTAGTACGGACGATTGCAAGAGTTATCGTTCGCAACTAGTATATATGAGATTGTGACTGTAAAAATGGGGCTTATGTGATTTGTAACTACTGTCTGTTCCACATTTATCTGCCGACGAACGTTTGGCTATCAAACACATTAAATCTAAATAATATTTAAATGTAAGTACTTTTTCATCAATAGCAAAAGTCAACCTCCAGAAAAAAATATTATTTGGATCTTATTGTGAAAAAAAATTGTTTTTGTTTATGGACCGATTTTCAAAATTTATCTTTTGTTTTCTTAGTTACATAATTTCCCAGCTAACTAACCAGGTTTCGGAGTTAATATCCAAATGTTTTCGTGTTTCGATCCTCCTGTAGCCTATTTCAACAACATTGCAAAGTATACTTATCTAGCAAAGTATACCCCCTTATCTAGCAAAGTATACTTTGAGGGAGACATTTTCAATTTAAGGATCCATTTATTAATTTTTATTATACTAAATTTATTACATTATCACAGCCAATTTGGCTATGATAATGTAATAAAATCAGTATAATAATTCTGCATACTTGTAATCAAATATGTGCAGTGGTTAATTCTATATGAAATAATGCATTTTTGGAAAAATAAATAATTAATAATGCTAGATAAGTATACTTCTTAACTTTGATGAAATTGGCTACTGCTCACCTTCCTCCTCCTTTTTGCCCCACGTTAAATTCCCATATGCTGATCAGACTTTTGGATCTACCATGCCGTGAATGTTGCATTTAAGCTTGAACCCCACTTTGTATAGAGGATATGGGGTTCAGTCATAGCGATTTTGCCATCACCCCATGTGGTGAGTCTGGAGGATTTTTCTGAGATACCAGATGTATTGATTTCAACTTCAAAGAAGTTACTGATAGCAATCTGAGGTAATTAAGGACTGGCAACTCAGCCTATTTTCTAAAAAATAACAAAAAAATCGACGAATCTAAAAATAGTTATCATACATGTATTTGTATGAAAAAATAGGCAATGGCATTTTTTTAAATTTTGAAATTCGTCCATAAATGAGCAAATTAAATTAATTAATTTAATTAATTTGGTTCTAGTGCATTGCATGCAATGCCATGCATATGCGTAGGAATACACATAGACTATTACACAAAGGAAATAGTCATACAAGTTTCATAAAAATGATATACTTCAATACATGGGCTCATGGATGTACGTACATTTGTATATTTAGTTAATTTGTTATTCAATTGCACTTTATGCCCCATAAGATAAAACACACTGTGGAAGCGGAACTATTTTTCCTACGCAACACCTTTCCACCCATGTGTGATTTGGTGCTGACTTTGCAGAGCTTTGTTCCTGTAAACACGTGTTCATTTCTCATTCATTTCCAAATGACTTGCATGCATAGATAGGTGTTTTTTTTATAAGCGAAATGGACTCGCATGGACTATTTTATGTTTATTTATAGATGTCCATTCATCAGTATAGGTGTGTTTTTAAAAAATCAGAAGAAAAAAAAATCCCAGCAATTATCAAAATTATCACAAACAACGCAGATCCTAATGAGCCAACTCGTTACGAGCCGGCACATCTGGTTCTACTCTGTTTGTGAACACAGATATACGACTGTAGGACATAATCCCCCCTGGACATAATCCCCCCTGCTTATTTTGACCAGGGAGGACAAAATACCCCCGGACATAATCCCCCGCCCCCTGGACATAATCCCTACCCCGGACATAATCCCATCGGACATAATCCCCCCTGCAGGATTTAATAAAGCACATAAGTTGTGTCTAGTTTTATGTCTTTATTAACGTGCATAATAATTTGTTTACGAAACATTTACACATATGCCGAACCCCATGTTTTATTATATCAACCTAAAATCAGGCTACAAGCCTACAATATATATTACAAAGAAAGTAGTTAATTTGTTGTCTTATCTTTACTAATAGCCCATACATGTACCTGACATAAAGCACATTTATATATAAGGCATTTTATTTATACACCAGTGACAGATGGAAAACGGGTCCCACGTCCAGCTAAAATCTGATACTCTCGCCAAAGGTAATTGTTATATGATTATCCAAATTAAACAAATACTTTTAGATACATCAACCTAAATCCACTATTCTATATCTCTTATGATTTATGCAGGGGGGGGGGGGATTATGTCCGGGGGGGATTTTGTCAGGGGGGGGGGATTATGTCAACCCTGGTAAAAAAAAAACAGGGGGGATTATGTCCGGGGGGATTATGCCTGTACACCCAGATATACAGGTCTGTAGTGTTGAGAGGGTTAGGAAATTGGACCCGATTTTTATTACATATAAACTAAACAAAGAACTGGCATCTTTGTGAAGTTTGATGTGTATGCTAGTTTTCCCATTGCCAAATGGTCAAACTATGAATCTGGCTTATCGTATAGAATCGGAATGGATAACTTGCTATATCTGACCTGACCTTACACATGTAGCTAAATGGTGTTATTACACAATGCCACTATCAGTGGCCAGATGGTCTCTTGAGATGTGTATATACAAGGAAAGTAGTCCCTGAAAAGTGGTTGCTGGGTGTTGGGTAATAAATCAGTGGTCAGTGGTTTTGCTGCAGTCTTTATCTCTTAATGGTCAGTTTTATAGCCTCACACAGTAGGTGGTCACTGTGGCGAAAAGCTGTTGGATTCTATGGAATTATTTTAAATGGAAAAATCACATCATGACTGGTGGCAAAACCTATTTGCCTCATTTCTCCAGTCACAACCACATATAACAGTGTCTGGAGAAAGTGTGCGTATGAGTAACACATATGATATTTCGACCAGTATAGTCCCTGATCAGCATGCGCACCCGCGCGCATGCTAATCAGGCTCTACACTGTTCGTCATTCAGTCAATGAAAATCCAATGAAGTTATGCGTCAAACAAATAATAAACTATAACGTCTCTAAATCTCGGATACACAGGAAACCCCAGCTTGTATAATGAGTTTCAATATCAGTTCAGTATCTGTATGTTTTTTTTACGAATAAAAATCACAGGCATGTGTTCGTGAGTGCTCATATTTTCAAGATGCTAAGGATTGAATAGTCTGTTAAGCTAACAGAAGATTTCAGCAACCGGGCCCTGATTTACAGCGGAATCTCTCTATACTGGACACAATGGGACTTCCCATGGTGACTGGCTTATATAGAATAGTAGGTTAGTGCCGTGAATGGGAAAACATATCTGGCAAGGCTCAGGAAACGGGATGGGCGAGGCTCTGCCGATCACATCCTGTTTCCGTGCCGCACCAGATATTTGTTTCCATTCACGGCACTAACCTACTATTCTATTTATCCCGTCAACACATAACAATGGCTTTAAAATGCAAAAATAGTATTGACTGGATATCAAAAATGTTTCACGGCACAGTGTTTCACGGCACATACGCACTTTGTTGACGGGATAAAAAGAGATTCCAATGTAATATATAAATCTGCGAATGCGTGGTAGTAAACAAAAATCAATACTTGCAACAGTTGCTATAAGCCCCAGTTCCACAGGTGCAACCACTTATATCGGGATAAAACGAAAACGTAAAATGAACAAATGCCATAAATCTCACGCAGAACTACACAAATACTATAATTGTTTTATTATATGACCCGTACCACGAATATTCATAAGATCGGGAAGTCACTAACAGTGTAAACACAGTGTCAATTACATGTGTCAGCTTTACGCATGCGCTCTAAGGAAGTGAACAATAGGTTTGGTTTACATGAATAAACACATTTCAAACCGGTATCGCTTATTTGTATGGTGTACGAACGGGGTGAAAACTAAATGTTCAGATGCAGCTATAACAATATGCAGGTGCACCTATACAAATACAGCTGTAAACACCTTTAAAAATCATGAAAATACAATTTAGTTTTGTCAAAACAAAACTTACAGGTGCAGCTACAAAATATGCAGGTGCACCTGCATTTCTTACAGCTGAACCTGTAAATGTATAGCTGCACCTGTAAAAATACAGCTGCAGCTATGCATTTACAGCTGCAGCTATACAATTTACAGGTTCATCTATACATTTACAGGTCTATACATTTACAGGTGCAGCTGTAAAAATGCAGGTGCACCTGCATATTTTTATAGCTGCACCTGTAAATTGTGTTTTGACCCGTTCGTACACCATATGGTGTACGAACAGGGTCAAAACTAAATTGTATTTGTACAGGTGCAGCTGTATTTGTACAGCTGCACCTGTATATTTACAGGTGCACCTGTATATTTTTATACCTGCACCTGTAACTTTAGTTTTCACCCCGTTCGTACACCATATATTCGCGTAAACAAACCGTTCAGAGGTCTACATTCAATTTGTAGATAATCACGTGGCCGTGTTTCGTTCAATGAAGAATGACTGAAAGACGTAGTCATATATTAAATACCAGTGTTGACTTACATGTACGTAATACGATATGTATTCAACACGTTTATTGATTTCGTAAGAAACGAGACTATGGAAACCGGTCAGTCAACGAGTTTATTAAATAAATAGCATATCACATCATCACATACGTTAGGTTACATTTATTGCATAATCACAACACCATACACTGAAGTTGTACTGATCACAGACATGTTTTATGTAGCGAGCTCATTTGCATATAATGCACACTAGTTTATTATGATTGTATTACACTGTGTTAATATACTTTGTTAATATATTACACTGTGCAGGGGCTCCGGAAGCATCATAACATTGGTCGGGCGAATCTCGTGGGTGCCCCCAGTGCCCACCCACAATGTATGTTGTTACCACTCGGTTGAACCGTCTCGTCGCCACAACCGCCAGCGCTAATCTTGCCCAGATGTCAACGTTTCTGAACATCTATTGGCAATCTCAACTCGCAATCAAAACATTTGATTGGCTGAGTCTGAGATGTAGCATGTGCTTATTCTCAGCCAAACAAGCTGCTTCACTTCAAGCACACTATTCAAGCATATTGAAAAACATTGACATTATTGGCAAGATTAACGCAGACTGTGGAATAGCACATTATCATGCCCATGCAACAAAGGGTTACATGGGCGGCATACGGGAACGTTTTCAATAACAAAATAAATAGCACAAAAAAAGCAAACAAACCATTTATATCAATTAAAAATGAAAATGCGATCAAGCTGTTGGAACTAGCTAATTGTTATGGCGTAAGACCCGTGTTTTTAAAACGTTCAACCCGCAAAATATGTGCTGCTACCGACATATGCTCATTTGTATAAAAGCTGGAATGTGGAAGTCGGTTGTATAATTCTTCGCTAGCGCCCGAATAAAAATATTAGGTAATCAATACAAATTCAAATGATGATGATGTGCAATACAAATAATATACAAGCTGTGTTGATTTAATATGATATTTATTAAACTCATTGACTGAAACTCGAAAAGTCGGCAACTCGGAAACTCGAAATCAGGAAAGTTAAAACTCGTTTAACCCTTAGACTGCTACTCGCAACAATAGTCGTCTGCTGTTTTTTTTAATATATCTTGCCTTATTTCTCAATAAAAACATGTTTTGACAGCGCTTCAGAATCATTTCCAATGGAAATGATTCTGAAATGCTGTCAAAGCATGTTGTAAATTGTTCTAAAGTGCTGCCAAAGCATGTTTTTCATGATAAAAATGGAAAATAGAAAATAACAGTAGACAAAAAAACCAACATCGGGCGTAGCATGTTAAAACAAATAATTAAAATGCTACTTACATGATCAAGTGTGGCCTACCAATTGCGTAATAATGTACAATTGTATTCAAGTTGGATGAGTATTGTAATATAACTACATGTAATCACGTGAGCTTCTTTTGTTCGTTAGACGTGTGTATGGGAAAAATGAGGTTTTACATGTTTAAGAATAAAATGGTCGCTGTATGTTACAGCTATCTTATTTGTTTTGTCGTCTGCTGTTTATTTTCTATTTTCCATGTTTATCATCAAAAACATGTTTTAACAACACTTTATAATAATTTACAACATGCTTTGACAGCATTTGAGAATAATTTCCATTGAAAATGATTCTGAAGTGCTGTCAAAGCATGTTTTTAGTGAGAAATAAGGCATGATATAAAAGCAACATCAGACGACAATTGTTGTGAGTAGCAGTCTAAGGGTTAAAGTGTACCGAGCCCCGCAGGGGACGTATCATTCTATTTGTATTAATTCGTTCCCACGAAGTAACAATTCGTTCCCTCAATTTAACTAATTGCTATATCGTGGGAACGAATTGCTAATTTGTGGGAATGATAATTATTAATTCGTGGAAACGAATTGTTAATTTGAGGGAACGAATTGTTAAATTGAAGGAACGAATTGATATCCAAGTTGTGGTTTTTCATTTCATGCACAGTAAACGACCATACATAAACATAAACCAATTGCACCATTTTATTTGACAATGTGGCGTCTTGATAAATGATAACTGTATTTGGCATAATAAATGCAAGAAGGCATTCAGCTACTGTGAAACTTCTCTCATCGGACAACCTGGGAGGTCTCGATAAACGATAACTGTATTTGGCATAATAAATGCAAGAAGGCATTCAGCGACTGTGAAACCTCTCTAACCGAACACCCTGGTAGCAACAAAAAATAACAAAATCCGCCTTCAAATGTTATCAAATAAAACGGTGAATTCGCTTGATATAACATTTGCAGGGTATAAAACGAAACCCCACATACAGTCAAACCTCTCTAAACCGGACACCCTGGGAGGTCCCCATGGTGTCCGGTTTAGAGAGGTTTCTACCTCCCAGGGTGTCCGGTTTAGAGAGGTTTCTCTGTAAATCCAGCAGATGACCATTCTTAGACATGTGTGTGTGTCATGCGATCATGAACAGGCATTGTAACATATAGTATGTTTCGCGAAAGCTGCAAAAATGTTGCGGCCATAAAACAATTCAAAAACAATATTTGTTTCGATAGTATTAAGTAGTATAGAGGGAGTCAAAATGATAACAGCAACCATTATGCTGTTATTGAGAGGTGTTGTAACTTCCACCACCAACAAAAAGTTGGTGGTGGTATTTGAATGAGAAAGTGGTCTTGTAGTCCCAATTATATTGGAGATTGGGATATTAAAATGTGTCCCCGATTTGCAAGGGTTTCAACTACCATGTTTCAACTACCCACCTATCGGAGCTCCAAATACTAGTGTAAAATCCGTCCCAAAAGTATGGAGGTTTTCGGCTACCTTGTTTCAGCTACCCAACGAAATAGCAGAAATCGCACTAGCCCCGACGAAATATGCGCCTTCTATAGGTGTTTTGGAGAAAATAATCATTTTCTCCCAAGAGTGAGCTAAAATGATAACACCAACCTACACACCACTCCTACGCTCCATATACAGTCCCACACCTCTCGAATTTGTGTATAAACTGAATAGACAAAAAGTGCGGACCACCTATAGAATACAGAGCCAAGTTAGACAACTGTGTATTTCTAAAACGGGTCGTCCTTGTCAGAGTTGTCTCTCTTATATCAATCATTTCCACCAACAAAAGTTAGGTTTATATACGAGAAATAAACACAGTTAAGTGTCGGGACGCCGGCAATAATATCTCAGCGCTGAGACAGGTTTCGCCACATGTATTTCACTCTGGCTGCTCTACGCATTCTAGCGGATGGAGGTAATGAGGAGGAGGAGTCCGCGGTAACAGTCCAATGATGGGGTGGAGGAGATGTGAGTGTGACACATCCCACTAAGCCTAAGAAAGTGAAGAGAAGAGATTTAAAGCGAAGGCTTAGTGGGATGGGCCCAGAAGGGTTTTGCTGGCGCGGGTTCGAGCCTCGGTGGGACCTAAAACTTTCTTTTTTTTAAATTGTTTAAATTGTTTATTATTATTAATAAATTGTTTACTGCACCAATATAATTAATTTTATAATTTTAAGAAAATTTTTGAATTTATTTTTTTAAAAATTATTTACTAAAATATCACAATTTCCAGGATGGTGGTGCTGTAAAATTTCCTCCGACTTTATCTCCAAGTTTTACCCTCAATTTATCCCAATCAGTACTCTCAATCTTGGGCATGGTGGCGCGCGCTTTGATTCTAATATCATTTTTTAATTCTTCACATCTCCTCATTTCTTCCACAACGGATTCAAACTCTAAATTTGATATTTCATTATCGGCCAACTCTTTGGACACTATAAGGTCGATGCTATTTTTCTTAGACCTAGCGAGAACGGATATTCTATCATGTTTTCTAAATTTGTTCTCTAGTTTTCGACCAGCCACCCTAATTAACATACAAAGTATTCCAGATACAACTGTAATTCCACTCAAAACCCCAGCAATTGGAACTGTTACAATTGTAGATACCGTTGCGGCAGTCCCCGCACCACTCATTACAGATAAACTTGACAGAACCGTACTAGATGCCTCTGCTAAATTTGCAACGCGCTTATATTTTTTAGCGATTCTTTTTCTATTTTTGCATTCGCTAACTAAACTATCCTGCATAACAACGATATTATCCAACCTAAAATCTAAACATCTTTCGCGAATTGGATACAGTGTTGATGGATTGGTATTGACAATTGGATACAGTGTTGATGGATTGGTATTGACAATTGGAAGCGGTGATTCGTTCATGATTACAAATCAAGTTCAATTAACAATGTTACAACAGTGGAAGAACTCGCTGGGTCAGCGATTTTCGTAACAAAGTTAATAATACTACCTTCGGAAAGTCTAATTGTATCGTCACCGGCGAACAAAACCACCGATGAAATATCTCCAGCGAGTTTATTGACTCCAACCCCCCGTTCTTCCCCATCCACTACAAGATTTATCACGACCGCGCCCACAGATTTACCATTAGCATTAACCAAGCAGACAGCCATTCGGAGAAGTGTACCTGTAGCTGGCATGGCGTAGCCCCCATATTTATTGCTCGCTTTGGCACCGAACGAATATTCATAGATCCCCAGTAAATGGGCCCCGCTTCTCAGCCCAAACTGTGATGACACGTTTTTGCGTTTTCATTGTTTTCAACAGTCCGGCAAGCCCCCCGACAGAGGTATGGGCCTCAGCACGAATCTTTTCAGAGGTCTCCTCAAGCGCTTTGGTCGCGGCTCTACGAACACGTTTCAGTTTTTCAGAAACTTCGGCTATTTGTCCACCTAGTTCAGTAAGTGCCGCTTCTCTGATGAGAGAGTCCTCTGAGCGCAACACCCCATAAGCCTCCGTAATGGTCGCCTGGTGGTTCTTCTAGGGCTTTTTCAACACCCAACCGGGCCTCTTTTTGAAATTCAGTTATTTTTCCGTCTAGTTCAGAACGGATATTCTATCATGTTTTCTACATTTGTTCTCGAGTTTTCGACCAGCCACCCTAATTAACATACAAAGTATTCCAGATACAACTGTAATTCCACTCAAAACCCCAGCAATTGGAACTGTTACAATTGTAGATAGCGTTGCGGCAGTCCCCGCACCACTCATTACAGATAAACTTGACAGAACCGTACTAGATGCCTCTGCTAAATTTGCAACGCGCTTATATTTTTTAGCGATTTTTTTTCTATTTTTACATTCGCTAACTGAACTATCCTGCATAACGACGATATTATCCAACCTAAAATCTAAACATCTTTCACGAATTGGATACAGTGTTGATGGATTGGTATTGGAATCTTTTCAGAGGTCTCCTCAAGCGCTTTGGTCGCGGCTCTACGAACACGTTTCAGTTTTTCAGAAACTTCGGCTATTTGTCCACCTAGTTCAGTAAGTGCCGCTTCTCTGATGAGAGAGTCCTCTGAGCGCAACACCCCATAAGCCTCCGTAATGGTCGCCTGGTGGTTCTTCTAGGGCTTTTTCAACACCCAACCGGGCCTCCTTTTGAAATTCAGTTATTTTTCCGTCTAGTTCAGCAACCGCCGCTTCTCTGATGAGAGAGTCCTCTGAGCGCAACACCCCATAAGCCTCCGTAATGGTCGCCTGGTGGTCTTCTAGGGCTTTTTCAACACCCAACCGGGCCTCCTTTTGAAATTCAGTTATTTTTCCGTCTAGTTCAGCAACCGCCGCTTCTCTGATGAGAGAGTCTTCTAAGTGCAACACCCGATAAGCCTCCGCAAGGGCCGCCTTGTGGTCTTCTCGGACTTTATCAATATCCGTTCGGACTCCCTCAACCTCCAACCGGGCCTCTTACCGAAATTCTGTTATTTTTGCGTCTAGTTCAGTAAGTGCTGCTTCTCTGTTGAGAGAGTCTTCTAAGCGAAACACCATATAAGCCTCCATAAGGGCCGCCTGGTGGTCTTCTTTGAGTCCCTCAACCCCAACCAGGTCTCTTTTTGAAATTCTGTTATTTTTTCGTCTAGTTTAGAAAGTGATGCTTCTCTGATGAGAGAGTCCTCTGAGCGCAACACCCTATACGCCTCCGTAAGGGCCGCCTGGTGGTCTTCTCGGGCTCCCTCAATCCCCAACCGGGCCTCTTTTCGAAATTTGGTTATTTTTTCACCTAGTTCAGTACCCGTTCGGACTCTCTCAATTTTCGCCCGGGCCTCTTCCCCAACTTGTGCAGTCGCCGTTAGCACTTCTACTCTAACATCTGCTATACTCCTGTGAATCCCGTTTGTGGCCTTCGATATAGTTTTATTGATCAGGGCCTTGGTTTTTCCGGTAGTTAAAAAGTCACTCTCTGTCGGGACGAATCCCCCTTCTGCTGGTTCCAAATTCTTTGAATCTGTCACCCAATCCCGATTGCAATTGGAAGAACTACCTGGTCCGTATATACTCATTTTCAATAATATTGATAATTCTATTGCGAACATGCGTTTAATTAATTGGAAATTGGAAATTTCGAGAACGACCGAAATCGGGTAATAGTTATTCAACTTTCTCGCTTGATCATCGAGAATAGAGACCGTACATTCGTGGATATGTCCCGATTCCAAAACTTTCATCTCGGGGCATGGGAAGTCTAAGGTCACCGTATCGCCAAAGAAACAGTCGCTGGCTTGCACGGTTTTCAGTAATGTGCTGGGGGATCCGTCTACCGTGTTGTACGATGTGTTCACCCGATCCAGGTGCACCCTGAGAGATTTCGTGAAGGCGAAGTCCAGCGGGTTATCACCGACGTACTCACCCGGGGTAAACACTCCTTTATTTGCGGAGTATGTCTCTCTAAAACCGAGTTGAATACCCAACCCAGGGAGACCACTACCTTATTATCAGGGCTGATGGTCATTGTTGCGAGCCCGGTTGCCTTCGATACTGTTAGGTTGATTATACCGTCAAGCTCTGAGTTGACACAATCTTTGAGCTGTCTTATTCCCCACAGTCCATGAGGCAGCTTTACACCGAATTATTGTTCATCCTTCACATAGTAAAACCATTCACTCTTTCCCACATTCTGCCATCCAACCGTGAAGGTGATTGCTCTGAGGCCCACCCGGCGTTTTCCGCAGCAGTTGTCGATTGACTTCTGAAGTTCACAACTCTCTTTTTGAACATTAGTGATAGTAGCAAACATAATAATATCTTTCAATGGATACCAAGGCATTTAGCTTTAATTAAAATGCAAAGTACGCGGTCGGTGGGGTATATGACACTAAGGCTCCCCGGCTGGTGCACCCCACTATCCAAGTTAGTGGTGGAAAAGGCTTTCAAACCAACTTTCCCGACATCTTTGAACATTATAGGCTGCCCTAGATTACTAGCATGGAGGCCATGAATGGGTGGAAAGCAACACCGATGCTGTTTTGGCAGAATCAGCTCAACTTCGCCGTACGGTGCGCAACAGCCGGATGCGGGGTTTCCTCTCAGGACCATCTGGCCGCGGAGGATACCTTCTTGAGGGCCGTTTACATTTTTCACGCGTATTACACTATTAGGAGGATTCGCTCTGCCGCAGGACGACGGCTGGAATCACATTTTCAACGCATACGACCGTAGGGCGTTCGAAAGAATTTGTAACTAATTTAGGGCCCCAAAAGACGCGGACTGGCACCAGAAAGAGTCCTGGTACACTTTTGGTTTAGGTGACGTTTACATAACGGGTATGGGATTTCTGACGCACCCAAAGGATCCACCACCACCACTAAAACTAAATAATACCGAATTCGTGCCACCAGTACCATGGTCTTTCAAATCGGCCCACGTCGATTTCATTCAGCAACCTGCGTGGGTAAATACCGCGTGGGGATCATTTATGTTAGATAAGGGTCTGGGGTTCACGGAGGCCGGGGTTATTCGTCTCAACGACTCCATTCGCACATACGTCTGGGCCATCCTCGGCGCACAGTCGCAAGTGCGCAGTTCTATAATAGGAACCGGGACGGCGTTCGATAGTCAGAAACAGTTCTTGGCAAATGTCGAGGACGCAATAAACAAACCGGTGGACCTCCCGGCGGCGATCCAGCGGTATCAAGACGTTTTGCAGTATGCCGGCACCCCAGTAGACTATGTATTTGGAATAGGTGTGTATATGAACGCGGATATCATCAAGCGCACCGCGCATGGAACTGAATTCATAAAACCGCAAGCACCCACCCCAGTACAAAGCACCTCATCAAGTTCCCCCAATTCACGAATTAGAATAGGAGCGGGAACTAGTGTCACAGCAAGTTCCACCGTTGTTCCAACGGCTGCAATAGGACTTGATGCAACCGCAAGTTCCTTCCGAACTACAACCCACGAGGAGGAAAAATTAGGGCTCGTCGTCGACCTCGTGGCGATCGGACTATTTGCGCTTTGGTTTTAGGAACTCTCGGGCGGAGAATAGTAGGAGAACGGCGATCGCCACGATTAAGGCCCAAGCATTCTCGGCGAGCCATCAGGCCGTTTTTGATAATATAGATAGCAAGAAGGAGACGAGACCCCCGATCAACCCAGGCAGCGCGGCAGCCGCCATACCGGCTAATTTAGCCAGGAGACTGGCGAGGGCTTTTAGTTGTTTTTTAACCCACTCCTTGGCTCCACCGGATGGCGCGGGTGCTGGCGCGGGTGGTGGAGTGGGTGCAGTCGCACCGCCAGTGAAAGCTAGAACTATAGTAGATATAGTCATACCGAGAGTCGCAAGGATGCTTGCTATCGTGATGCCGTGCTCTCTGAACAGAGTGCGAAGACGCTCACCGAGTGTCGTGTCCTCGTGCAGAACCCTCGAGATTGTTTCGAGGAACCGACTTGTTTGGGTGCTGAGAGCCTCACGGTTAGTCGAGGCAGCCTC
The DNA here is from genome assembly GCA_029237695.1 of Conchocele bisecta. Classification (NCBI taxonomy): domain Eukaryota; kingdom Metazoa; phylum Mollusca; class Bivalvia; order Lucinida; family Thyasiridae; genus Conchocele; species Conchocele bisecta. The sequence continues at coordinate 90,163,254 of CM055275.1, read as the reverse complement.
CAAACGAGCTGCTCTTTCATCCCGCAACGACTGCAGGCGTTCGGTGATCCGCTCGGTAGATTCTCTATCGCCACGGGCTTCCTCCAGTTTTCTTTCTTCTAGCGTGATATGTTTATCCAGCTCCGTGAGTTTGGCGAGGTTATGGACCAGTTCGCCCCGGATCGTTTGCATAGCCTTATCGAGTCCCCGGAGTTCGCGAAGAGGGGGGTCATCCATCGTGCTGTCTAACTCGCTGAACGTGGTTTCAATTGTGTTAATAACGTCGGTGGCTACACGAGTGAGCTCGCTGAGCTCGACTGTTTCTATCGCGGCGGCCGTCTTCACCAGAGTTTCGTCGGTAGACTGTAGGGCCGCTACAGTGCGTGCCGGCATAATAGTTTTACCACGCGCCCAATCTACGAATCCTAGTTCGTTCTTTATGATTTCGCCACCGCCCCGGGTTCCAGCAATTCTGTTCAGCGATAGGGGTTTTCCGGTATTCATGTTGAAGATTTGGGTATTTGATGCTTTTAGTCGCAATCTACCACGCAGATCCAATTCGAACTTGGAGTAGTCGCGGCCGACAGATGGGACCACACCGTTTTCTGCCAAACTGTTGTAGTAGTCGTTTACAGCTCCCTCGAGTAGTTCCCGACGTTAACTAGTGGTGCTGGTAGCGCCACCTATTTCCTCGCCGGCTGAAGTTCCTGGAATCTCCATGAAGGTCGTTTCGTTATCATCATCCATGTCATCATCATCGATGCCATCATTTCGGACATTGTCTCTGCCGAATGCTTCCATGTCAAAATCATCCATCTTTTAATTATGTATGTATTAAAGACAAAACCATACGGGTTTAATAGAGATATTTAGTTTTACTGAAAATATGTCTTCGAGACAATACGGTCGCAAACTCAATCCATACCGCAGACTGCGGGAGCCCCTTGGGGCGAAAGGTGTGAGACAGAGTGTCGTTATTACGAACAACCCATCGACGATCGACCAGAACCAGCAGCTGTTAGTCCGCTTCCCCAACCTCGGAGCTAGCGACGTCATTGTGCCGAGGACTGTTCGCCTCGCTTTCACTATTTCGCTGACGTCGACGGACGCGGACCGAACCGTCGTTCAGAACCTGGGTCGCGCCATCGTCAAGAAGACTATGATAAAGATTTCTGGTAATGACGTGATGTCGATCGATGACAGCGACGTCTACCATTGTTATCAGGACCTCTGGAAGACGGCGCATGAGCGCGAAAACGCGGCCTATCAGGGTATTGACACCAGCAAAAATGAGAACCTAGCCAGACTTAGAATTGGGGCCGGTAACAAGGCAGATAACGTCTCGAGTGACAACGCGGTCGCGGGCGCTTACGGCAACCGCTTCTACATCCCGCTCGACTTTGAGTTGCTGGAGAGTCACATGCCATACTATCAGAGTGCTTTGGCTGACCGCCTCGAATACGAACTAACGTTCAACGATTACGGCCGAGTTGTCATAGCCACCGACATGGCATCGAATTATTCGATCGATAATGTTTCGCTGGAGTACGACATGGTCACGATGCCCGAACTCGCGCGATTGATCAGAACCCAGTACGCCGGGCGCGTTGCCATACTTTACGACCGAGTTCTTCGCCACCGCAAGATGACGAAAGACAAAAGCGACACATTGTGGAATATTAATGTCAACGTACCCGCCCGCTCGATGAAAGGTATACTGATGTTGTTCGAGGATGCTCGGTTCGCGCTCGGGGCTAGAAAAACCGACAATTTCTATAACCCCAAAATCACGAAGGTAGAGGTGACGATCGAGGGAGTACCCAATCAACTCTACAGCGCGGGTCTTCGCGCGCACCAACAGTGGGATGAAGTAAGAAAGCAGTTTGCTGCCGGCTCTAAGCGCTCTCCGGAGGTTGCAGCAGTTGCCAAAGACCTGCATCTCTCGGCCGTCTCCCTCGCTGAGTTCCTGAATACCAAATACACGTTATGGCTAGACATGCGAGCCAGCGACGACGACCAAATACACGGCAGCGGACGCCAAGTAGAGAACGCTAGTGATGGTGTGACGATCCAGATAACCAAAGAGGCGGATTGAGCCGGGCCATTGAACGTGTACATATATATAATTACAGACGCACAACTCAACATCGAAGATGGTCGATACGTCTCAGCACTCTACTGATTTAATACAAAAATCATCTAACGATTTATTAATTAATAATTTTGAAAAAATTAAGAAAATTAGAAATCAATACCAATTCACGATTTGAGATGCCCACTCTGCCATAATATGTGGGCAGACAGGATGTGGAAAAACGGTTTTCATCCTCGACTTCCTCGAGGGTTCCTACCGTGATGCCTTTCGACACATTGTGATCATGTGTCCTACTGTGCGGCAAAACGAGACTTATCAGCGGCGCCCGTGGATATGGACCGACCCTGAGGTATACGTCATTGACCCCGGCGACAGGCTTCACGATTGGTTGCGTGGTTTATACCAAAGATTCCAGGGTGAGCCCACCCTATACGTGATTGACGATTGCTCGGCCAAGGCGGCGATGACCAAAAATAAGGACATGCTCTCCGAGCTCGCATTTTCTGGCCGCCATGCGAGGTAAAGCGTATGGATCTCCACTCAAAAGTACAACGCCGTCCTCAAGGATCTGCGCGAGCAAACAAAATGGGTCGCCCTCTTTCACTGCAAGGACCGAGAATCATTCGATGACTGTCTTCGAGAGAATGACGTTATCCCAACCCGCGAGGAGCGCTTTGAGGTTCGACAGATGCTTTCTGAAACTAAGCACGCCAAGCTTTTGTTAAAGACTGATCAACCAACTGCTTACGAAGTTATCAATTAATTACTGAATATCTACTAATAACTACTAATATTTACTTATATCTACTAATTTTTAATAATATCTACTAATATCTATTAATATCTACTAATATCTACTAATATCTACTAAATATTTACTAATATTTACTAATATCTACTAAATATTACTGAATTATTCGCAACTTCGGACGCGGATGAGGAGCGCAAGTGTCACGATTTAGCTGCAGAACAACTCAATAGCGCAAAGGAAGCATGGTCTCAAAAACGAACCGCCCGTCTGGACTGGATCAACGAAGATCTTCGTCGCGAGAATCACGCCGTGCAAACTTTCCGGAACGTTGACGACGCCATCCAGGAGTACGTGCGGGCATATCCGCAGAAATGTCTCGCGCCGCTGGATCCCGAGCCCCAGCTTTCAGATTTCTATGTACCATCAGATGCCCAAAAAGACCGCGAGATCGTGTTCATCGTCGTGGGAATGGTTGCAACGGGTCTCGTCAGCTACTATATTCAATCTAGATTGAAATAAGCAATAAGCAATAATTAATTTTAAAAACATTTTTTTATAAATACAATGGAAACCCTCCAAACCGGACCCCCTCTATACCGGAATTCGCGCTATACCGAACATACTACCACGTCCCGAATATTCTGCTATATAAACACATTAGTTTCTACCCCTCTATTCCGGAACCCCTCTACTCCGTAATCCGGACGCCATTTCAAGTCCCAAAACCATATTTCAGCGTTAAAATAACCCCGGAAAACCGGAAACACGGTCACCTGTCAGGATGTCATCCAAGAAATACACCGCACCCAATTTCAATGTTGTTGTTTCAAGCGGGTGTCAAAATCCAACCGTGTTTACAATAGACTGGTTCCCGGTAGTATTGTTCAGCTCTGGTTCCCAAAATGCGGAGCCACGAGAATGAGACGATTCTAACGGACTCACTTGACATTTGTGTGGAAGAAATAACTGATCAAATTACGCACATTAACTTGAGCTTTGTACAAGCGCTATCCATGCGTGTAATGCGCTAAGCGGCGTGTTTTTTGAACGTCATCATGGTCATAAGCGGAATTACAAAGTTAAGAATCTATTCAATACATGCGACCTAAATACGAGACATGTTTGCTGTTTTACAATAGCATGGTTCACAATTTAATTATACGCGTACGTAACAATTACGGAAATAAAATAATCGACACATTATTTGTGAACCCACAGACCGATTAATTGAGATAATCTGATAATAACTTAACGAGGCTGTAAACTCGTGACTGTAGCCTGTGGGCTATTGTAGCAGCTCGCGGTAACTACACAGCACACGCGAAATGTGTCATATGCTCTTTGCGACCAGTGTAGACCGTAGACTCAGATTACATTGCGAATCTGCACTATTTGCTATACCCCTTGCGAATCTGCACTATTTGCAATGTCAATAAAAACAAACACATTCTGGTCTTAAAAGAGCGAGAAAGTTCCACAGTGGCAGAAAATACTTAGGGGCCTTTATCCCATGTCATCTGCACTCTGTTTATTGGGAATTACACATGTCGACATGATAAAACACAACTGGGTAGCCGAGCCCCCGTTAAGGTGCGTAATTTGGGGGTACATTTCTTATTTATCCATGCAAATGGCAAGTTGGGAGTGCTTTAGAATCGTCTCATTTGCTTTCAATATGGTAATAATGGTATATACTATACAAATCCAAGAGTTAATGATGGAAAACATACATTTCCTTAACTGGAAATATAAAACCCCTCTAAACCGAAAACCCCTATAAACCGAACTTTTCAGTCTGTCCCAAGGGTGTTCGGTTTAGAGGGGTTCCACTGTATATATATATATAGAACGATGTTAGTTGACAAACTTTATTTTGCTATGATTGATGTAGGCTACACGGCCCTTAAACATCGTTTACCTGGTGCAAAGGGTATGATTCGTCTGGCCCGAGATTCTCTCGAGAAGTGGCGTGAGGACGAAAAAGAGGCCACCCTTTTCGCAAAGCGGATGTTAGAGCTAAATGCCCCATAATTCCCTCTCCTGTTCCAACCCAATCGCGATTGGACTTCCAACAAAGGTTTAGTATCTACGACGCAGTTACCGGACGATCTGGCGATGGCATGTTAGAGATTGTCCGATCTATTAGAATAGCTCGCATACGATGGACACGCGCAAACTTAATACCAAACTATCGGTTCGCCTAGCGCGCAAGTTAGCGAACACATACTACAGCCACCGCGGCTACTGGAAGGGGCTCGCGGCCGTCAAGAACCTCGCGGCGGCGACCAAGGTTTCCGAAAACGCAGCCAAGGAATGGCTCAAGAAGCAGGCCATCTGGCAGATCTATTCGAAATTCGACGTGCCGGTGCCGAACGAAGTCCACCAAGCAGACCTCCTATTTCTCCCTCACGATCGCGTCGGTCGCAAGACGTACAAGTATGCATTGACAATCGTCGACATAGCGAGTCGGTATAAGTGGGCTGAGCCGTTGGCCACTAAATAGTCTAAGGAGGTGGCCGAGGCTCTTTCCAGAATATATAAGAGGAGTCCTCTCAATTGGCCAAATCTTCTCCAGGTCGATCCCGGCCGCGGGTTCATGGGCGCGGTATCTCATCTGTTGTCTAAACACAAAGTTTCTGTCTGACGCGGCCGCGTCAACATCCACCGTGACCAGGGGATCGTGGAGCGCTTCAATCGAACCCTGGCTGATTGACTGTTCGGTCACCAATACGCCAAAGAACTTGTAGACCCTGATTCGCGATCGACCGAGTGGGTGGCCAGACTGCCCGCCGTGGTCTCCGCACTGAACGGAGAGGTGACCAGATTGATCGATAAGAAGCCCGTAGATGCCATCAAGTTTAAAAGGATGACGAGCAAGCCCTCTGCCGTCTCGCGGTGGTCGACCCGTTGGTTTAGAGGAGCAACGGCTTCCATCGGATGTTGACGTCCGGTACCTCTATCAACCGGGAGAGCTCGAAGGTGGAAGCCGCCGCGCGACTGATCCCGTGTGGTCTCTCAATGTATATCATCTAGATCGATATATTACCAAACCTGATGAGCCAGTGCTCTACTATTTGGCTGATGGTCCATCTCGCGGGTTTGTTCGTGAAGAACTTCGTATGGTACCTTCTGACACCCAGCTACCCCCGGATCGTCAGAGTCTTTAGTATTCTCCCCTTTTTTACAGTCCTTTTTTTTGGTTTACCTATGTTACAGGCTCGGTGTATACCCTGTCTTCCATCACTCTTCTCTTGTCGTAGTACGCCGACAGCCCTAGTTTACTCTGGGTGTATGTTTTCATTACTCCACCGTTAATACGGAACCCTATATTTTTAGCCACGTCTCTATGGCCTTCCAACGTGTTCTTATATCTATTGCAACTCACGCTGTTGGTTCTCTTACTCTATCCCTTAGAGGAATGCTTCACTACGTCTGGGGTTTCAATTCCCATCTCGATTGGAGTTGGTTGTGTGGCCAGCGCGCGTCGTTGGTGCCTGGCCGGATGCCACTTGGAGTCTTCGCTCTCAGCCAGCTTTTCTACGAAGTAACACTTACTGGATAGCGCTATAGCTCTATCTACTTGGAACTCCATCTTGAACAGCCCAGGTTCTCTGTTACTCCATTGGTCCCATGCGAGCCAGTTGCGCTTATCTTTCTCGTATGTCACACGTTGTCTAGGCTTCACCAGCGCGTCTAGGCTTTCATCGTTAGCTGTACTGTCCGGTTTAGCACTCACACCTATGTACATACTGTCCTTATCCATCTGAATTAGTTCAAAGTCCTTTCTCGATACGTACTTGTCTAGGAAGTCGTAATAGAACTCTAACATTCTCAGCTTGGCTAGTTGGTACACGGCTATCCCACAGTGAAACGGTCTCTTAACAGCACACTTAGCCTTCTTACTAGATATCTCATACGCGTTTCCGATCTCATCCAGATCTTCGAAGAACGCTGAGCGTAGTGCTTTATCCACACAGCTCTCATTTTTAGTGTACGTAGTGTTAAGGTGTCTCTCTGGTGCCTCAATCATCTTACCACAACACGAATTACCAACCAACTTCATTATTTCAGCTACCGGCTTCTTCGAATCATCTACGTCTCCGGTCCTCCTAGCCGCAGTCACCTCTTCGACAAACCACGCGAAGGGTTTTCCAGCTTCGTAGTCTAGGATCCTGTGGAGGCCGGTTATCACTAGCCCGTGCTCTAGATACCACTTCAACAGCGGGGCATACAGCATCTTTTTTGCTGACAGCGTGCCCACTAATTTGTTTCCGTCTCCTCGATTCCTGCCTGTGTTTTTCAGATACTGGAGCATGTGTTCCGGAACCTCCTCCTCTTCAACTACCCTGTTTAGGAACAGCAGAGACATCTCTTCAAACGTTTCTCTCAGGCTTTTTGGGACTTCTATATCCACCTCGGCGAACCCGAACCACTTGCCGACGCCGTTTCTCGCATCAGATATTGGATGGCTACTCCTGGTAGGGTAACAGCGTCTTTGAATATATCTACTCCTCTATGTTTGTGAAAGTCACACATCTTACCTAATGCCTCTAGAAAATGTGATACGTCGAGATCGTTGTAGTATCTCACCCAGTCCTTAAATGTTCTCATTCCTTTCTCCTCGAAAATTCTCCTGCACTCCTCCAGCTGCTCCTCGGTTACCAGCATCTCACATCTCAGTTTGGAATACCAGTGCTCTATGTCAGGGAGCCCTTGATAGTCTAGCTTGTCTACATAATCAAACCACTCATACGGGAAGAAATACTTTTGAGATGAGCAGTCGTATGCCTTAATCCACTTATCGTAACTGACTCCCGGACCAAGATATAGGAGAACGTCCATGAATCTGAATTCCGGAGTGAATAGGAATATGGTGTCGTTAGTCCGCTTGCCTACCATAACGTTCGTGGTCGTGTCTGCCAGCTTGCCCACCAGATGTTTATTGATGAGGTTGATGTCATACCTACTGCAGTTTAAACCCAACAATGGGACCTGATCTATCCACCTGTTTATCTCATCCACTTGGCGAGGCCTGAGGTGCTCCGTGTCCTCGAACCTGTACCGGCGATCCACTTCTTTGCGAATGTCCCTACCCCTCTCCTGCAGATCTTCTATGAACTTACTTACCAGTTTGGCAGGATCCGTGTCACAGATGTGAGATACGGTTCCGGACAGGCTGTCCCCTATGCTAACGCTTACGGGCACGTGCTCTGTCTCGTACGATAGGTCAGGTGTTTGGTCGGTCCTCCCTTCCTTACTCAGATACGCTTCAAAATCGTATACTATCTGGTACGGGTACAGTGTGGTGGGACATCCTGTCTTAATCTTAGCGCCGGTTCTGTTATACTTACACTCCCACATTATCACTAGGTTAACTCCTGCTTCACGGATCTCTTTATCCCGCTTGTTGCTGGTGCGAAATTCGTACCATCTCGCCGGGTGATGTTTCGGACAGCCGTGCCAGAAACACCCGTGATACTGGTACACCGTATTATTTTCCTTGCAGTATCCATCTACTGGAGATCCACAGATCCACCTCTCCCCGCCGTGCCCACACTGCTCGTGGTGGATGTGCACGTTCTCCTCACTCTCAACAGACGCCATCCAATCAAGTGTCCCTAGGCTTCCAACACTCTTTGGGTAGAAGGCCTTCTCGAACGCGGAGCGAGGGCGCTCGATAACTTTCCCTTCGCATACGGCGTGTTTCTCGCCCTTCGTGCACTTGGGTCCGTGCCGAGTAACGTTAATAGCCTTCGTGAACCTCTGTTTGCAAGTGTCACAGGCGTACGTTTTCGACAGCCTTTTAGGTTTTTTATCAGGAACGCGTGGTTTTTGTAGATGCCTATCGTCATATGCTTCATACCTACCTCCTCATAGTGTGCTGGTGCCTTCCTCAACCAGCATATTCCACTATCGGTTGGCTGATATACTTCTATACCCACCTTAAACTTCTCCTCAACCTTTTTCAGCTCGTCTAGCGGAATAGGCCCAGGCTCTCCCTTACCGAAATACTTAGCACTCATCTCTCTGGCTTGGGCTGTACACCTGTCTGGGTAAGCCCCGTCGGGAATGGCCAGGCACCTGAATAGACACAGCTCATCGTTGTATTTGTCTAACGAGTACATACCTTTCTTATTCCTCAACCAGGCTGGGAGAGATCCACCAGCCGCGTGTTTGGAAGTCAGCCCGAGATCTACTCCTCGTGTTCCCTGCACTAGTTTTATATAAACCTGCTCCCACCTCACGAACGTCCATTTTGTGTTGGGCCTCTCGACTTTATCTATATCCATCCTCTTTTTCTCGTTATCTTTCGCCCATTTCTCTACTTCACCTAAGGAGTTCATCCACCTACTCCCCCCAAGATTCTTATTAAATATTATCGTCTTTGCGCGACCTCGGTGATCTTTTTCCTCAATGTGTTGTAGTTTGTAGGAGTATGAATATTTTAGGTGGAAGTTTGTTGTCAGATGAGAAGTTAATTTCTCTGCTATCCTATCAGGTATTTCCTTTTCTACGTGTTTCCTAAATGAGAACGCGAACGTGCGTCTACCCTGCTCGACTTTCTCCATCTCTTCGTCTCTAACCGCTAGAATAGCCTCGCCCTCGTCAGCTATTGCGTGTAGGAGGGCGGTTTTAAGTTTACGCTTTGGTTTAACTGCGCCGGGGGAAGCCGACAGGGCAGCCGTTCTCAATCCAATTATACTATCTACTTGTAGTCGTTTTCCTATTTGAGTGGTTAACTCCTGAGACCCCAAGGCGGTATTTGTGAAGGCACCTCTGGAGTATGCCCTACCTACTCGACGTGTAAACGCCTCATTCTTTATGGCGTTTATCAGCTTTGTCAACCCCCTAACTCTCAACCGTTTACCATAAGTAATCCCTAGAGATTCGGCTTCTCTTCTCAAACTTTCTATTTCTGCTCTAGTTTCTGGCGTTATCATATTTTCTGTATATACTTTTGCTATAAATTATGAAATGTATCTGTTCAATTGCATCATGTTATTTTCACGTCCAATTGAAAATAAACATATACATATACATATATAATGGAGTGTGTGACTTGTTGTAAGACTTTTGCGTGTAAATACTATCTACGAAGGCATCTATCGAGACGTAGAAAATTGCCTTGTGTCGCCCCACAATTCCAATGCCCCAGATGCCCTTGTAAATTCGTTAGTGCCCAAACTCATTGTAGACATAAGCAACTGCGCTGCCAGGTGGCTAAAGGTGAACGTGGTAGACTAGAGTTGGTAGAATTAGTTGCTGATCTACGGAATAAATTAGCTATATTGGAGGAGGAAAATGCGGTGTTGGAATATAAAATATCCCAATCTCCAATATAATTGGGACTACAAGACCACTTTCTCATTCAATCCCACCACCAACATTTTGTTGGTGGTGGAAGTTACAACACCTCTCAATAACAGCATAATGGTTGCTGTTATCATTTTGACTCCCTCTATACTACTTATTAAATTGAAGGAAAATTAATGGAAAATTTGAGAATGAACCTTCTTTTCATTTCGTGAAATTTTGTCAAATATTGATTTTATTGCGAAAAAATAATTTCCCCATGTTAAATCCCCATAGACATCTTCACAGAGTGAAGATGTCTATGGGGATTTTTTTGTATTTCAATTTTTTTTTATTCTCTTTGTTACATATAATACATACATGTGCATACACAATTTTACAATTTATGTGTACAAAATGATTGAACAATTGAATATTTTTTTTGTCTTAGTATATGTGACATGTAACAACGAGTTTTTATATGATAATGTGTATGGGTGTTGTGGGTATACATGGGTGCGGGGGTTTGGGTCTTGGTTAATGCAACAAAAAAAAGAGAGAACGTTTTTGGCATTACTAGATATATATATCTATGTGTGGGTACTTTGGTATACGTTTTGTTAGTTGAAGTGAAAATCATTCCATTTTGTATTAAATTGCAACAGTTTATCTTTCATTGTCGCAATTGTCTCTTCAATTAAGATTGTTTTCTGTAGATACATGTTGAATGAGTTTAGTGTTGGCAGTGTTGAGCAACATTTACATTTGAATATAAAATATTTTGCTAGAAGGATAATGAAATTAATTAGAACCGACCTTTGTTTAGATACTACGTTAATATTACAAAATGATATGTGTTCGTAATTTAGATGTGCATTGTAATTTAGTTTCGATTTCAATAATTCATATATTTCCGACCAAAATGTTTGGATAGTTTGACATTCCCAAAACATATGTTTATTTGAATCTACGTTCATATTACAAAATTCACACAAGTTTGATGGTTTCAAGTTACATACAAATAGGAAGGCGTTATTTGGTATTATTCTCATTAGGTATTTGTACTGGAATGCTCTTAGTTTTGTGCTTATAGTATTTTTGATAGGTGAGATAAATATTTTCTTCCATTTAATATTTTGAATATTTAATTCATTTCCCCCATTTGACAGTGTGTTTTAATATAGTTAATCGCATTGTATCGATTTGTATGTCATATAACATCTTATTGGCCATTTTATTTTTTAAAAGTTTCGAAATTAGATATTCAGGTGTGCCAGTGTCAATATTTTCTGTTTTAAGTGTTTCTTTCCATGCATCTTTGATATTACCTATTAATGTATAGTACTTTAGGAAATCTCCATTGCTTAAATTGTACAAATTCTTTAGTTCATGAAATGTATAGAAGTTTTTTGTTCTATAATCGTAAATATTTTTTATAAACATTATACCTTTATCGTGCCAATCTTTATAAAATAATGTATTGCTTTGTTTGATGTTGGTATTATGCCATAATATTTCATTTGATATGACAGGGTGTATATGTTTAAAGTTAATTTTACTCCACGATGTAATAATCTCACCCAAAAATGTATACCTTTTTATTATCTGTTTTGCATCAACTTGATTAAAATTACACTTGAACAGTAAATCACCACCATACTTGTTCAATTCATTGTTATAAGCTGTTTTCCATTAATTCTGTGATCCCTTTAATCCTTTTTATCCAAGATGCTTTTAATGAATGCAAAAAAGCTTGAATATTTATCATTTTTAATCCACAATTTTCGTAGTTTTGAATAATTGTTTTTCTACATATTTTATCAGGTTTTCCATCCCAAAGAAAGTCAAACATATATTTATTTATCTCTTTAATGATTTCATCAGACGGATTTTCTAGTACTGTCAGCGGATATACCAGTTTAGGGAATGCAAATGTTTTTAATACTGCTATTTTTCCTATTAGTGTTAGGTTCCATTTTTTCCAACTATTTAGGCAGTTCTGGAATGACTTAATTTTGGGTGTTAGATTTAGTAGTTGCAGTTTTGTTTTATCGTTTGTAAAAGTTATTCCTAGAGTTGAGGCTTGTTCATTAGACCATGTATATAAGTTATTGTTGCACCATTTATTTGTGTTATATCTAGTTGTTCCCAATTTTAAAATAGTACATTTTCCTTTGTTTAATTTTAACCCAGATATATTTGCAAATTGTTCTAGAGTTCTAACAAGTTCTTTGAACGATTGTTCGGTGCCATCAAGTGTAAAGCTTGCATCATCTGCAAAAAGTGTTTGTTTTATTTCCTCCCCACCAAGAGTTTGACCTTTAATGTTTGTGTTACTGTTAATTTTACGTGACAATAGTTCTATGCATAGTATGAAAATATATGCTGATAATGGACAGCCTTGTCTGACGCCCTTTTTAACGTTTAAAAGAAATTGGATAGATGACCGTTATTTGTGATACAACTTTTAGCGTCTTTGTAAAATAGAGTTATCCATTGAATTAGTGAGTTGCCAAAATTGAGATGCTGTAGACATTTAATTATAAATTTATTGGCTTAGACTATCGAAAGCTTTTTGAAAGTCTGCAAAAAATATCATTCCTGTTTTATTGTTTTCATTTGTGTCTTCAATTATTTCCATAAGGGTTCGTACATTTTCTCCAATATATCTTCCTTTAATGAACCCTGTCTGGTTAACATTTATTAGGGTGTTTAATACTTTCTTGATTCTGTTAGCTATTACTTTTGTTGCAATTTTATAGTCCACGTTTAAAAGTGATATTGGTCTCCAGTTTTCAATAAAGAGCGTATTTTTATCTTTTTTTGGTAGTAGAGTAATTATGCCTTGTTTTTGAAGTTCCGTTAGAGTTCCATTTTCATATGAGTAATTTATCGACTTTATATAATAATCCTTAATGTCACTCCAGTAAAGTTTATAAAATTCTGCTGTTAAACCATCGGATCCAGGACTTTTCATGTTTTTCATTTCCTTTAAGGCTAATTGACATTCGTATTCATTTATTATACCATCACATGATTGTTTTTCAGCATCATTTAGTTTATGTTCTGTCGTGTTTAAGAAACTGTTATCGTCATTATCTAAATTTAAGTCCTCGCTATATAACCCTTCGTAATAATCTTTAACATGATTCAAAATATTTGCATGGTCTGTTTCGATGTTATTCTGTATGTTTAGCTGTTTAATTGTTCGTTCTTCTGATCTTTTTTTCTCCATGTTCGAGAAATATTTTGTATTTTTTTCAGCACCTTCCACCCATTCAGCTTTTGATCTTAAAAGTATTCCCTTTGTTTTTTCTTCAGTTATGTTATCAAGTTTACTTTTCTCCATATTAAGTTTGTCTGCTACATCTTGATTGGTTGGGTTTTCATTTATTTGTCTTTCCAATTGTTGAATTTCTTTTTCTATTTTAGTTTCTTCCTCTCTTTGTTTCTTTTTCAATGTACTTGAGTATTTAATTGCTTCATTTCGTACTGAACCTTTTATTAGTTCCCACATAGTGTTTGGGTTACATCCATTATTGATGGTAGCAGTTTCGTGTATTGTATCTTTTATCTTTTGTTTAAATTCTGTGTGTAGTAGTAAACTATTATTTAATTTAAAATAGCCGGTTCCTCTAACCGTTTCGCATACATTCAGAGTTAAAGTAATTGCCGAATGATCTGAAAGAAATCCGGGAATTATGTCACATTCGGTGACCATATTTAGCATATTAGCTGTTATAAGAAAATAGTCTAGTCTGCAAAATATAGGTGGTTTGTGATTAGAATGCCACGTGAAACGTTTTTTGTCCGGATGCCTGACTCTGAATATATCATATAATTCATTGATGTTGATAATATCGTTTATTTTTTCCGAACATTTTTTATATCTATCTGTATTTCCATTTAGTTTATCGGTTTCAACATTTAATACATTGTTGAAATCCCCTCCTAAAACCATACTTTCACTATTATTCTCTAAAATTAATTGTTCTATTCTTGAAAAAAAAGTTACGTCATCTTCATTTGGTCCATATATATTTAATAGTACTATTGTTGTATCGACTACTTTAATTTTTAATAGCTGTAGGCGTCCCTGTATTATTTCTGTATGTTCGAGTATTTCGTATGTCGATGTTAGATTCAGTAGAATACCAATACCTTTGCTATTGGAGCTGTTTCCACTTAGGAAAATGTCTTGACCCCATTGTTTCTTCCACATTTCCTTGTTTTCTTGTGTACAGTGAAGTTCTTGGAGGAAACATATTGAGAATTTCTTTTGTTTTAGCCAACTGAATACTTTTTTACGTTTAGTTTGATGTCCAAGCCCATTAACATTAAGACTACATAGTTTTATTTGAGTATCCATAATTTGTTGTTATTTGAGGACAATCTTTAATTCAAAACTGCTTGTAATAATTAGTTTATTTGTACGACTGACCCAAATATTATGAGTTAAGCGTGATATACTTTTGTATTGCCATGTTTGTACCATTCGTAAGTAAAAAAGGGGGATGGGGAAGAGGGGCAAAGACTGAGTATGAGGTTTTTTGTTTGTTGTGCATATTCGGTTGGGAGAGGTTTTTTGTCGTGTGTTGTTACGCTACAGTGGTATGTGTCTACTACGGATGAGTGTCTTGGTCTAACTATGATGATATGTGTGAATATACGACAGTGTCTTGATTTTACAGTAAATGAGTTTTACATCATATGTGTCTAAATGATAGAATATGTAGCAGTAGCAGTATTCACTAATTTGGTATATGTGTTTTGGTTACAAGACATGCATTGTTGGGATTATGAATTTCTGCATGGAATGGGCCTCCAGTTGAGAAAATGATTCAATTGCGAGTTTTGGAGACATAATTTCTGCCGAGTATGCATATACTTTACTTGTTTTGCGGTTGCTACTGGTGCTTGTTTAGATAGTTAAAAGTTGACGAACAGCGCAGTCCCCGATCAGACTGCGCGAGTGTACAGTCAGATCTCGGCCTACAGTGTTATCATGTGTGGTAAGGTCCATTTTCCCAACAGGGGACTTCACTAATATAAAATGAGATAATGTTAATTTAGACAGTTATAAATGTTGAACAGTGCGATCCCCGATCAGACTGCGCGAGTGCACGGTCTGATCCCGGCCAACACCGTTAGCATATGTCGTAAGGTCCATTTTTCCAACAGCGGACTTCATTATTATACAGTAGATACAGTTAATTAAACTAGTTGAAATTGGCGAACAGCGTAGACCCCGATCAGACTGCGCGAGTGCACAGTCCGGTCGGTCTACACTGTTATTTTATGCCGTAAGGTCCATTTTTCCAACACGGGACATCATTATTATACAGTAGAGAAAGTTTGTTGAAATAATTGAAATCGGCGAACAGCGCAGACCCTGATCAGACTGCGCGAGTGCACAGTCTGATCTCGGCCAACATTGTTATCATGTGTCTTAATGTCCATTTTTCCAATAGGGGGCTTCACCTTTGTACAGTGAGATAATGTTAATCTAAATTGTTACAAATGGCGAACTGCGCAGTCTCCTATCAGACTGCGCGGATGTAGATAGTTAAAGGTGGCGAACAGTGCAGTCTCTGATACTATGAGAAGGAAACATTTTTGGAGTTTGGGAGACACTTTCTACAATATCCTCACAGAGTATGCATATTTAAACTGTGCTTGTTTTGCGGTTGCTACCAGTATTAATTTAGCTACTATAACGTCAAGTAGTGTAGTCTCCAATCGGACTACGCTAATGCAGAATCCGATCTGAGGCTATACTTTAATATATAATAATGATACAAATACAATGTTCTTTACTACAACAAGTGCACATGTAACAAAATAACGCAATATGGTCAGTATTGTTCCTACATGTGTATAGACTTTCCGCCGACAGCAAAAAGGACAACAACGCCACACACACCCGACATTACCGCACTTGCATTCAGTATAGCACCAGATCAGCTTACACATATATTGTGAAATCTTTTTAAACACTTTGTTTTAGATTCGCAACTGGTAGATTAGAGTTTGCATACTTCTTACAGAAACAAATACATACTAATCTTGCAGATCGCTGTCTTGCAAATTAAAATGAATATACAACAATGTTTTATTATACATTACACGATTCTCACTAGTTACTTGATAACTAATGTCTCTAAGTCTTTGAACAAAGAAAATAAAGACCGTAGTTACGCAGTACATGTTACGGGATTACAACTCTATTTGATTCTGTATCGCCAATGTGTTTACTATCAAATAAGTATCTGTATTTATTACTATAATTCTAATTTGGAAAACATGTAATGTGATTTGGGGCGTCTTTGAGAAAGCTTGTCTATGGGGATTTAACAGGGGGAAATTCTTTAGAATTTCAGAAATACTGGACCGATTTTTAAAATTTAACTTTTGTTTTCTTAGTTAGATCATCTCCAAGATATCTAGCTAGGTTTCGGAGTCAAATAAATTGTTCGTAATAAACGACTAGGAAACCTATAAACATGATAAAGTAAGATCACAGATCTTTGCTTGGTGTCCGGTTTAGAGAAGTTCCACTGTACTCCCAAAACCGGCAGCCAAACAACATGTTCAGAGCTCTACAATTCTGCGATTTAGCGACTTTTCAAGTACACATGGTTATATTATGTGCAGAACGTCGGAAGCACCATAAGATTGGTCCGTCGAAGGCAAGGGGTGCCCCCCCCCCCCCTCCCCATCCCTACTTCAACAAAAGTGTATGTTGTTACCACTCAGTTGAACCGTCTTGTCGAATGTTAGCAATACAGTGGAATATCAGATTATAGGACCCTCTAAATACCGGAATCCTCCCGAAACCGGACAATTTTCATAGTCCTGATTTAATTCCTTCTTTATTCAATGTAGTAAAAACCTCTGAATACCGGATCCTCTGAATTCCGGAAACCGGACGAGTTTCCAAAAAAGAAGAGAAGACTTTTCTGCATAATTTTATCTCTGAATACCGGACGGATCAGAATTGCTAAAATCACCAAGCGCCCGCGGCAGGAGATAAATTTCACACAATGGTCGTGTTTGATTTCATGTCAGACAGGTGTGATAAGAGAGACGTTATTAATTTTACACGGTTCACAAGTCAAGGATGTTTTGTGTCTAACAACCTACAAATATTTCCGAGCATGTGATCGACGCGTGATATTGAAAACCGACCAATGAAACCCGACTTTCGTCAAAACAAAGATAGATACTCCATATTTACATTTACAAATCGGCCGTGTTTGGTCTTGAATTAAATAGCGAAAAACATGCCGCTATTTTCCATTGAAGACTTAAATCGATTGATGCAGCTGTAATTGACGATGGCAGGTATATGTAAGGTAGTTATGAGGTCAAATAATCATTGAACATTTCCGATTAGTCTTCGCTAATTGAAGTACACGTTTAGTGATAAACCAATTCATACACCTTGAGTAAGAACAGTGAAAAACCTCTAAAAACCGGAAAAATCTCTAAACCGCACTTTTTATCCGGTCTACAGGCTGTTCGGTATTCGGAGTTTCTTCTGTATAAACGTTTGATGTTAAATGAGTAAAATTACAAATAGAAGTTTGTGTATTGGCTGATATCATATTATGAAACGAGACCCGGCTGACAATAAAAGCATAACCCGAAACTACATGTTAAAGTCTACAGTAACCTATGCTTTAAACCTTATTGCTTGTCGAAAGCGCGAATGTATCACGATTTGTTGGGTAAAGGAGCCATTATATTGGTTTCTACTAGTGTCGACCAGATTCATCCTATTTATCTACTCAACATGATCCGGGACTACACTATATTTTCCCAATTATTAAATAGTACCAACAGTGTAGACTGCAAAGATGTATCTACCATATTAGCAGTCTTTATTTTTGCACTATTCAGTAAGAAACAAACACTAAAATAAAACATAGGACCGGATCTCTATAAATATATTTGCAAAGGGAAATAACTAGCTACACTACCTCAGTATCCCTCATTATCCCCTCGCCGATAAGCAAGAGCGGATGTAGCGTTAGTCCATGCACGTACGTACGTACGTTAGTAACTGTAACGCCTTTCATCTTTCAATAACGTATACACCCTCTTCACCGATTTTGACATCCGACCGCACAATATCAAGGTCGATGAGGACTTATATTAACATTGTTTGTAAAGCAAACATGTCAAAAAAGAAATTTGTTTTTTATTGTCAAGGCTGTCAGCGAGGGGGTTATACTCTTATTCAATAATATTATTGACTAGGTTTGGTTTCCTTTCAACCCCAATTCGATTGCGGGACGCTATGTTGTACGCTTTCGGTTGCTAATGGAAAGGAAGATATGTAACCAGTGTAGCTCCTGATCAAATAGCACACTCCTGTAGCCTGATAGTGATACATGTATATATTGTTTGTTCGAAGGTGTTCCATTGATACAATGGTGAACAGCGCAGATCCTGATCAGACTGTGCGGATGCACAGGCTGATCTGGATCTACACTGGACCTAAAATCCATAATTTCCATCGCTCCAGTCACAGCCATATTCATGTTATTGTACTAAATATTTACTTGGTAATACTTACACGTTAAACAGCATATAATTGCGAAGTTAAAAACGTACGACATTTCCGTGTAATGTAGTTCAACACCCATGACATCAGAAATATAACAGGGTGTCCAAATACAACGCCATATAAGGAATATACATATTATATTAAAGGTACATGCCCATTCAGTAGGCACAAACAGTTCTTTATAGGAATTAAATAAGTGTACAAGTTTGTCACTATTCCACCATTTATAAACATTACGAGTGCCCGCTATACAGATATAATCATTTTGTAATGTGTATTTTACTGATAGTGACGCGTGGTGGTATCTTATTATTTTCATATATAAATGAGGCATGGTATTTTTTAAATTATTTTTTAAGTTACATGTATCTACGGCTACAATTTGACCCATGCCCAAACCTGTTGCATGTAGGTCAACATTTAGTAAACTGTATATGTTATACCTTTAAACATTCAAGTAATCGTTGATTTAATCTACTAAATTGCCAAATATAATATAGCAGGGCAATCATTTCCCCATGGAAGCCATATTTTCTCTTGTTGTTCTTCAGCATTCAACATAACGAAATGCAGATTTCGAATTTACAAGATACACATGCAAATGTCAGATAAACACATTGACACAGTAAAATAACCAATTTCTGCATGTGTATGTTCTTTATTAATAATGTATTGATACAGCTTTGCCAGTTTTAAATCGCTAACATATCAAATATGCCGGATAACCGGTTGCACAAATCAATATTCCATGTGTTACATTAAAGAGATGGGGGTAAATTGCTACCCTTGCGAGAGGTATGGAGCAGGGTAGCAACATTTGTTTCTACACGTAATAGTGGACGTATTGCTTTTTAAAGGTACTGGCTCTCAGCTATGCCGAGAAAGTATTGAAACAGAATAGGAAACAATATATTAATTGGAGAATTGTATCGTATTTCTGAACCAAATTGTATGGAAGCGACCTGGTGCCAATGTTGAACTATTTTATCTCCTAATTAGGATATACTAACTCTTAATTAGGTGGTAGTATCTCCTAATTAGGACTTACTATTTTCTATGTATGACTTGGTATCTCCTAATTAGGACTTAACATCTCCCATTATGAGTTAGTTTCTCCTAATTAAGAGTTAGTATATCCTAATTATAAGTTAGTATCTCCTAATTATAACTTAGTATCTTCTAATTATGAGTTAGTATATCCTAATTATGAGTTAGTATCTCCTAATTATCACTTAGTATCTCCTAATTAGGACTTTATATCTCCTAATTTGGACATACTATATGTGTCAATGCTAAAATGCTTTATCTCCTAATTAGGAGATAAAAACTACTAATTAGAAGATACTAACTACTAATTAGGAGATAAGTTACTATCTTTCTATGGTATAGTACGAATATGTTAAAACGGAATGGTGCGATTGATTGACATATGTGGCTGTGACTGGAGAAATGAGAGCAGTGTAGATCCAGATCAGCCTGTGCATCCGCACAGTCTGATCCGGATCTGCACTGTTCGCCATACCCTCAATGAAACACATGCCATGCTTCAAATAAGCAATATACATGTAGATCGTTATCAGGCCAATGAGTGTGGTATTTGAGCAGGAGCTACACTGGTCATAAATGCCATAAGCCCCATTTCTCCAGTCACAGGCACATATGCCATCTACTGGGCATGAAGCAAAAAGCCACATTATTGGATATCTGAGACATCATCTGAGACCCAGTCACTTTTACAGCACTGTGTTTCCCTTGACCTGTATCAACCCAAAACACAATGTCATGCGATTTCCTACAATAGTGCCGAAGGTCACAATATACACCCGTCGAGGCAAGGCCAGTCAAACATGGGAGATAACTCACTGAAAACCAATATGGTTCTTCATCTCTCCTTGATTTAAACATACCGAATTTTCTTACGATCCTTGTGTTATTACATGTACGTGAACAAGGGTACCGAGTGCGAAAATTAAAAATGTCCACCAAGGGGAGTAAGTAATCGGATTGTCTTTAATCTATAAGCTTATTCTCGCCGTGGTAAACATACATACCGAACTTGGTTGCGATCGGTCAATTTTATGTCGTAATCTTTGATAGAAATCATGACGTCATGATTTTCAGGGGTGAAATAGTTTTGTCTATTCCACTTGCACGCGGAACTATTGACCGGGCAGACCGGGCAGACCGGGCACGCGGAACTATTGACCGAACACGCGGAACTGATTCCCCACGTTCAGCGCATTTCTGAGACAAATTGCATTGGAAGCAGTTTGTTATCCTCTCGCCGATAGGCAATACGGGATATAGCGTTCGTCCCTGTACTTACGTGTACGCATGCGCGCCGTGCATACGTTAGTAACAAACACCTTTCAGTTTTTCAATAACTTATGAACCGCGATAATATTTGGCCACAATGTGTGTCTAGCGATGGGGCATTGTTTTTCACACGACCCACGTCCGACCGCCAAAGGTCAAGGTCAATGAGGACTTACATGTATGTTCACCTTGCTTGTGGGTGGTTGGTCGGGAGCACGCGAAGCGTAATGCGACGATCGGGGTTCATTCTTACCGGAATACCGACTTACATGGTTTGGCCCTCATGTACATTTTCGGCCTTTTGATACTTGAGAGCTAAATCCTGTCGGGGTTGGAGCTAAGTGAATTTGGTGTGGAATGGACCTGGCATCAGGTCAGTGTATTCAAATTTCGGGGCTGAATATACAGTTTTCTGTAAATGCTGCGTTCTGATTGTGGGAATTTTGTGATAGGTTGTTAAACACCAATAATCAATGAATAATCAATCGTATTGTTTGTAAGGAAAATGCTTTAAAACAAATCATCACCAAGGCTGACAGCGAGGGGATTAGCTTAGTGATAACGATGTCCTTGTTATATAACTAAACAAACTGTTAATTGCATATTTGTTGCACCGCCTGACGAGTTGGACATAACAGCACTTTATAATTGGGACGGGCTGTAACTAATGTTGCAAAAACTTGTAGCCCAACCCGTTTGCTCTTTTTGTAAAATTGTATGTATTAACTGTTATTTTTATATACCATGTCAAATTAGAGCAATACAATATGTTTAAACTTAAAAACTTTATAATCATTTCCGAAGTGCTGTCAATCCATGTTTTTAGTGAGAATTAAGGCAATATGCAAACGAATAGCAGACGACAATGGTCATGCCCAGCATTCTAAGGGTTACCCAATTAGTCGATGTATATAACACATTATGCAAGACTATGGTTCGTACTGTAGTTTGTGATATTCCAGAAGTGTTCGACAATGAATGGCACGGAGGCTTTGTATTGATGTGCAACAAGTGACACGAATTATAGGCTCACTACTAAACTGGCTGACAGGTACTCGCCTGTAACACAATCCTATATGTGTCATTTATACATTTGTGTATAGACACTTTATGAGTGGCTCAATCCGTGAATAAATGAATAGGTCTTCTTGGAAGAGGTACAATAGACTTACATAAATATAACCTTTATTCAATGTGGGAATTGCCTAATTAATTATTGCATAATTAATTATCTGAGAGAAAACTAGAAAACAGTGCTGCATATGCCATTCGTTCAACAGTGTAAACATTATACCAAATCTTACATGTAACACATACTTTATCCCCTATGATTCGATCGAGTCGTCCTCGTTATAATTGGGATCAACTGAACATTATTTCCAAACCGCAAAAATCATTACGGATATTTCTATTGCATTTTAAATGTGCATTGACCAGCCATAAGTATAGCTTAAGCCAGAAAAGTGGGAAATAGAGAATACTAGCCAAGTGTATTGTGATATCATGTTTATCGTGAAATGCGTAGGAATTCCGAGGCTCGCCGAGGAATTCCTACCGTTTCCCAGCCGAGCCTGATAAACGTGATATCAACATAAACTAGGCTGGCATTATTCATCAGGTACAGTTTTATGCTTGCCGCTGGTCAAATATAAAATAGTTTTCGTTGCAAAGAACGCGGAGTTGTTTACGTTACGTCATTCGGTAACGCCATGTGACACGTGATACGATTATTAAGACATTATATTATCGATCAGTTCGTCAATGCAAAGCTCTTTACCTGATCAAATGTTGCGATGAAATCAACATCATTCCATAGTATTATTTGTTAGAATATAATTGCTTACTTCAATGTGTTTTAATAATATAATTATACAGGATCTCAAACGAGTTTCCATTTGGTATGAGATTTACGAACGAGTTATGGTGAGGTGCATAAAATTGCAGAAAATCTGCAGATATTCACAGAGATAGCTTAAGTCGGTAACACTATTAAACATACCGGTAAACGTATATAATATTATGGTTTCCCGTTCTTTGTAAGCACTTCATAGTACCAAACGGGATCACATTTAACAACTGCACTCATTTTAATGAGTCATGGAAGCTTCTAATGACTTTTAAAAAGTGATGACGTCAGCGTCAAGACATCATTGCCTTATCGTGCAATTAGGGACGTCATTTGGAGCCTATCAAATTCGCTGCAGGAGTTATTACACGCGTGCCATATCACATGTGTGACTGTGACTGGAGAAATTGGGGCTTATGGAATTTGAGAACAGTGTATCTCCTGATCGAATAGCATTCTCATGTAGCCTAATAATGATATATATTCCTTGTTAGAAGCATGACGGGTGTTTAATTGATGGAATGGCGAACATTGCAGATCCTGATCCGATTGTGCGGATGCACAGGCTGATCTTGATATACACTGTTCCCAAAGTCCTTAAGCCCGATTTCTCCAGTCACAGCCACATTTATGAAATGAGTTAACACGGTATAAGAAGGTTTTCAAGTAATAAGTAAACATACGATATTTACCTCTTTACATACGTGTGCGTCACTGCTATAGTATGCTTAGCAACGAAAGCAGGAAGGTTATGTACGTACTATAATCTGTTCCAGCCAATATAATATGAACAATTATACACAATAAACTACACAATGTAAATGTGGGGAATTCACGGAGCTGATAACTCATGTAGCTGAGTGGGGTCACACGGCAGGGTTCACGAAGCTGGATGTGGGGATTCACGGATGTGGGAACTACTGTAGCTGAGTGGGGATCCACATAGCGGGGTTCACGAAGCTGGAGGTGGGGATTCACGGATCTGAGAACTCATGTAGCTAAGGGGGGGGGGGGGGGGGGGGGGGGGGGTGAGAGTTCGCACGCAGGGTTCACGAAGCTGTAAGGTGGGGATTCGGACTGATGTGGGAACTACTGTAGCTGAGTGGGGGGTCACACAGCGGGGTTCACGAAGCTGGAGGTGGGGATTCCACGGAGCTGAAAAAAAATCAGATAGCTAAGTGGGGGTCACACAGCAGGGTCACGATGCTGGAGTGGGGATTCACGGAGCTGATAACTCATATAGCTGAGTGGGTCACACAGCAGGGTTCACGAAGCTGGGGAGGGGTGGGGATCACGGATGTGGGAACTACTGTAGCTGTAGTGGGGGTCACATAGCGGGGTTCACGAAGCTGGAGGTGGGGATTGACGGAGCTGGAAACTCGTGTAGCTGAGTGGGGGTCACATAGCGGTATTCACTCAGCTGGAGGTGGGAATTCACGAAGCAGGGAACTCATGTAGCTTAGTGGGGGTCACATAGCGGGGTTCACGAAGCTAGAGGTGAGGATTCATGGAGCTGGAAACGGGTGTAGCTGAGTGGGGGCCACACAGCGGGGTTCACGAAGCTGGAGGTATGTAGCTGAGTGACGGTTACATCACGCAGATGATAACTCATGTAGCTGAGTGGGGGTCACATAGAGGTATTCACTCAGCTGGAGGTGGGAATTCACGCAGGGAATCAGTACTGATGTTATAGCGGGGTTCACGAAGCTGGAGGTGGGGATTCACGGAGCTGGAACTCATGTAGCTGAGTGACGGTTACATCACGCAGATGATAACTCATATAGCTGAGTGGGGGTCACATAGAGGTATTCACTCAGTTGGAGGTGGGAATTCACGGAGCAGGGAACTCATGTAGCTGATTGGGGGTTACATAGCGGGGTTCACGAAGCTGGAGGTGGGGATTGAGGGAGCTGGGAACTCATGATGTAGCTGGGTGGAGGTCACATAGCGAGGTTCACTAAGCTGGAGGTGTGGATTCACGGAGCTGGAAATCATGTAGCGGAGTGGGTGTTACATAGCGGAGTTCCCGAAGCTGGAGGAGGGAATTCACGTAGCTGGGAACTCATGATGTAGCTGAGTGGTAGTCACATAGCGGGGTTCACGATGGTGGAGGTGGGAATTCACGTAGCTGTAACTCATATAGCTGAGTAGGGGTCACATAGTTGTGCTCATGAAGTTGGAGGTGGGAATTCACGGAGCTGGGAACTCATGTAGCTGAGTGGGGAAGACATTGCGCGGTTCGTTCACGAAGCTGGAGGTGGGGATTCACTGAGCTGGAACACATGTAGCGGAGTGAGGGTCAGATAACCTGTTTCACGAAGCTGGATGTGGACATTCACGGTACTGAGAACTCATGTAGCTTAGTGGAGGTCACATAGCGGGGTTCACGAAGCTGGAGGTGGGGATTCACGGAGCTGATAACTCATGTAGCTTAGTCCTGGGTCATATATCAGGCTTCAGAAAGCTGGAAGGTATTGAAGAAACCGATAACTAATGTAGCCGAGTGGTGGTCACATAGCGGCGTTCACGAAGCTGGAGGTGGGAATTAACGGAGCTGGGAACTCATGTGGTTGAGTGGGGAACAGGTAGCGGGTTTCACGAAACTGGAGGTGGGGTTTCACGGAGCTGGAAATTATGTAGCTGAGTGGTGGTTACATAGCGGAGTTCACGAAGCTGGGAACTCATGATGTAGCTGAGTGGAGGTCACATAGCGGGGTTCACTAAGGTGGAGGTGGGAATTCACGTACTAGCTGGAACTCATGTAGCTGAGTGGCGATCATATAGTGGGATTCACGAAGCTGGAGGTTGGAGCTGTGAACTCATGTAGATGGGTAGGGGTCAGATAGCGGGGTTCACGAAGCTGGAGGGGTGGAGGGGGATTTCACGGAGCTGATAACTCATGTAGCTTTGTGGGGGTTACATAGCGGGGTTCACGAAGCTGGAGGTTGGAATTCACGGAGCTGATAACTCATGTAGCTGAGTAGGGGTCACATAGCGGGATTCACGAAGCTGCAGGGGTGAAACCACGGAGCTGAGTACACATGATGTAGCTGAGTGTGGGACACATAGCCGAGTTCACGAAGCGAGAGGTGTGGATTTACGGAGCTGGGAACTCATATAGCTGAGTTTGAGTCACATAGCAGGCGTCACGAAGCGGGAGTTGGGGAATTCACGGCGCTGGAACTCATGTAGCTGAGTGGGGTTTACATAGCGGGGTTCACGAAGCTAGAGGTGGCGAGATACGGATCTGGGAATTTCCGGAGCTGTGAAGTCATGTAGCAGAGTGAGGGTCACATAGCGGGCTTCACGAAGCTGGAGGTGGGAATTCATGTATATGGGTGGGGGTCATATAGCGGAGATACACGAAGCTGTAGGGGGAAATTAATGGAGCTGAGATCTCATGTAGCTGAGTGTCGGACACATAGCGGGTTTCACGAAGCTGGAGGTGGGGATTTACGGAGCTGGGAACTCATGTAGCTGAGTATGTGTCATATAGCCGGGTTCACGAAGATGGAGGTGGGGAATTCACGGAGTTGGAACTCATGTAGTCGAGTGGGGGTTACATAGCGGGGTTCACGAAGCTGAAGGGGGTAATTCCAGGTGCTGAGAAGTCATGTAGCTGAGTGAGGTCATATTGCGGGGTTTACGAAGCTGGAGGTGGAAATCCACGGAGCTGGGAACTCCTGTAGCTGGATGACTGTCACATAGCTGGATTCACGAAGCTGGAGGTGGGGATTCACGGAGCTGGGAACTGAAGTAGCTGATTGGATGTCATATAGTGGGATTCACGAAGCTCTATGTGGGAATTCACGGAGCTGGAAACTCATGTATCTGAGTGCAAGGTCACATAGCGGGATTCACGAACCTGGATTCACGGAGGTGAGAACTCATGTAACTGAGTGGGGATGATATAGCGGGGTTCACGAAGCTGGAGGTGGGAATTCACGAAGCTGGGAACTCATGTAGCTGGGTGGGGGAACTAATAGCTAGGTTGACGAAGCTGGAGGTGGGAATTCACGGAGCTGGGAACTCCTGTAGCTGAGTGAATGTCATATAGCGGGATTCACGAAGCTGGAGCTGGGAATTCACGGAGTTGGGAACTGATGTAGCTGCATGGATGTCATATAGTGAGATTCACGGAACTGGAGGTGGGAATTGACGCAGCTGGGACCTCATGTAGCTGAGTGGGGTCACATAGCGGGGTTCATGAAGCTGGAGGGGGGGATTCGCTGAGCTATAATTCATGTAGAAGAGTGGGGGTCACATAGCGGGCTTCACGAAGCTGGATGTGGGTATTCACAGAGCTTGGAACTCATGTAGCTTAGTGGGGTCACATAACGGGGTTCACAAAGCTGACGTGCGTAATTCACGAAGCTGAGGAGACATGTAGATGTGTGTGTATGTATGCGTGCTTGTGTGTTTTGTGCGTGATTGCGTGCGTGTGTGGGGGTAGGTGTGGGTGCGTGTGTGTGGGTGCGTGTGTGTTGTGTTATACTTACTGCGTGGTTCACGAAGCTGGAGGGGGTGATTCATGAAGCTGGGGAGACGTGTAGCTGTGTGTGAGTGTGTCGGGGTGGGGTGATATAAAACGTGCTTCGCGCGGTTTGCGGAGCTGAAGTGGATGATTCACGTATTTAGGCGACATCCAGATATTAAAGGTTCATGCCCACTCAGTAGGCATAAATGTTCTTTATAGGAATAAAATAAGAATTGTATCACTATTCCACAAGTTCTAAAATTACTAGTTCCCGCTATACAGATATAATAATTTAGTATTGTTTAATTTACTGATAGTGACTCGCGGTTGCATCAGACTATTTTCATATGCAAATGAGGCATGACGTTTTTAATTATTTTTAATAATTAAATACTTCACAAGAAAAAATCATATTTTCGACAGATTATAAAGCATAATCATTGCACATACAAAATAAATACAGAGACTAAATAGTAACATGTTAAGGAAACAAGGTTATCGCCCCTGATATCAGTTTCGAAATTAACGTCTGATATAAAATGTATTTTAATGCCAATCAATACTTGGGGTAATTGTAAATGAATGTTTATTTTGCCAGAGAATGTCTCAGATAATGTATCTGATATAAATAACAGTTTGTGCCTACTGAGTGGACATGTACACTTACGGTAGACAAATGCGAATGTGTGCCGCCTTGGAATCGGTGTTGACAATCGAAGTAGGAGAGTCAACATGTCAATACATTTTTGGCCACATATCTGTGTTTATGATACTCGCTCCGACTGATTTATGTTCAGAAAAGGACAGAACACGTTCATGTCAAATCTCAAATTACAGCCTACCTCGAAAGTACAATATAATGCGTTATCAAGTCATGCACAGGCATATTGGTAAAAGCGTGAAAATACTACTAGTAAAATGACAAAATTCGGCTCATTGAACAATTACTGTGCGTGACTTAACGGCGCAATGGCGTTGGACGTATATTACCCATTACATTAGACCGCTACACACAACACTTGTCGTCTGCTGTGGCTTTATATCTTGCCTTTTTTCTCTATCAAAATATGGTTTGACAGCACTTCAGAATCATTTCCCATGGAAACGATTCTGAAGAGCTGTCAAAGCATGATGTAAATTATTCTAAAGTGCTGTGAAAGCATGTTTTTGATGATAAAACAATGGAAAATAGAAAATAAACAGCAGACGACCCCAAAACATTAAGATAGCGGTGTAAGGGTTAACAATTCCTGTGCATGATTTAACATCACAATCTCGTTGGAAGTACATTACCCATTGGAAAATTAGACCGTCAGTGGAGAACAACAGCCATACATGTTTCTTCACATACTGCGCCGAATCGTGCGACAAATCCGCACACCATTGCCTCTGATTTTGAGACACATGTTGCGAGTGTATTCCGCACATCGTTGTTACCAGAGCATCTGATTATAGGACGATCTCCTTCCAAATCAAGGAAAAACAACTTCATCGCGTGGTGTATTCTTACATATCCAAATTCTCTCAAAGTCAGCAGATTGATTTTTGCAAAACATAATCTCTGAAGCTGTTGTATTTGCTAGGCGTCATAACAAATGAGTATAACAATTAGAGTTTTAGATTCACGTTGAATTTGATAAATCCCAGCATCACTAAGATATTAAGGTTTAAAAGGTTTACGACTTACAAGGCAAACATATCCAAAAAATAGAGATAATCAATAATCCCGGCATCAAATCAAACTTGTGACAGCCTCCGTATTGGAACGTTTCAGGCTGTTCATGTAATTTGGTTTGCAGTTACATGTATTATATATTTTTGGGTTTGAAAAATATTTATTGTCCCTGTAATATGTTTGTGGTAGGTCTGGGCCATCCCCCACAAACCGTATACAAATTGTCTGTCACACTGTGTGTACTTCATGTCATCAGGTTCTGTATACATATACACCCTCTTCCACTCTACTCTTACAGTATTGAACAGAAATCACTGTCGTCCGCTAAATAATGTTTTAAAACGCGAAATGATGACACTGTGGACAGAATGATATGCAAAGTATATTAGATTTGTATGTGGATATATGCACGAGTTCCGCAGCGCGCGATATCGTTGCAAGGCGGAAAGAATGGCAGAGATCTACAAATCAAATAACCTTTTTATTATACGTAAATCAATTGCAATTTATATGCGCCTCAAAAATTATACAACTAACACATGCAATAAACAAATTAGTGGTGGTATAGAAGGAACTATTTTACGTGGCGAAACGGAGTTCTGGTGTAACGGGAAAATAGTAGACCGGGATATCGGTAGTTTTGCGCATGCGGCCACGAATTGAGGCGGAGCCATGTGACTAGGCATAGAGGTATCGTCTCAAAATTCTTAAATATGCATCATATGACGACAAGAGGCTACTTTGCTTAATATATGTATTTGTATAAAACTGTAAATACATATATATAACATTTGAAGTCACTCCATAAAACAACCATGGGAGACATGGTGGGAAATAAGTAGACAAACTCGGATATGATTAGACAAACCGGGAAATAAGTAGATACACAGGGAAAAAAGGAGACATACCGGGAAATAATTAGACATACCGGGAAATATGTAGATATACCTGGAAATAGGGAGACACACCGGGAAGTAAGTAGATACATGTACACCGGGAAATAATTAGACATACCGGGAAATATGTAGATATACCGGGATATAGGAAGACACACCGGGAAGTAAGTAGATACATGCACGCCGGGAAATCAGTAGACATACTGGGAAATAATTAGACATACCGGGAAATATGTAGACATACCGGGACATAGGGAGACACACCGGGAAGTAAGTAGATACATGTACACCGGGAAATAAGTAGACATACCGGGAAATAATTAGACATACCGGGAGATATGTAGATATACCGGGAAATAGGGAGACACACCGGGAAGTAAGTAGATACCTGTACACCGGGAAATAAGTAGACATACCGGGAAATATGTAGACAAGCCGGCTAATATGTAGACATACCGGGAAATAAGTAGACATACCGGGAAATATGTAGACACGCCGGGAGATGTGTAGACATACTTGGTAAAAATGAGATACGCCAGGAAATATGTAGATATACCCGAAAATATGTAGACATACCGGGAAATAAGTAGACACACCGGGTAACGGGACACAAGGAGATACACCGGGAAATATGTAGACATACCGGGAAATAAGTACACACCGGAAAATATGTAGACAGACTGACGCACATTGTAGGCCCGGATGGGACGATTCACAGTCTGATCTGTGGCTACACAGGTTACATGTGTCGCAATGTCTCTTTTACCAGCTGGGGCCAGAATGAATGGAAGTGCCAGGCTGAGAATTGGGCCAAATATAAAATTCTCGCCCTGAATCGCAGGTCAGAAGTTTTGAACATGACCATCGATCTTGCTATGACTGCTTTTGCTCGTACGATCACCCACGAACTGTACCACAGGTCGTGCGTTCTTTCTACGTCTTCCCCACGATTCCAACATTTTCTGGTCGTAGCTAGGTCGTAACATGGTCGCAAGCCCGGTGTGACTGGGCCCTAAATAGTCACACAGACCTGTGTAAAGTGAAGACCATATCATCATAATATATACGAGCCAAGTTCTGAGATTTTGAGGCTTAATACAGTTTTACATCGTATAATATCATTTGCCAATAACCTATATAACCGGTGAAAAAATTATGTTTTATACTCTGCATTTATACTGTTAAGATACGCCAGCTTTTGTGTAGAATTCTCATTGCACGCCGAGTTAGCTTGTTGCTACATCAACAAGCAATCTCGGTGTGCAACGAGAATTATCGAGAAACCGCGATAACTGTGATAAGACTAAAATCTCAGGTCCTGGCTCATATCATAGTTAATCATTAGGGCGTCAATATCAATGATATTATGATTCGGTAGTCGAGTATAGATGACTATAGCAAAGCATATTTTGAGACATTAGACAGTATTTCACCAAACTCCGGGATTGCCATTTTTCACATAATTTTCTCCCATTTTGTACTGTCTTGCAGCACATTTTTGACAGAGTGTGATTCAATATCTAAAATACACATGAGAAGAGATGTGCAAAATATAATTGTAATGTTACGACTCTGTATAATCTTGCTGGGCACGGATAGTGAATGACTTCATTGGAAATCATAGTGACTGCGTCGATGCTCGCGAAAGAAACTTAGACTGTGTAAACAGGCACATAATGTTGGCCGAGATTGGCTCCATATATGACCTTTTACGATTTATGTAGTCCGGATATGGGCTTAACGTCCTTCAACGGTGTATACGTTAGCCACTCATAGACTTCATTTCCAGCACTGTGTTCCGTCGCCCACTTCTTCCCGAGACTTTGCAT
>CM055275.1:90081011-90131025 GCA_029237695.1 Conchocele bisecta | reverse complement strand
TAGCCAATCACTATGCGGGAGGTTGGACAAGTTCCGTAAGTCACGAAACTTGTCCAACTCGGCCTGACAACACCTATAAATAGGAGTGAAATCTGTCAGTTGGCGACTTTGTCCCGAGCGACGCAACTCGAGACGCAACTCGCGTCTCAGAACTCCCAAAGCCCAAATATCCCCCCCCCCCCTTAAACATTACTCACCGACGATGTTACCAATGGTCCGTTAGTCGTGAGATGTGATGATTTGAACGTCAGTCTGACATTATTGATTATTAATATTGGCTGGAACCATAATAATGCCAATATCCCATTATTACCCCACCCACTTTTTCCCCATTGCGATACGATTCCCAATTTGAGCTTCATGAACCCCCTGCTGTGTTGACGCCACACCCTAACTTCGTGCACCCCCCTCCCACCCCTGTTAGGTGATCCCAATTCCATTGTCATGCGTCCTAGCTGTTGTGTGCCCCCCCCCCCCCCCATTCAGCTATGTGTCATGATTATAACCCCAGCTTCGTGACCCCCGGCTGTGCGACTCCCCACCCCTGCCGTGTGCCCACCTGCTGTGTAATTCCCCACCCAGCTGTGTGACTCCCCACCCAACATTAGTCTCCACCAGCTTCCTGAGCCCCCGCTGTGTGACTCCCCACCCAGCATTAGTTCACACCCCCAGTTTCGTGATCCCCGCTGTATGACTCCCCCACCCAGCATTAGTCCCAACCCCAGCTTCGTGATTCCCGCTGTGTGACTCCCCACCCAACATTAGTCCCAACCCCAGCTTCGTGATTCCCGCGCTGTGTGACTTCCCCACCCAGCATTATTCCCACCCCCAGCTTCGTGATCCCCGCTGTGTGACTCCCCCACCCAGCATTTATTTCCACCCACAGCTTCGTCATCCCCACTGTGTGACTCCCCCACCCAGCATTATTTCCCACCCCAGCTTCGTGATCCCCGCTGTGTGACTCCCTAACCCAGCATTATTTCCCACCCCCAGCTTCGTGATCCCCGCTGTGTGACTCCCCCACCCAGCATTATTCCCACCCCCAGCTTCGTGATCCCCGCTGTGTGACTCCCCCACCCATCATTATTCCACCCCCCAGCTTCGTGATCCCCGCTGTGTGACTCCCCCACCCAGCATTATTTCCCACCCCCAGCTTCGTGACTACCACTGTGTGACTCCCTCACCCAGCATTATTTCCCAACCTCAGCTTCGTGATTCCCAACCATGACTTGGGTTTGCGTTAGTGTGATTTTCCGCCAGATTTTAGCATAAATCTAGTCCGTGTTTACATGTGCTAATATCCTTTCTTGAGTCTGCTTACTCTCACAGTCGCCTGTTGTGCTTTTGTATCTTGCCATGTGTACATCTCATATTAGTCATTATCTATCCATAATCAGATCACCCTCATCGTTGTTATCATAGTTTGTCACCACTCTTTAATTGTTAACGTTGAGTAATACTGCATGTTAGAATTATTATCAAAATATCAGATGTTACTTAAAATCTCGTCACTGTCGTCTTTTCATTGCCAAGTGATATAGTCGTTAATTTTCCCTACCCCGATTTACGAGGGCCCGCTACCATTCCCCTGCGTGAACAGGAAAATATCTGATTTATACCGTATTGCTGAAGACGGATACGACATAGGGACGTTACAATATGTATTTATTATATACGATATTAATATGATATACTATAGATAGATTTATTACATACGATATTAATATGATATTTATTATATACGACACCATGATATTATTATATACATATAATATTGATTATAATGACATAGGGACTACAATATGATATTTATATATAGATATTAATTTGATATTTACTATATGCAATATTAAATATGATATGTATTACATTCGATATTTATATGATAATTTATGATATACAGACACCAATATGATAATTTATTATATACGTTATATATGATATTTATATATACGATATTAATATGATATTTATTATATACGATAGCAATATGATTATTTATTATATACGATATTAATAATTATATTTATTGTATACGATATTAATATGATATTTATTATATACGATAGCAATATGATATTTATTATATACGATATTAATATTATATTTATTGTATCGATATTAATATGATATTTATTAAACACGTTTAGTCAGAATGTTAATGCATTTATTAAATATCATATTGAATCAGCACATGTTGTCTGTGTCGCTCACATTTGAAAATTTATTACACCAATGTATGAGTTTTAGTACACTTTATTCGCACACTGTAATAACCCATGTTGTATAATAATTATAGGATCTTACATGAGTCATGCTTTAATATGCTATTTAATAAACTCGTTAATTGATTTCGTAAGAAACTCGGCATATCAAATCAAAACAAATGTTAGATCATATGTATTGCATAAACACATCATCATAATTTGAAGCAATGCTGATTACATAACATGTTGTCTGTGTCGCACTCATTTTAATAGTTATTACCATAATCGAGGTGTTCATGTGTTTAAACAACCTACATGTAAATATTTTTCTGCAATTTTTCTCATTTCTCATCAGAAGTGAACGTTGTTACCACTCAGTTGAACCGTCTCGACGAGACGGTTCAACTGAGTGGTAACAACATACATGTTGGGTGGGTAGCGTCTTATGATGCTTCCAGCGCCCCTGTCTATTTTACCTAGTTTAGTCCATGAAACACCGAGCCGCGAAGGACATGTAGGTTGTCCAAACACGTCGATTAGGGCACTACCTATTACTTACCGCGTATACTGTTGCGTCGAGTATCAATATCCGATTTACGTCAGCTTCGTTAAGTGAGTATCAAACACAGAACACTCAATAGGAAGAATGTCGTTTAAGTTTCACTGTACATTGTCGCCTAACTGTCGTTCTTTGACAGTTTTACTCTTTTTCGTCGGTTGTCCTTATGAATTCAAAATGGTGAACGCATAATTTAACTGGCTACATATCAGCGAAGTCTTCGCTTACACTGCACTTTGATTCCTAAATAATATTAAATATCAACAACCTAGTGTATGCCAACAATATTACCATCTATTATCTTGGTCAATTGAGACTTTTGAACAATTCTATCCAGTACTTAGCGAATGACATGCCATTCAATTTTACTCAATTTATCATAAATGGAGGTAGACACGCAGCTATATAATGACATAAATATCCGGGGTTTGTATTGAATTTAAAATAAATGCATAAACATATTAATTGGAAATGTGATGGTCATAAACTTGCTTTTGTAGTCGAAAGTGCTTGTTTAGTATCAAATCATCAGTTTATCACTTGACTGCATAATAATGTATAGCAGGCGATGGTAATGCGATCCTCAAGAAAGACACACGGCGACAATTAAATGTATAAGGTATCACGCTACCAAATCTGCCCGGTATCGTGTTTTGTAACTAAGTTAATGTTATAAGCGGCCTACTCCCTACTTTAAAATATGTCGTCGCATACGAAATGTTAAATGATGTCGCTATTATTCCCCAAAATTATTTCAGACAGCAGCAAACAACAGGGAAACTCCTCACTCTGCCTTATTTGAAAATTATTCATACGAAATACGTTACTTACTTTGTCCGCAATCCAAAACATGACGTTACATTAGCAACTGCAACACGAGCCATGCACATTATTTTCATACGTTTAGTCTTGGCCTAATGGGAGACACTTGGCCAGGCTACGAGATATCCAAATCTGGTTGACATGCGATAAAATATGACAAATCTATAGGACTTGTCCGGATCAACACCCCTTCTATACGCCGTTGGTAAAAACGTCGTAATTTCGACGTCATTGATCTAAAACGTCATATAAGTTTTTACCACGCGTTATAAAACTACTTCTAAAATGAAACATAATTGGGATACATTGATAATTTTGGCGGCATATGGCTTTTAAAAGATGTACAATTCAGAATACGCGAAAAAGTAAAAAACTGAAAATGGTGTCATTAAGCCCAGTTTTCGCACGGCGCGGCTCATATATATTCAGCCCTAGAGTCACTTAATCCCATTCCATAAAAGTAATACAAAGAGACATATCCACTGTATTTTGAACAAAAGAAAGATATGTTGGCAAGATTACATTGTCTGGTAAGACAATACACAACGCGGAAGTCTGCTTTCCGTGTACTATTTTTCTTTTTTTAAATTAAAAAAGTGCATAATTGTGTCACTTTCCACCAGTTATAACGATTACGAGTCGCCGCTATACAGGTATAACCATTTATATTTTTTACTGATAGTGACGCGCGTTGGTATCAGGCTATTTTCATATGCAAATGACGCATGGTATTTTGTAATTATTTATATTAATTAAATGCGTCACCTGAAAAAAAAATATTTTCGACAGATTATAATTATTATTGCACATCAAAAGATAAACACAGACTATAAATAGTAATGTCCGTTAACATTTTAAGAAAACACGGTTATCGCCCCTGATATCAGTGTGAAACGTTACTCTGATATAAAATGTATCCTAATGCAAATCAATACGTGGGGTAATGGTGAATGAATGCTTATGTTGCCAGAAAAGGTCTCAGATGATGTCTCTGATATAAAGAACAGTTTGTGCCTACTGAATAGGCAAGTACCTTTAATTCGTTCCCTCGAAATAACAATTCGTTCCCTCAATTTAATTATTCATTCCTTCGAATTAACAATTCGTTCCCAGTACATAACAATTCGTTCCTTCGCATTAACAATTCGTTCTTACGAAATGACAATTCGTTCCATCAATTTAACAATTCGTTCCCGCGAATTCGTGGAAAGGAATAGCTAAATGGAGGGAATTGTTAATTCGTGGAAACGAATTGTTAAATTGAGGGAACAAATTGTTATTTCGTGTGAACGAATTAATAAAACAAAAATAAGTTTACGTCCCCTGCGGGGCTCCGTAGATATCGATGTCAGTGGTTTGCCGGCTATTGTGTGTAAACCATCATTAACCCTTTTTGCCCCTAGTAAGTAACTGGAATGGATATTGATGTGTTAACGATGTTGGACATGTATGTAAGCATACACTTGCGCTAAGTTATAATTGGTCACCCTATACTTGGAACGTTTTTAGACAAATACATGTACAAGATGCAAACAGGTAATTTATAATATGTAGTATTAATTGCGATCACTCTAAAATAATTGATCAAAGTTGACCAACCCCACATGTAAAATTCACACAATTACAACATTTCCGAGTAGAATGGCTACATGTAACACCGCGAGTGTTCATCATGTTCACGGGAACATTATCACTGGGCTTGTGTTCTATTTACCGACGAGTCATCCTTTATTACACTCTTGCAAATTATTTGCACGGGTTTCGCTGTGAGAGACAACCCGTAATCAACTCCTTACAAATAATACACCTGAGGAGAACACCCGTAATTGCGCGCCTGTTTTCTTTTTTGAAACCACGAGCTACCATGCAAACTTTCCAAGGAGAGTAACTCCTGTCCGCAAGGATTAGCTTATGCAACAACCCGGTGAGCCAAGTCCCACGCAGCACTAACGCGACCCATGATTAGCCGCCCTTGGTCAGCACCGCTCTCGGAGACTAGCTCACGAGCTGCATAAGGCAAGCCCTTCACTGACAACAAATAATCACTGTTCCAAGGATAACTCCTACATACCAGTGCAAGGTACAACACACAGCTCCAGGAGCCAAGTTGAACGTATTCGCCCAATGCAAACGCGACCCGGGTTGCTAAGCCCGGGGAGCACCTTGGAATACTTGTCTCACGAGCAGTATGTTCCGCTTACGCTGCGTCTCACTGTACAAGCTATCTGAAGCCCTGCAGATTCATTTTGTCCAGTCTCCTAGCCTCTACCCAATACTGGCAGAAATCACGAATAGTACTATGTCTACTATCTCTCTATCAATATCTGTAAATATCTTCTCTGAAGCTAGCTACACAACCCTACAATGCAATCTACATATTCAGCCTGCTAGTATGCTACCGAACTGGACTCTTGGAGAGTCCACTACCAACTGCCGACTGACGCTGCGTCAGTCCTTATATATCCGTGGAGTTATCCCTATTGACTTTCAAGTACATCCAGTACTGACTACGGAGCCCCGCAGTGTATACATATGTAACTATACTTGTTAAAAGTAGTGAACGTGACCTTTAACAAGTATAGTTACATATGTATATACTGCGGGGCTCCGTACTCAGTACTGGATGTACATGTAGTAGTGAACGTGACCTTTAACAAGTATAGTTACATATGTATACACTGCAGGGCTCCGTAGTCAGTACTGGATGTACATGTAGTAGTGAACGTGACCTTTAACAAGTATAGTTACATATGTATATACTGCGGGGCTCCGTAGTCAGTACTGGATGTACATGTAGTAGTGAACGTGACCTTTAACAAGTATAGTTACATATGTATACACTGCAGGGCTCCGTACTCAGTACTGGATGTACATGTAGTAGTGAACGTGACCTTTAACAAGTATAGTTACATATGTATATACTGCGGGGCTCCGTACTCAGTACTGGATGTACATGTAGTAGTGAACGTGACCTTTAACAAGTATAGTTACATATGTATACACTGCAGGGCTCCGTACTCAGTACTGGATGTACATGTAGTAGTGAACGTGACCTTTAACAAGTATAGTTACATATGTATATACTGCGGGGCTCCGTACTCAGTACTGGATGTACATGTAGTAGTGAACGTGACCTTTAACAAGTATAGTTACATATGTATACACTGCAGGGCTCCGTAGTCAGTACTGGATGTACATGTAGTAGTGAACGTGACCTTTAACAAGTATAGTTACATATGTATATACTGCGGGGCTCCGTACTCAGTACTGGATGTACATGTAGTAGTGAACGTGACCTTTAACAAGTATAGTTACATATGTATACACTGCGGGGCTCCGTACTCAGTACTGGATGTACATGTAGTAGTGAACGTGACCTTTAACAAGTATAGTTACATATGTATATACTGCGGGGCTCCGTACTCAGTACTGGATGTACATGTAGTAGTGAACGTGACCTTTAACAAGTATAGTTACATATGTATACACTGCGGGGCTCCGTACTCAGTACTGGATGTACATGTAGTAGTGAAGTGACCTTTAACAAGTATAGTTACTATGTATACACTGCGGGGCTCCGTACTCAGTACTGGATGTACATGTAGTAGTGAACGTGACCTTTAACAAGTATAGTTACATATGTATACACTGCGGGGCTCCGTACTCAGTACTGGATGTACATGTAGTAGTGAACGTGACCTTTAACAAGTATAGTTACATATGTATATACTGCGGGGCTCCGTACTCAGTACTGGATGTACATGTAGTAGTGAACGTGACCTTTAACAAGTATAGTTACATATGTATACACTGCGGGGCTCCGTACTCAGTACTGGATGTACATGTAGTAGTGAACGTGACCTTTAACAAGTATAGTTACATATGTATACACTGCAGGGCTCCGTAGTCAGTACTGGATGTACATGTAGTAGTGAACGTGACCTTTAACAAGTATAGTTACATATGTATATACTGCGGGGCTCCGTAGTCAGTACTGGATGTACATGTAGTAGTGAACGTGACCTTTAACAAGTATAGTTACATATGTATACACTGCAGGGCTCCGTAGTCAGTACTGGATGTACATGTAGTAGTGAACGTGACCTTTAACAAGTATAGTTACATATGTATACTACTGCGGGGCTCCGTAGTCAGTACTGGATGTACATGTAGTAGTGAACGTGACCTTTAACAAGTATAGTTACATATGTATACACTGCGGGCTCCGTACTCAGTACTGGATGTACATGTAGTAGTGAACGTGACCTTTAACAAGTATAGTTACATATGTATATACTGCGGGGCTCCGTACTCAGTACTGGATGTACATGTAGTAGTGAACGTGACCTTTAACAAGTATAGTTACATATGTATATACTGCGGGGCTCCGTACTCAGTACTGGATGTACATGTAGTAGTGAACGTGACCTTTAACAAGTATAGTTACATATGTATATACTGCGGGGCTCCGTACTCAGTACTGGATGTACATGTAGTAGTGAACGTGACCTTTAACAAGTATAGTTACATATGTATATACTGCGGGGCTCCGTACTCAGTACTGGATGTACATGTAGTAGTGAACGTGACCTTTAACAAGTATAGTTACATA
Source organism: Conchocele bisecta (assembly GCA_029237695.1). Taxonomy (NCBI): domain Eukaryota; kingdom Metazoa; phylum Mollusca; class Bivalvia; order Lucinida; family Thyasiridae; genus Conchocele; species Conchocele bisecta. Next base: position 90,122,825 of record CM055275.1, on the reverse strand, counting down.
TGTATACACTGCGGGGCTCCGTACTCAGTACTGGGTGTACATGTAGTAGTGAACGTGACCTTTAACAAGTATAGTTACATATGTATATACTGCGGGGCTCCGTACTCAGTACTGGATGTACATGTAGTAGTGAACGTGACCTTTAACAAGTATAGTTACATATGTATACACTGCGGGGCTCCGTACTCAGTACTGGATGTACATGTAGTAGTGAACGTGACCTTTAACAAGTATAGTTACATATGTATACACTGCGGGGCTCCGTACTCAGTACTGGATGTACATGTAGTAGTGAACGTGACCTTTAACAAGTATAGTTACATATGTATACTAGCGGGGCTCCGTAGTCAGTACTGGATGTACATGTAGTAGTGAACGTGACCTTTAACAAGTATAGTTACATATGTATATACTGCGGGGCTCCGTACTCAGTACTGGATGTACATGTAGTAGTGAACGTGACCTTTAACAAGTATAGTTACATATGTATATACTGCGGGGCTCCGTAGTCAGTACTGGATGTACATGTAGTAGTGAACGTGACCTTTAACAAGTATAGTTACATATGTATATACTGCGGGGCTCCGTACTCAGTACTGGATGTACATGTAGTAGTGAACGTGACCTTTAACAAGTATAGTTACATATGTATACACTGCAGGGCTCCGTAGTCCAGTACTGGATGTACATGTAGTAGTGAACGTGACCTTTAACAAGTATAGTTACATATGTATACACTGCGGGGCTCCGTACTCAGTACTGGATGTACATGTAGTAGTGAACGTGACCTTTAACAAGTATAGTTACATATGTATATACTGCGGGGCTCCGTACTCAGTACTGGATGTACATGTAGTAGTGAACGTGACCTTTAACAAGTATAGTTACATATGTATATACTGCGGGGCTCCGTACTCAGTACTGGATGTACATGTAGTAGTGAACGTGACCTTTAACAAGTATAGTTACATATGTATACACTGCGGGGCTCCGTACTCAGTACTGGATGTACATGTAGTAGTGAACGTGACCTTTAACAAGTATAGTTACATATGTATACACTGCGGGGCTCCGTACTCAGTACTGGATGTACATGTAGTAGTGAACGTGACCTTTAACAAGTATAGTTACATATGTATACACTGCAGGGCTCCGTAGTCAGTACTGGATGTACATGTAGTAGTGAACGTGACCTTTAACAAGTATAGTTACATATGTATACACTGCGGGGCTCCGTACTCAGTACTGGATGTACATGTAGTAGTGAACGTGACCTTTAACAAGTATAGTTACATATGTATACATGCAGGGCTCCGTAGTCAGTACTGGATGTACATGTAGTAGTGAACGTGACCTTTTAACAAGTATAGTTACATATGTATATACTGCGGGGCTCCGTACTCAGTACTGGATGTACATGTAGTAGTGAACGTGACCTTTAACAAGTATAGTTACATATGTATATACTGCAGGGCTCCGTACTCAGTACTGGATGTACATGTAGTAGTGAACGTGACCTTTAACAAGTATAGTTACATATGTATATATGCGGGGCTCCGTACTCAGTACTGGATGTACATGTAGTAGTGAACGTGACCTTTAACAAGTATAGTTACATATGTATACACTGCAGGGCTCGCCGTACTCAGTACTGGATGTACATGTAGTAGTGAACGTGACCTTTAACAAGTATAGTTACATATGTATATACTGCAGGGCTCCGTACTCAGTACTGGATGTACATGTAGTAGTGAACGTGACCTTTAACAAGTATAGTTACATATGTATACACTGCGGGGCTCCGTAGTCAGTACTGGATGTACATGTAGTAGTGAACGTGACCTTTAACAAGTATAGTTACATATGTATATACTGCGGGGCTCCGTACTCAGTACTGGATGTACATGTAGTAGTGAACGTGACCTTTAACAAGTATAGTTACATATGTATATACTGCGGGCTCCGTACTCAGTACTGGATGTACATGTAGTAGTGAACGTGACCTACATCCAGTACTGACTACGGAGCCCCGCAGTGTATACATATGTAACTATACTTGTTAAAGGTCACGTTCACTACTACATCCAGTACTGACTACGGAGCCCTGCAGTATATACATATGTAACTATACTTGTTAAAGGTCACGTTCACTACTACATCCAGTATTGACTACGGAGCCCTGCAGTATATACGGTGTATACATATGTAACTATACATATTAAAGGTCACGTTCACTACTACATCCAGTACTGAATACTGTGTATACATATGTAACTATACATGTTAAAGGTCACGTTCACTACTACATCCAGTACTGACTACGGTGTATACATATGTAACTATACATGTTAAAGGTCACGTTCACTACTACATCCAGTACTGACTACGGAGCCCCGCAGGGCATATGGAATTTATTTATTAATTCGTTCCCACGATATAACAATTAGTTCCCTCAATTAACAATTAGTTCGCTCCAATTAACAATTCGTTACCACGATATAACAATTAGTTCCTTCGAATTAATGATTCGTTCCCACAAAATGACAATTAGTTCCTTCAATTTAAAAATTCGTTCCCTCGAATTGAACAATATGACAATTCGTTCCCTCAATTTAACAATTAGTTCCCTCGAATTAAAACAATTCGTTCCCACTATAAAGCAATTCGTTCCCACGAATTAACAATTCGTTCCCACGAAATGACAATTCATTCCCTCAATTTCACAATTCGTTCCCTCCAATTAACAATTCGATTCCACGATATAACAATTCGTTTCCACGATATAACAATTTGTTCCTTCGAAATTACAATTCGTTCCCTCGAATTAACAATTCGTTCCCACGATATAGCAATTCGTTCCCACGAATTAATAAATCGTTCCATTGGGAACGAATTATTAAATTGATGGAACAAATTGTTAATTCATGGGAACGATTTGTTAATTCGTGGGAACGAATTGTTAAATTGAGGGAACGAATAGTTATTTCGAGGGAACGAATTAATAAAAAAAGGAATTCTACGTCTGCGGTGCTAAAATGTTCGTAAGTGCAAATTTACGATCGTCTGGAAATTTCAATTCACGGATTTACAATTATTGAGCATAACCTATGCTCAATAAATGTAAATCTAATAATTGTTTAGCAGGAAACATTGTTAATGTGAAATTGACAGACTATCATAATTTTGCACTTACGAACATTTTAGTCTACGAAGTTTAGTGAAACAGCCCCCAGATCCCGATCAGACTGTGCGAAAGCACAGACTGATCTGGATCTACACTGTTCGACATATCTCCAGTCACAGCGAATAATCCTCCGTACTGTCTCCTCTCACACAGAGATGCGGGTGAAAGTGGAACTGCTCAGCTCGGCGAAAGGATTCTTTGAGTTCCGGATCTGCGCGGCCAACTCGACCCCCGTGACCCAGGACTGCCTCAACCAGAACATCCTTCCCATCAAAGAGGGCTACATGCAGGGCACGCCCATGAGGTTCTATCCGAAGAGGGCGGGCGATTTCCATGTCACGGTGGCCATCCCGCCCGATCTGGTGTGTGACCGCTGTGTGCTGCAATGGCGTTATCACACAGGTAAACTAAATCATCAGCGAGTAAGGAATATGTGGTTGAATGTAATGGGAGGTATGGTAAACGATGACGCTGTGGACGGAATGGGTACACGTATACTACCACTCACCAGTCATACGTCTATACAAATAGTGTTACCGTTATCACTAAGCTTTGTCGCTTAGCGATAATGGTAAGAATGATTTTTCTATATGATCAGGACTATTTGTTACATACTCCACTTAAAATTGCCTTCAGTTCATCGACTGTCATAACACTGTTGCCATATTCAGCTAGACTTGGTGTGTGGCCGCTGCTTGATCCAATGGTGTTACCACACAATATATATTGCGCAAATGTATAGCCACACTGATAGGTAACATTTGCGCAATATATATTGTGTGGTAACACCAGTGTATCAAACAGCGGTCTGGTATGTAACCGTTGTGTTCTACAATGGCATTACCATACAGGTAAGATTTTCTATCAGGTCCATTGCCCGAATGTTGCATATCACCGCGGCAATTCCTTCCGACCTGGTGTGTGCTCGCTGTGGGATACACTGGCGCTACCACACAGGTAGGATTGTGCATCAGGTAACTTGTTATGTGTTGCCCGAATCTTCCATATCAGGTTGTATGCTACACCGGCGTCAACATACATGTAAGACATCGCTATGCATTGACAAAATCTGCCTTATCAGTGTAGCTATACCGCTTGACTTGGTGAGTGACAAGTAAAACTATGCTCGGAGAGTTCTATAATCTAATCTATATGCGGACGTTATTCCTGTAATGGGTAGTATGGTATATGTGACCAGTCTGGCTCATAGTATACTAGCACTCTCTGGTAAGGTCATGCCATTGTTTTTCTCAGTTAAGCGTCCACCTGGATAGCCAAAACTTATCCGGTAGAGACAAAGAAGGCTTTGAAAAAAAAAACGAATGTAAATTTATGTTAAAAACCTTCTCAATCCTTTGCAGGGTTGATGAAGTTTTTAACATAAATTTAATTTGCCTCTAAATAATAAGAAAACACTCTTATTAAACTTATTAAATGTAAATTCATGAACGCATTTAAAACTTAGACAAGTCACAAATCAATGTGCATATTACTTCACCAGTAAATAGTGTAAACTAGCATACACAGTTTGTTCTTCTTGTTTTTCAGTTCATTGGCGGTGCTATAGATATGTCACATACAATCGGACTTAACCCTGCACTCAGTGCTACCCTGATTGACGATGTATTTAAAGTTGGCAGTGGTGTGGACATGTCCACACTTATAGTTGATGTTGGCCCAACACCATCTGAGGTTGTCAGTCGTCCAGCTGACCCCGCTAAGTCTACTGTTGTGATGGGATCAGCTGGAAGAATAAGTTGGCCATCAGAAGATGTTGTGTCTGGGATTAACACATTACATAAATCAGCCGTAGTTAAAACAGTTGCGCATACTGGTTCTTTCGGAGCGCTAGGCATGCCAAATGTTGCTTTTGTTGACACTTCAGGGGCTTATATGGACTTAAGCATGGCGAAATTTAAACCAATGGCATCGCCAACCTCCGCACTGTCTGTTTCAGATACAGTGCATGTGTCAAATCCGAAAATAGCAATCCCTATCGTTACATTCCCAGCCTTGCCAATCTTGTCAGACATTGAGGCAGCTATAACTAATGCGCATCTGCAAGGCAAAACATCACCTATAGGACACACAGCATGTGATAGAGCCAATGATGGCGTATTTCATGGATCTAAACCATCGCTTGATATCGTGCCAGTCGGTGATATAAGTGCGGGCTTCGGCCTTCCAGGGGTTAAACCAATTATTGGGACTGGACAATTGGGCGGCACCATTAAAGGTCTTGGACTTCCAGGCGTTAAACCAAAGAAGATCGTTGGCGGAACTACTGATAACGTCGTAGCCGGTAATGATACACCAACCATTCCGAACATTTCTCTGTCTGGTTTGTCAATTCCTAAAATTTCAATTTCTGATAGCCTTCCAGGATTTCCCGGCATTGCTGGATCTGGAAAAATTGGAACTATCACCTCTGGCATGTCCGTTTCCTGGTTGTAGCAATGCCCGATATAACATTGCCTGACATACGAGACGTACTAGGCATATCTGGTACAGCTGAAACAACCATAAAGTCAAGCTCCTCGAACGACGTTCCAGCAATGTTTACCTCTGTTCCTGCGCCTGCAACTAAGACACCACTTAAACCAATTACACCATCTTCATGGCTTTCATTAACAGGTGTAATGGCTCCACCATCAAGCTTGCTTAAGACGAAACCAGTTGCAAGAGCCGCACTAATTGCAGCAGATAGTCCTACGCATGTGATTCAAAATACAGTTGATGTGATGCATACTGCTGTTGATGTTAGTTCAGCACATGCCGCATCTGTAGATACAGCGAGTGATACACTAGGGAGAACTGGGTTCCTTGTGCATATGCCATTAGACAAAACACCGTGAATGCCAAAATCTGCAAACAGGCTAAGTGGCCAATCGGAACTGATATTACCGGAAACATCGACAACGGTCGAGCACCAAAGCACGGTCGTAACAAGGTCTCGAATAAATCCTAATTCTAATGAAAATATTGTACTAGAGACAATGACGTTTTCAGACGGTGTACACGACGGACATATTGCCTCAGGAATTCAAGATATGACAGGCATGGGTATAGAAGTGAATCCAAATGCACCAGTAGGAATGGATACAATTGCTGGTTCAACGTACACTCTGGTGCTTCTATCTCGCAACCAATAACCGCGACTCAAATCTTCAATGAAATTACGGAATTTGATCTGGGCTCTATTCCGGCTGGTTCTGTATTGAAATGGGCCGGGATGGGTACGGATGTGACGAATACGGGCGTGGGCGAATTGTTAGGACAATCAGTGGGTGGTGCTGGTCTGGAGATGCCTCCTAGGTTGCTTCCAGATGGCGGCCGGTTCACTGTTTTGACTGATCCGCGAACTGGATTTCAAGAAAGCATACCAGCAAATAGTGTTGATACAACCGGGACCACGGAACGAGTCGTTAGGCGTGGAGAGATGTTTCCAAGCAGTATGGCGCCTGGTATCGTCACCGGACCTGCTGGTGGTGTGATGGCGCCTGACTTAAGGCGAGAATTGGAAGTAAGGGAAAGGCAAGCTATCGTCAATGCTAGGCGCATGCAGATGGGTAGCTTTGGAATGTTTGGAAGAGACAGAGCAGTAGTTGGAAGTGGGATGGTTGGACCAGGTATTGGTCCAGCAGGTATTGGTATGAGCGGGGGTAACTAAGCAGGTGTTCGTGGATTTAGTGGAACGGCTAGTAGAAGTGCGGGATTGTGCTTTTTACCGGCTGGTGGTATAATGGTTCCTGGCGGTGGGAGCGCAATGTCGTCGCGGTCAACAGGTCCAGGTGGTGTGATGTTTATGCGCAATGGAGGAATTGGTGCCGACATGCGCACTGCAGCAGCCGGAACTATGGTTGGTAGAATGGGGTCTGGGACAATGACACCAGGTGGCGCTGCTGGAATGCGACCTGTGGCCGGTACCGGTATGGGTCTTATACGGAACATGGCACCAGCAGCAGTAAATGCTATGTCTGGCGCGACCGCTGGTTCCCGATCATTTGCTGGGATGTTTGCGCCGGGAAGCAGGGGCTTCTACCCGGCCGGCATGGGGATGGTTCCAGGAATGGTCCCCGGTCGCTTGCCGATGTTTGACGCATTCGGAAGACCTCTGTACCCGTATCCGGTTAGAGCACCATACCAGGGGCCGCCTGTATTAATTCCCAGCGTCCCCAGTTTCCCGCAAATGCCCACACCCGGATTTCCGGTTTACCGGCCGCCAGGGGCGCCACTGGGATACATGCCAATACTCGGCAGGCCGACGTTCGCGCCCGGACGGTCTATGTTTCCTAGACGAATGTAAGAAGGTAACCCCTTAACGTCGGGAAAGGAAATGTATCGTCGTCTGATTGTTAAGATATACTTCTTAACAAAAATGTATGATATGATTTGGCAGCGCTTTTACAACATGGTGTCTCCGAGATAACAAACCCTTATGAACAACAGACGACCGAATTTAATTCAGCGCATTAGGTGGCAGACCTCGGGCAATTTGGTTAGTTTCGAATTTCTAGTAAATACATAAAAAACACATGTCTGTGGCTTATGAAAATGTTCTACAATTAATTAGCCAGCATCATATGATGTTTTCCACTGCATAAAACACTTTTTTGCAAAAATATGTGATTTTGCTTGCATCTGTGTCATGATGGCATGATTTCAGTTGCAGAAGAGTGCGAAACTGCTGCTCGGAATTTTGGTCCGAAATATTGGCAGCCATTTTATCTGTCAGAAAGGCAGGTCTGCTGCTTGAAAACAAAACGGTCGGTACATGTACCAGTACAGACTATGATCAGTGTGACAAGGTGTGATTGCAGAATTGGTACAATTAGCAAGTATTAGTGCAGTGTCCGCATGGGATATTTGAAATCCATGTTGTGAAATGTGTGGCCGCGGCCAAATAAATACAGATTTGGGCATATTTTGTGTAAACATAGCAGAGTGTTGACAGCCTGTGCATTATGTCTGAGTTTGCGTTTGTTGTTAATATAGCTCTTGTACCTATCAGGTAGTCAGTGCATGCATCAAACAGATTTTGTGATTATTTGAAGTTAAAATATTCCTAAATTTGTTTCGGCTGGTGTCGCGGGCCCGAAAACTCCATAAATTGCCTAAAATGTGTGAGGACTGCCACCTTAAATGCTAAGCATTCATTCATTGCTTTGACATGTGTTCCTCACAAGACACTTTGCTCTCATGACTTCCAGATGCCGCCAAAACAGGGATATAAAATTGGTAAACACATTCAGAGAACATAACACGGTTCCAGTTGCTAAAGACTTGATAATTTGTATTTGTATCTGACGTGAGGTAACGTTACATTTTAAATAAAACATGTGTTATACTACGTTGCTCTTTGGTATATTTGAGTACATTGTCTTATATTTCAAATTGCTTTGTCGATAATAATAAAGTAAATGTATGAAACTACATCCGCCAATGTGCTTGATGTCATTATGTCTTCTTCGCAGTCCACGATATGACACGTGGGTTCCTTCTATTTTATGGTGTTTACTAAGAGAAATCGATATACAGTGTAACCTTTCTAAACCAAACCGCCTGCTTCACTGTAATTAAGTAGTCCCTATGTCGACTTGGGAACACAAACTATAGTGGAACCCCTCTAAACCGGACACTCTGGGAGGTCCCCAATGTGTCTGGTTTAGAGATATTCCACTGTAAAACAGACAGATGATTACTTCAAGATACGTGTGTGTGTGATCATGAACATGCAACATTAAGATAAACTAAAGTTTCTCTGTGTCCTGTTTAGAGAGGTATGATCATAACAATATGTCAAGTGAAACAGGTGCCATACATACATTCTAATGAGTAGTCTCACCTTCGGCGTCGGTGAACATCACTTTTCTCAGGTCTGTAAGTCTCATGTACGCCACCTCAAAAGCAATACTTGAATATTGATGTACGTCATTACGATGTACATGACTAATGTTCACCTCTTCACTAGCTGGAAAACATTGGCAACTTAATTACAACTAGTATGCTTATATGCATTTGGCTTTGGCGCTGTAATATATGAGACACGCATTGTGATTTTGTACCTTCGGACATCTGCGTAGTATCATTAAATACGTTTACAAAATTTACAATATTTTTCATAAATAAAGTCAAACGATGACAAAATTATCACAGTACATGCGGAATATAAGATATATTTTGTCACCTTTTGATGCCAATTAGGGAAAATATGTAAATGTTGCAAACATATTTAATGAAATTACGCAGATGTCCGAAGGTACAAAATAACATGGCGTGTCTCATATATACATATAGCAGCATTTATTGCATAAAACGGGATTTCACAGTTTAATAACGCAGTGTAATACAAATAATAATACACTTGTGTAATAAATATGCAAATGAGCTCGCTACAGACAACATGTTAGCTAACCAGTACAGCTTCAAATTATGATGATGTGTTTATGCAATAAATATGATCTAACATTTGTGTATATTTAATATGAGATTTAAACTTGTTGATTGATTTCATAAGCCTCGTTTCTTATGAAGTTAGTAAAGACGTTTATTAATATACTATTAAATACCCTATACATGTATGTATTAAAAGCATAATACACCAGTGTAATAAATATGTAATCAAGAAAGAAGAAGTCTTCCATGTACGATGATGAACGTATTCAATAAATGGAATATTTCACTTAAGAGTATTCAACATCTCTTCGTTGATTGGTCTCATAAAAACTCATCAGAGATTTGTTTATTATGTAATCAGTATAAACCCGTTTAATAAATACCATACGGAAGCATTACTCGAGCTAAAAGATGGGATTCCGCACAGCAGGATGTATTGTAGGGGTGATATGTTTTGGTTCATTAATACATACTATCAACCTTTAAATGTTATTACATATTGGTACTATTTCGTATTACATGTATTTGTATGATGGAAATCAATATTCTTCAGGTCAGGGATGATAACCGCGTTTTCTCAAAATGTTAACACATTAACAAAGTTTGATATTTCTTCAAAGGAAGTCCATATGCATTTGCTGGTGTACAATAACTACACTTTATAATATATCGACAGCAATCTTCTTTAAGTTGATACACTTACATGTACTTGATTTAAATAATTAAAACTGTCCTCAGTAAACTCATTCATGACATGCGATGTGCTCTGGGAGTGTAACAACACCGTGACGATGTCAAGCACAATATTCAAGTATTTTGAAATATAGAAATTTACGAATATTTGCATGATTAAGGCAGGCGGTAGTGTATGTGTTACTGTCTGACAATATGTGATGTATGGCATGATTTACCTTCTAGTTTCGTATTGTTTTCTGGGGGGGCATGCCCCCAAACCCACCTACCATACTCGCACCAACGGTGCTCGAAGTCGTCAACCGGGCCTGCTGATTCAAATTGGCTAGCTACGTCCCTGCGGATGTGACCTGTGTATATGCAGATCCACGTAGGCAGTCTAACAATGGATTTCAACTTTATATTGGTGAAGAAAAATCCATGTTTTAACCCTATCACCCATATGTATGTACCTAGATGTGTTTCATAGGCGTCGCCAGGGGGGGGGGGGGTTCGGGGGGTGCGAACGAACCCCCTTTTCAGTTTTAACGTTTGGATGCAAATATGACTATTGGTAAGGAACGTACATAATACGTCTCTGCTATTGGATATAGACTATTTCTATTTCAGGAATACATGTTGAATATGTATGATCGCGATGTCAACTAGTCTAGAATCGGCTTCGCCCTCCAATTTAACTCCAGTCTCTGTAGCTGTTGAGAGATCGTGTCGAAAAATAAGCGCCTGAATTATAGACATACAACAACAGCAACAACAACAACAATAATTTGTCTGCAAAAACTCTAAAGATAAAAGCCAACGGAAGTTGGACTCCTACTTTGTACCCGGGTAAATGATATTTTCATATGTGTACATATTCATCCCCAACCCAAAAAAAAAACAAAAAAAAAACATCTACAGCCCCCACCCCGCTCCCTAGCCAGATTAAATTCATGCATTAGAACGTCGGAAATTACAGATAGACCACCGTACCCCCCGTCTATACAAGAGGGGACACCCCTCTCGTGCACTCCCCGTCTCCAGCCTTCGGATGTCGGCGTCTACCGTTGGTAGACGAACCCCGCTGGAAAATTCATGGCTGCGCCATATTTCATCAAAATCAGTTGCATATTAAGGAAAATATGAAATAATACTTTGGAGTGGGCGACGTTGTTGTTGTTGTAACCACGTGATCATGCACCTTGTATAAGCAGATGCCATATGAGACATAATTCCAAGTTGCGAGTACACATTTTTGTCCATGGCGAATCATGTTTCATGCATCGTTTTGGCCAACAGTTCATAGCATGACTTCATCATACTTATTCACAAATGCAAACGCTACCACGGAGTCCGCCATTTTATGCCACAACATCCTCGTTTTCGTTTGGAAGACTTCCGGTGTAATTTGACTTTGTCGTTTGTGGGTTTTGCCACCACGGATGAGTTATTCGTGTCACCTTTGGACCAGTCGCAATATCCGGTAGGTAAACACACGGATTCCCGTATCATGTTGGCGTGGTAACTCTTCATCTGCAAGTGAGGAAATAAAAATGAGCGACCGCCTGTGAAAGGTTGCTTACGACATTGGAATAATTCTCAATTCTGAACATCTTGGTGTTTAATAAAATATTCGTATTTATTTGGTTGGTTATTTGCGGGCATTGTCATTGTTTTTCTCTGTTAAACGTCCACCTACTTACGTATCCGGTAACATAAATGTATGTAAAAAACTTCCTCAACCCTTTGCAGTGTGCAAATTGTTGATTACGTTTTTAATATAAATTTCAATTGCCGCTATACAATAAGAAAGCACTCTTAGTAAAGTTAGTAAGTGTAAATTCATGAACGGATTTAAAACTTAGACAAGTCCCAAATCAATTTTCATATTACTTCACCAGTAAATAGTGTAAAATAGCATACACAATTTGTTTCTTTTTTCATAGAACCACTCTCAAAACCTACCCGCATGCGGACGCTTAACAGAGGAAGAACTTGCTATGGCCTAAGGCGAAACCCGCATACTTAATACAAACAACTTAATTTGAAATCAGGCAGCTTTAATTTATTTTTCATTGCCAATATATGTTATAAACGGTGGTAATATTGGATTAACGCAGGCACGACTATTATATGTTACCACAATGGGATCGCAGATTTCCGTCACGTGATAGGCAAGCTTCCGGAACACATCAAATACGTTACTTCCGGTCTTTGCGCTCGTTTCCATGAACTCAAACGCCATCTCCTTGTCAGCCAACTGGAAAATAGACCCGGATTATTTCCCTTATCGAATATCCATAATTGTCTTATATATTGATTCCGGTAAAAATACGATAGCGTCCGTATATCTTCCGACATCATTAAACTATCAAAGATTCACAAATCGCAACCACAAATTAAAAGAAAAATCAGTAAATTTACCCGATTCCACATATCCTAATGGGTGTGAGAGGGGGGAGGCCGCTATCCCAGCGTGATTAGACAGTCAATGGTTTCCAAGTGGTGAGAATTAGATTGCAAACATATTCCGGAGTGTGCGATGGATACCTGGGGTTCTTTTCACTAAACTTCGTACGATTAAAATGTTTGTAGGTGCAAACTTATGATAGTCTGTAAATTTCACTTTAACGATGTTTTCTTGGAAACAATTATTGGATTTAGATTTATTGAGCATAGGCTGCATATGCAGCCTATGCTCAATAAATGTAAACCCATCAATTGAAATGTTCAGACGATCCTAAAATTTGCACTTTACGAACATTTGTTTTAGTCGTATGACGTTTAGTGAAACGGGCCCCTGGTGTCCACAAGTTTGCTCGTTTGTCGTGTCCATCGGGTGAAATGCTTCCCCTACCCTCAATATACATATCTCATTCTTAGACTGTGTCTAATTCCCACCGCATTGACATTCATAGATGCTCTAATACCGTTCAAATATACAATTACGACACATATGTTTGTCATATGTGGCTGTGAGAAATAGAACTTATGTGTTTTGCGACTAGTGTAGATCCAGATCGGCCTGTGCATCCGCGCTGTCCGATCAGGATCTGCACTGTTCGCCATTCCATAACTGAAACACCAGGCATGCATCTAACAAGTAACATAGATCGTTATCAGGCTACACATGTGTGCTACTTCATCTGGACATACACTGGTAACAGATCCCATAAGCCACACTTTCTTCAGTCAATCGGCCACATTTCCGAGCGGGAAATTGCGGTATGTCTCTATGATTAACTACGTGGTGTCTATTTCCCATCAATAACCGTTGACTGTCATCCGTTGTCAGTTTAGTTATATATTGACCGCAGGTCGAGATGCAGTACCTTGAAATTCGTGTCTCCCTCATGATTAACAATGTGCGTGGTAAATATGGAACGACAAATCTACATAAACATAAATAATTATTGCTAGCTGTGAATAATTAGAGCTAGCATTAAATAGTTAGAGCTAGCATTAAATAGTTAGAGCTAGCATTAAATAGTTAGAGCTAGCATTAATTATTTGACTTTATGTAGATTTGGCGTTCCTGTAACAAGGTGTGTTCCTATAACGCCGAATCTCCATGATCTCTAGCTCGAAATAATGAGAACTAGCATTATATAATTAGAACTAGCATTAAATAGTTAGAGTTAGCTCCAAATGATTTAGAGAACTCTTCAAATGATTTGCAGATAGCTCTAAATATTTAATGTTAGCTATAATTATTTAGAGCTAGCATTCATTATTTGAGTTTATGTATATTTGGCGAAATTTTTTATTTAGCAGTTTGCCTGAATATTGATAACATGGTGCCTGTTCACATTATGTAATGAAAAAGTATTGTTTTATGATTGCGGGGCAAATGTTATGTCGCCAAAATACCGCACTGTAGTCAAGTAGGGGCCCATCTAATATGCACACAATATATCGAGGGTGGCCATCAAATTCAAGATGGCGTCCAAAATATGTAAACCAACGGTTGTTGAGGCCTGTGTAATGCATGCTATACAGGGTGGTCATCTTGAAGCATTGCCATTTTCCTAATAATCAAGATGGTGTCCAAAATCCCAAAATGAACGATAATAATGCGGATTGCGTAAAGCACGCCATACATATGGATAGCCCATCTTGAACCTGGCCATTTTCCTTAAGTTCCTTAAGTTCAAGATGGCCTTCAAACTTTGCTAATTAGATAATAAAAGCATGAGCTGTTGCGTTTACTGGGGTGAAACTGTACGTTTAGTCTGTTTAAAGTGCGAAGGACTCCTCGCAAACTGTAAACAGATCAACTGTATTGTTCACCCCAGTAAATGAAGCAGCGCATGCTTTTATGACTCAAATTTACACTGCATTTTCTGATAGTTTCAAAACTGTAAACAACCAAATATGGTTTTACGTCATTTTGTTGCAAATCCTGGAGCATCGACGTTGCGAACTTTAAACAATGAACGTGTTTCACGTATGTATAATGTATTGTACTGGGATGTAAACGCAATACGTCGAATGGGTGTCTGCATTATGAATGTATAGGTGTAAATATTCAACGATATAGAGGTGCGGATTGTGTAATGTATATGTATTTGTGACTATGTCTAAACCCACTACTCTGTGTCCAAAATGGACGTACACTACAGCTGCGCTAATCTGGCCTATTTTAGTATATTCTTTATCTCAAACTACTTGTGTATTATGCTTGAAATAAAGCAGCTTCATTGACTGAGACTGAGCTGTGCTACAACTCGGGCTTAGTCAATCAGACATCTTAATGGCGAGTTGCCAATTACCAATAGATGCTCAGGAATGTTGATACTCTGGGAAGTAATAACGCAGGCGGTTGTGTACAGAAACGTTGATAATCTGGGCATGATTAACGCAGGCGGTTGTGTAGATGTTCAGAAACGTGGACATACCTTTAGTCCTTCCTTGAGTTTCACCTCTCGTTTATCTTCAAGGTCAGCCTTGTTGCCTAGCAACACAATCGGAACTGCTTCGTATTTATTGTGAGTGTGCAATATTTCCTAAAATATATATCAAATAAAACGTAATGTATTGCGTTCGTAGTGTAACACCACCGACTACACTATATAGTACAATACATATGTTAATGACACCTCTATAGAAAACACCCTCGGTGATCCGTACAACTACAATGCATGATCATATGCTTATGCAATAAACATAATCTTACACGTGTTGCTAATTTAGTATGGCATGTATCAATCTATCGATCAGTACAACTTCAATGCATCATGCAGTGCTTATGCTGGGTTTTACGACTAGTGTGGATCCACACTGTTCCCTATTCCATTAAGTTTACCGTCGCAGCAACAGCTATGGTAATATAGGGACAGGGACCACGGTTTTAAAGTCGCATTCGACAGACCAGTGGGATGGTAATAATATGACAATATTTGTCATGACCTATGGTAGGCTTTGAACTCACAACCTTCTACGGGGCGCCATGTAGGACAGGTTAATTATGTGTACAAACTTGATTTTTGTAACACTAAAAATCACAAAATTCAATTCTGTGTCGCAAAATTCAATTCTGTGTCACAAAATTCAATTCTGTCAATTCTGTGTCACAAAATTCAATTCTGTGTCACAAAATTCAATTCTGCATACGTTTCGTATACAAAATTCATTTTTGTTATAAAGGATTCAATTTTGTAAGACAGAATTGAGTTTTGTGAAGAAAATTCAGTTTTGTGGGACAGAATTCATTTTTGTCCACACAAATTAGTTTGCGTAGGATAGTCTATGTCATCTCTACGTTGATTGGTTGAGATCGGTCTTAGTCCATTTTACTAGATGGTGGAGTACACTTGCAGGTTTAAATATGTCAATGCGAAAATATAACCCAATACATATATCAATATTATACTTCTTTATGGACAGTTATTTTGGTTATAGTATGATTACAAATGAGTGGTCACACCATATAAGCATAATATATACTTTGAAGGAGAAATAAGAAAAATATTCAGAATTTTCCCTCAATTATGTAAACAGGGTCAAACATAAAGTAGCCGGGACATAGCTAGACCTGAGAGCATGCCCATATATAGAGAATACCAGGCTAGTGTATTTTGATATCAAGTTTATCAGGCAAGGCTAGGAAACGCGTAGGAATTCCGAGGCTTGCCGAGGAATTCCTACCGTTTCCGAGCCGAGCCTGATAAACTTGATATTAAAATACACTAGCCTGGTATTCTATTTATCAGGTAACGTTTTATGCTCAAAAATGACATTAGATGACGTCGTATTATAACAGTAGATCTAACCTTGTGAAACAAATGGTATTGGATCTGTGTCTACTAGTTGCGAAGTTACGTGTTCGCAACTATGTGTCTACATACATTGCCCAATACACACATTCTGTTTATAAACACAGACAGCAGTCAGAACACAGGCCACAGCGCGTGTATTATTGATTTAACTGGGGCAGATGTACCATGCGATACACACTAAATGACGTCAGTACTCGCGGGAGATATACATGTACATGAATTATGTGTACAATTATAACGCAAATGAGTTTAAATACGAATGGGTTTGTCAACGTTTGACTGTTTGGAGATAGTTGAAGCAAAATGGCAGAATGAGAAATGAATCATCGGCAGAATGAGAAATGAATCATCGACATTGAATGTGTAGATCGACGACCGTGACCCATTTCTCCAGTGCAGTTTCTGACCAATGGTAGTCCTTCTTACATGCGTGTGCAGAATTGACAGAATTGATTTTTGTGGCACAGAATTGAATTCTGTGGCACAAAAGTGAATTTTGTGACACAGAATTGAATTTTGTGGCACAAAAATGAATTTTGTTGACAAAATTGAGCCATGTCCCACTTGGCGCCCCGTACCTTCAGCATTGAATGCCTGTATTCTACCACTGAGCCACAGTTTATCTATTGAACTACGAAAGGATACGAGTATCTTACCTCGTTCACGCTTCGTATCCAGTAAGCGAGGTGTGTAAACGTCGACCTGTCCGTTACATCGTACACCATGGCAACGCCCTAGAAAAAAATATAATTGGCCAATGGAATACAGTGGAACGTCTCTACACCGGGGAAAGTTAATTGCGTTTACCTTTGATAGGTGTCATTGTCCTTTATCTCCGATGATAATGTCGTTCATGATCGCAAAGCAAACACGCGTGTTTTGAAGTAGACATCTGTCAGTTTTACAGTGGAACATCTCTGAATCGGACACCATGGGGACCTCCCAGGGTGTCGGGTTTAGAGAGGTTCCACTGTATGCATAAGAGGTCAATAGAATAATGGGGCTTCATGGAGGTATATTCTATATATATATATATATACATATATAGGTTCACATAATAAACCAGTATCACTGATGGATATACTCAAAAACTTTAACGCAAGTTTGTAAGTAATTTGACGTTAACCTTGAGCAGAAAGTGCACAAGGGTATGCTATATAATGGAAGTATGGATGATAACAAATACATATATGAAGGGTTTATGCCAATCCTATTTACGGTAATATAATTATTCAGTACCTGACAATCTCTGACATACAGACACGAGGTCAGACAGAGTGACAAATGGGTAGACAGACGGACAGACAAGGTGGCGACTATATGTATCCCAAAATTTGTTCGAGGTACATAAAATGAGTCCATACTACATATAGCCTACCTTAACGCCCTTGTACTGCCAGCGGGTAACTGACCGGAACTTCTCTTGACCAGAGGTGTCCCTAAAACAAATGATAAATAGAGAATACAAAGCTACATGTACTGTCTGTTAATATCAATTTTATCAGGCAAGGCTAGGAAACGCGTAGGAATTTCGTCGCCCTCCGAGGAATTGCTACCGTTTCCGACCCGAGCCTAGTATCACGATTATCAGGCAAGGCAATGATACGTATTTCGAGGCCCTATAATAAACTCCTACCGTTTCGTGGCGAGCCAGATATCAAATTGATCAGGCAATTCTGGGAAACGCGTAGGAATTCCGACAATAAACACAGTGACTGTTCGAACATCTGTGCTACTGAGCGGGGACGGTGGTGGTGGGGACGGGGCGGGTGGCAGTGTGTGTGTGTGTGGGGGGGGGGGGGTGGTGAACAAGAATACCAACTCCTGCCTCGTTAATTTGGTCTCTATGTGGAGTAGATACGAAGGAATGAAATTCAAGATTCTTAATTCTTGTCCCTCCGCGGCGTAGAATCGAAAAGACGTATGTCTCGAACGAGCAACCGTAGTAAATATCCAACAGTTTCTTTCCAGCAATAACTTCTAAACGCCTATACAACTTACCATATGTGTAGTTCCACCAGCGCTCCGTCAACCTCAATCTGTTTCTTGATGAAGTCGGTCGCTGCAAATAAAATAATCAAAATCATACATGTATTAATATATCATTTTCACAAAGTATGGGAACTGAAAAGAACAGTTTTCAGACAGGTAACGTCTGCCCTGGTCAGACTGCGCGGATGCGTAGGCTGATCTCTCGGACTATGTTGGTTGCATACGCCGTAAGAATTTCTTAGACGAATTGCACCGATTCTCGTACGTACCAATAGTCGGCCGAATATTTTCCTTAATCTCGTATTCCCATTGAATAACGAGAGGAATTTCACCAATGATCGTACGCACCAATAGTCGGCCGAATGTTTTCCTTAAACATCTGTTCCATAATAACTGTCACTGTTAGACGAATTGTACCGATACTCGCGCTTACCAATACTAATAATTACCAGATTGTTTCCTAAAACCCAAAAAAGATATTTGATGAAATTCCATCAAATATTGATTTTATTGCGAAAAAACTATTTTCCTATGGGAATTTAACATGGGGAGTCAATTTCCAAAACTTTTCGTTTTCTTGATCCTGAAGAATTTTTTTTTTGGAAATTGACTCCGAAACATGGCGAGATAGCTTGAAAATGATGTAACTAAGAAAACAAGAGTTAGATTTTGAAAATCTGTCAACAAATAAAAAAAATATTTAAAAAAAATCTATTTTTAGTCCCCATGTTAAATTCCCATAGGAAAATCGTTTTTTAGCAATAAAATAAATATTTGATGAAATTTCATCAATTTAATTTTTTTGGGGAGAGTCACTTTTTTATTATTGATGAAAAAGTACTTACTTTTAAATATTTTTTAGATTTAATCTGTTTAATATCCAAAAGTTCGTCGGCAGCAAAACGTGGAACAGACAGTAGATCATCAGTGTATTGCATTAATACTCGGCAGAAAACTGTCCTTAAACTCATGCCCCATTTAAAAACTAAAGGAATTGCACCAATGCGTGTACGTACCGATAATCGACAGACAATTGTCATAAACGCCTGCCCTATTCATTAACTGTCACTCTTAGGGGAATCACATTGAATAACTAAAGGAATTGCACCGATCCCCGTCTTACCTATAATCGGCGGCAGAATGTTTTTGCTATTTTGTTAAACTACTGTCATATTGAATAACTAGACGATTTGAATAAATAGATGAATTTCACACATGCTCGTACGTACCAATAGTCGGTAGTATGTTTTCCATACACTTATACCCCATTTAATAAGGAATTTCACCACGCTTGAACGCACCAATAGTCGGCAGACGATTGTCCAAAACGCTTTGTCCTATTCAATAACTGTCACTCTCAGAAGAATACACCGATAAGTATTTTTTCATCAATAACAAAAAAGTTACCATCCCCAAAATAAATATTTGATGAAATTCCATCAAATATTGATTTTATTGCGAAAAAACTATTTTCCTATTGGGAATATAACATGGGGAGTCAATTTCCAAAACGTTTCGTTTTTTTGATCCCGAAGGATCAAAAAACTTTTTTTTTGGAAATTGACTCCGAAACCTGGCAAGACAGCTTGAAAATGATGTAACTAAGAAAACAAGAGTTCGATTTTGAAAATCTGTCAACAAATAAAAAAACATTTAAAAAAAATCTATTTTTAGTCCCCATGTTAAATTCCCATAGGAAAATCGTTTTTTAGCAATAAAATAAATATTTTATGAAATTTCATCAATTTAATTTGTTTGGGGAGGGTGACCTTTTTGTTATTGATGAAAAAAGTACTTGCTTTTAAATATTTTTTAGATTTAATGTGTTTAATAGCCAAAAGTTCGTCGGCAGCAAAACGTGGAACAGACAGTAGATCATCAGTGAATTGCATTAATACTCGGCAGAAAACTGTCCTTAAACTCATGCCCCATTTAAAAACGAAATGAATTGCACCAATGCGTGTACGTACCGATAGTCGACAGACAATTGTCATAAACGCCTGCCCTATTCATTAACTGTCACTCTTAGGGGAATCACATTGAATAACTAAAGGAATTGCACCGATACCCGTACTTACCTATAATCGGCGGCAGAATGTTTTTGCTATTTTTTTAAACTACTGTCATATTGAATAACCCATGCTCGTACGTACCAATAGTCGGTAGTATGTTTTCCATACACTTATACCCCATTTAATAAGGAATTTCACCACGCTTGAACGCACCAATAGTCGGCATAATATTGTCCAAAACGCTTGTCCTATTCAATAACTGTCACTCGCAGAAGAATAACACCGATACTCGTGCTTACCAATAGTCGGCAGCTGGTTTTCCTGAAACTCGTGCCCCTGCAGACAGCGTAGAAGGGCCGTTTTCCCGGCACTGGCGTCCCCTAGGACCAGAATCTTGTAGGTGACCGCGCAGTCGCCGGAACCTAGGGGCATGGTTCAATCATAAGGCCCAGAACACGTCACGTGGTTCTGTCAGACGTCAGGACCATTCCTGCTAATGTTTAAAATGTTGTTGATTATATTGCACAGATTTGCTACGTAGCAAAAGCAGTATACGTCGGATCATATTGCCATGTTTATGCTTATTAGTAAAAAGTCGTATGTACGGAATATGATATGCGTCGCTTAAGACAAGTGTCCAAATAACCACATAGCTGGTTTTAGCGGTATAGTCGTTATAGCGACATAGCTAAGTCATTAAAACGACATAACTAAGTCGTTATTTAGACATCGTTAGTACGTTAGTCGTTAGTATGACATAGATAAGCCGTTATTTAAAGTACGTGCACACTCAGTAGGTACAAAGTGTTCTTTATCATTGTTTATAGAAAGTAAATCTGACATTTTTGTGTATTATGTATTTTGTAGATATGACATTTTCTGACAAACTAAACATTCATTCACCATTACCCCACGTGTTGATTGACATTATTATACATTTCCACACTCATGGTAGGGGCGATAACCGTGTTTCCTTAAAACGTTAACGGGCATTACTATGTATTCACCGCCAATCATTATCAGTAAAATTATTACTAAATGATTATAGCTGTATATCGGGCACTCGTAATTCTTTTTAGAACTGGTGGAATAATGACACAATTAAACACTTATTTAATTCCCATAAAGAGCATGCTGTGCGTACTGAGTGGGCATGTACCTTATTTAACCCTTTCAACACTACAGGCCTGTATTGTGGTATGGCAAAAAGCGTAGATCCAGATGAGATGGCTCGTGACGAACCGTCTCATCAGGATCTGCACTTTTCGCAAATAATGTTCATATTTTTAGAACAAAAACACCCCTATTCATAAATGGACCAGTCTGAAAATCATGTTGTGACAATTGGATTGGTTACACAATTAACATATCAAATTTCATTCCAGTTACTTATTAGGGGTGAAAGGGCTAAACATATTTATCCCGTCAACACAGTGCGTATGTGCCGTGAAAAACGGTGCCGCGAAATATTTTTGATATCCTGTCAATACGACCTAATCAGTGGGTATGAATATGTGCGGTGTCTGCGTTTATTTTTGTTTGCATTTTAAAGCCATTTGTAGGTGTTGACGGGATAAATAGAATAGTAGGTTAGTGCCGTGAAAGGGAAAGAGCCTCGCCCATCCAGTTTCCTAAGCCTTGCCAGATATTTTTTTTCCATTCACGGCACTAACCTACTATTCTCTATAACAAAGACACGTATCGGCTTCCATACATATGTATAACAATACACTTATGCCTGCATTAATACAGTCAATAGTTCTCAATTTCTTTGTTTAAAAATACAAAATACTTGAATATTGTGCTTGAAATCGAGCAGCTTGGTTGGATGAGCCTGCGCTATGCTACGAATTCAAATGTATTGATTGTAAGTTGACATTGTCAATATAGGTTCAGAAACGTGGATAATCTGGGCACGATTAACGCAGGCGGTTGTGTAGATGTTCAGAAACGTGGATAATCTCAGTAAGATTAACGCAGGCGGTTGTGTAGATGTTCAGAAACGTAGATGTTCAGAAACGTGGATAATCTGCACAAGATTAACGCAGGCGGTTGTGTAGATGTTCAGCTGAAACGTTAATTAACGCTGGCAGTTGTGTAGATATTAAAAAACGTTGATTTGATAATATGTGCAAGATTATCGCAGGCGGTTGTGTAGATGTGTAAGTACAATCTGTAGAAGGAAGTGGGTTTCTAAGCGTACTATATGCATTCCTTCAAGGAAGTACTAACACTTATTTAAGGACACACTTCAGAGACTAGTGTCATCGATTCCTAGGATAATGGCTTCCTAAGAGTCACTGGGTATATTATGTTTCACCTATATCTAAATATGTCTTTCTTAGTGTATACGAAATGGTGCATTGTGTTGCCATCTCAGCCATCTTAGTATGGCCTAGTCTACGCATTGTTTGTTGTATGTGTCAAGCGCCACGAGAGGTAAAACGTGTACAAGCCATCGGTCAGTGTTACCTCTTGTAACGTTTGACACATACATCAAACTGTATGTAGCTGGCCATTTTGTCACTGATGCATGTTAATCGTCTCTTATGGGAAATGAAGAGGGGACGCGACGGTTATAAGATTATTTTGTTTAAAACAATAAACATACTAAAGGTGCATGATCACGTGGTTACTACAACGACAACAATGTCTGAACGTGTTGAACCCACTTCAAAGTAAGTATTATTTGATGTCTTGTTTAATATGCAACGAATTTTGATGAATATGGCGTAACAAACGCGTCTTCATGACCTGCATTTTGTGGTCCGGGGAGATCGGCACATACTTATTTCAGTAGACACGGAAATCGATTCTTCACAAAAACGACAGAAGTTTGTGCCAAAATACCGAGACCACCAAATGCAGCTTAACAAGACGCGTTTGATGCGCCATATTTCATCAAAATCCGTTACATAATAAGGAAAAAATAAAAGACACGTACTTTGATTCGGAGGGCTTCTAGAAGCTTCAGTACTTGTTGTTGTTGTTGTAGCCACGGGATCATACACCTTGATACTAAGCAGCTGATAATTGGTGACATGTCGTCGTATGAAAATATGTGAAAATGATGAGCCGTGGCACTACAACCTGCGTTATTCTGCCAACATTTTATTTTAAAAATACTTGAATATTGTGCTTGATGACTGGATGCGCCTGAGCTGTGCTACAACTGAGGCTCAGACACTCAAATTGCTTGATTGTGAGTTGGCATTTGCAAACTGTGTTCGTTGATACACATTTAATACGGGCAAGATTTACGCACGCGGTTGTGAAACAATATACAATGCTGAAGATCAAATACGATATAATGACAGACGTAAAGAGATCATACAAACATTACTGTGCTAAATGTATTACGGATTTGTTGACGTCAATAACGCCATAATAATGACATTACATGACGTTATAATTCGTTAGGCAACACTACATATGCGCGACGTAAATGTATATATACGTTGCATAAATCAGTTAGTCAAGGTGTATGATAACGTGGTACAATGTACTAACAATAACAACAAGTACCGATTCAAAGTACGTATTATTGTATAGTGTCCTTATTACGTAACGAATTTTGATGAAATATGGCGCATCAAACGCGTCTTATTAAGCTGCATTTGGTGGTCTTTGTATGTTCGCCCAAACTTTTGTCGACACGGAAATCGATTCTTCGCAAAAACGACATAAGTCTGTGCCAAACTCCATAGACCACCAAATGCAGCTCATGAAGACGCGTTTGCTGCGCCATATTTCATCAAAATCCGTTGCATATTAAGGAAACTATCAAATAATACTTACTTTGTTTTGGCGTCGTTGTTGTTGTAACCACGTGATCATGCACCTTGTTAGTGTACGCCCTCGAAATATAAAATAACAGGGTATATCTACAAAGAGCGGTTATGCCAATGATATCGAGAATATCTGTTTACTGAATGTGGCTATGACTGTGGGTATGCAGGTTTATGGGATTTGTGACCAGTGGAGCTCCTGATCAACTAGCACACTCCTGGGGGCCGTTTTACTAAACTTCGTACGACTACAATGGTCGTAAGTACAAACTGATGATAGCCTGTAAATTGCACATTAACAATGTTTTCTTGGAAACAATTATTGGATTTACAAGTATTGAGCATATGCTACCTATGATCAATAAATGTAAATCCATCAATTGAAGTTTCCATACGATCCTAAAATGCACTTACGAACATTTTAATCGTACGAAGTTTAGTGAAACGCGCCCCTGGGGGCCGTTTCACTAAACTTCGTACGACTAAAATGTTCGTAAGTGCAAAATTATGATAGTCTGTAAATATCACATTGACAATGTTTTCTTGTAAACAATTATTGGATTTACATTTATTGAGCATAGGCTGCATATGCAGCCTATGCTCAATGAATGTAAATCCATGAATTGAAATTTACAGACGATCTTAAATTTGAACTTACGAACATTTTAGTCGTACGAAGTTTAATGATACTGGTTTATATTCTTTGTTAGAAGCATGACTGTGTTTCATTGATGGAATGGCGAACAGTGCACAGCCTGATCAGGATCTGTACTGGTCGAAATATCCATAAGCCTCATTTATCCAGTCACAGCCACACATCATGAAACATAGAAGAAAGAAGAGCATTTCGTGTTTGTTCACTGTCATTATTCAATATCCGTTTCAAGACCCCCCCAAAAAAAAAATCACTGCGGACACACTCGTTTCCTGCGGACATATTCGTACCATAGACCCTCCCGAATATGTCCACAGACATCTTCGTTCGTGCGGACATATTCGTACCTTTCAGCTGTGTCTCAAATATGCCCCGAAGATAAGACAGATGATGAGTAAAACATTTAAGTAAGTGTACGAGTCTACACTCGTTATCTCAAATTCTGTCCACTTCGTCATCTTTTCGCGATTAATGGCAAACAAATGGCGTCAAAAGATGATTCTCGATTTATGGAATGGTGCGAGGGTTTCCGAGTGGTTACCTCAATCAGTGAAACTACTGAATAACTAAAAGTCAAGTTATTGGTCCCAAGTACATGTTTCCTTGGTTACGAACAGTAACTCTTACAATCTACTCCCGCTAGACGGACGGTATGGGAGTAGATTGCAGGAGTTACTGTTCGCAACTAATGTTTCCTATTCGATAACTCTCGCTAACTCAAATGCTCGTTAACTCAAAGTATGTTTCTCAGTCCCTTGGGGCCAGGAAATGGGTAACAGGAAAAGGAAATGAATTCCGCATGTACTCTGAAATTTCCGTCAACTTTCGATTTCATTTACATAACATATCCGAAACATTATCGGCGAAATACGGAAAATATCGGAAACTATATCGGCGACATGCGGAACATATCGGAAACTATACCCAGGCGCGGATCCAGGATTTCGGGTTAGGGGGGTCGTAACTACTTTGCAATACTTGACTATATTATATGGAACATGCTAGGGGGGTCCGGGGGTATTCCCCCCCCCCCGGAAATATTTTGAAATCTACATCGCATTTTCTGCGTTCTGGCGCATTTTGGAGCAAAAAAAAACCCAGTAAACAATAAATTCACAACGCAAACGTAGAAACGTGCCTTGTAACTTGTAAAAAATCTTTACTCGGCGAATTTTATGGGGGCGCGCGCCGAGTCTGTCCCCCCCCCCCCCCCTCCCCCCCCCCCCCCCGAATCCGCCCTTGATACCGGCGACATGCGGAGCATATCGGAAACTATATCGGCGACATGCGGAACATACCGGAAACTATGTCGGCGACATGCGGAACATATCGGAAACTATATTGGAGACATGCGGAACATATCGCAAACTATATCGGCGACATGTGGAACATATCGGAAACTATATCGGCGACATGTGGGACATATCGGAAACTATATCGGCGACATGTGGAACATATCGGAACTATATCGGCGACATGTGGAACATATCGGAAACTATATCTGCGACATTCGGAACATTTAGGAAACTATATCGGCGGCATGCGGAACATATCGGAAACTATATTGGCGACATGCGGAACATATCGGATTGGCAAAATGCCACCATTGATTTTTGCTGGATAATCTAAAGATGTACAACACATTTGGCTATTCTTCTCTAGTTTCCAATTTAGTGTTCATGTTGTGGGGCATATTTTCCCATTTTCTACACACAATATTCTCTGCATGTTGTGGTACATATTTCCCATTACCTACACCCAACATTCTCTAGATCTACACTAATGCAGATATAGGTTTAGTAATTGTTAAGAAATGTAGAGAGAAGTCCAGGCTAGTGTCGTTTTATATCAAGTTTATCAGATAATGCTAGGTAACGCGTTGGAGAGCCGAGGTTCGCCGACTGATAACATTAATAAGAAAATACACTAGAAATATATTATATTTATCAGGTAGCAGTTTATGCTATATAATTGACAAATATAACATTTGTTTTTGGTGAAATGGCTTGTTCATGTAAACACTGATGTCATTTGGTAACACTATGTGACGCCGTTCGACCAAATGAACGTCCGGGAAAGTAGTTGTGACCTCGATAGAGAATACCAGGCTAGTGTCTTAGGAAACGCTTAGGAATTCCGAGGATTGCTGAGGAATTCCTACTGTTTCCGAGCCGAGCATGATAAACTTGATAACAAAAGACAGAAGCCTAGTATTATATTTATCAGGTAACGTTTTATGTTCGAAAATGACCGCAGATGACATCGTTATATATGGACAGAACGCGGGCTTATTTTCGTTGGGTCATCACACTGACGTCATTCGGTAACGTCACGTGACATCATCCGGCCAATGGAACGTCAGTTTTCACTTCGTTGTAACCCGGATGTTTGTATCAGGTTAATGCCTGATACAACAATATGTTATTCGGTCAATACAGGGCAGGTTACCTGATAGATATCCGTATCGAGCTAATACATGATACGCCATTTTGTGCTCAGTCAGTGTGTAATCGATCAATGCATTTAGCGAGCTACCCGATATAACATCAATCTCATATGACCACGCTAACCAGGAGGCTGTTTCACTAAACTTCGTACGACTAACATGTTTGTAAGTGCAACATTATGATAGTCTGTAAATTTCCCATTAACCACGTTTTCTTGTCAACAATTATTGAATTTGCATTTATTGAGCATAGGCAGCATATGTAAATCCATCAATCGAAATTTCCAGACGATCTTACATTTGCACTTACGGAGTTTTTAGTCGTACTAAGTTTAGTGAAACGATTATCCCAAATTGTCTGGTTGTAACGCAGGGCGAGTCGCCCTTGGGGCTAGTCGCCCTGCGTCACAGACAGAACAGTCGGGTTACCTGGCGGTGGCTCACAAGGTCAGCGGCTGGGAAACCTGTAACTATAACTATACAATGTAGGTGTTCCAGCCGCTGACTTTGTGAACACCTACGGTGACCTATTTATAACGTTATTAAAATAATCACGGGTGAAGTGTATCGGCAAAAACAATTATATGTATATTTACCAACACCTGCGTGAAATGGGATAATGTGATCACCAGTGCCGGGATTAACATTTTTATTGGATCAATTTTCGCTAGGTACATGACCGCCTGTGGTAATCTTGCCGGGATTAACGTTTTTATTTGATCGATATCTCCAGATAAACAGACGCCTGTGTTAATCTTGCCAATATTTGTCAATTTCACTCGTTTGTTTACCTGGCTGAATAAACGGTAAATCGCCCATCTAGAATACATGTACTACAGTCTGCGTTAATATCAAAATACTTGAATATTGTGATTCAAATCAAGCGTCCTGATTTTTAAAAATGTTTTACTTGTGGACCGATTTTCAAAATATAACTATTGTTTTCTTATTCACATCATTTTCAAGCTATCTAGCCAGGTTCCGGAGTCAATTTCATCGCAACTATTAAATGTGTGGCGTTCCGAGTTATGACCAGACCGATATCGCATGCTCCCACACCCCACCCACGGAATGCAACTGACCTATATGAACCAGACGCATTTTGTTTTCATAATCTACTTCCAAGGTGACTGTGTGTGTGTTCTACACAGCAGCCTACATTGATATGTACAGGCTGATCTGAATCTACACTCATCGCAAAACCTATAAGGCCCATTTCTCCATTCGCAGTCACATAATACAATCTGTATAGACACAGAACAGTGACAATACAGTACATGCAATGCTTGTCGCAGTCACATAATATAGCTGTCTCGATAGACACAGAACAGTTACAATACAGTGCATGCAATGCTTGTTATATACATGTAAGTTAATGTCGCAGTCACATAATATACATGTAGCTGTATATATAGACACAGAACAGTGACAATACAGTGCATGCAATGCTTGTTATATAAGTTAATGTTAATGTAATGTAATGTACTTACCAAAAACAAAACAAATATTTAACACGTCCTACACACAGCTGATATTCGAGTCTATTTTAATACCTAGTTCCAGCTATATTCTAGTATGCTGTATAACACTTCCTGCACTATGCTTGTGGGTTAGAGATTAACAAGTGGAATACTGGTCACGTGTCTGGGAGAATCGATCTCCGCTCCAGATAAGTCCAGTTCATTTGGTTTCAATGCACTGTGGGCCCGTTTCACTGAACTTCGTACGATAATAAAAGCTTGTACGAAGACTTTTATGAAATCGCTTCGCATATGTGGCTGGGATTGGAGGTTTGCGACCAGTGTAGATCCAGATCAGCCTGTGTATGTTCGCCATTCCACCAATGAAACGCCCGCCATGGTTATAATAAGCAACATAAGTCATTATCGGGCTACAGGAGTGTACCTTATTAAAAATGTCACGTGGGATGACCACCCTGAATATAACACTTTCCTTCAATCACAATCAAAGGTTGATGCTAAAAATCACACTCTATTTTCGAGTGATTTTTTTAGTGATATTCCGACTTCATGTACATAGGATTGAAATAAAACTGTCAACGGCAGGAATTTAATTCCATGTTGAGATTTTCATTTAAAAGAAAAAAGACAAATGAAATTGAAACTGTGGTTAAAATGCCTTAAGACGCATGTGACGTAGATTAACACAGCACTTGATTATGTTAAAGGTGTGGTCCCATTCGTTAGACACATATTGTTCTTTATACGAATTACATAAGTGTGTACTTCTGTAACTATTCCCAGTCTTACACATTTCGAATGCTCGCTACACAGATATAATATACATATTTAATTTACTGACAGAGACGCGCGGCGGTAATGTCTGGATAGTTTGATATCCAAATGAGGCAGGACATGCTTAAGTTACATATCAATTAAATGCGTCAACTGAAAAAAATAATTCGTATCGACAAATTATAAAGCATGATTGCACATCAACATATAAAGACAGTGACTAAATAATTGTTTCCGTAAACTGGGTTATCGTCCCTGATATCAAGAATGGAAATTATCGTTTGATATTAAAGTTTGATATTACATCCGGGGATGTGGGAGTCTACGTTTAATGCAAGTTAACTGTAGCAATACCAAACGAACACAAGCCAGTATTATTATACATACTACATGTGACTGCATCGTGCTTTCATATTTGCCAGTATTATCGTGGTGAACATTAAAACTATTCGATTGCACTGGCGCTACCTCGGCACCAGCTTAAACTATTCACGTCGAAATAGGTACCGGATTCCTGACAAATTCCCATTCAGTTACATGCGTGAGATGCGGCATAAACACATTTTTGCGCCGGTTACAAGACGAAACATGCGTGTAAGCGATATCTCTACGTAGAGCTGAGTGACAACTCGTCAAGAAACCGGGAATCTCCACAGAATTAGAACCTACGTATATTAAATTACGAAGAATCCAGACTCAGATCAGACTGAGAATTGTTAATCGACGTGAAACATTTTACGCCGGCGCCGCGGAATGAAGCACCAGTGGATTATCCGGAGCTATCAAGATTTTCCAGGGAATTTCCAACGATGAAACACGCGATACATGTGATTCCGAGACAAGCCAAACCTCGATATTTCCAGGAAGTTTATATTACCATGACAACCTTTTCACTTCCAAACATAAATAGGTTATTGGTGCTAGCAGCCGCTGTTTAATTTTCCGAAACTTCCGTAATGTGTTTATCTCTGTGTATAAATCCGTCAGCTCTGTCGAAACTGTACAAGTTTAAAATCCGTTAACCCACCTGTTGAAGTAACGGACCAAGGTCTACATGTACATTCAAAATACCTAAAAGTAAACAAGAGTAAAAAATAAGTTAAGTAATTATTCTTTGTACTTCCTGTTTTTTTTGTACGTGTACTTACATGTATCACATTACGTATTGGGATATAACAGGGAGTAAACAAACATTCGTTAACTTGTTTGTGGCTTATTTATAATTTTATACATATTACATTTTAATGTATTTTGTTGTTTGTTTATTGGTGTTTAACAGCCAATCAACAGCTACGGTCATTTAAGGCCGGGCCAACGGGTTCGATCCCGTATTTAACCTGCCATCAGGTCCATACCACACCAAAGTCACTTGGCCCCATTCCTTAGAAAGTAATTGGATTAGGAATAATCATATGCTCATATAAGGGTACAATCAGATTCAACTCGTACATACAATAATACCAAAGACGTACCTGATGGCCAAACCAGGTCTCCAGTCGGGATTCTGGTAACGATAAATCCCGATCGTTAAATTATGCCGTACAAAGTTCTGTCGTCCGCGTGCGGGTAGGTTTTGAGAGTGATTTTGTTAAAAGACTTACAAACTCTGTATGCTATTTGACACAATGTACTGGTGAAGTAATATGAAAATTGATTGGGGGACGTGTGCACGTTTTATATCCGTTCATGAGTTTACACTTAATAATAAGTTTGCTGGCGGAACTTTAAATTTATGCTAACAACTTATGTTTTTAACATAAATTTACGGTCTTTTTTCAAGAACATGTTTCTTTATACCGGATATGTAGGTAGGATTTGCTCATCTGGCTGGACGCTTAACAGAGCATGGCCTAATGTATTTATATACCTTGGTCCGTCACCGCAACCTGCGATAACCTGCGATCTAGCCTGGCAATAAATATATATATTGAGTGTTCTGACCATTGCTCGCTGAGGGCATGTTAACTTAAATGTGGCTGTGACTGGAGAAATGGGGCTTATTATGGGATTTGTGACCAGTGTGGCTCCTGATCAAATAGCACACTCGTGTAGCCTGATAACAATATATAATCTTCTTGGAAGCATAACGGGTGTTTCAGTGTTGGAATGACGAACAGTCCATGTCCTGATTCGTATTGCATAAGCACACAATCAAACATTGACTATTTACTGGTATAGTTTCAACACACCATGTCATTAACTGGTATTTCGTGGAAACTCGGTTATATGAAGATAAGTTAACGAACTTAAATTAGAAAAATACTGACGAAAATTCAGCCACGGCAGTTGCACAACGGCAATGTTTCAAAGAAATTCCCTAGAAGTAGATGTCTTACGTGTGATTACTATTACTGATAAGGGTCTACATTGTTCGACATCACTATTCAGCCACCGAAGTAAGTTGCCAGAAAATATTGGATTTGTACAGAGAGATCAATGTGTCCAATTCTTGGAAATGCATAAATAGCTCTTCGTCAGTATACGCCCAAAATTCGTTGGTATTCTGCAGCTTCTATTCCAGGAAATTTAAACAACTATCGGTGGCAACAGGTGCTTGTGCGCATGCGTTACGATTCACGAACTAAATGTACTTATTGTTGACCTCTGTAGACTTACAATGCACTGTTTGTAATTGAAGCAGTTGACCAATGTAATGCCTATCATATTATTATTAAATGTATATGCCCACTCAGTAGGCACAAAACTTGTTCTTTATATCAGAGACATCATCAGCGACATTTTCTGGCATGGCATTATTATACATTTTATATCAGTGGTAAATTTCCACTCTGATATCAGGGGCAATAACCGTGACCATTGGATTGGTTGCAAAATGAATATATCCAATTATATTCCAGTTACTTAGGGGTGAAAGAGTTAAGATATGTGTATGATAACTATCACCGGTGATGATGCTTATTAAATGCAGAGACATGTAACCCTAACTTCTTGTTAAATGCTAAAAAATAAATTATAATTACATAAATGAACTTGCGCAATGGTGAATGATTGCGTACAGGCGAAAATCTCTATACCGAACAGAAATTGTAATAATTATGTATGGAATAAAACAAGGTAATGCCTGATAAGTTGTCGCAACATGGTCTGGCTCTACGCTGGCCACTATACAAACAGACACGGTTTTATTAGATAGGCGCTCATATTGGCGCACACATGAACACATAGTGCATAATTGGTCTGTACGCAGACCAGAAAGGCAATACTACCTGGGTGCCGTTTCACTAAACGTCGCATAGCCTATGCTCAATAAATGTAAATCCAATAATTGTTTATAAGAAAAAATTGTCAATTTGAAATTTACAGACCTTCATAATTTTGCACTTACGAAACTTTTAGTCCTACAAAGTTTAGTGAAACTGGCCGCCGGTTATTGGATTGGCGCACAGTGTAAAACTTGTTGTGAGCACGTAACTCTGCAATATATACCGTACCGTAGCATGCACAGTACGGGAGATATTTCAGTTACTTGCCAGCAACTAAATGTAAAACCTGACAAGACAACGCGTACGCTCAACTCCAATCCGTGAGCTGAATACATACATACTATATAAACAACAGACTCGATTTTGCTAGATTGGAACACAATATATCACGGCTGGTTTACTAGCAGACACGATTAAAGTATCAGGTTTCCCGATTTATTAGCGGTATATTTAGATTATTTTCACTTTTTATATGTATCTTTTTTTTTCTTTCTAGACAGGTGGGTACTTTTAGCATCTGCACAGAAATACACGTACACAACCGCCTGCGTTAATCTTTCCAAGGTTTTCAACGTTTTTCAACATCTGTTGGCAATGGCAACTAGCAATAAAGCAACATGATTGTCTTAACCTGAGCTGTAGCACAGCTCAGGCTCAGTCAATGAAGCTGCTTGGTTTAAAGCACAATTTTAAACAACTATTTTTAAATAAGGAAATTGACAAATATTCGCAAGATTAGCGCAAGCGGTAGTGTATATGTGTCCATGGCAGCTGTTTATGTATATTTGAATCAGTTGCATAACACAATCGTAGCACGGACCCGTTTCACTAAACTTCGTACGACTAAAATGTTAGTAAGTGCAAACTTATGATAGTCTGTAAATTTCGCATTAACAATGAGCAAAGTGCAAATTTAGGATCGTTTTAAAATTTCAGTTGATGGATTTACATTTATTGAGCATAAGCATACGCAGCCTATTAATAAATGTAAATCCAATAATTGTTTACAAGAAAACACGGTTAATATAAAATTTACAGATTATCATAAGTTTGCACTTATTAATATTTTATTCGTACGGAGTTTAGTCAAACCGACCCCTGTACGACTTAGAAGATTGTACGTACATAATAAGAAAAATATTTGAATGTTTAATGACATATGCACTGATAGCCGATGTTGGTATTTGTTAGTGGATATGTTCACGTGTAATAATGTGTACATGTAGGCCAACAATGGTAGCATTAGTGGATATGTTCACGTGTAATAATGTGTACATGTAGACCAACAATGGTAGCATTAGTGGATATGTTCACGTGTAATAATGTGTACATGTAGACCAACAATGGTAGCATTAGTGGATATGTTCACGTGTAATAATGTGTACAATGTAGACCAACAATGGTAGCATTAGTGGATATGTTCACGTGTAATAATGTGTACATGTAGGACAACAATGGTAGCATTAGTGGATATGTTCACGTGTAAAAATGTGTACATGTAGGCTAACAATGGTAGCGTTAGTGGATATGTTCACGTGTAATAATGTGTACATGTAGGACAACAATGGTAGTATTAGAGGATATGTTCACGTGTAATAATGTGTACATGTAGGCCAACAATGTTAGCATTAAAACAGGCTCCAGTTTTGTTTGAGCAAATCCAGTTGCTCAAAATAGCGACCCCATATGCATAAGGAGGGTTATGAAAAATTTAGACTGCACTTGACTATGAAAATTTCTCAGCAATCACCAGTGCAACTCATATATTGAAGTCACTATGAAAATTTTCATAACATTGTTCTGAGAAAAATAATAGTCATTATGAAAATTTTCATAAACCGTACTATCACTATGAAAATTATCATAAGCCGTACAATCGATCTCACTATGAAAATTTTCATAAACCGTCATATTCCCTCTCACTATGAAAATGTTCATAGACCATAATATTCCCACTCACTATGAAAATTTTCATAGACCGTCATATTCCCTCTCACTATGAAACTTTTCATAACATTGTTCTGAGAAAAACATTAATCATTATGAAAATTTTCATAACCTACCTGTCACATGAAAATTATCATAACCGTACAATCGAAAATATCACTAGAAAATTTTTCCGTAAACCGTCATATTCCCCTCTACATGATTTTCTAACTCATATTCCCTCTCACATGAAAATTTTCATAAGCCTAATATTCCCTCTCACTATAAAAATTTTCGTAAACATGATTCCCTCTCACTATCATTTGCTTAAGCAGTACTATCCCCTCACTTTTATAAATATACCGTCATATCCCATCTCACTAAGAAAATTTTCATAAGACAGTAATATGCCCTCTCACTATGAAAATTTTCATAGACCGTCATATTCCCTCTCGCTATGAAAATTTTCATAAGGACAGTAATATGCCCTCTCACTGTTTAAATTTTCATAGACCGTCATATTCCCTCTCACTATGAAAATTTTCATAAGCCGTAATATTCCCTCTCACTATGAAAATCTTTTTAAACCGTACAATCGCTCTCACTATGAAAATTTTCATAAACCGTAATATTCCCTCTCACTATGAAAATCTTTTTAAACCGTACAATCGCTCTCACTATGAAAATTTCATAAACCGTAATATTCCCTCTCACTATGAAAATTTTCTTAAGCCGTACTATCCCTCTCACTTTGAAGATTTTCATAAACCGTCATATTCCCTCTCACTATGAAAATTTTCATAAGCCGTACTATCCCTTTAACTGTGAAAATTTTCTTAAACCGTACAATCGCTCTCACTATGAAAAATGTCTTAAGCCGTACAATTGCTCTCACTATGAAATTTTCATAAACCGTACAATTCCTCTCACTATGAACATTTCCATAAACCGTAACATCGCTCTCGCTATGAACATTTTCATAAACCGTACAATTCCTCTCACTATGAACATTTTCATAAACCGTAACATCCCTCTCACTATGAAAATTTTCATAAACCGTAATATTCCCTGTCACTATGAAAAGTTTCATAAACCGTAATATTCCATCTCAATATGAAAAGTTTCATAAGCCGTACTATCATAAAATGTCCGATCGCTCTCGCTATGAAACCATACAATTCCTCTCACTATGAAAAATTCCATAAGCCGTACAATCGCTCTCACTGTGAAAAGTTCACAAAATGTACTATCCTCTCCCTATAAATATTGTCATAAGATGTACAATCCAACTCACTATGAACATTTTCATAAATCGTAACATCCCTCTTAACCGTACGATATATTGAAGTCACTATGCAAAACTCCGATCAGAATTCTCAATATGCCGTATCTTGTCATTGCGTGGGAAAACATGTATTTGACCCTGCGGCAATATGTTAATACTTGTTGCATCTTGAAGTGCAGCCCCTAATCAGCATACAGCCTCGTATGGCTCCGGATATGCATTGCAAGTTTGATACACCAGGAATGTGTGAGCAACTAAATAGCAAATAGGTCTCGGTCACTGCGGCAAAGCATATTCAATGTTTATTTATATCCACAGGTTAATATTAAAATGGTGATTGTGATGGTAAAACTATTAAAAAAACTATCCTAATTGTGTGTAGAAATAAGAAAAATGCCAGAAAATAACAATTGTCAAGAAAATAAAAATTAGTCTCTAAAAGCTTATTATTAGATGAAGGTCAGTAAGACTAGCGTGGTAGTCGTGTTGTGTGACTATCCATAAAATCTCAAAAAAAATGTTTTTATTTTTAAATAAGGCATATGCCGGGATCATATAAAAGGCCGTGTTTATATTTTGGATAGTCAGATAAGCAGTACGATTGTCACAGTCATCTTACTGATATTCCATTAATAATAGGTCTTAGAGGTGATTTTTTGTTTCCATATCAATGTTTATTTTTTTACAGTTTTCCGGCTACACCATTGGGAACTTTCTAACCATGTTCCCACTACTGCCACTAGCTATCACTGTTGGAGTCTATGTGTGTATGTACGAAGACAAAACATGAAGATCATCGTATGACATATTTATACGTACGTCATTGCATCAATAAACAACCTATTTAAAATGCGTCAAGCAGTATGCGTATCTTTAGAACTTCTAAGATCCGAAGAGAATGTAATTCATTGATTCCTAATGTGTAAATATAATACGAATATTTTACAATTACTTGGAATGTTTAGTTTCTAACATTGACTCTTATTACTGGCACAAGTATACTGGCCATCCGGAGTACCTCAAAGCATCATTTCAGTTTGTAATATTATTCAACTAAGCACTACTTTGTTATGAAAATACAAAGCTGCATATCCTGTTGATAGGCCAGTTGCATGCCACAAAACACATGACCACGATTTAAGAAAACGTGAATTTATTTATTTACTGACGTTAAACGGCTTGTCAACAGCTAACGCCATATGAGATACGCCATGTAATTTTGTACCTAAGAACATGAAATTACAGAAACTGTGATATTTTCTGTAAATTACGTCGAAAGATAAACTCATTTTCATAGGAAATGTGGAATGGTCCCACACTTGCTGTGAACATTTATTTTTCATGAGATATTGCACATGTTCCTAGAAAATATCACATTAGGCCGGGTTTACTGGTTCGAATCCCAAATTTCACCTGTTGTGAAAGAGGGACAATTCCAACAATCAGTATTGGATATTTGCAATTCATTTCGACAGTTCTATTGGTACAATCTATGTCACATTCAAACGAGTACAACTGAAACCGGTACTGGTAGACATTTCTATCATTATCAGTATAACATTTGGCACAGTCCACGGACTCAAATTGACAAATACAATACCGGTATAACCAGATTTGCAATGCATGCACAGACGTGTCTAGTAGTCGTGTTTAGTGGTTTTAGCGTTGACTATAAGAAAAGTACGGGATACACTTTTCAATAGGACATACAATCAGCGAAGTTAATGCCGCTCAGCTATATACTATATGTGATGATCATTACATTTGCTGGTTGAATAGCGAATAGTGTAGACAATGACCAGAGTGCGCCGATACGCAGACTGATCTTCGTTTACACTAAACACGACTACTAGACACGTATGTGCATGCATTGCAAATCTGTTTATACCGGTATCGATGTGTGCATTGTGTAATTGTGGTATATATCATTATATGTATGCCACGTTTTACAAATATCTCTAAAATACTAGAAAGCTAGGATATGCATGGCTAGCGTGTCGTTAGACGTCCGGCGAACTGCTATGTTATGGAATG
Organism: Conchocele bisecta; assembly: GCA_029237695.1. NCBI lineage: Eukaryota > Metazoa > Mollusca > Bivalvia > Lucinida > Thyasiridae > Conchocele > Conchocele bisecta. The sequence continues at coordinate 90,084,678 of CM055275.1, read as the reverse complement.
AACGTCACTCTATGTGAGTGGTAACAAGTAGTTAACATATAAAGGATATGACGTGCCACCAATTTGCATCAGAACAAAGTGCCCACAACATTAATATGATAAAAAATGACGAAACATCAGTTTGGGCACACACATTCCAGTTTGTAACATAGGTAGATGCCCATTCTTTTGATATTACATGTTTCGTGCAAATAAACATTCATTTACCAGACGTATTAATTTGTATTATTATATTAACAACAATACATTTTCAGAAACCTCACGATAACTGGCACAGATCATTACAATTCCGCATATCTGATGTGACATGTCGATCTATAACAAGATGCCCTCTATAGACAAAGAAGCTGATGTCGTGTCTGCCTAACAGTACTCAAAATAAACAAACATTCGGTGAAAAGCCGACTGAGTTCACCCTTATACTACGAAAACATTTGCAATAACATAAAATTAACACAAAAAAAGGCAAACAAAATATTTATCTCACTGACATACAGTGCAGTCTCCGTTTTTGTTCCACCGTAGACAACACTTGCAAACTCAACGCGAACGCAACGCGAACGCAACGATTTGCTGTAGCGTTGTATACGTTGTTTAAACGTATAATACACATTGTCAAACCGTTTAGTTTTAAAGCGTGTAATACGTTTTGCTTCAAGGCGTATAACACGCTTTGGCGTATACATATGTAGCGAGGTTAAAGAGTTGAAACGTGTACAACGCTTTACCTGGAAGGTGTAGCTATATGAACAAAAGCGTTGAAACGTGTACAACTGGTTACAAGTTTTAACGCAAATACCTGTTCGGCCCCGATCGCTTCGAGGCGTCCTTGTTTCGTCCCTTTTAAAATATTCGCGAATACATACCCTCAGATCGAGTTCAAAGTACATCGGCGGTGTGATTTAGCACTTCAATTGATCCCTAATCCTGATGCCTAATGAAGTCACGCTTTTAAACACGACAGATGTACCTTGTCGTTTATCAAAATGTTGCGAATTGTAGATCACGTGAGCCGGCTCATCAGGATCTGCGGCATTCCTATGTACATTTTATATACACAAAAATGACCCCTAATACAGCGTAATGTAACAGTTCCTAATTTAATATGGAATAGCCCGGGCCGATAGTCCGTGTCAGTTACTTGGGGTTAAATATTACGAACACAGATAAACACAATGCATGGTTTCTTTATTTAATTTTAACATCATCAGAAATGGCGAGTCTAGGAACAATCGTATCTTTACGCTGAAGCCAGTCTATTTCAGTCACTAATCCGCTATACACCTGTCCCACGCGTGTGTTAAGATTAATCGATATTTGGAGAAACTGAATACACAGCGAGCTGCACACTGGTTTAACACGGATATGGCCCGCGGATATGTGTCATAAATTACTTGGTGGTCAAAACCTGTAAATTTACAAGGTTTATAGCGAAATAGCAGCCGACTGGCAATTTTTCTCGGACCGATTTTTAAGACTAGTTTTCAAATCTCAATCGGTCTGAGAGTTCAAAAATCGGTCCAGAACCGGAAAACTGAAAATTTTAGAAGCCCTGCAATGAGTCTAGAAGTCCTGCAATGAGTCTAGAAGTATATATACATACACGAAGAACGATCTGAGCATGCGCATTCTACGCGATACACGGTTGGCATACCAAAACGTGTAATGCGTTAAAACCCGTGGAAACGTGTTATACGTATAACACGGTTTCATCTGTACGATGCTGTGTACATGTAGAAGCGTGTAACCGTTCGTAAAATAAAGCGTTAAATCGTTTAAAAGGTTTACCTTAGCGTTGTATATGTTTACAACCGTTGTATACGTTTACAACCGTTGTACACGGATTACACGCTTTTGAAACTCAATGCGTTGTTTACAATCGTTGTATACGTTTACAACCGTTGTACACTGATTACACGCTTTTGAAACTCAATGCGTTGAACACGGTTTGTTCGACTTTCGCGCATGCGCAAGAGTGGGGAAACGCAACGCATGGCCGAAAACGTATTACACGTAGACGACACACGGTTTGAAACGCAGCTAACGTAAACTCCACGGATACGCAACGCACAACACTTTGTACACGTATAAACCCGGAACATTTTGACAGAAACAACTGTAGCGATAAAGCTAAGTTGTTATAAATATATTTTATGGCGTAAGACCTGTGTTTTTAAAAAGCACAACACCTGCCAAATATGTGTTGCGACCGACTTTTATGCTCATTTGCATACAAGATGTAAGACCACACATTTCACTCTCCACACCAGGAAATTGTGTTCTCACTACCATTACATTTTGGGACTATGTAGGCTAGAACTATTGTTTATGTTTAATGCTGAACACAATTATTTGTATTTTTATTTGTATTCCACGGACAAGTGGACGGATGTTAACTGCAATGTAAATTAACAACTTAACACCGACCACTAGTCAGTATGCGATAATTGATGCAGTCCAAGTATAGCAACGTTTACGATGAGTTAATATTTGTATTTATTGCATAAAATGGGCAGTCGCAGTGCATTAACACAGTTTAATAAAAATCATAAAACACTAGACTAAGTGTAATAAATGTGCACATTAGCTCGTTACTGAAAACAATTTTGGTGACCAGTGCAGCTTCAATGTATGATGATGTGCTTATGCAATAAATAAATCTTAACATGTGTGATGATTTAATATGGTATTTATTGAACTCGTTTACTAATTGAATAAGAAACGAGGTTATGTCGAGTTTCTTTTGCAATTAGTCAAGGAGTAGAAACAAAAAAACTCGTTTAATAAATACCATGTTAAACCATCACTCATGTAATATTTTCTATTTGCTATTTGATTGATTGATTTATTTGTTAACGTCTCACAAATACGGACAACATACCCCTCGCTCCCTGTATAGCCCCACTTCGTCCGCCTGGGCAGCAGGCCGTGAATTTCCCTTCCAATACACTCGCTCTCCCTCGAGTGAAGGAGGCAGCGGAGATTCCCAGCACCGACTTGATGAAGAAGCGTCTAGAAAGCAGACACACGGATCAAAATACATCATTGCGTGTTCACTAGATGTTGGCTGGGAACTTCACCTGATGACACCCACACAATGTAATTCTACTTCATGGTTTTATTTATGGATACTGAGGACATAATTGCTGCGAACTGTGTAGACTCTGATCGAAATAGGTGGACGTACGAGCGTATGTGTCGGTAACTGTTCAACTAGTCGAATGGGCTACATGTACATGTTCAGTTTTTGTCAGAACATCGCGCATACAATGTATCATATTGATCTCTTTGCAGCTTAAACCTCAGATCGACCAAGAGCCAACAGTTGTATAAAGGCTGCCTTGTTTATCATGCATGATTTCACTGTAACAGCTGTATGGTCAATCATCTGTTTATGTAGCACATACCGATGTTTGATTATTTACAATACATGTAGTCTATCTTCTCCCTGTGACATTCGTGTTTGTACACAATTTATTTACAGATGAGCAATGACGCTGACTCTATTGATTGATATTAAACAATAGTGTGTATACGTGTAGCTGTACATCAATTCAACATACACCAGGATAACAATATAAACTAATCGATCAAAGTACTGGCTAAGCGGACAGGTCCCATTAAACGCACATTACTATGATCGCTCGTTATGGACATTTCGTCTTTT
>CM055275.1:90030031-90080511 GCA_029237695.1 Conchocele bisecta | reverse complement strand
AGTGATTGGCTAGATTGTATGGACGGAATATTCCGATCAGACACGAGCCAAAACAAGCACAGCCAGTAAACATGGCGGCTGCATTCAACACACACAGGAAATGCCAACAAACTATTGTGAATTATAACGAACTAAACAAGTTTCCTGCTGTGTGAAGACGACAATCATAAACTATTGACAAGTGTGAACATTCAGGCATGCATCTGAGATCGTGGTAAGTTGTGTGCACAAAATGACAGACGTGTTTTGTTGTCCAAAATGTGTGATAAATTCGAAGCGAGGAATACGCAATACACATCTGTGTATAGCAATGCTTCGCTGGCTGGGTCGCTTCAATATTACCATCGTATATAATAAATATCATATTGATATCGTATATAGTAAATATCATATTAATATCGGATTAATATCGTATACAATATACATGTATATCATATTAATATCGTATATAATAAATATCATTTAATATTGCATTCAATAAATATAATATTAATATCGTATATAATAAATATCATATTAATATCGTATATTGCAACGTGTACTTATCTATCAAAGTATACTTTTGAGGGAGAAATTTTCAATTTAAGGATAAATTTATTAATATTTATTATAATGAGTTTATTACATTATCACAGCCATTTTGGCTGTGATAATGTAATAAATTCAGTATAATTATTCTGCATACTTTTAATCATCAAATATATGCAGTCGTTAGTTATATATGAAATCATGCATTTCGGGAAAAATAAATGATTACTCCCTTAAAGTATACTTTGCTAGATAAGTGTACTTTGACATTTCGATGAAATCGGCTACTGGTATGGAGTTAATTGTATTGGTCGATCGCGTCATCCTTTGTACGTTTTCGTATTAAAAAGTACAAATGAAGACGAACAAATGAAGACGTTCGTAATGGTACCACAAAGCAATGCTGCTTTGATGTTCATGTCATTAATATGCTTTAAATCATTAGAAGCATCCTTAAAAGCACTGCGTATGTTAGAATGTGTTTCCGTTTGGTATTAAGAAGTGACTATAAAGAGGAGAACACTATATTATCCCGTCCACACAGTGCGTATGTGCCGTGAAACACGGTGCCGTGAAACAGTTTTGATATCCTGTCAATACGACCTAATAACTGCGTATAAATATTGCGGTGACTGGGATTATTTTTTTTGCATTTTAGAGCCATTTGTAGGTGTAGATGGGATACATAGAATAGTAGGTTAGGCAGAGCCTCGCCCATCCCGTTTCCTAAGCCTTGCCAGATATTGTTTCCCATTCACGGCACTAACCTGTTATTCTCTATATAGCGTACAACATTGCTGATGCTGTGTTAAAACTAGTTTCTCTGTGGGGATTTTCAAAGTTATGTGAAAATAGTCAATGATGTCTTCTCACTGAAGCGTATTGGAGGTGAAGTCATGTGATAAACAGAATATCACACTCATTTCCATTTGTGTAATTCATAAATGTCACACGCAGTGTGATATTGTGCCTAATTCCAGGTGCGAGTAAATATTTGCAACATCTTCCGTAGTAGACGTTGAAAGTTGACGTAAGTGTCGTTTCAAATGTGGAATTGAACATTTCGTCATATTTCAACGTCATTTATTGAAAATATCGTAAATGCTATGAAACTTTCGTCACCTTTCTACGTAATTTTAGCAAAAAAATCAATGTATATTTCATGAAAAATACCACATGTTCTTAGATACAAAATCACATGGCGTGTCGCAATATACATGAGATCGATACAAACAACAGTTCAGCTCAGGCTCAGCCAATCAAATGGCTTGAGTGTGAGTTGGTATTGTAAATATACATTTAGAAATGTTGAGAGAGAGAGAGAGGAGAGAGAGAGAGAGAGAGAGATAAAATAAGAGAGAGAGAGAGAGAGAGAGAGAGAGAGAGAGAGAGAGAGAGAGAGAGAGAGAGAGAGAGAGAGAGAGAGAGTCAGACATACATAAAGTAAGAGAGAGAGAGAGAGAGATATAGCGTGTTTTTTGTTTATGTTAAAGTATAAAGAAATAGAGAGGAATTCATAGATTGTTGTCTGAAATCACCATCTTCTTCGTGACAACCTTCCGTAGATGTATTTTCCCGTACAACCATTTACTCCAAGCGTAGTCTATGTTCTTCCTCAAAAACACATTCGCCGCCCAAATATATCGGACCTGCGTCTTAGGTCGCTTCGCCGTCGGCGTCCCTCGTCGGCAATATAAACTACACCCTTGGTTGTACAGCATATCCAACTGCTTTTGCGCTGTCGTGTGACTAATTAAGTAAAGATTACATCTTCCAAACGTGTAGAAGCCGGCGGAATTTCGGTAGTATATTGGGTACTTTTTCCTCCCGTCGGGAAGTTGTACGGCGACTTCGTAAATCGCCAGCGGGGATCGCTCGTTTCTGAACAGTTTTGGCGCGCCAAATCCCGCCAAATATCGACACCGCGTAAATCCCTTTTCCACCGCGACTTCTTCTTGCGTGATAAAAAGCTCCCATCGGGACCATTTGAGTTTTTGTCAACGGTCCCATACTCATGTTCCCGTCCGGTATGTCTTCACGAAAACGTAGCTGAAACAGAATTACTATACATACACAAACTTGCATTAAAGGTCATATGCACAACCTTTTTATTTTGTAAATAATACAATTTGATAATATGAATGATCACATGAAAACCTTGTTATGTCCTGCTGTAACCTATTTCATAAATGTGATATTACATATGTGTAATAACACCTGGAACGAATTTGATTAGCTGGCCGCAGCACCCTAATTACATATTAAGACTATGCGCCAACGTTATGCCAAACGAATAAAACGAAATCGTTCTAAAGTGATGTACCTAATGGCTCGACAAAGCGAAGTTGCTTTGACTTTGACGTCATTATATTTGAAGCGTCATTTCAAGCGTCGGTGACTTAGTAAAATCATAAAAATAAAATGAAAATGCGCTTCCGTTTGGCGATACGAAGTGCTAAGAACGAACAGAAACCTATAGTATGGCATATTTATACTATGTTTATTGCTATTAACACATTTTTTCTCTGCGGAGATTTTTCATTCAATTCGAAAATAGTCTCACTGAAACGTATCGGATATATCCAAAGTGTTCTGCTATTTGCAGTGTGATAAACAGAATCTCAAACTCGGTTCCAATTGATATGACAGTTATGAAACTCGTTAGTAATTATTCGTTTCATAAATCTCATATTAAATGGAAACTCGTTTGAGATCCTCTATTTATCACACGAAAACATTGTTATTCCGTGTTGTAACCCAGTTCATAAATGTGATATGACACACGTGTAATAACACATGGAGCGAATTTGATTGGCTAGCCGCATTACCATAATTATGTCAGTATTCATATATTGCGCCAACGTTATGTCAAATTAATAAAATAAAGACGTTCCAAATGACGTCCGTAATGGCGTGACAAATCAATGATGTTTTGAAGTTGACATCATCATGTTTGAAAAGTCATTAGAAGCGTCAGTGACTTGTTAACATTATTGTAATTGTTCGAATGTGCCCCCGTTTGGTAATATGAAGAGTTTCCAAAAAAAAAACAGGCGGCCGTTTCACTAAGCTTCGTACAAATGAAATGCAAATTTAGTATCGTTTGGAAATTTCGATTGATGGATTTACATTTCTTATGCATCCTATGCTTAATAAATGTAAATCCAATAATTGTTTACAAGAAAACAGTGTTAATGTCAAATTTACAGACTATCATAATGTTGTACGAATTTTAGTGAAACGGGCACCAGGAACATATTATATGGCATATATATAATATTTTTATTTCGGGGATTAAAACTAGTTTTCTCTGTGGATATTTTAGCTCGATGCGAAAATAGTCAATGTCGTCTGCTCACTGAAACGTATTGTATTTCTGCATGTTTGGAGGGTGAAGTCATGTGATAAACAGAATATCAAACTCATTTCCATTTGATACGAGATGTATGTATGTATGCATAAATTGTCCGTGACTCGTTTCATAAATCTCATATCAAATGGACACTCGTTTGAGATCATGTATATAAATGCTGAAAACCAAAGTTTGACATTTTAATTAACTTAAATATGTCATAGAAGAACAAATATTTTTATATTTCTTTACATTAAGTCTAAGTGACTTTTTTTCTCATTATTTCATTACATGAACCTGATAGTTTATGATGAAATGAAATGAAAAATGTAAAAACAATATTTTAAAACATTTTTTATTGGGATTTTCAAAAAAAATTTGGAAAGAAATTGCGTGAAATGTACAATTATGAATACTTGCATCATTTTTTATCGGATTATATAGAGTATATTCCACGTACATTTTGAATAGCGGGAAATAATACACGAGTGTGCGTCGGCTTCCGCGTAAGCAACGAGTGAGCGTAGCGAACGAGTTGCTTGCACGGACGCCGACGAATACGAGTGTATTATTTCCGATATTCAAATATGTACGATGGAATATCCTATTTATTACACTTCCACTGCGGATATATAATGCGCATTTAGTCTATTTTTGAGATTATAATTTTTGACTTTGCGTTGTGTCAACTGTGAGGTCATGTAAACAATTTGAAATTCAAATTACGCAGCTGTTTCTATGACCAAGATATATGTGAGTGCATGTTTAGAATGTGTTCAATCACATTAACATTTTAGGTTAGTCGAGACCCTTTCCAAATGTTCATATAACTTTATTTTGACTGTAATACAAAATAAACATTGTGCATGGTAGCTCATGATTTCCAAGAAAACAGGCGCGCAATTACCGGTGTTCTATCAGTGAAGGGCTTGCCTTATGCAGCTCGTGAGCTAGTCTCCGAGAGCGGTGCTGACCAAGGGCGGCTAATCCTGGGTCGCGTTAGTGCTGCGTGGGACTTGGCTCACCGGGTTGTTGCATAAGCTAATCCTTGCGGACAGGAGTTACTCTCCTTGGAAAGTTTGCATGGTAGCTCGTGGTTTCAAAAAAGAAAACAGGCGCGCAATTACGGGTGTTCTCCTCAGGTGTATTATTTGTAAGGAGTTGAGTACGGGTTTTTTCTCACAGCGAAACCTGTGCAAATAATTTGCAAGAGTAATAAAGGGAGGGTGAAATTATTGTTATTGATGGAAAACTACTTAAGTTTAAATATGTTTAGATTTAATGTCAGTTTCGTCTGCAGCATAGCATGGAACAGAAAGTATATAATATACAGTGCAACCTCTCTACAACAGCCACCATTGGGAAGACGCACAACTGGCTGTTGTAGAGAGGTTAATGCTAAATTAAAGTTTGTCGTCCGCTATTTATTTATTTTATTTTCTTCGACAATTCTCATCAAATACATGCTTTGATAGCATTGTAGAATCATTGTTAAAACATGTTCTTATTGAGAAAGAATTCAAGGGCAACAACAGACGACAATTTTCGTGCTCAGCAGTCTATGGGTTAGAATAGAATAGAATATAAATTTATTTAGACTTAAACTATACAGTTTCTCGTCTACAACATGTTTGTACATTATTTTCACGTGTCAGATTCGATGTGCTAACATAAAGGTATATACTAGTTCAATATTGGAAAAAGGAATACATGTATCATACTGCACAATATGAAACATCGTCTTACAGCCGACATCCCAGACAATGGGAACAGTAACATCTAAATATCACAGCGATTATCTGAATAACGTTTATTTACCACGTTATAATCGTTTCAGTGTGGAAGTGGCGTATTGTATCAGGTGGCTATGATCAACAACAATTATTATTGTAATTCGCATTTATAGCATGAGTGTATGTGTACTATATTTATATTAAATTTCCAAACGTAATATTTCTCAAATCGTTTGCCTGGAATACATAATATGATAAATTATTTATCATTTTCTTCCTATCTGACTGTAGTAGATGAATAAATTTACCGACCGATGGATGCTGTCTATAATATTGCTATATCTATAATATAATATCGGTTAGATACATGTATAGAGGAAATCATCCATTTGGGAATCTAAAATAGCGGCTGTTACAGAGAGGGTGTTGTTGTAGAGAGGTGGCCGTTCGGGAGGTTCGACTGTACATTATTATTTATTTACAGGCGTGATGAGTGTTTCATTGATGGAAAGGCGAACAGTGCAATTTCTGATCAGACTGTGTGGGTGCACAGGCTGATCTGGATCTACACTGGTCGCAAATCCCATAAGCCCCATTTATCCAGTCACAGCCACAATTATCCTAAATAGAAAAATAATGAAAAATACATGTACATATATTGTGGCAATGTTTACATTACCGTAAACAAGTTACTGTCTGTTTCACGAAACCTGCCCAAATTTTACGGCAATATAAACAATGCAAAAACAATTTTTGTTTCGACAATATTAAATTTTTATCAAAATTTAAGAATGAGCCTTTTTTTATATAGTGAAATTTGGTGAACTATTGATTATATTACGACAAATTGATTTGTCTATGGGAATTAAAATGGGGGGAGGATGGTGGAAGAGCAGTTGTAGGAGATAAAGAAACAAACATGAATTGGAAATTGACTCCGAAACATAGCTAGATAGCTTGGAAATGATCTGACTAAGAAAACAAAAGTTAGATTTTGAAAATCGGTTCAGTAATTCGAAAAAAGGTGCATTCATAAATTTGGTTTAAATTTAATATTATCGAAAAAATATTGTTTTTGCATTGTTTATATAGCCGCAAGATATGTGCAGATTTCGTGAAACAAACAGTAGGTACGGTTATGAAGACAGCAAGGTTGTATGCCTGCCACGTAGAAACTAATAAACGAAAACTGTTCTCAATCTTCGTTTTTACGTCATCGCAGAAACGAAAAAAAAATGAATTGCTGTTGTGGCTGGAGAAATGGGGCTTATCGGTTTCTACGACCAGCGTAGATCCAAATCAGCATGTGCATCCGCACAATCTAATCAGGATCTACACTGTTCGCCATTCCATCAATGATACAGCCGTCATGATTCTCACACGCAATATAAAGTCGAACCTCCCTGAACGGCCATCTATCTACAACAACATACTCTCTATAACAGCCGCTATTTTATATCCAAAATGGATCCTCTGTATCTAACTCTTAGACTGCTGAGCACGAACATTGTCGTCTGCTGTTGCTTTGCCTTCTTTCTCTATAAAAACATGGTTTGACAGCATTTTTGATTCCAAAATATTGCCAAAGCATGTTTTGGCGGAGAATTATCGAAGAAAATATATAAACAGCGGACGAAAAAATTTAATTCCGCATTAATCTCCCTACAACAGCCACCTCTCTACAACAGCCAGTTTTTCGTCTTCCCATGAATGAGTGGTTGTTGTAGAGAGGTTGCACTGTACGTCGTTAGCATAAAAACAGATGTGCTGCCCCTCTCCATACCTCTCACGAGGGTAGCAATTTAACCCAATCTATTTAATTTAACACATGGAAGAGTGATTTTTGCAATCGGTTATCCGGCGTGTTTGATATGTTAGCGATATAAAACTGTCAACGCTGTATCAATAAAGTATTGAACATACACATGCAGATATTTGTTATTTTATCGTGTCGAGGTGTTTATCTGACATTTATAAGTATGTCTTGCAAATTTGAAAGCTTCATTTCGTTATGTTGAATGTTGAACACCAACAAGAGAAAATATGGTTTCCATGGGAAAATGATTTTCCTGTTATACTATTTTTGACAATTTACCAGTTCTACATCAAAGATTATTTGTTTAAATGTATGAAATATACAGTTTACTAAATGTTGACCTACATGAAACAGGTTTGGATATACACTTCGTTTGCTCACAATTTTGAATGGGTCAAAAATTAGCCGTATATAACATATACATTTTCCGTAAAGGGCGTCAACAATTTTCAGAGTACATACGTGTCAACTTCTGAAGTCATTTACGGAAAATATCCCATTTTCTGTAAATATATTTCATGAAATAACGCAGATGTCCGTAGGTACAAAATCACATGGCTTGTCTCGTTTGTGGCTGTGACTGGATAAATGGGGCTTATGTGATCAATGTAGCTCATGATGAAATAGCACACTTCAGTAACCTGATAACGAAATATATTGCTTATTAGCAGCAGACCGGGTGTTTCATTGATGGAATGACGATCAGTGCAGATCCTGATCAGACTGTGCGGATGCACAGGCTGATCTGGATCTACACTAGTCACAAATCCCATAAACCCATTTCTCCAGTAACAGCTACATATATTGACATTACCTTCTTTGCTGCTCGTAGTTTTCTTTTTAAATTATTCTTTGCCGGTTTCTCTTCACGCCGTTTATGCCCATTTTTGGCTGTATTTATCATGGACATATCTGTAAACAGATTTGTATTGTCATTTAATGAATTAACACTGATCATAATGTCACGTCCGTACTAATTCTCATGTTCTGCTACTACACAAATGCTGGCCTGTGTTTTTCTTTAATATATAGCTTTTTCACCTTGGACAAGTATTATCCTGAAAATTGTCCGTACATATATACACCAAGTTACAGTTCCGCTGCCATCTTTCATCCGGGTTACACTGTACAGGTAAACAAACCAAAATTTCAGATATTTCCATGCTGTCACGGCTGTCAGACGGAGACACTTTTTGCCTCGGTTCTCCATATACAACGTATAATCTGGTGTGTTGTGTTGACATTTACTTTTTAAAATGACTTTGTTACATTATCTAAATGGAATTAATTGTCACAGATACGTTAAACTGGTTCACGAGATGTTTGAAGTGAACACACTATTGACCGGTTCACGTTTAGTACCAGTGGCCGACACCCACATATTTTGCTTATCCTATTGAATATGTAAAATATGATGAACACAATTGATTGCTGAATGTAATATTTCGTTCAGCAAACAATTATTTCCAATGAGTTATTCCGTTTTTATGTTCAATTAGTTTCCAAAAACCATTGGTAAACACTAGGCTTAGTCCTAACACAGAATTTGACGTACATGTACAATGGAATACAATTCCTCTGGGGTGATTTCACATGTACCAATATGTACTGTAGAATAGCAAATCAGATCTTATTCACACGTTATCTGTTGATTATGCTACATTTTCTATACGTTTTTCACATAAGCGAATGTCAGTATTATGAAATGAACATATTTCAATACCTCTGAACTCTGTTATAAATTTACAGATGTAGATTGCATTGGAAAGGCATTATTTATTGTTCTAGTCCTACTACATGTAAACTGATAATATGTATTTCAGAACTACACTTTTTTTTTTACAAGACTGACATTTCTTTCAATTGACAAATACAGATAACATGTATCAATTAACAGCTAATTTGTGAATGAGATGTATTTCTATTCTCGGCAAGGGAAGCCTATGGAGGGTACCGTATAACTCTGGGTACGAACGATACGAAAGTATTCTGCACAGTTACTTCCTGCAACTAAATGTATACAAGTGTGGATATACTGTCATCTTTATTTTTGACTTTCTTGTTACTTGGGAGTTGAATTTGGTTATTCCCATTATAAAAGTAGTATGATTAGTAATTTTATGCTAAATGTATTTTTTTAACTAGGTCGCAAATTTGTGTTAACAATTTGTTTGATTGAAATCAGAGCAATGTTGGCAAATAATTATGTTACAACCAGTTAGCATGCTATGTAATGAATCCATTAATTGGAACACATGATATGGACACTTGAAATTATTGGCCACTTACTTCAGTAGTAAGACAATGGAATGCGAACGTATGCAATAAAAAACACGCAGCAACCTCACAACAAGATGATAATTGTGTATGTGTATATGTTATTTACTGTAGTTTTCAATTTGTATGGAAATAAACATGTATTTGCACATTAAATAAAATATGTACCATATATTTATGTGTATGGCTTGAATTTTCAAAGCAATTCTCATGATTGGTGCAAACAAAAATATTGAACCTCGCATACCATGTGTCCTGGTCTCCGCCAAGTTCAACATACTTGTTTTCGTAAAGACAGAAATGCCTGCAACGCACTGATCGACCAGAGATTGAGGACATCTACTGTTAGATCATGATGCGCTGACAGCAGGTCCTTATCCGAGAGGGGAACATCCTTTCGGGGTAGGGTGATGGTGCAGATTTTGGATGTATGCAAACACATCTGTAAATGAGCTGCACCAAGGCAATGTTAGTTTCTTTTTAAGCGTCAGTGTTTTGTAATGTAAAAGCAGGACAAATTTTATGAAAATGTTAAATACCACGCTTATATCAACACTAGAAACCTTAAAACTAGAGCAAGTGAGCAGGGGCTCACAAATATCCCTGGTTGCTGCTTGATCTGACTAGGCACATATATTGGTCTTGGGCATGAAAACAGCTATAGAACGAAAACATTGATGATAAAATCCAAAAATGATCTCCCCCTCAACATATGCAGGGGACATAGTGAGTGATAGCTGAAATTTAATATGATATTTACGGATTTCATAAAAAAACTCGGCTTAGCTTCTTTTCTTAGGATATTAGTAATTAAACTCTTAAAAATAGATACCATTAACAAACATCAATTATGTTAATTCTTAGTTTTTCGTTAACACTTTCACCCCTAAGTGACTGGAATGGAAACTCCCATGTTATTATTCAGACTGTCCCATTTATCAGAAAGGGGTATTGTTTTTGGAATCTGGATCTACATTATTTAGAAACATTATGATGGATGTCTGTAGTTTTGAAATGATTAATTAAATGATACTGGCAATCTGTTTAAATATCATAAGTCAATGCTTGCTGGCCTAATCGTGCCAATATTGTTTGTTTGTTTTGTTTTTTTAAAAATACTTGAGTATTATGCGTGAAATCAAGCATCTTAATTGGCTGTACTCCGTCAGGCTTCAGGGACGGATCCAGCATTTGAGGAACGGGGTGGGGGTGTGTAGTTGCGAAGGTAACTCTTACAATCTACTCCCGTACCGTCGTTACCGTAAGGGAGTAATTGTAAGAGTTACCGTGGTAAACTGTGATATATGCAAACTCCGTGGCTGAACGGGGGGTGGGGGGGGGGGAGTTGTTGCAACCCAGGGACCCGCCCCCCTCCAGATCCGCCCCTGGGCTTAGCTCCCCACAGAGGAAGCCCATTTTTTAAAGGCACAGGGTCTCAGATATGCCTAGAAAGTGATGAAACAGATTAGGAAAATGTTACAGTGCAACCTCTCTACAACAACCACCCATGGGAAGACGCAAACCTTGCTGTTGTAGAGAGGTGGCTGTCGTAGGGATGTTAATGCTGTTTATTTATTTTCTTCGACAATTCTCATCAAAAACGTGCTTTGGCAACATTTTAGAATCATTTCCAATGGAAATGATTCTAAAATGCTGTCAAAACATGTTTTTATTTATAAAGAAGGCAAAGCAACAACAGACGGCAATTTTCGCGCTCAGCAGTCTAATGGTTAGATACAGAGAAAATCATCCATTTGGGATATAAAATAGCGGCTGTTATAGAGAGGGTGTTGTATTGTTGTAGATAGGTGGCCGTTCGGGGAGGCTCGACTGTAATTGTAGATTTGTGTCCTATATCTGAAGCCAATAGGTGATCGTAGCTAGTTATTTCCCTTGGGAAATATATTTATAGATATATATAGAATACGGGGCTCCTGCAATATAATCTCAGTTTGGCTTTCTCAGTCTCTGTGGTTTTGTACTTTTGTATACAAATGTAAAACCAGTTTACTGTTTTAGGCTTCTCATCCACTGTTGCTAGGAATTTATCAAAACAATGCTTGCTGTACAAAATTATTTAGTTGGTTTGTATGAAAAACATAATCTTTAGCAAAATATATGCAATGAACCATGAAACCGCTATATCACAATCCCCCTAAGTCTGGCAGACTCTTGTCTGAATGGTTTCACTATTTTATAGTATCTCTCTTTTACAGACTTGATATTTTGCATATGTACCTTTACCACATTTGATACAGGGTTTCACTTGGCTGTTTTGAATTAGGTAGTTGTGCAGTTTGCAATATTTATATTTGTTGTAGGGTTTGAATGGCATGGCTCATGATCGCCAACTTTTATAAATGCGCATTCCATGATTTTAATTACATTATTTATTTTTTATTTGCTAAAATAAGTTATGTTTAACAAATAAAAATAAAGTAAAAAAGATGAGCACTAATAATATAGACTACGTCTTGCAACTTTATCATGATGGTGTTGTTAATGATGCCAAATTAAGAAGCGCATTAGATGCTTTGAAGCCTTCAGAGCCCCAAGTCGAGGCCAAATCATCTGTCTTAGAACATCTGCAGGAAAGGCGTCGTAGGAAAAAGAAAAGGAGGCGGCAAAAACGGGCATACGTGGAACCAAAACAAAATGTTATAAATGAATTTAAGAAATCAATCAAGATATAAAATAAGATAATGGCATAAAGTTTTCAATTGGTATTTCTGTAAAATTCTTCAAAGATGAAAGCGATGGAGAAAGAAAATATGTCATCGGACAAACCCATGGAGAACAAAGTGCTGTTCTCGATGGAAATAAAGTAGATGAATTTTATAATAACCAAACTCCTTATTTGCAAACTTGGATTGAGGAATTTACAAATACAGCATCAGGTTTAGAGATTGAACACTGCACTAAACCGTACTTAAACATTGCAAAATATGAATCCCTCAAAGGCTGTTCATATATATTCCTTTACCCAAAGCATTGGAAAATAAAAAAGCAATAATTAATGGAAAGAATGATGATAATGAATGTTTGAGATGGGCTCTGACATCCGCTATATGCCCCGCAAAAAGTAACTTTAATAATGTATACAGTTATACAAAATGTAAAGACAAATTGAACTTGAAGGGCATCGATTTTCCAACGCCCATATCTCAAATACCAAAAGTGGAAAAACAAAACAATCTAGCTATTAATGTGTATGGATATACAATAACAAAGAAGACAGAGAAAATAAGCATATCCCCATATTACATATGAGACCAACCAAAGGAAATGCAAAGAATTAATTTACTTTTGATATCGCAAGATGTAGAAGTTGATACTGATGAAGTTGATACTGATTAAGTTGATACTGATGAAGAAGAAAGAATAATAGATGAAAATTATGATCCTGAAGAACAAAAGAAAGAAACGCAATATCATTATTGTTGGATTAAAAATCTAAACAAATTACTTGTTGATCAAAACAAGCATAAGGGAAAAACATAATTCTGCGACCGCTGCCTTTACGGTTTTACAAAAGAAGACTTACTACTTAAGCATAAAGAAGATTGTGAAGGCATTAACAAAACTGCAACAAAATAGAAACACAAACGATTATGAAAACGCCACACAGTGTTGGATATGTGAAAATGAACTAAACAACACAAAAGTAAGAGAACACTGCCACTTTACAGGCGAATACAGAGGTGCCGCACACAAAAACTGCAACTTAAAACTCAAAATAAAACCAGGCACAATTAAAATCCCTGTGGTGTTTCACAATCTCAAAGGATATGACAGTCATCTTATAATGCAAAAAAATACACAAAGCAAACTGTAATATCACCTGTATTCCAAATAATGCTAAAAAGTACATCTCATTTAGCATTGGCCAACTTAAATTCGTGGATAGTTTTCATTTCATGGCTTCCTCACTTGGAAAGTTAGTGGATGCAACAGACAAATCTGATTTCAAAATTACAAACAGTGTCTTTGGTAAACAAGCCAATCTACTTTTGCGATATATACTTATGTATATATGAACAGCCAAGAAAGATTCGATGAAACGCAATTACCACCCATAGATAAATTATACAGCAGTCTTACATATGAAAGTATCAGCCCCGAAGACTACGAACACGCACATAAAGTATGGAAAGACTTCAACTGTAAAACTCTTGGGGATTTTCATGATTTATATTACAATGCTGATGTTGTTCTACTTGCCGATGTATTCCAAACATTTAGAAAACATGTGTAAATGCATACAAACTTGACGCATTACATTAATGTACTGTTCCAGGATTATCATGGGATGCATTACTAAAATACACACAAATAAATTTAGAATTACTAACAGATATCGATATGCATTTGTTCATAGAGAAAGGTATGCGTGGCGGTATAAGTATGGTATCCAAATGACATGCAAAAGCAAACAACCCACATGTAGCTGATTTCAATCCAACCAAAAAAAAAAACCACATCATGTATTACGATGCAAATACTTTATACGGATGGGCAATGAGTTAACCACTACCATACTCTGGCTTCCATTGGATAACCCTAAATAGCAGATGTACAGTTGCCCAGCCAAAACCAGGCAAAGGCCTAATACTTGAAGTAGATCTAGAATATCCCAAACATCTACACAAATTGCACAACGATTATCCACTTGCACCTGAGAAACTAGCAGTAACAAAATAATGGTTATCAGAACTTTTTCACAATAGCAATATGATAAACATAGAGAAACTTGTCCCAAATCTAATTAACAAAAATAAATATGTATTACATTGCCGAAATCTACAGCTGTACCTATCGCTTGGCATGAAACTCAATAAAGTACATCGAGTATTATAATTCAATGAAAAACCATGGATGGAAGTCTACATTTGAAAAAGATTTATATAAACTAATGAAAAACGCTGTATTCGGAAAAACTATGGAGAACCTATGCAAAAGATCAGACAGCAAACTAGTAAGAACAGATGATAGTGAAAATGAAAGGTTAATAAAAATCATAGCTAAACCTAATTTCAATAGACGTGTCAAATTTTCAGATGAATTATCTGCTATACATGTAAACACAACTAAGTTAACGCTAAGCAAGCCAATATATGTTGGCATGTTTGTCTTAGACTTATCAAAACATCGGATGTATGACTGGTCCTATAACAATCTGAAAAAGAAGAATGACGAAAACTGCACCTTGTTGTATACAGACACCGATATTTTATTAGTTGACATCAAAACAGAAGATGTATACAAAGATATGTCTGAGATGAAAGATGAATATGACTTCTCTGATTATCCAAAAGACCATCCACTTTATGATGAAACAAACAACAAAAAAGTAATAGGCCAAATGAAAGATGAATGTGTTGGCACTTCAATAGCAGAATATGTTGGCCTCTTCCAAAGCTATACTCTATATTACGAGCAGACGAACAACTCATCAAGAAAGTAAAGGAGTAAAAAAAGATGCACTTTTCAACAAGAAAACATATACGCATAACATGAATATGCGACGTTCCATACACCATAAAATATACGGACTAACAATGAACAAAACAACACTCTCACCACTCGACACAAAACGATACATTGCACCCGATGGAATCATGACATACGCGTTTGGGTATCAGCCGGAACAATAAGAAGCTCTTCCTTCACAAAGCCTCTCTTTGGTGTGCCGGTGCCTTCAAATAATACACTCGTATACCTTGGGTAATAAAATGATAATCAATCTTGTGAATATCAACACTCCATATCGGGTCAGTACGTCTGCCTCCGCCTTCTTGTTCTCCAGGTTGATATAAATATCTTAAGTTTACAGTAGGACATATGGGGTCGTCTTTTAATGTTTTAATTTCAATTGGACAGGGCTTTTTCGTCTCCGAATTTATTGCAGCGATTACCGCTTGTAGCCTGTTAACCCATTCCCTATTTCGTTTATGAGGATTGTCCAACTCCTTAGCATACTGATAACAAAACAATCTTTCAGCTGGTGTCCTATTAAATCTTTCAACAATGGCTTGGTCTCTATGAATTTCTCTTCTACCGCGTGTTATATTTACATTATGTTTATCCATGAACTGTGTAACAGCACCCATACATTTTCTACCTGGATATACTTGTAATAATTTTGGATATGTTAGTTTTCTTTTATAAATATTTTCAAAAGCTTTAGCAACTTCCTTGCTGTCCTCTGAAGTCAGTGGTTCTGTCTCTTTATATCTACTAGCAATATCAACAACAGTCAATGCATACTTATATGTTTTTCGACCATCAGTGTCATGTGGTAGGAATAATAAATCAGCTTGATGAACTTCATTCTTGTTAGAAACATCAAACTTTGGTCTCACTATTTTCTTTGGTGCAGGTAAATAAATCTGCCATACCGCTTGTTTCTTTAATAAATTCAATGTTTCTTTATCACTTACCTTAGCTGCTTTTGCTAATTTCTTAACAGCTGTTAAACCTTTCCAAAATCATTTGGGGCTGTAATAAATTTTCTCCATTTGTTTATTTCTATTTAAGATACATTTCTACACATACACTAGCCAAGTTTGAAGAAAGGTTCAAGGAACATGAATATAATACAATTAAATGGGCAGATTTAAAACAGAATGAAATATATACTATTACAGATTACAGATGTGTGGATACTATTAATGGTGAAGCTATGATTTTAACATTAAATGATGAAACTGAAGCATGGACACCACTCCATCTTAAATCTAAAATTGAACAAGCTAAATCTAAAAATAATGAGTTGCCATACTATGTAAGACCATTAGGGTTGAAGCCAAGTAAAAACAATAAGAACAATAAGTATCATGCTTTTGATTTTGTCTGTTGAAAACTTTTAAACCCTATTTTTTTCTGACCCACCGCACTCAAATGAAAGTCAAAATTTACTACCCATTTATATTTGTTAACATATCTGTTCTGATTTGCTCTCGTAGTATTTTTGTTTCTTCATCAGAAGTCTCAAACTTTATAGGTTTTCTAACATCTGCTTTCATTTGTTCATATTTATGCATCTCTCCCATGATCAATTTAAATTCTTCATCAGTTACATTACCATCTTGTAGTGCAGTAGAAACTTTATTTGCAATTTAATTAAGTTTTGCCATTGCAAGCATACGTATCTCATCATGTTTTTCAGCCTTTTTCAGTAGTTTAGTATTAATAAATTTGCTTGTAAATGCAAATGAAACACATATACTAACCGCAATACCAAGGCCCAAGGAAACGGGTACTCCTACAACAGTTAATAATAACACCATTTAATATGTTCACGGCTCTTTTATATTTATTTCGTGTTGTTTTCCTTGTATCAACTTCATTTTATAGCTTATGTTTTAAAGCACTAATTTCACTAAGCCTATACTCTTCTGTTCTATTCTCATCAACTGGTAGCGGTGGATACAGTTTAATGCTCATTTTATTTTTCATAATTTTTAAATTTAAACATCTAATTCAATCAATACATTTACATTTGAAATGGAAGCTCTACTATATGTTGTAAGTGTAACGAAATTTAATGCACTTCCAGAGGTAAGTTCAATTGGAGTTTGAAATATTGTATATGCCGAACGCTGTCCTTTATGTTTTGTTAAAGTTGCATTCACATTTGGTGTGCCATTAATACTAATCCTAATTTTTACTTCATCGGTTGCAAATCCATATCTTGTGACACTGCATAAACCCATTCGTAAAACTCTCCCACTACACAACATAGTATAACCACAGTTATCATGCGCTGAACCAGAAACACCATTTCCAAATGCAAATTCATAAGAACCATCACGTAATGGCCCAGATTCTTCTGCCCACACAGTTATTATAGGTTTACCTTTATACATTTTATCTCTTACAAGAGTATTAAACTCACTCATTTTCTCTCTAATCAACTCATCGCCTGCATGACTATATGATTTCGTGGCGTGATAGTTTGTATCTCCATATATAGACATTTTACTTTATTGTTTATCTTATTTCAAATACAATACAAATTGGCAGTCCGTGATTATTTAATAAAGTATTATTATTGTCTCTATCTTCAATTCCCAACTCGTCTATGATACTACTTTGTAATTTTCTATATTCCGGATTTCGAAATGATATTGTATCCGATTCCCCAAACGTAGTTTTGCTTATGGGTACAGTACAAATAATGTTACTTATAGTTCCATCTAATAGATTGTGAGATGAACTGATTTGATTCAGATAACTATAAACATATTTTGTAGCAAAATCAACTGGATTGGGGTCACTCAAGCAGGGGTGGAACGGTTAAATGATAGTATTATCGTTTATGTGTTGTCAATGCTTGGAGCTCAATCTCAAACAAGAACTTCTATTTTAGGTACTGGGACTGCTTTTGATGCACAAAAACAATATTTAGCCAATGTTAATGATGCAATTAATAGAGCTATTTCAAACTATCAGAATGTATTAAAATATGCAAAGTCAAAGGTGGACTTTGTATATGTAATTGGTTTGTATATGGCTCCAAGCAGCATGGATTTACAGATAGGAAGTATTCAAAAACTGGTGATCAAACAGTTGGTTTTAATGATAATGTAAATAGCCTACCAGTTCCACAGCCTGTACAAACACTGGGACAAATTATTATTAAACCACTTGAGGCCACCCCTCCTACAGTTCTTAAACATAACATACCTTCAGTATTTCCTGTATCAATACCTGAAAAAATAGAAGCAGTCAAATATGAAAATCATAAAACTGCACTAGTCACTGGTAGTATTGTAGTTGGGTTTGGGTTGTTATTGTTTTACTTTCGAGATAGAATATAATCCTTGGCAGCCATATAAAGAAGCACAGCAACTGTAACAATCAAAACCCATAAATTGTTGGCTAACCATCCAACGGCTGACCCTGCTGCATTCAACAACCAAGCTACAATTGATCCAATAATTCCAGGTAATGCATCCACTGCCTTCCCTGCTATCATACCCAGTAATTAACTCAGATGTTTTAATTGTTTCTTTATCAATTATTTAGCTCCACCTTTTCCTGATAGGGTTGGGATAGCCGCAGCACCACTTGCACCTCCAGTAATACTTAAAATTAAAGTAGAGATTATAAACCCTATAGCCGTCAACACTGAAACAATAGTTACCCCCTGTTTTTTGAAGAGGGTTTTGAGTCTTTCTCTTAAAGTAGTATCTTTATGTAATATTCTATCAAGGGTTTAAGTTCTCTAAATGACAAAGTTTCAAAATCATGCGTAATTGCAGTTGATGTAGTTTTTGATAGTGTATCAATTAGTTATTTTACATGTGTTTCTGTTTCATCAACTGTACTTGGTAATTCAGTCATTTCTATGTTTTCAACATTTGGTAATTTGTTTTAAACATTTGGTAATTTGTTTTCTATAGTTTGTTTTTTAATAACAGATTCTGGAGCCACGTGGACCTCTTGTAGATGCAATAACCGTTTAATTCAGCTGTTCCTTTATCCTTAAACGTTCTTATTATGGTATAAGGATCCCCTTTGTTACTTGAACAGTGATCCTTCCAGAACAGTGTTTTGCCTACTGTCTGTATGTCTGGAAGTAGTAATTGAAACTCCTGATCTGTTATGTTAAACTATTTTTGGAATTCAGGTTTAAAGAGCTCTAAAGCTCTTATCCGTTGAGGACGATCCTTCTCGGTAGTTAGGTTTTCCATTGGAACATCAGGGGGCATCAGCATTTATGTAGTTATATCACTATCTCCAGTAAACCAAGTCTCTGCAAAATCATTCCAGTTAAAGTCTTCTCCTCCTTCAGCCATTATTTATCATTTATTTTAAAGTATGTAATTCATAAATACAATTAAAAAGAAAAATGACAACATACGGAAGAAAACTTAATCATTATAGAGATGTAAGAGAACCACTCGGTGTAAAATGAATTAGTCAATCAGTTACAATAACAAATAATCCATCTACAATTGATAAAAACCAACAACTTTTATTGCGGTTCCCAAATTTAGACTCAAATGATTTAGTCGTACATGGAAAAGTTCGTTTAGCTTTTACAATTTCATCAACCTCCGCTGATGACAATCGCCGAGTGTTTCAAAATATTGGCCGTGCAATCGTCAAGAAAACAACTATTAAAATATCTGGTAATGATATTATGTCAGTTGACGATTCAGATGTGTATTACATCTATCGCGATCTATGGAAAACACCCTCAGAGCGAGGTAATATGGTTTATCAAGGTATATATACTAGTACAGATTTAAATGTAACAAAATTAAGAACTGGAGCAGCAGATGTTAATTCTGCAAACGCTGAAGATAAAGCTATCTCAGATAAATTTGGGTAATCGATTTTATATACCATTAAAATTTGAACTTCTTGAAGCCTATATACCTTATTATCAATCTTGTTTGGGTGATAGACTCGAATATGAACTTACATTTAATGATTATTCAAGTGTAATAATAGCCTCAGGTGATTTAGCTGCTAATTATGAAATTATTAATGTAAGTTTAGAATTTGATATGGTCACAGAGCCTTATTTAGGGACAATGGTAAAAAATCAATATATGGGACAATGTCAATACTATATGATAGAATTCTCCGTCACCGAAAGAAAACTAAAAATAAAAGTGATTATATATGGAATGTAAATTTGAATACCCCTGCTAGGTCCATGAAGTGAATTTTAATGGTATTTGAAGAGCAATCAGCACCTTTTGCAAGAAAAAGTGAAACATTATATAATCCAAAAATAAATAATGTTGAAGTAACAATTGAGGGTGTGCCTAATCAACTATACAGTCAAGGGATGAAAGCATATAATATGGGGGTTGAAATACGCAAACACTTTGTCGGCGGAGATATTAATGATCCGATAGTGAACATTGTTAGTAAATAATTTAATGTGTCCAGTGTAACAATTGGCAAATATCTTACACAACAATATGCACTCTGGCTTGACTTTTTATTTATAATTCAAGATGCCCAACTAAATATATAAAAGTGGAAGATTTGTATCGGCGTTGTATTGATTTGCCAAAGTATGCACATAGTGCTATTATCTGTGGTCAAACTGGATTTGGTAAAACGGAAATTGTCCTTGACCTACTAGAGCTTTCACAGCAACAAGGTGGGTATGCTGGGGTGTTTAATAATATAGTTATACTTTGTCCAACTATAGCATGGAACAAGGCTTATAAAAGGAGAAGTTGGATAAGGGATGTGCACCGCCCAATCGACAAAAAAAATAACGATTGTTAATCCAGTTGATAGTAATGGCGAAGAGAAGCTGCAAGATCTGTTAAGATTATTTTTTAATAACTATGCTGGAAGTCCAACTTTATATATTATTGATGACAGTTCAGCTACAAAGCAATTAACAAAGAAAAAGGATATGTTGTCACAACTCGCATTCTCTGGACGACAGGCGGAGCAAAGCGTTTGGGTTCTATCCCTGAGATATAATTCAGTATTAAAAGACTTAAGAGAACAGACAAAATGGCTGTGTATGTTTTATACAAAAGACAGATATGGTTTTGATGACTGTCTGAGAGAAAATGATGTTATTCCAACCCTGGAGGAAAGAAACAAAATAAGAAAAGAATTATCAAAAATAGAACATTCTAAATTGCTTATTAGAACTGACCAACCCACTGATTATAAGTTGCTTAAGTAATGCTTAGTATTACTTAGTATTACTTAATATTTCATATTTTATTTATTTTACTGGATTTTAACTTGATTTAACTGGCATTTAACTTGAGTTAACCTGATTTAACTAAGCAATTCATAGATAATAATGTTAAGAATTGCTTAGTAAATAGGTATTGCTTAGCAGTGTTGAGTAGTTCTAAGCAAATTTATCTTAAATAATAGTAGTAATATATGAAATGTTTAAGATATTGATATTCATACAATTATTGATTATTATATTTGGTTCTGTTTTGGTTTATTTTAAATTGAAATTTATATCGTGTAAAATAAAAATGGAATGTGAGGAACTTATAGAACAACTGAGTGATGATAAAGTATACAAAGATAACGATGTAGGTGAAGTAAATAATGACCACATAAAACAACGGTCATCTGCGATTATTTCAGGCGGGAAAGCTGTCAAATATTTGGGTAAAAATATAACTACATGTATTTCACAACTAGAAGAGTTACCAAATGAACAAATATTAAAATTGTATAACATATATGAAAGTAGACTGAGTGCTTCTATGACAAAAACTCTTGGTAATACTATTTTGAATATGTATGCTATACTAGCTAGTAAAGTCCTACATATACCGGAAGAAAATCATACTAAACTCATAGCTAATTTAGAAATATCAATGATACAAATAAAAATAATGGAGACGGAGAACACACAACATATTCCTGAAGAAGAAATTCTAGAACGAAAAGAGGAGATATAGAGAATAGTAGGTTAGTGCCGTGAATGGGAAAAAATATCTGGCAAGGCTCAGGAAACGGGATGGGCGAGGCTCTGCCGAGCACATCCCGTTTCCGTGCCGCGCCAGATATGTTTTCCCATTAACGGCACTAACCTACTATTCTATTTATCCCGTCAACACCTACAAATGGCTGTAAAATGCAAAAATTGTATTGACTGGATATCAAAAATGTTTCACGGCACCGTGTTTCACGGCACATACACACAGTGTTGACTGGATAAAAAACAAGTAACAACAAAGAATCCAAAACGGATAGAAGCTGGTAAAAAGGGTGCTGCTGTTAGGAAAGCCAAACAAGAAAGTCTATTAAATATGGTACATAAGAAAAAAGTAGACATAACACCGGAAGAACCATTTATAGTGAAAGTCTATAAAACATCATATATAACATATTTTATAGCTGGAATGGGTCTAGCTGCCGGTGTTCTGTTTGGCTGGAAATTGTTCAATCGAAATAAGATTGTAACAAGAGAACCTGAAATGTGTAGAGTTGGTGATGTAAAACACAATCCACATCTTATGGAGTAAACAATTAATTAAACTAAATAAATTTATATTATGTAAAATAAAAAAATGACGACAATGAATGCAGATGGAAATATAAAAGGAAATATTGTTTATCACGCTGCTGTAATAACGGCGCTTGAAATCTGATATGCGCAGATAACAAATAAAATTATGAAACAGGCAGTTCCAAAACTACAACTTGATGGTTATAATATGGCTATGTTAATGTTGGATACTGGTCTTGCTATTGCTACGAGAGACATGCTTGTTAAAGAAGGTATAATTCCAGATAATATTTTGAAGTAATACAATTATTATATAAAACAAAATGGCGGGAATAGCAATGATGGTGGGTGGCGCTTTGGTGAATGCATTGGCGTTTACTGGGAGTAATTTCTTATTCAGTTTATTGGGGAATAATTCAGCAAATAATGAACGCAAAATGCATAATAATGCCGTAGAGCAATTTCAAAAGGCACAGGCGCAGTGGGCATGACAAAGAACAGTGAGATTAGACAGGATTAATAATGAAATCAGGAAACAAAATCACGTGCTAAGACGTTTGATGATGTGGGCGAAGCTATTAGAGAATATAACGTTGTTACTACTCCGGTGACAGGTGCACAACAATTACAGTCGTTTGAGAGAGAGAGCCAGCCTTGAGTGATTTGTACACACCGTCACAAAGTCAATAGGATAGAGAAATTGTGTTTATAATGAGTGCCAGCCCACCCTATGCTACCCATAGCACATTTTCCTGAACACCCAACTTTACTACTACTCAATACAAATTTCTTAGTTGCAAGGATCGCAACTTATGTAAACGTCCGTATATACTGCAACATTCCTAACAGTTCTGCATATTATTGACATTTGTGGTGCGTCTGAACATATCTTAACAATAATTAAACCTATATTTTAATTAGTATAACTTCATAGCAGGATGGGTGCAGATTATGGAAAAATAGGTCCCACAACGTCCATACGAAGAATGAAAGTGGCAGAGCATGGCCAGTTTTGGGGTATATGGTTAAATTATATAGCAAAAATGAATGGTGGATGTACACCTTTTAATATGAAAATTTTACCCTTACACCGGTGTCACTATAGTATTGTGTTCAGCTGATTGTGGATGATGTTTAACGTGTGACCAGGTGTTATCATGTGCAGGACACTTCACATGCCAGTGATAGTCAAAATGAACCTTATGTAATTTATGACCGGAGTGGATACAGATTAATCACCAACAATCATAACATGTAAAATTGCAATCATTTGAGGTCCAGATGAGACTGCAGATGTGTCGCTGAAAAAAAAGAAAAACAGTGCAAGACCTGCAACCTGCGTAGACTTTGCGTAAAGCCATAAGCCCAAAAGTCCTGTGTCGCTGTAGATAATGTCAGAGGTCACATATTTCCGTTAGTCTCGACGTATAGACACATGTGGGAGACACTTTGTCATGGGCGTAGCTAGTGACAACATCTAGTTGTTTCAACGTTGACATTTAAATGTTGGGGGAGTACATGTGGGCAATTCTCCAGAGCAAAGGGATGGATTTTGTATCGGCTTACAGTCCTATACTTCCTCAGAAAAATAACTTAGACAATAATATTAGCTGCCTCACACACACCCTCCAAAAGATGTAACGTGTATGTGAAAGCATTTTACATATAGCCAGGTACGCACCTGCTTATTGTATCAGTAATGAATCAGGAGATAATAAAATTGTGAAATCACGAGATAGCAAACCCCGATGATGATGTTACCCAAATGGAGAAACTCCTTAAGAAACTGAACTGATCATACATTGTGTGTTATCAAGTGCAGTGTTGTGGGATTGAACGTACTAATTTACATAATTATGCTTACTACATATTGATTCTAAAGTACATGCAAATTATCACATGGCGCGCGTGTATACCAGTGGAGAGATATGTGTATCGTTGTTTTATGATAACCCCTGTGTTTACAAACATTGTAGTAAAATTACCACCTGTATCAAGTGTTATTGGGAAACAATATTTTACAAAATTGGGAATGCCACAGGCGCCAGTATTTTGCGTTTGGGAAAAACATGCTTAGCCACAGAGGCTGAGAAGCCTAAAACAGTAAAATGGTTTTACATTTTTATACAAAAGTACAAAACTACTGAGAAGCTAAAACTCAGATTATATTGCAGGAGCCCAATATTCTATATATATTATGGAGATCCGATCCTTTGGTTTATTTTAACGTTTATTTCTTACGGAATAACTTGCAAAACTAAATACTGCAAGCAATGTAGACCCAGATCCGAATGCACATATGTGCTGGGTCTACACTGATTGCAATGCAATTAATACGTCTGAAACTATGCATCTGGCAAATCTAGGACGATCTGGACCAACACTAGTCGAAATGGCTTCTTTACACAACAAATCATGCGATATTCCGTTTTATCACAAGCAATTAGGCCATAAAATATACAGGTTGGACCGGATTTCTATAAATGAATTCAAGGGAAAATAACTAGTTATGAGCCCCCATTGAACTCAATAGTGGCCTGTTGTTTGACTCATGATCAAATAAAATAAATATGAAACCGAAAGTACACACTTGTATTTAGAAGAAAAATGAGTAGTTTCAAACAACAAATGCTGTTTAAATCAATACTAACCTTGCAATATTAATCACGGCCCATCAGAAAACAAGAGAAAGAAACAGACATGTATAAGTACCAATGATTGTAATTGAGCCGTATCGTGCGAAAATGTATGTTATGGCGAAAACGACGTATTCGAGTAAATGACGTCGGAAACGTCACTTCCATTTATGTTTCTGACATAGCTGGCGTCGTTGTTGACAGCTGGCAATGACAAACGATATAAGTGTATTATCGTATGCTGTCCGGGTACCATTAGCGAAACAAACCAATTGTATGTAGACCATTGACTATATTACCGTTGTGTGCCATAATATAAATGTACGTTCCCAGCTTTTGAACATAAATGATCCGAATCGAGTAATGTTCAGTAGCATGAGAGCAGGTTGTGTCGGCAGCCCAGTTCGCGTATGGACCAGTAGCCTATTTCACCAACATTGCAAAGTATCCTTGTCTAGCAAAGTATACTTTGAGGGAGACATTTTAAATTTAAGGATGCATTTATTATTTTTTATTATACTGAGTTTATTACATTATCACAGCCATTTTGGCTGTTATGGCTGTGATAATGTAATAAATTCAGTATAATAATTCTGCATACTTTTAATCATAAAATATGTGCAGTGGTTAGTTCTATATGTAATAATGCATTTTGGGAAAAATAAATGATTACTCCCTGAAAGTATACTTTGCTAGATAAGTATACTTTGCAATTTTGATGAAATCGTCTACTTTTTGTATTATTTGTATATCTTTACCGAGATTGTACATAAGTATGTACAGTATATATGTGATAGTATATGGATAAAATGTTTTATAATACACTATAAATATCACGCAATCTGATTGGCTGATGGTCATATGACACATTACAGGAATATCATTGTTGATGAACGGTCGAAAATTATTTCAATATGTATTCCTACGCCAGTGGTAAATGAGTGCATTAGAAATAGGTTAACCGCATTTTAATTTTGAAATTTGCGGCGTATATCAGAAAATGATAGGTCTGAAAACATGTTTAATGGCTCCGCTAGCCTGTCGCCATTAAACAGATTTTCCGACTTAGTAGTATATAGGGTATGAGTTCATTACCGCGACTAAGGGGAGGCGAGTTTGCGGGTGTTTGAGTGACCACCAACATCGAAATTGGAAACACTTTATATGGGGGAAAAAAATAAAAATATTCATTTTTCGAATTTGTAAAATTCGAAAAATTTCTCATAATTAATTAATTAATTAATTTCCAGGATTGGAAAGTATATTTACTAGTATATAGAAAGACATTATGACGATTGCCATAAACAATATGAGATGGATGGCGAGGAAACCGAATGCCTTTCTATATAACAGTAAATATACTTTCCAATCCTAGAAATTAATTAATTAATTAATTATGAGAAATTATGACAAATCGCTAAAATAATTAGTCGAAACAATTACGGATTTTATACCGAATACCTTTCTATATACTAGTAAATATACTTTCCAATCCTGGAAATTAATTAATTAATTAATTATGAGAAATTATGAGAAATTATGAGAAATTATGAGAAATTATGAGAAATTATGACAAATCGCTAAAAAAAGTAGTCGAAACCATTACGGATTTTATACCACTTATCGAAATCCGCCTTATTGAACAAATATAGTACCTCTTTATAATTAGTAATTAATTTCCAGGATTGGAAAAGTATATTTACTAGTATATAGAAAGACATTATGACAGTTGATATACAAAATATGAGCCGGATGGCGAGGAAACCGAATGTATCTCACAAACTGATTAGTGAGGTAGCGATTTCTCCAACCCGAAGAACAATACAAACACCTCCTAAAATTCGTCGTAATACGAATAAAAAGGAGATAAAACCCCCTCCACGGTGATCCGCATAACTTCGTGAATTACGGTCGGAGGCCTCAACATTGGGAATAACCTTTCACAAAAATGTGCGGGCGAAAGGCTTAGCCAAGATTATAACTGAGGCGAAAAATGAAGAATTTATTAAAATATTTACTCGTGCGTACAAACGCGGGGCTCTTACCAATTTAACCCCACAACCTGTGATAAAGAAAGCTCGTTCTCTCGCCGATGATGCTGTATTTAGCCTGAGAGGTAGAAACATTGGTTTCCCCCAAAAACGAATTCCTAAAACCGAGTTGTTAAGGAAAATAATAAACGAAGGCGACGAGATTCTGGACGATTACACAAGGACGGAGAGTAAAATAGTGAAAGGATGCCGCACAGTAACTATTACCCTAAAACGGCGCACCCAAGTAGATATAACAGAACGAATAATGTCACAGATCGCCCCACTGCCAACTGGGAGCTTCTACATACGTTATTTATTTTCGTACAAATTGGCTCACATCGAGCAGACCGACACACGAGGTAGACCGGAAACTATAATATTTCATAAACAACTGCGCGGGAGCCCTGGTTGAGAGAATATGAGGACGCGAATGAATGGATTGCTGAACAGGAGGAAACTAGATTGAACTTCGATAAAACACCCCGCCCGAGCACGAAATGGACGTTTGTTAGGTGGTCCGACGTTACGATTAAATTAATTATTTTATCTAGCGCAGACGATGCGGGCATGAGATCCTCGAAAGTGGCGGGGGGCCGCTTCCCGAATGGTTGCGATATCGGAAGGGGATAAACCGTTGGATAAATTTAACGACGAGCTTTGCCTGTTTAGATGTATCGTTCTTCACACAACTGATCTGCGGGCAGACCGCTGTCTCACACAAACGCAATATTTGGTTCACGAATATATACATTTTTGTAAAAGTAAGGGGTGGAAAAGACCAGCCGGCCCCATAATACTTGACGACATCAAAAAAGTGGAGGAATTCTTTGAACTCGGAATTGAGGTGTATGAGCCAGTCGAAGAGGGCACATGGTATTTAAGAAAAGTGGCGGCGCATTACG
This sequence comes from Conchocele bisecta, assembly GCA_029237695.1. Lineage (NCBI taxonomy): Eukaryota > Metazoa > Mollusca > Bivalvia > Lucinida > Thyasiridae > Conchocele > Conchocele bisecta. The sequence goes on along the minus strand of CM055275.1, from coordinate 90,052,264 downwards.
AAGAAATTGGTACGAAGAAAATGAAAATCGGTATTTACAATAATCACGCGTTCCTGATCACCGACATGAACAAAACCACCAACACCCTCTGCTGCTACGGGTGCAAGTCGGGGTCACATAAATTAGGCCAACACCAGAAGAGGACAGTAAAAATATACACCATAATGAGGAACCCCACGATCCCCAAGGAATATCACGTTTTACCAGAAAAGTTTTATCCGGGAGATGGTTTGGATTTGCCGAGGTGGATATAGAAGTTCCTCCAACATCGTTGGGTTTGACAGATACATTTTCTGAGATGTCTCCATTATTTATTAACCGAGTAGTCGAGGAAGGGGAAGTACGCGATTACATGCTAAACTATTTAGACGACTCGGGAAGAAAACGCGGTAGCGTGAAGAAACTAGTAGGTGTGCTAGTGGTATTTGGAACATGGCCTAAAAATCACTGGGGTCCACCGGAGTATCACTTATGATAGCACGCCGTTTAAATGGTTTGTTAAGGAAGTTACTAACGCGCGGAGAGCCGACGACGAGGATTTGAGTAAAGCCCCTATTGCGGGCATAATGAAATTGTTAGGGAACTCGTGCTGCGGTAAAATGATAGAGTCTCCGGAGGGGCACCTGAATACGACATATACGAAGGACGAGAAATGTGTGGACAAGGCATTAAGATCTGCATACTTCCATGATGTGGAGGAGATCGGCGATGCATACGAGATATCTTCTAGAAAAATTAATGCAGTTATGAATAGACCATTCCATTGCGGGATAGCCGTGTACTAACTGGCCAAGCTGAGAATGTTGGCATTCTATTACGATTTCTTAGACAAGTATGTGGACAGAACCTATTTTGAATTAATACAAATGAAAACGGACAGTCTATACATGGCAGTAATCCGAAACCTCCGCAAGGGAATGAGAAATACGGCAGTTTCGATAGTATGGTAAAACCTCATCTGCGCGATGAGTATGAGAAAGATAAGAACAATTGGCTATCGTGGGATAAATGGAGTGACCGAAAGCCCGGGCTTTTCAAGGTAGAATTTCACGGAGATCGGGCTATTGCGCTATGGAGCAAGTGCTATTTTGTGGAGAAGTTGGCGCCCGTGAATACAGATGAGAACGTCAATCTACCAAATCGGGATGGCCAATTAAAACATTCCTCAAAAGGGTTATCTGCCAGACAGAACACGTTGACCTGGAATCGTATAAGAACGCGCTGAACTGGGGGCGAGAGGATGTCAATACTCCAATCACGATTGGTACGGTTGGAAGAATTGAGGGTGGGAAAGATATGTGTGAAAACCGCAGATTCCGAATGCGGGATGGCGCGATACGCATATACGCAGAGTAAGTTTGGACTATCGGCCTATTACGATAAAAGAAGAATTCTTCCCGACGGTATACACACGGAACCTCTTTCTAAATAATTAATAATTAATTTTGTAAAAATTAGAAAATTAAAATCTAAAAAATATGAAGGGGGATATTTTGCAAAACATTAATTTATAACAGGATTTTTGGTACCCCGAGGGCGAACAACTGATCTCTTCGGGCCGCTAAACCCCAATTCCAATTGTCCTACATTGTTGTATTGGATGTTGGGCCCGGATCTCCTAATACCCACTCTTCAATCCCCCTCAATTCACGAATTGAAATTATGGGGTCTTTCGTTCCTTTTAAACCATGAGGCCGGTACATTTCCCCGAGCCCCGGCAATATATAATAGACCGGTGCGATCAAGAACAGATTTAGGCATTCTAATATTATTGGGGGTAATATACATACGCAGATTTTAATGTTCAATACCAATATTATTGGATCATACTTATAAATATTAAATTACTGATTATTTACTCGCAACAAGTTGCTGTTCACTGATTATTATTAATTTAACATTATTAAATATCACAAATCGTCCCCACTTTATCTCCCAGTTTTAACCTAAATTTATCCCAATCAGTATTATCAATCTTGTGAAGGGTGGCGCACGCCTTAGTTCTAATAGTATAGCTTAAATCCTCATATCGAGACATCTCCTCCACCACCGATTCGAACTCGACATCAGATATATTGTTAGCGGCCAACGCTTTGGATACGATAACGTCGATGCTATTTTTCTTAGACCTCGCGACAACCGATATTCTGTAGTGCTTTCTACTTTTATTTTCGAATGTTCTTCCCACTACTCTAAAAGCCATACATAACAACCCCGCTCCAGCGGATACCCCGTTCAAACCCCCTGCAACAGGAATTGCCACGACTGTAGACAACAACTCGGAGTCTCCATGAAGGGCGCTTCGTTATCATCATCCATGTCATCATCGATGTCATCATCATCTAGGTAATCGTCTCAACCGAATTCGTCCATGCCAATATCGTAACCAGCCATCTTTAACGATGTAATAAAGAAAAAAACATACGGCTTTAATAGAGTATTTAGTTTCACTGAAAATGTATTCGAGTCAATACGGTCGCAAACTCAATCCATACCGCAGACTGCGGGAGCCACTCCGGACGAAAGGCATGAGACAGAGCGTCGTTATTACGAACAACCCATCGACGATCGACCAGAACCAGCAGCTCTTGGCCCGCTTCCCCAACCTCGGAGCTAGCGACGTCATTGTGCCGGGGACTGTTCGCCTCGCTTTCACTATTTCGCTGACGTCGATGGACGACGCGGACCGAACCGTCGTTCAGAACCTGGGTCGCGCCATCGTCAAGAAGACCATGATAAAGATTTCTGGTAATGAGGTGATGTCGATCGACGACAGCGACGTCTACCATTGTTACCAGAACCTGTGGAAGACGGCGCAAGAGCGCGAAAATGCGGTATATCAGGGTATTGACACCAACACAAATAAGAACGTAACCAGACTTAGAATCGGAGCTGGTAACAAGGCAGATAACAACGCGAGCGACATCGCGATCGCGGCCGCTTACGGCAACCGCTTCTACATCCCGCTCGACTTTGAGTTGCTGGAGAGTCGCATGCCCTACTATCAGAGCGCTTTGGCTGACCGCCTCGAATACGAACTAATGTTCAACGATTATGGCCGAGTTCTCATAGCCACCGACATGTTATCGATGTATACGATCGATAATGTTTCGCTGGAATACGACATGGTCACGATGCCCGAACTCGCGCGATTGATCAGAACCCAGTACGCCGGGCGCGTTGCCATACTTTACGACCGAGTTCTTCGCCATCGCAAGATGACGAAAGACAAAGGCGACACATTGTGGAATATTAATGTCACCGTACCCGCCCGCTCGATGAAAGGTATACTGATGTTGTTCGAGGATGCTCGGTTCGCGTTCGGGGCTAGAAAAACCGACAAATTCTATAACCCCAAAATCACGAAGGTAGAGGTGACGATCGAGGGAGTACCCAATCAACTCTACAGCGCGGGTCTTCGCGCGCACCAGCAGTGGGACGAAGCCAGAAAGCAGTTTGCTGCCGGCTCTGAGCGCTCCCCGGAGGTTGCCGCGGTTGCCAAAGACCTGCAGCTCTCGGACGTCTCCCTCGCGCAGTTCCTGACCAAATACGTGTTATGGCTAGACATGCTAGCCAGCAACGACGACCAAATGCACGGTAGTGGACGCCAAGTTGACAACGCTAGCGAGGGTGTGACGATCCAGATAACCAAAGAGGCGGATGGAGCCGGGCCATTGAACGTGTACTTATATATAATCACAGACGCAACTAAACATCGAAGATGGTCGATACGTCTCAGCGATCTACTAAATCTAAATATTTAAATAAAGTTTGTGATGCCCAATCTGCCATAATATGTGGGCAGACAGGATGCGGAAAAACGGTTTTCCTCCTGGACTTGCTCGAGGGGTCCTACCGCGATATCTTTCGACACATTGTGATCCTGTGTCCCACTGTGCGGCACAATGAGACTTATCAGCGACGCCCGTGGATATGGACCGACCCTGAGGTATACGTTATTGATCCCGGCGACAGGCTTCACGATTGTTTGCACGGCTTCTACCAAAGATTCCAGGCGAGCCCACACTATACCTTATTGACGACTGCTCGGCCAAGGCGGCGATGACCAAAAAGAAGGACATGCTCTCCGAGCTCGCATTTTCGGGCCGCCATGCGGGGCAAAGCGTATGCATCTCCACTCAGAAGTACAACGCCGTCCTCAAGGATCTGCGCGAGCAAACGGAATGGGTCGCCCTCTTTCACTGCAAGGACCGAGACTCATTCGATGACTGTCTTCGAGAGAACGACGTTATCCCAACGCGCGAGGAGCGCCTGGAGGTTCGACAGATGCTTTCGGAAACTAGGCACGCCAAGCTTCTGCTAAAGACTGGTCAACCCACAAACTATGAATTTATCAATTAATTACTGAATTACTCAATTACTGAATATTTACTAAATAATCTACTAATATCTACTAATATCTACTAATATCTACTAAATATTTACTAAATATTACTGAATTATTACTGAATTATTACTGAATTACTGAATTATGTACTAAATAATGTAGTAAATATTACTGAATTATTCGTAACAAGTTTCTGTTACTCATAATTAATTTTAGAAAATTACAAACTGTTTTATGTTAGACTTATGAGACTAGTCAGAATAGTACTAATTATTAAAAATAAAATAATGAACTGCGACGTACTTTTCGATCAGCTAATGGAAGAGACAGTCGTGTCGACTGCCGACACGACTGGACCTGTAGGAACGACTGCCGACAAGGGCCTGACAGATGGCCCGACTGCCGACACGACTGCCGGCACGGCTGCCGATACGGTATCTTTCCTGAAATAAAATTAAAACACGACGCGACGCGAGCGGCTAGCTGCGCTGGTTGCTGGGGGGCAATCGGAGCAGTATTTCGGTAGGCGTCTCTCAGTTTGTCAGGTGGATAAAATGTCAGATGCGGAGGTAGATAAAATGTGTGCGCGATACGAATCTAAATTGGGGGCAGAGATGACGAAAACTCTTGGGGCAGCGGCTATTCATTTGTACGCTACCGCTGTCAGTGCAATTCTCCCTATATCTGACACCGCGGGGTTGATTAGTGATTTAGAGACTGACCCTTTTGTAGGACACACTCTTAGAACAGCCTGCTGTTCATTTTATCACAAGTTTGGAATGTACTTAGCTCCACTGACAACCGCATTGACCACGGCTAAACACTGTCAATTTGGACATATATGCTCACGAACTATAAGCTCAGAAAATGATGATACAAGACGCACCTGCGAGAGTGACGGAACTCAACACTTTTGAACCCGATTTCACTTCCAACTCCGATTGATCCTGCAACGGCGTTGGGGAACTATCCCCAATTGCACGACACAAACAACCATAAAGAAAGGCAGCTGGGCGGGCAGCGGCTGCCACCCGAAAAGCTAAACAAGATAAAATACTCGCCGCGCTTCGAGAAGCCAAACAGTCGTTGCAATCGGCGATTGCTGTTCCAGCTCAGGAGCCCCAATCGCAATTGGAGTTGGGGGCAGAAACAGCAAAACACCCGAAGGCAGCTGTTTCTCCTGCGGATCAATCGGTGCAATCGTGGATTGTTGTAGCTCATACCTGGATCATCCCGTGGGTTGTTGATGGTGGTCTGGCAGTTGTGGGCACCGTGTGTGTGTGGAATTACCTTTCGAAACAACCTGTACAATTGGAGGCGGTTCCGAAGAAAGTTACTAAACCGATTGCGCCCCATTTAAACATTAATCGCGATCCCTTTTATATGCAATACATATAATGGCTGAAAACGGGGGTACAATATTAGTGAATGAGGTAGCGCTCGTGACCTTGAATGTAGCGTCCGCAATTGCGGCCCGAGATTATCTAATTAAAAGCTGGAATTCTACCTGCTAATATATGGAAATACAATGGCTACGATCGCACTAATGCTGTTTGAGGCAGTCGTGAGCGCAGTGGCGTTCGGCGGTAGCAACTATTTATTATCGTTAATAGGAAAAGACTAGGATGAGGAGCGCAAGCGTCACGATTTAGCTGAAGAACAACTCAAGAGCTAAGACGCAGCAAGGTCGAAACAACTTTCCGGAGCGTTGACGAACCAAAGCGAGTACGCGCGGGTATATCCGCAGAAAATTCCCGCGCCGCTGGATCCCGAGCCCCAACTTTCAGATTTCTATGTACCGTCAGACGCCCAAAAAGACCGCGAGATCGCGTTCATCGTCGTGGGAATGGTTGCAGTGGGTCTCGTCAGCTACTATATTGAAAAAGCAATAAGCAAAAGCAATAAGCGATAATTATTTTAAAAAACTTTTTTAAATAATATATATATATATATAGAACGATGTTAGTTGACGAGCTTTATTTTGCTCTAATCGATGTAGGCTAAACGGCCCTTAAACACCGTTTAGCTGATCAGTCTGGCCCAAGACTCTCTACAGACTTGGCGCGTGGACGAAAAAACGGCCACCCTTTTCGCAAAGCGGATGTTAGATTCCCCCGAGTTCCCGCTCCTGTTCCAATTCGTGAATTGGGGGAACATAACCAGTGGCTGCAGCGAAACTTCCAACAACGGTTTAGTATCGACGACGCCTTTACCGGACGATCTGGCGAGGGAATGTTGGAGACTGTTCGACCTACTAGAATACCTCGCATACGATAGACACGCGCAAGATTGATACCAAACTATCGGTTCGCCCAGCGCGCAAGTTAGCGAACACATACTACAGCTCCCGCGGCTACTGGAATAATGGAAGGGGCTCGCGGCCATCAAGAACCTCGCGGCGGCGACCAAGGTTTCCGAAAACGCAGCCACGGTATGGCTCAAGAAGCATGCCATCTGGCAGATCTATATGCCCGCGCCTCACAATATTCCGCGGCCGAAATTCGACGTGCCGGTGTCGAACGAAATCCACCAAGCTGACCTCCTGTTTCTCCCTCACGATCGCGTCGGTCGCAAGACGTACAAGTACGCAGTGACAATCGTTGACGTAGCGAGTCGGCATAAGGGGGCTGACCCGCTGGCCGCTAAAGAGTAATGGGGGTGGCCGACGCTCTTTCCCGAATATATAAGAGGAGTCCTCTCAAATGACCGAATTTTCTCCAGGTCGATCCCGGCCAGAGTTCATTGGCGCGGTATCCCATCTATTGACTAAACACGACATTTCTGTTAGACGCGGCCGCGTCAATATCCACCGGGACCAGGGGATCGTGGAGCGGTTCAATCGAACCTTGCCTGATAGGTTGTTCGGACACCAATATGTCAAAGAGCTTGTAGACCCTCATTCGCGATCGACTGAGTGGGTGACCCAGCTGCCCGCCGTGGTCTCCGCACTGAACGGCGAGATGACCAGATTGATCGGTAAAAAGCCCGTAGATGCCATTAAGGTGAAAATGGTGTCGCACAAACCATCCGCCGTCTAGCGCGGGCGACCCGTTGGTTTGGCGCAGAAACGGCTTCCATCGGATGTTGCCGTCCGGTACCTCTATAAACCGGGAGAGCTCGAGGGTGGTCGCCGCCGTGCGACTGATCCCGTGTGGTCTTTCAATATATATCATCTGGATCGATCTATTACCAAACCCGATGAGCCCGTGCTCTACTATTTGGATGATGGTTTCATCGCGCGGGTTTGTTCGCTGAGAACTTCTTGCGGTGCCTTCTGACACCCAGCTGCCGGTTAAGTTCTGAAGATTCTCATAATTAATTAATTAATTAAGTTTAATAATTTTTTCGAATTTTACAAATTCGAAAAATGAATCCACCCAAATTCTCCAATCTTGATTGGCCAATTGAGGGTGGCGTCATATTTTTATTTGTTTCCCCCATATAAAGTGTTACCAATTTTGATGTTGTTGGTCACTCAAACACCCGCAAATACGCCTCCCCTTAGTCGCGGTAATGAACTCATACCCTATATACTACTACATATATCGTAATAATACACTAATCTACGGAGCCCGCAGGGGACATTAATTTTTGTTATTAATTCGTTCCTGATAACAATTCGTTCCTTCAATTTAACAATTCGTTCCATCGAATTAACAGCTCGTTCCCACGATATATCAACTCGTTCCCACGAATTAACAATTCGTTCCCGTGGGAACGAATTGTTATTTCATGGGAACGAATTGTTACATTGAGGGAAATAATTGTTAATTCGCCGAAACGAATTGTGAATTCGTGGAAACTGAGGGAACAAATTGTTATTTCGTGGGAACGAATTAATAAAAACATAAATTGTACGTCCCGTGCGTGGCTCCGTACTAATCTCTACGGGCCAATCCGTCATCTACACGATCCATTTTAAGGGACATATAATTTTAAGAACTATGCGACGGTAAATTCTGATAAATCGATGAGAGGAGCTGATTCATTTAAATCCGCATTCAAATCGCATTCAGTGTATCTGCTAATAGTTGACTAAATTTACCTCGGAATTGCATACAACAAACAGATAAAGTACGTGTTTCAAATTGACAAAAAGATAATGTGAAATAAATTTTTGTTTGTTATCTTACTATGTCTTCATGTCGATTTAACCCAGCAAATGGATTCACACCGGGTAATCAGTGAGGTCATGTTGAAAGACTGAAGGGTTACGCAGTGTGAAACTGATAGGTAAGCATATACAGGCTTTGATACCTCTCACATCGGATACATTCGGAATACGGATTTAGGTGAATGACAATTTGGAAACATGTTTATATTTGCACAACTAAAGGGATGAGTTTAACCCTTACAACACGGACCACTTAAACAAGTAAAAAATATCAAAACTTTGCCATAAGGTACCTTTTCCCACAACGCGGCTCATATATGTGTGTTACTTACTGAAACTCTCCAACGATCATTCGACAGAATATAGTTATGCGCATGCCCAACCGGAACGCGTTTTTTTCCTTCTCCTTCCGGGACGTTGTAACAAAGATTAAGGTTCTTAATTGTCGTTCCTCAGAATGTTCGTTCCTTCGCGGCGTTGTAACGAACTTTTAGTTTCTTAAACTTCGGTCCTTCGAGGCGTTGTAACGAATATTGGTCAAATTTCGTTCCTGTAACGAAGATTAAGGTTCTTAATTTTCGTTCCTCTTAATTTTCGTTTCGTCCCGTCGTTGTAACGAATCTTAAGGTTCGTAAACTTCGTTCCTTCGTGGCGTTTCAACGGTTAATTTGGTAAATGTTCGTTTCTTCGCGACGTTGTAACGAACATTAGGAACATTAATCTTCGTTACAACGTGGCGAAGGAACGAAAAAACGACACAATAAGAAATCCAGGCCTCCACAAAATATTAATTTTATACTCGTTTTATGCTCGTCCAGATTGGATATCAACTCATACATTCCTGTATGTTTATGCTGCACTGTCTCTTCAAATTGCCACTCATCAAGATGGAGAATTCACTCGTCAGTACGACTGGACAAGTGGATTTGTCGAGGCCTGAACTCATTCAGACAGTTCGGGTTTTGAGCAGGAAATAGGCCGAGGTCTGTAGCCTATTTCACCAACATTGCAAAGAATACTTATCTAGCAAAGTATACTTTGAGGCAGAAATTTTCAATTCAAAGATAAATTTATGAATTTGTATTTTAAAGAATTTATTAAATTTTCACAGCCATTCCGTATTACATTCAGTATAATAATTTTGCATACTATTAATCATCAACTATATGCAGTTGTTAGTTCTATGCGACATAATGCATTTCGTGAAAAATAAATGATTACTCCCTCAAAGTGAACTTTGCTAGAAAAGTATGCTTTGCAATGTTGATGAAATCGGCTACAGTCTACATGTTACTTTAACTATTTATAACATTTTCTGATTTCAGAATCTCACTAGCCATGTCCAGAATATGGCTACTGGCACCTGTGCTATTCTTGGGAGCCATATTGGGTGAGTATCTTGATTACTGGCACATGTGCTGTTCTTGGGAGCCATATTGGGTGAGTATCTTGGCTAATGACACATGTGCTGTTCATGGGAGCCATAGTGGGTGAATGTCTTGGCTACTGGCACATGTGCTGTTCTTGGGATCCATATTAGGTGATTATCTTGGGTTCTGACACCTGTGCTGTTCTTGGGAGCCATAATGGGTGAGTATCTTGGTTGCTGGCATCTGTGCTGTTCTTGGGAGCCATATTCGGTGAGTATCTTGGCTACTGGCACTTGTGCTGTTCTTGGGAGCCATATTCGGTGAGTATCTTTGCTACTGGCACCTGTGCTGGTCTTGGGAGCCATATTGGGGGAGTATCTTCAGTACTGACACATGTGCTGTTCTTAGGAGTCATATTGGGTGAGTATCTTGGCTACTGGCACCTGTGCTGTTCTTGGGAGACATATGGGGTGAGTATCTTGGTTACTGGTACATGTGCTGTTCTAGGTAGCCATTTTATGTGAGAATGTTGGCTACTGGCACCTGTACTGTCATTGGGAGCCATATTGGTTGAGTATCTTGATTAATGACACCTGTGCTGTTCTCAGGAGCCATACTGGGTGAGTATCTTGGTTTCTGGCACCTGCGCTGTTCTTTGGAGACATATTGGGTGAGTATATTGGATACTGGGACCAGTGCTGTTTTGGGAGCCATATTGGGTGAGTATCTGGGTTACTGGTAGCTGTGCCGTTCTTGGGAGTTATATTGGTTACTGGCATTTGTGCTGCTATTGGGAGCCATTTTGGGTGAGTATCTTCGTTTCTGGAACCTGTGCTGTTTTTAGGAGCCATATTGGGTGAGTATCTTGGCTACTGGTACCTGTGCTGTTCTTAGGAGACATATTGGGTGAGTATCTTGGCTACTGGCAAATGTGCTGTTCTTTTGAGTTATATTTGGTGAGTATCTTGGCTACTGGCACCTGTGCTGTTCTTGGGAGCCATATGGAGTGAATGTTTGGCTGCAGGCACCTGTGCTGTTCTTGGGTGCCATATCGGGTGAGTATCTTGAGTACTGATACATGTGCTGTTCTTGGCAGCCATATTGAGTGAGTATATTGGCTACTGGCACCTGTGCTGTTCTTGGGAGACATATTGGGTAAGTATTTTGGCTACTGGTACCTCCGCTGTACTTGGGAGGCATATTGGGTGAGTATCTTGGTTACTGACACCTGTGCTGTTCTTGGGAGCCATATTGGATGTGTATCTTGGTTATGGTTACCTGAGCTGTTATTGGGAGCCATATTTGGTGATTATCTGGATTACTGGTACCTGAGCTGTTATTTGGAGCCATATTGGGAGAGTATCTTGGTTACTGGTACCTGGGCTGTTCTTGAGAGCCATATCGGGTGAGTATCTCGGTTACTGGCGTCTGATCTGTACTTGGGAGCCATATTGGGTGAGTATCTTGGCTACTGTCACCTGTGCTGATCTTGGCAGCCATATTGTGTGAGTATCTTGGCCACTGGTACCTGTGCTGTTCGTGTGATCCATATGTGGCGAGTTTCTTTGCTACTGCCACCTGTGCAGTTCTTGGTAGCCATATTGGGTGATTATCTTGGCTACTGTCACCTTTGCTGTTCTTGTGAGCTATATTGGGTGAGTATCATTGCTACTGTACTCGCACCTGTGCTGTTCGTGGGAGCAATATTGGGTGAGTATCTTGGCTATTGTCACCTGTGCTGTTCTTGAGAGTCATATTGGGTGAGTATCTTGGTTACTGACACCTGTACTGTTCTTGGGAGCCATATTTGGTGAGTATATTGGCTACTGGCGCCTGTGCTGTTCTTGCCTCACATCCCCTGAAAATGAAACAGCAGAGGCCTGCAATGAAACAACGGGCGAGTGTTTTTTCGGGTGCAACGAAACGTGGACTGGACCCAATTGTACCGTGGGTGAGTATCTCGGCTACAGGCACCTGTACCGTTCTTGAGAGCCATATTGGGTGAGTATCTTGGCTATTGGCACCTGTGCTGTTATTGATAGCCACAGTTTGTGAGTTTCTTTGCTACTGGCACATGTGCTGTTCTTGTGAGCCATAGTGGGTGAGTATCTTGGTTACTGGTACCTGTGCTGTTCTTGTAAGCCATATTGGGTGAGTATCTTGGTTACTGACACCTGTGCTGTTAGTGGGAGCCATATTGGGCATTAGTATCTCCTTGCCGATAGACAGGAAGGGATATAGCATTTGTCCATGTGCGTGCGTGCGTGCGTGTGTACGTGTGTGCGTTAGTAACACCTTAAATTGTTCAATAACGTATGAACCGCTTCAAAGACTTTATGAATATTTGGACACAATACATTTCTAGGGATAATGCTTTGTTTTACATAGGACCCTCGTCCAACCGCCCAGGGCAAAGTCAATGAGGACTTACATGTAAGTGGCCCTGCGTGAAAGACAGAAATGTCGGGTTATATCAGCATGTCCATCCGCACATTCTGATCAGGATCTGCATTAATATTCGCAATTCCATCAATAAAACACCCATCATACTTCCAACAAGCAATATATATCGTTATCTGGGGGGCGTTTCACTAAACTTGGTACGACTAAAATGTTCGTAAGTGTAAATTTACGATCGTCTGAAAATTCCAATTGATGGATTTACATTTATTGAACATAGGCTGCATATGCAGCCTATGCTCAATAAATGTAAATTCAATAACTTTTTAAAAGACAGAAAACGTTGTTAGCAGGCATAATTAATTATCCATTTGTTTCAGTCGATACGGCAGCTGCCCAATGCAATGAGAACTGCCTCACATCCCCTGATAATGAAATGGCAGAGACTTGTAATGAAACAACGGGCGAGTGTTTTTTCGGGTGCCAGAAAACGTGGACAGGACCAAATTGTACCGTGCGGTGCCCGTATAACTGTGAAATTTGTACACTGGACATGCTGAACAGGTGAGCTTAACACGTAGCCACAGTTAGATCACGGTTCGTCCGCATGTACGAGGAGATAATCTGCGAGCTTTTGCGTTATTCCTGCACTGGCGGCCGACATATGAGAGAAACGTCGTTGTATATGAGTGACGTTTTGATGAAATATATGAGAATATTGAATTAAGCGATACATTATTTGTGTTCTGGTGTCCGAGAAATAAGAGACGATACAGTATATCCATGAGTGTAGTTTTGATGAAATAAATGAGATGATGTGCGTACGTTCTAATCGCAAACGCTTATTAAATACTGAAGAGCAGAACGCGTTTAATAGCAATAAAGCCAATCCGGAAATATAACCAGTGACAGACCCGTACGCAGGAATTAATTTAGGCGGGTGCGTTATCGACGGCACAAAGTGTCAAACAATTTGTTATTGCAAATCCACGGAGAGATCTCCACGGAAAGATTAACCCTTTCATCTCTAAGTAACTGGAATGGATGTTGATATGTTAATTTTGCAACCAATCCAATCATCACAAAATGATTTTCAAACCAGTCCATTTATGAACATGTGGTGTTTTTTGTTCTCAAAATTACTTGAAAAAGTGCAGATCCTTATGAAACGTCGGCTCATCTGGAGCTACAATTTTTGTCAATACCACAATACAGGCCTGTGTTGTTGAAAGGGTTAAAGGTACATGCCCACTATGTAGGCACAAACCGTTAGATATATCAGATACATCATCTGAGAAATTTTCTAGCAAATTAAACAATCATTCACCATTAGCAAACGCTTTGATTGACATTATTATACATTTTATATGAGACGTAAAATTTCCACACTGATATCAGGGACGATAATCGTGTTTCCTTAACATGTCAACGGACATTGCTATTTATTTATTTTATGTATTTATTTTTTTGAAGTGCAATGATCATACTTTAACGGGCACTCGTAATTTTTACCTTATATATATTTGTTTATTAAAGTCTCATCAATGTACACACATAAAGTCACACAGCTCAGGCTCTGCAAATCAAGCTGCTTGATTACAAGCGCGACATTCACGCATTTTTAGTAGTAGGTACGGTGAAATACGTCTCGGACAATGACGAGATGACTAAGTTACCCGAGGAAACGCGCTTTAAGCTTTGGTAAGATGTAAAGGGACGGAAGTCCTCACGGATCAAGAACTTACATGTACCACGTACTAATCTCGACTTACCGCGTAATCGGTCCCGATACGTTTACATGGTATTTCACTCCCTCTTCCCTTCGCCGGACGCCCTGATGAATGACGTATTGATGAACGAACTCCCTCTCTACATATACTACTACTACTGTTTTGAAATAAAACAATTTACAGAGACAAGATTAACGCAGGTGGTAGTGTATTATTGACGAGGTTACTATTGCAGGATAGACGATATTATGGATGCATATTTGTAGTCTTGACTTGAAATTAATTTCACCAATTGCACCAATTACAATCTACCTACTATTCAAAATGCGTGAATGTAATCAATCAGCTTCATTTGCTGAGCCTGAGCTGTGCATATACATTAGAAACTCCAACCATACAAAGTTAGTCCAATTGTGATCTTACACCGATCTAAACATTTATTTTTCTAATTTCATTGGCTTTCATTCATGATTTGCGTACTATCAGATTATGTCTTCCGGAATCCCGAAATGGAAAAATCCTCGCGTTCCTATTTTTAGGTTTAGCCAATCAGAGATGTTCTTACATAGACGCTTCGGTGCTTGTATTATGGAAGATGGTGCATTGACCCTGTTCCAGATAATGAAAGAAATTAGTGTTTTTTAGATTGGTGAACGATCACAATTGGACGAACTTTGTATGGTTGGAGTTTCTAATGTATATGGTCATCGTGCATGACTTTCGTTTGAGCTGGCGATCAGCTATCGACCAAATATGACCGATAATCCACGCCGGACTGCCTACGATTATGTGTGAGATTAGTTCGTACTCGCAAAATTCGCATTGGATGGTGTATACAAAATGCGAATGACCGAATAAATGCTGGAAACAGCGATTTGAAGTGAGTATATTCACGCACCTAAGACCTTTTTCGATTGCCAGAGACAAAAATCATACATTTAATCGATGCTTGTGCGAGTCGAAAACGAGAGGGCTCTTTCTATAATAGCCATATTCTTTTCTATCTTTCTATAAGAGAAGATAGTACTGCATGAGACAAAGTGGGTGGTGAAATGGATTTTGTTTAATGGTCATTTTCTTTGTGTCACAGGTCCGAGTCTTCCACCTGTGGTTTATAATAGTAGTGTATACGTCAGATTGGCGTCATTGACTGCGCATGCGCAGGTTTATGGCGTCATATGTTTATATTTATAATTGTTTATTTTCAGCTGTCTATTTTCTGAATGACCTCATGGTTTATTTCTAGACATGTCAACATCAATATATGTGTATAATGAATAGCTAGCGTAACTATTTATAACAAAATATCAAAGACTCTTTGATGTATAGATTACCATCTGTACGCGGCTCCGCTCTGTCTTGGATGAATCGATAACATCAATGACCAATCATTTATTACCCAGAAATGACGCCAAACAGGGGCCCGTTTCACTAAACTTCGTACGACTAAAATATTCGTCAGTGCACAATTATGATAAATTTGACATTAACTCCGTTTCTTGTAAACACATATTGGACTTACATTTATTGAGCATATGCAGCCCATGTTCAATACATGTAAATCCATCAATTTAAATTTCCAGACTATCCTAAATTTGCTCTTACGAACATTTCATTCGTACGAAGTTTAGTCAAACGGTCCCCAGATGATTATATACTACCGTAGAATATCTCTAATGTGTGGCTGTAACTGGAGAAATGGGCCCAATATGTGACCTGGAGCCCGTTTCACTAAACTTCGCACGACCAAAATGTTCGTAAGTGTAAATTTACGATCATCTGTAAATTGCAATTGATGGCTTTATATTTATTGACCATATGCAGGCAGCCTATTCTCAAAAAATGTAAATGAAATAATTGTTTAAAAGAAAACAGTGTTAATATGAAATTTACAGAATTTTGCACTTACTAACATTTTAGTTGTACGAAGTTTAGTGAAACGGCCCCCAGTATGCCAGGGGGCATATCCATGTTTTACAAACAAAGTTTCTTGTTTCCTCTGTATCACCATTCAGCACAGACACCACGTGCGAACAGTGTCACAGCAACTTCTATCTAGATGGAAACTGCAAACTGTGCAAGACACATTGTGCTGTTCCGACGACGGACATTCGTAAATGCGCTGATAAAACAGGTATGCAACGAAATAATGGAAATAAAATAACGTCAACAACAAAATGGCCGCCAGAAATATCACATATATTGAGTTTATTTGATATTTTGGCCGCATGTTGTGCACGATAAACAAAATTGCAATCACAAGTGTCACGGCTGATATTAGTTCCGACCAACAGACATTGTTGGATACGATATGTATTTTACACGAAGCACCATCACATTCACTAAACTGCGTACGACTAAAATATTCGTAAGTGCAAACTTATGATAGTCTGTAAATTTCACATTAACAATCTTTTTTTGTAAACAATTATTGAATTTACATTTATTGAGCAAATTGCAGCCTAAGCTCAAAAAATGTAAATCCGTCAATTGAGATTTCCAGACGATCCTAAATTTGCACTTACGAACACTTTAGTTTAGTGAAACGGCCCCCAGTACACGTAATGCGCAGCACAAGTTAGTCAGCCGAATGGCGTGGCCTGGCTGTCGAGTGAACTACGAGTATATTCTACCAAACACAGTATTGTGGTTATTCTGTTTATAGCATACTCTTGTTTAAAACAATAGTATTTGTCTGTTAGATCAAATTTGTGTAGTCACGATGTGAATTCAGGGGCCCGTTTCACTAAACTTCGTACGACTAAAATGTTCGTAAGTCAAAATTTAGGATCGTCTGGAAATTTCAATTGATGGATTCGGCATGTGCAGCATATGCTCAATAAATGTAAATCCAATAATTGTTTACAAGTAAACATTGTTAATGTGAAATTGATAGGCTATCATAATTTTGCACTTACGAACAATTTAGTTGTACGAAGTTTAGTGAAACGGCCCCCAGATCTCTAACTACACTGTTTGTTCCACAAGTTGTTCCTTTCAGCAAATTTGTATATGTTCACTTGCTGTTTTGACTGTTTCACAGCACGTGCAATTTGGTCAGTACGAGTACAGTTATATGTGTCTGTGTCTGGAGAAATGCGACTTATGGGTTGTGCGACCAGAATAGCTCATAATCAAACATACAAACAAATATGCCTTTATCCAATTCGTACTTGTGAACAATTGTGTGCGAAAACAAAGACTTTCGCATACAATCGTTGCAAAAATGCGGAGATCTCTCGAATAGCGTGGTGTGCAAGTGATAGAGTGTAGTATATTAGATAATCTCAGCTCTATGGATGACTTTTAATATTTCATCTGTCTTTTATATTCTCTGTATCCGATAGAGCGGCGAATTTTACGGTGTAACATTTCATCACAATAACAGCGCAATATGTCCTGGCGTTTTGCGACAGTCTTACGCGTGAGCAGTTTAACGCTTCACAGTAATTTTGACGTATTTGGAATTCACATAAATTTTATATATATATAAACGGAATGTAAATATTGTTCTGCTTTTCTTTCTCATTTCTCATCAAAAGTGTATGTTGTTACTACTCAGTTGAACCGTCTCGGGTGTAGTGGGGCACCTACCAGATTCGCCGGACCAATCTTATGACGCTTCCGGCGCCTCTGATACATACTTTAATTCCCATTTTTGTAAACCAACTGTACAATCAGTCTGTCTCATGGTGTCTACCGCCATCTTTAGGTGTGAACACAAATACTGATAAATATTCTTGGACCATAATAACGATGGGTGCACTAACATTATTTAATTGCCTGATAGTTGTCATAGTTATGCTGATGTCAGAGCAGATTTTTATTTGAAATAGTATTTGTAGGTTGGCTTCCACCATGGTTTATTTGCCATAATTTATAACACAAGCAAACATGTTGGCATTTCTTTGATCTTTTTCTTTCTTCGTATGGATTGTGTGGGACCTGATCTTTTGCTTGGTGCCAGTGCATCTAATCCCACTATAGATCGACACTAATTAACATATAGGTTCAATGACTGCGAGGCGGATACCATACCACATACGTTACAGCACATGTTCAGAATGCTATAAGTGATAACATAATACCCCAGCCCCACCGCTTGACGCCTCTACTGGAAATCCTTTGTAGCTTAATCCAAGATTGAATACGGTAGGTAACAGGGCCGCCAAAAATGCAAAATACATAATTATGCAAAATCAGCGAACCAATCAGAATAACATTGTCTATGATTACTGATTGACGCACCATGTAGTATATATACATTCTTAAACGGCTCCCATTTTTGTCGAAATTATTCAGCTGTGACTGATGCAATGCAATTGTTTGCTCAGTGACGAACACATATTGTATCTAATAGTTTAGCCCATTTATATTTGGAATTATTTCTCTCATTTTACATGTGATTTATAAAGTTTTGTTCTCCCAAGTAGCTCATCATTATTGTTAGTTCTAAGTGGTTTATGCTATAATTGCAATTATTAATAATCCGGGTTTTAAATAGTGTATGAAACATATTATTGAGCAGTTCCAACATAAGTGTTCAATTGTTTCTTCTTCTTGTTTACAAAATGTGTTTGATTGAGTTATGGGAACACATAATATCGGACCATATAAACAAGGTTTAGTAAATACTCATGTTGACGTCCACGTTTTCAGGATTTTGTAACGCCGGATGCGAAAATGGGTATTTTGGCTCCATATGTACGTACACGTGTGACATCGCTTGTCTGGATAAAAAATGTGATCAGCTGACCAGTCACTGCCATGGATGCAAATACAGGTAGTTGATAATAGTAGTACATACGTCAGATTGGCGACATTGACTGCGCATGCGCAGGCTTATGGTGTCATATCTTTATTTTTAGAATTGTTTACTTTTAGCTTTCTATTTTCAGAATGACCGCATGGTTTATTTTTAGACATGTCAACGTCAGTATATTTGTATAATGATTAGCTAGCGGAATTATTTGTAACAAAATATCAAAGACTCGTTGATATATAGATTACCATCTGTAAGTGGCTCCGCTCTGTCTGGATGACTGTTATAACTTATATTTCTTTCATCTAAAATGCTTAATATTTCACACATGCATTCCTGTAAGGCTCTACTACCATGCTGCCCAAATTCACGACCGTCCAACCCTCGCTGATCCCAATGTCAATGTCAAATAATTGATCTCTTTACAAAACTTAACATCAGATATATAAGTTATAAGTTATATTTCCTTCATTGAAATTTTTTTAATATTTCACATATGCTTTCCTGTAAGGCTCTACTATGATGCTGCTCCAAATCCACGACCGTACAGCCCCCGCTGATCCCAAGGTCAATGTCACATAGTTAGTATCTTTACAAAATTTAACATCAGAGAAATATGTTATAACATCTATTTCTTTCATCAACAATTCTTAAAATTTCATGCATGCATTCGTCTAAGGCTCTACTAGCATGCTGAGACAGATCCCCGCTGAATCATGAGGTTAAGGTCAATTACTTAGTCACAAGCCCACACACTTAGAGAATGTTTACATATTTAGGGGTACCTGGGTCCACCCGGGGGTATTCCATAAGCCTCGCTTACTGACCAATCTAGTGTTTATGTAAAAATTCAGTTTTGATTTTGGGATTCACCCTCTTCACAACAGGCAACATATGGGTGAAATCAGCTATTCACAGGCAGCTAAACACCATTAATTCAAATAAAATCGACACAGTTAATACAGCCTAAATTGACCATAGCTGTTGACACGCCGTTAAACACCTTTACATGTAGCTTAGATAAGCTCAGCTATACGGATGTATTTTACTATTTCATATGTTTTTCTGTATCCATCTAGCTGAGAACCACCCATTGTAAAATTCTCATTCTGTATTGCCGTTTTGTGACGAGCGAGTGGTTTAATACGTTGCAGTTGTGTTTACAAGATTGCACTGACCAATAAGAAACGTGTAAATATACCTTACCTTCTATCACCTAGATTATTCGTATATATGCTATTATCTAAGCCACATTAAAGGTACATGCCCACTCAGTAGGCACAACATGTTCTTTATAGGAATTAAATAAGTGTATAATTGTGTAACTATACCAACATTTCTAAAAATTACAAGTGCCTGCTATACATATATAATCATTTAGTGATCTTTATTTTACTGAACGTGTCTCGCTGTGGTATCAGGCTATTTTCATATGCAAATTAACCATGCTATGTTTTAATTATTTATACTAATTAAATGCGTCACCTGAAAAAAGAATATTTTCGACATATTATAAAGTATGGTCATTGCACATCAAAAAATAAATACAGAGAATAAATAGTAATGTCCGTTGACATTTTAAGGAAACACGATTATCTGATATAAAATGTATAATAATGCCAATCAATACGTGGGGTAACGGTGAGTTAATGTTTATTTTGCCAGAAAATATAGAACAGTTTATGCCTACAGAGTGGGCATGTATCTTTAAAAAATAATATTTTC
This sequence comes from Conchocele bisecta, assembly GCA_029237695.1. Lineage (NCBI taxonomy): Eukaryota > Metazoa > Mollusca > Bivalvia > Lucinida > Thyasiridae > Conchocele > Conchocele bisecta. Next base: position 90,031,815 of record CM055275.1, on the reverse strand, counting down.
AACAGATTATCAAGTGTAATAATTACACATCAAACAATAAATAGAGAGTATAAGTAGGAATGTCCGTTAATATTTTAGGAAACACCGTTATCACCCCTGATATCAGTGTGGAAATTTACGTCTGATATAAAATGTATAATAATGCCAATCAATATGTGTGACAATGGTGAATGAATGTGTATTTTTCCAGAAATGTCTCAAATGATATACAGAACAGTTTGTGCCTACTGAGTGGGCATGTACCTTTAAACCAAATCAAATATTTCAGAACGCAGTGTGGAGACGATTGTAAAAGCAAATGCAGTGTAGGGTGCTATTCTGAAGATAGCATTGATGGCCAGTGTCATCAGAATTGCACGTGTGATGCGGGATGTAAGCAGAACTTCTACGGCCAGGAATGCGTCCCCTGTTCTGAGAGCTGCACCCCTTGCAATAGTTCAGGTAATATATTCAACAGGTCGAAGTAACTGGCTAATGTCTATACATAGATTAAATATACATACAAACATTAATATGTGAATACAAACTCCGTTACTCCGTTATAACACATTACATGTAATGTGGTTTTACAGAGAGTAAGACAAAGCTTAACTTATTTTGTTCACCTATTGATGTGATTATGTATATGTTAATGTACCTATTGACGTTGACCAGTCACTTCAACCTGTGCTGTATTCATGCATTATATGCAAGTACATTCTATCAGAATCAGGGGAGACAATTTAGTTTTTGCATAGCTTGGCAGTTTCGCTATGCATGTGCCAGTGTGAAATCACAGGTTGAAGTAATGTACCAAGGTCTATAAATACATTCAATATACATAAAAGTATCAAAATTTTAATCATTTTTATTCAACTTATTTTTTTCCACTTATTGATACTTTTAGGTATATTTAATGTATTTATAGACCTTGGTACGTTACTTCAACCTGTGTGTGAAATTAGAAATTTCTTTATTTTCGGTTGTGCAATGATAATACTATGCTAATTTAGAAGTAAATTTCCATTAAGGCGCGGAACCAGCCACCGGGTCCAGCGGGTCCTCCGGGTCCACCGGGTCCACCATGTCCGGACTCACCACTGCCTGTTGCATAAACACAGTACAAAGAAAATACTAAAAATAAAAATTATACATCGTTATTTCACATTAAAACATTGGAATAAATGCCTGAAAATCACGTCTAAGGCGTTCTGGTTTCAAAAAACAATTAAAACCCAAACTCCCCGCCCCGCCGTACGCGCTTGCAATTACTGGACCCCTGCAAAAATTCCTGGATCCACGCCTGTCATTATAGACCCTAGTGTAATTAATTTAAATAAAATACAATAATATCCATCGATTGCAAAACATAATTTCAATAATGCAAACATTATTCAGTAATATATATAGAATAGTAGGTTAGTGCAGTGAATGGGAAAACATATATGACAAGGCTTAGAAACGGGATGGGTGAGACTCTGCCAAGCCCATCCCGGTTCCGTGCCGTGACATTAATTTTTCCCATTCTCGGCACTAACCTGCTGCAAGGTCATATCCGCCATAATTATATTTGGCTTGATGCTTGTTGGGTGATGACATTTTAAGTTCTATCGGTCTTATAACAATTATATGTGGTTGCTTGCTTGCTGGCTGATGACGTTCTAAGTTATATCCGTCTTATTAAATTTATATGTATGTGGCTTGATGCTTTATTCATTCGTACTGATTCAATGCGTTTGTGTTGATTACATTATGAGTAGCTTGATGCTTCATTGGTAGTGACATCCGGAGTTCCATTATTGATT
>CM055275.1:90003276-90029531 GCA_029237695.1 Conchocele bisecta | reverse complement strand
GTTCCATTATTGATTATGGCATCGCTGTTTTGCCATGCGCTTTGTTAGCTCGCTAAGCCACGCCCCTTGACAACAATAATTGCAGCAGTAATTTGGGAACAACCATTATGAGGCCAGGTGCGCTGCTAAAACTTAAAATAGTTCTCCCTAAAGTTATGTAATATGCTGGTACATGTCCTACAATGCGTTGCTCTCTAAATTGGTTCAATGTCCCTAACGGATGTAGATTGATGCCGCCTTTTCTGTTGCGCCATGTTTATGTTAAAATACACCAAATAATTTTACTGCATAATTTAACCGAATCCCAGGAAGTCTTTCCTACTTTAACTATTTGTATGGATGTTGTGGGACCAACCTCGTCAGGCACGGATCCAGGATTTCGGGTTAGGGGGTGGTGGGGCGTAACTATTTTGCAATACTTGACTATATTATCGAACGAGCGTAGGATTATAGTTCAGGTGGTTGTTGTTGTTGAGGCTGCTGTCAGATGATGCTGCTACTGCTGCCCGTGTTAATTTTTTGACTGCACCCCCGAATAAACAATACATTCACAACGCGAACATAGAAACGTGCATTGTAACTTGCAAACAATATTTACTCGGCGAATGTTAGGGGTTGCGCGCGCCGGGTCCGCCCCCACCACCCTGAATCCGCCCATGCATGTCCCCCAATATTGTTTACATTATTTGGCTACTGAAACTCTGTTTACATCTCGTGACCAACAGGCTCAGTGTTTTATTGTAAATGCTTCAAATATGCTGAAACTGGTGTCAATTTATCCTACCTTAAACCTAGAGTGCTACATGCCAGTGCTATATGACATGTTTTTCTTTATTCTTTCAATCTGACATTTTCATGGCAAAATGAACATTGATTTACCATTACCAGACGTACTAATTGACATTATTATACTTTATATATCAAACGCGAATTGCCAGTTTGTTATCAGTGGCGATAACCGTGTTTCCTTAAAATGATAACGGAAGCAACTATTTATTCCTTTTACTTATGTGTTGATGTGCAATATCATACTTTATACAAATATTTATTCAGCATTTAGTTAATATAAATAATTTAAAAATACTGCATCATTTGCATATGGAACTGGCTTGATACCACTGCGAGTCTCTATGAGTACATTAAAGAAAACTAAATAATTATATATGTGTAGCTGGCACTCGTAATTTTTAAAAGCGGTGGACTAGTTGCAATTATACACTTATTTAATTTCTATAAAGAAAAATTTGTACCTACTAGATGGGACCCCAGCTTCAGCAATAATTAAAACTATATTTTAATTAGTCAATATGCAGAGCAGAATAAGTGCAGGCTATTGGAAAATATGTCCCACAACATCCATAAGAAAAATGAAAGTAGCAGAGAATAGCAAAATGTGTAGTAACGGGTTAGTGTTTTAGGGAAAATCAATGGTGGTGGGCCACCTTAGTCTGATCCCTGACGGTTATTGGTTTGCATCGGTAACGGGCCAGTTTGACAGTCGACTTGTGTAAGTTACCATATGTGTAACTTACTATACAAAATGTGATTGTTTTCAATTATGTACATATGTAATTTAATTATGAGGATACATGTATGTATAAAACACATTACTAAGTAAAACACGATACAAACAATTTAGTTAATAGAGATTAGAGAATAATAAATGGTGCGAAATCGTCAATAGTGTAATAGTAGACCAGAGTGAACAAAATCGTGCAGGTGTTTTGAGGTCACTGACACAGTTTGCTTGTAAATGTTGATCCATTACTACCCAGTTTGAGGTACATGTGGGGGTGTTGGTCATGTGATGTAAACAGAGTCTCCATGGCCAATATAAAATGTAAACAATATAACGGGACATGACGAGGTCGGATTTTCTTTCTTAGGAGTAAGTGAACCTATATATTGTTTACTTCATGCAGAACCAGTACCGACCGGCTGCCGGTCATACACACAACATCCATACGAATAGTGAAAGTAGGAGAGACTGGCCTTATTGGATGGGATTGGGCTAAAGTATATAGTAAAACTATTTGGTGTCTTCTAACCTATACTGTGATAATTTGTGGGTGAAATCTTACATCAACACCGACATTGGAGGTGTAACTTGAACAGCCAATCAGATGTCTGACTATAATTTATTAGATGGAGAATTACTTGAGCGGACAGCAGTGCCATCTGACGTCATAATGACACACTACTAACCCATATATTGCTTGCATCATTGTGCTTGTAGCTTGCTGCTTTTTGCTTGCGGATTTCCGCTTTCGGACTGTAGCTTGATGCTTACTTCCTGCGGCTTTATCCTTACTGCATTCGGCTTTATTCAAAGTGCTAAGTGTTTTTTTCTGACTTTCTATTGCAAATGCTTAGTGCAATAAAACAGGGACACGAATAAGGACTTATCAATAATTGTAATGTAAATAAGACGAATGAACAAAGCAATCAGCAGAATGGACATGTAAGAAAGACAAATACAATTACAACAAGCAGATTTCAAATGTAATACATACAAATGACGAATGAAATAACATGAATGTAAGTTGTAATGTCATCATCAAGTCACATAGAATTATGGCGGATATTACCTTCCATACTAACCTACTATTCTATTTATCCCGTCAACACTACAAATAGCTTTAAAATGCAAAGCATAACCCCCGCCATAAAGCCGCTCCACAAATGAAGACAGTTTGTGGACGCAAATTTTGCGTGAAAATAAGAAATTTTGAAGTCCAGCGACGGCGCGTTATGTAAAAAAATGGGTATACATTTTGAAAATCATGTATAAAGTTGATAATCTGTGTTTCTTGAATATTATATACTGGAATAAATGGTGAATAATTACATTTTATTCTGATATATAGATCACACTGATCACTATTATCTACTTGTAACAGATTGGGGACATATATTTTAAACCACCCGGTATGACAACCGCACATAATCATACGCAGTGATTAGGTCGTATTGATAGGATATCAACAATGTTTTACGGCACGGTGTTTCACGGCACATCCGTACTGTGTTGACGGGATAAAAACATGTTATAGCTATATATACCATCGGATGTAGAAATACGACACACATTTACAAATAAGTTATTTGTAAATAATCCATTTCATAATTTTCTTGGCATATCTGATATCCAGGCACTTACAGTGGAATCATACTTCAACAGTTACACAATGTTGGAAATATTTAATTAGCTGAAATTTGCGCGTTCCACTATGTCAACGATGATAATTACTTTTTATAATTATTTATATTAACTAGAATGTATTTTTTCTCATTAGTGCTTCATGGACCTGATAATTTACAATAAAATGAAAGGAAAGGTGTAAGCAACTATTGTTAGTTTCATTAGCTACTTTTTATTGCAATTTTTAGAATTGGTTTTGTAATCAAATGCATAAATTTGTATAAATTGTACTGATATGTAAACTTTCTTAACTTTTGATAGGATTATACAAAAATCAATGGCGTTTTCTGTTTGTGGTTTGCATTGTCATTATCTATCAGCTTACACAATATATTTTGAATTGTTTTCTTTATTTACTTCTTCTTTAAATAGTTTCAAACAGAACTTGCAATATCGCAACGGGCGAGTGTATATGCGGGTGCAAAGACAAAATAAGCCACGGACTGCATTGTGAGGATCAGTGTCCAGACAACTGCGTCAACAACGAGTGTCAACAATCAAATGGCGACTGTCTTCATGGTTGTAAAACTGGCTACTACGGACCGCATTGCGAGGACCGATGCGACAAAAACTGCCTACACAAGGTTGGTGCTAACCCGAATGTTGTGGTTATCAGTATACATACAGTGGAACCCGTCTAAACAGGACACTCGGAAACATATGGATGTTTAACTTAGACTTGTTTCGCTGTTATGTATCTCGGATTACAATGGCTGTTCATGATTGCAAACTACTACAATGTGTCATGAAGTGCTTACATGTCTGACTTACATTGGAACATCTCCAAACCGTACATCCTGGGGACCTCACAGGGCGTCCCATTTTAACAGGTTCCACTGTAGAGGATCTTACTTGAGTGATGATTTAATGTGATATTTGTTAAACGAATTTGCTGGTTTCGGCTTTGGAAATTGATTCTGAGATCTAGCTAGATAGCTTGGAAATGATCTAACTAAGAAAACAAAAGTTACATTTTGAAAATCGGTCCACTATTTCTTAAATTTGAAAAATGTAACATGGGGAAATTGTTTTTATCGCAATAAAATCAATATTAGACCAAATTTCACAAACAAGAAGGCTCATTCTTAAATGATGTTGTAATTTAATATTATCGAAACACGTATTGTTTTTTTTTGCATTATTTATAAAGCCGTACATTTTGGGCAGGTTTGGTGAAACAGACAGTAGTTGACTTGTTCAAGGAGAGGGACTCTATAAGACAGTTATCTTCCGCTCTAATCATCTTCATATTGTGTATCTATACAGGGATCCTCCAAATTATCTGACAAACATGTCTGTACTTTTATAATATTTTTTCTTAAAATAGCAGTTACTGACATGCCATTTTCACACTACAATCATCGGTTCTTGCTTTCTTAGCGCATTTAAACTATTTAGCAAACTGTGCCATCTTTCTCACTTAAAATGTGGTCAGATCATGAGTCGTAAGATTGCCCCAAAATTAACATTGACAATCAGTTATCCGGACAAACATGTACATATAATAGTCTTATAACTTCTATTCTCACATTTAAATCATAAGTTTAGTGCCTGTAAACCAGTGTAAACAGCATTGTGTAGTAATGCAGAAAAATATTATAAACTATATTTATAGAATTTATTGTATTTATAGAACAACTAGGCAATGACGTAATGGGCGCACTCGATTGTGCCCTCACCCCCCGCGCGACTTTTGATGTTGTGGACAGAGTTGGGTACTGTTTTCAGCAAATTTTATATATATATTCTTCACGCTGGTGTGGAAACAGCAAGCAGATGCGTGACTTATATGTATTTGCTGCAATATTGAGCAAAATAATGCGTTTAATTAACAGGTATTTTAAGTTGTCCGATAAACGGATTGTCCGGATAACTGGTTTGACACCGGTATATGTTAGTTTAAAACAATATTTATTAAGTTATAAGTCATGTAAAGGAGCAATACATGGTATGACACACGCATTAAATAGTGTGTGGATTGGAAAACAAGCTTGAAAAAGCTTATATGAATTCTTCTCCATAATAAGCCAGGTTATGACTAGTTAATTATCAATGGTGACTGAAATAACAATTGATCATTTATATTTCAAATAGATGGTAATATGTGTAGATTGATGGTGGAATATGTAATTTAAAGCATTATTTATAAAACTATAAGATCAGTATTTCAGTACTAAACAAGGGAGTACACACATACAATGATCAATGTAATCGAAATTATAATTAAGGTATGGTGGGGACGAGGTCACTGGTAAAGGGATGCACCCATTGTTGACATGGTGGCTCGTACTGGACATCGGCCCACTTCTCTCCTCAATTTCCGAAACGCCTTGTAGCCAGGATGAACTTCTGGACCTGCTGAAATACGAAGCTGTTTTCTTCGAATGTCAAATGTTCATTGCCGTGGAGCAGTGTGTCTCCTGTGGGAGGACATGACAGGTTGTTTATATGTGTGTTTCGCTGAAGTGTATATTTGTTGCAATACAATAGAAAGTGGCTGACTGTTTCCATTGATCCGCATGTGGAGTGTGGGGTGTCAACAATAGATTTTATGTGAAGGTCGAAGTTGAGAGCGCTGCATGAAAGACGAAGACAAGTATGAAGAATTTGTCCTGTCCTGTTTCCGACGCTAACAAGGGATGATGATTTGACAGAATTTGCGTTTATGTTTGCTTTGAAAGAAGACATAGATTGAGAGTCCTTTATGTTCCGATTCAGTGTATTCTAGTCACGAATGGTGGATGGTAAGTATGATTGGTTTTACTGTTGTGTGCGACAATGTATGTGAGGTATGTCGTCAGCATTTCTAAGATTGTATCGAGGCTGCCTTTGAACGGGGATTAAATTCGCAAGATAAGATGGTGTAATATTGTTTAACATCTTATAGAAAAGGAATAGTCTGTGTTTCTTACGCCTATCGGTCAATGTTTCCCACTTGAGTTCCTGATAGAGTCTGGTTACGTTGCACAGTTTGGTCGCGCCCGATACTATTCTGGCAGCCTCTGTTTGCACAGCCTCCATGTCATCTTTCATTTGGTTCGAGCAATTATCCCAGACAACATCGCCATATTCAAGGAGAGGACGAATACACGAGCAATACATACGTTCCAGCGATGACCTTCTAAGACGAAATTTTAGAGATCTCAAAATGCCTATACGTTGCCATGCTTTGTTAGTACACTGTCGGATATGAGTGTTCCACTTCCATCGTCAGATAATGTAAGTCCAATATGTTTGTGTTATTTGACAAGAACAAGTGAGGTATCATTCATGAGTAGAGCAGGATGTTGTGGTTTGTTGTATTTCCGGCAAAAAGTCAAAGTTTCAGTTTTTGATGGATTGAAGTTTACGAGCCACTTCCCTGACCAATTGTGGATAGTGTTAAGATCGTTGTTTAGAATAGTTGAAGAAAGGACAGGGTCATCGACGATAATGTAGAGACTGGTGTCGTCTGCGAAAATACGAATGTTTGATTTAATTTCCTCGACGATATCGTTTATGAACATAAGAAAGAGAAGATGACCAAGAATAGAACCTTGAAGAACACCGGTATTCAATGAGGACCACTGCGAATTGGAATTGTTATAAACTACCCTTTGCTGTCGATTTAATAAATAGGAAGATAATCATTTATGAAGAGGACCGTGAATACCAAGGGAAGACAATTCGTATAGAAGACCGCAATGCCAGACTCTGTCGAAAGCTTTGGAGATGTCACAAAAGACTGCTCTGACCTCTTTGCCGTCAACAAGTGCCTTACAGATGTCGTTGTATACATAAGTAAGTTGGTTGATAGTAGAGTCGCCTCTAATAAAGCCTGATTGAAAGGAAGTTAGCTTATTGTTGTCAATGAGAAAGTTGTACAGATACTTGTGGATGCAGCACTCCATCAACTTACCAATGCAGCTGAGAAGAGATTTTGGTCGGTAGTTTTGTGGTTTTGATGGATCTGATTTTTTTTTAAAAATGGGTGCAACGTTGGCTAGCTTCCAAGACGAGGGGAAATGAGACATGCGGATCAATGTTGTAAAGTATGTAGAGAGGGGGAATGATAATACATTTGCTGCTTCCCGTAGAAGTCTTGGGCTGATAAGATCAGGACTACTAGCTTTGGATTGCCTTTATTGCATCACAAACGTCACTAGGATAGATTGTGATTGTAGAGATTGAAGGTTGAGAGGTTTCCACTTGTAACGGTAGTGTGTGTGCATTGTCGTCGATAGTGGACTGTTTACCAAATAAGTTGTTCAAAAGAGTTGCATTTTCAATATCAGAGGTAGCTTCGAGACCAGTATCATAAAGTGTTGGAATAACGGAAGACGATTTCTTATTAGACAGTTGTTTCGCTAATTTGAACCAATATTTTGATGATACGTTGTTGTCGTTAATTTTCTCTATTATTTTATTTTCGTACTCTGACTTGGACTTTCGAATAAGTTTAGTGACTTCATTACGTACCTTTCTGAATTCGGACCATAAGTGGATGTTATTCATTTATTTAGCTTTTCTATGTAATCTGTTTCGTTTGCGCATTAACCTACGTAAGTTGTTATTGAACCAAGGGATATACGTGGGACTAATGGTTACAGTTTTGTTTGGAATAGTTTGTGTGGCTGCGGATGTGATTGCCATTGTAATTTTACTTGCAATTGTGTCTAAATTTTCATCGTTCAATATATCGTTCCAATTTGAAGATTCCAAAATACGTATGAACTCAGAGAAATCTTCGTGATCATAAAGCCAAATTTTCCGTTTAAATGACGTTGATTTAGGTTTGTCGAATTTTAAAACAGCTACTATGGGACAGTGGTATCGCACAAGATCAGGAAGGAAAGGGTCTGCGACAAAGCTTGAAATAATTTGCGTCCTGTCTTTTGTGAAAATAAGGTCGATAAGAGAGCTAGACGTTTCAGTGAAGTGAGTCGGTGAAGAAATCAGCTGTTCAGCATTATAAGATGAGATAAGCCTACTAATCTTATCTGAGACCGAATTATGAACATTGATATTGAAGTCTCCCACCACTACTGTGTTGTCACATGATTGACCGAAGGCTTGATCGATACTTTGTTCCAGTAGTGTCTAATGGTTGTTGTTGGAATCAGGTGGTCTATATATGCCTCCTACTAAGAGTTTGCGCTGATGTATGCGGAGTTCGACCCACAAAGCTTCGAGCCCGTTGATGGAGAGGTCAGTACGTTCGGTCGCAGTGAGCCCTTCACGGACATAAATCGCTATTCCGCCCCCAAGTCTCGTAACCCTATCTCGCCGGAATGGGGGTTTGCAGTTAGGAATGTGTATGTAATCAGATGAAGTGTCAGGGGAGAGCCAGGTTTCTGAAAATATGAGAATGTCGTAAGATTGAGCTTCGACTTCCAAGATATCGATTTTTGGTTTGATGCTCTGTATGTTAAGATGCATGATGCTAAGACCACTGTTAATGATGTCGATGTAGGAAGCAGTAGAAGTAGATATGTCATGTGATGTGTTTGAGTGTGTGCTTGGTCTAGGGTTTGGATGAACATCACCCGATGAGGCGAAACGCTACTAAAACAAGTATACACTGTCACAATAGACCGAATACGAATGACAGTGTGTATATATGTATCTGAAATGCCAGGCAAGGATTCTTAACCGATGTGGCTTAAAGATGAAGGATATCGCTGGACAACGCTTGTGGGGTCTGGTATATATAGGAATCATGGAGGATGGTATCTCAATCTATTTTCCCCAAGTGCCGTCCACGTGAGATTCGACATGAAGAGACAAGTATGACAGAAGGACAGGGAACCACCAGCAGCAACGTGTGCACACAGAGGAGGGATGGATGTTGTTACTATTATTTTCGGCGTGAGTCGGGACATTATCAATGCATTGTCTTCCTATGAACATGTTATTTAGAGTTTACCATTTCGCAGCATGAATATATTTCGACAAAAGGGTAATGTAAGTGATATCAGTTTAGGCATGTGTTATCATGTTTGTTTGACGCGTCATGAGAAAATAGGCTCAAATACGACCATGCCTCGGTCGTTATATTCATCCTGGACCGTTTACGGAACAGTTTGAATTTGATTGTCACCGAGCTAGCAAGCGAGGTAAATGATTAGTCGAGACTGCAGTTCGTTACAGTCAGCATGAGGATCCGCCATCATCATCACACACAAACTGCTATGTATTTCCTTAGTCCGTACATCTAAGCCTGGACATCATCGACTGTATAACAGTCACAACAGGGGTGTCTTAAACAAAAATCGTAAGCGCAGTATCAGTCGCTGTGCATCTGATGAGAAAGCACATTCGAGCTGCCTCATCTGGATATACAGCGCTTGGAAAGATGGTTATACGTTTTAGTGCTGTTAGAGCTAAGATAACATGATGAGAATGGAAATACATATCGCCGCATAACGAAGGTGGTACATTTGGTGACAACACATTGTTATGACAAAGGTTAACGTGGTAACCTGTACATGTGCTTTTGTAATCGGCTGATCAAAAGCTGCTGTTCATGCGAAAAACTGCTATGAGTTGACTGACAGACGACCAGCATGGGCCCTGATCAGACTATGTGGATACACATTCTGATCTGGGGTCACATTGATCGCACTGATGTCCGGTACCTTCTTCCCAGCAGGTTAACCATATATACCCGCCATTGTACAAATGTTATTGTCTTTTTTTGCAAACAGTGTTGACTCTAGTCTGTTCACAGACTTGTAATTGGGCAGACTGTACTTAGCATCAACCATGTTCATGTGTCACGATCACCAATGATATGTACGAACTAATGAAACGGCATTGTGCTGTGGGAATGTGCTTGCCTTGTCAGGTAACTGTATTGTATGAACACATAGGGAAATCAGACTAGTGTTTTGTTGGCAATGTTCGGAAGTGGCCTTAAACTCCTGCTAACAAATATATGGTGAAAGAATATGAAACCGCGTTAGTACAAATGAGGGTATTATATATGATAATTGATTGTCATCGCCGTACTCAGTGTTCCTGTTGTAAGACATTGCAGTAGCAAGTATGGTTATCTAAATAAGTTGTTCGGTGTCTGATTATCAACGATAGTTCACGTGCAAGAAACGCATGTTTTGTATTGTAAACATGAACTGACTGGCCAAGTTGAGCTTTTCTGCGGATCTGAAATTGACAAGGGCTTACCCACACCCGACATAGGCCGCCATAAGCAGCTTGTTATAGCAATAGTTCTAATTGAAGCGACGGTACTATGTCGAGTACAGGCAATCGCTCGTAATGCTGATCATTTGGTGCCATCAATGGAAAATGAATCAGTGCTCCAGTCGCGGTGACGTGAGGTAGAACCCTTCAAACAGGGCACCCGAGAGGTATCAGGATGTACAACGGAAGTGCCTCCACTAAAGTTCAGCCGTAAGAACGTTCCGAGAAGAAATTGCGTGTTTTGTATTGGAAATCAAGAGTAGGCACACCGAAACCTGGTGTATGGGTAGGTTCCACCACACGTCAAGTCCGCAACAGGGTCCGTCCCACAGATGGCATCATATAGCTTGAGTATAATGGCAGACTGTTAGCTGTTTATTACGTGGATCAGTGACAACTAGCGAGGCTGTCTTCTGGAATTGTATGAAATGTTTAAATACAGAAAAAAGATAGCTAAATGTGGCCGGTCAACAAATATCCACTACTCGGAAGTTATGCGTCTGCACGGACTAGTTGTGTGATGTCAGTAGTCCACTATAACAATGGTACACTGAACTATACTGTGCGACCGAAGTTTACGCGTTGTCCTGAGTAGTCGTGAATTTATCCAGGTCAGACTACGTCTCAATCCGGTGAAATCTTAGATTACGGTCTGATTATGATTGTTCCGTCTGCAGTCCAGGTACTATGGATCTTTTTCGTCTTGGCCATGGAAGGAGCCCGATAGTATATCTCGCTCCGTGTGCGTGTCAGATCTTCGTTGAAATAAATCCCGGTTTTACCCTGGGTTTTCTGTTGCGACTTACGAGCTATGACTTTCCTTCGGGAGCGATATGTGGCAAATTTAATTATAATGTATCTTGGTGAGTTGGGCTTTTGTTTACCAAGTCGGTGCGCGCGGTCGATTCCCTCCAACGGTACGTTTGCGTCGATGGATTTGATGACATGCACGACCTTGTCGTATACCGATTCGTCTGGCGTTTCTGGGATGCCCGAGAGCCTGAGACAGTTGCGCCTGCTGTATTGTTCAGATCTGTTCAATCCGTCTTCCAGTGACTGAACCCTGGTTAGGAGTGTCTTGTTTTCGTTTTCCAGGTCAGCAATCTTCGACTGCTGCCCACCTAGAACGCAATCCACAATGCTGTCCGTCATGTCCGAAACCTGCTCTTCGAACGATGACTTCAGGAGTTGACTGATTCTGTCAAGGTCAACCTGGCTTAGTTGGATGTGATGTCCAGGTTCTGCCATTCCAGTTTCTCCGTCACTTGTATTGATGCGGTGCTTCTTCTGATCAGCCTGGTCAGTCGGAGAAGACAGACAGCGCTTCTTAGTATCAGTCTGTTTTGACGAGACTGGAGTTCAGCTCATGTCACGCTTATTTTGATGATGAGTATAGGTAAACAATATTTTGGCGTGAGCGCTCCACTGGCGGCGAGTTACGAATGCACGGGGTGAACAGACTAAGTGAGTGTTTATCAATAAGGTCAGTGATGCGCGTCAGCTTTGAATGGTGATAATCTTTACATTTACAAAGTAAATAAGTCAATTTCTAACCTCATACATATACATCCATATACATAGCACTATATTATATCCACATGTTGAATATCAATTCTCGTTTCATGCTAAATCATGCTAAATCTCTGTAAATTCGAATTTCAATGTCCGTTGAAAAATATCGACTAATCCGCCATGACACTACATCCGGGACTATGTATATGTGGATGTAGATTGCTATAATTTAACATTATCCAAACAAATATTGTTTTTGCATCGTTTATATAGCCGTAAATTGTGGGCATGTTTCGTGAAACAGACAGTAGAGAAATAATAGTCCTGCCGAACTACCCGGACTTGGCGTATATACAATGGGCTTTTGATAATTTTGCATCTACGTGACCTATATCAGACACTCTGTGACCCTTGAGCATTTACCATAATAGCGTCCAAGATGGCGTCCAAGATGGTTGCCCCCCCCACAAAGCAACAAAACCGGGTGTTTCATTGTTAATAGTCAGAAATGTATAGTTCTGTATTATTTTCTCGAATGCTTTAATGCATGTACAGTAGAAGTTAGACGTATTGTTTAAGATGCAAAATAACATCCACGATGACCGCCAAAGCTGTACCAAATTGTTCACAACGGCTTTCACAAGTTGTGTTGCAACTTCAATATTTGCATTGCAATTTCAAATTTTGTATTACGTATAATATATTAATTAATGTTTGCATGAATAAGTGATTAGTTTTAAATGTATTTCTGCTCAGCCAAACACAGGTAGGAGTGTGCTGATTATGCATATACCTTCCCTATTGTATTGACGTTTGATAGAGAATACTCTTTTATCCTTAATACCTTTGCATAATTAATGATGGCGCCTAAATGTCTGCCATAACTTATATAAATATAGTATGCATCTCTTGTATATCTTGCTGTATGTTATGCATGTGTGATATGTTGTTAATAACGTCACGCTATTTACCACAGTCGCTGTTCAATGAATGAGCGACACAATCAAGTAAAACAATACGATTCCTAATTTTAACGCCGTGTTTGAATATTTACATTTTGAAACTATCTGCAAATTCAATGCAAATATAAGTAATAAAACTATGAGCAGTTGTGTTTACTGTAGTGTGATAAATATTTCGTCAGTTTAAAGTTTGCGAAGAGTCCGCCTTTAAACATACCAAATGTTATTCGTACTACAATAAACGCAACTGCTCATGATTTTATCAGGTAACTTGCCTTGTATTCCCCGAATTCGTACTGACTGATAACATGTTGTTATACCAGGCATTGACCTGATGCAAACATCCGGGTTACAACAACGTGAAAACTGGCGTTCCATTGGTCGGATGACGGCACGCGAATAACGTCAGTATAATGACGCAACATAAACAAGACAGCGATCTGTCCATAGATAATGGCTTCATCTGAGGTCATTTTCGAATATAAAATGTTACATGATAAACAAAATACCATGCTACTGTCCCTTGATATCAAGTATATCAGGTTCGGCTCGGCAAGCCTCGGAATTCCTACGCGTTTCCTAGCCTTTCCTGATAAACAATTGATATCAAAAGACATTAGCCTGGTATTCTCTATTTATTACTTATTATTTATTCATATTAGTCTAGCACTAACCTAACCCGAATGTTCTGGCTGTCACAAAGAGCGGCTTACAGTAAATGTTAGCCAGAAAATTCGGGCTATAAACCTTGAGCCAGCAATAACCCACCCTCCCTCCCCCATGTGGGATTTTTGGCGAGTATAATTTTCGGATTCAGTAGCATATTATCTATCCAACCTGGTTGTCTGCGCTCAAAAAGCCGCTGGATGAACAAATGGCTGCCTTTTTTTCAAAATGGTGGTGTGCACTTACACTGGTAATGGATGACAGTCATACACATTGCAACACACACTTTCTCGTATGACACATAGTGTATTTCAGTAGTTATACAAGTTACACAGTTTTACTATATAAATTATTTTATAAATACATGTCCCAACTACACATTTGAATCCTGTTCCTGCTGATGACTCGGAATGTATTTATTTATTTATATTACTTAATGGTGTTTAAAGGCCTGTCGACGGCTGAGAGTAATAAGTATATGTATCAGAGACGTTCATATTGGAATACACATAGTAATCATGGTAATTGTCATGGTTGCATCATGAAATGGGTTAATATAGAGATGAACAGACATTAATTCGGTATCTTAAATGTGTGTAGATAACTAATATGTCGGCGTGACTGGAGAAATGGGGTTTATGGGATTTGCGACCGGTGTGGCTCCTGATCAAATAGCACACTCCTGTACCCTGATAACGTAATGTTGTACTTGTTAGAGGCATGATTGGTGTTTCACTGATGGATTTGCGAACAGTGCAGATCCTGATCAGACTGTGTGAATACATTTCTCCAGTCACAGCCACATATACAGGTGTTAGTAGCTACACGTTCATATGAACCTTTCATAAGTACATGCATCTTGGCAGCGTATAAAGTAAGACACATTATTACATGTCAAACGGTCATTGTATATTCAGTGGGTGGGGACAATCATAGTTAAAACAGTGTAAAATTTTAACATTGCATCATCTGCTGTAAACATTATGTAATCAGAATATGGGCAGCAAGCGTATATTGCAAACACTAGTAAATACAATTACCATTAATACAATCAATAGACACCGAGAGAGGTGTGCATAATGATACATATAGCGTAGTTGTTAACTTCAAGAAAATGTGAAGCGAACAGACAGACGGACGATGAACACTCGTTCACACTGTATCTGAAGTATGCATGGATAGCTATTAGTAGTGCCGAAGTAGTTGCATATTCATTTAAACAATTTATAAGTAAGTGACAGTGCATAACATAACTGAAATTCATTACATGTAACATTCCCGTTGTAAAATGTGTGGGCGAGGCATGGTGGCAAATACGTTGTGTTTAACATTGTATCATAGACTGCAGACGTCAGATAATCGGCATATATGCAATTAACATGTCTAATGAAGACTACTAGGTACCCTTGAAACAGAGAAAATACAAACGTACCATACGTTTATGGAGGTATTAAGGTAGGTGTTTTGCCATTGAAATTCAATGTGTGGGATGGTAAAACATGCACAATTTTTATTCCATTGTATAGTTATAAACACATCGGAAAACCTAAAAACAATGATATATCAGTTGCTTCTAATGATATATAACAGTCGAATTGCAATAAAAATGTGATTGTTTGCAATTGTGAAATTCCGAGTGTGGTATTCTTCAAAATGGTGTCCAACATTCATCCAGCGGGTTACAGAGCGGAGATATACGGCATATCACTATTGAATGTAGTGTCAGGAAAAGTATGTCTGCATAAATCTCACAGGGGGTTTCCATATCTGACTGAAGGCCTATTAGGTGAGTGCATGTACAGTGAAGATTTGATGAAGATCCTCAAACGAGACGAATTGAAAACGAAGTGTAAATTATCGTTTTGTACAACGGTATGCATAAATACGAATATCGTTTTGGCTTGTTTTACACACGAACATTTTTCACGATTTACACGCCTGTCGTCCTTTCAAAACAGGTCGTGTTGTCTTTTTCAACGCATGTCGTGTCGTTTTTACATCGTTTTCACATCTTTTCATATTATCTTTAACTAGAAAAATATGCTTTAGTTGTGTTGCGTTGTGTTGCGTTGTATTGTGTTGTAGTGTGTGTATTAACAATGTAAATACATGTACCTGAGTACCAATTATTAAACCTAAGGTATGTGCCACGCCCTATGGGGAATGCGTCGACGGGTGCTTAAACAAGTGGTACGGCGAATTCTGCACGAGAACGTGCGGCAAAAATTGCGTGAACGGTACGTGTGAGCGTGTCAACGGCAACTGTGTGCTAGGATGCGCAAAAGGATTCTCCGGTGACTCCTGCGATCAGGGTAAGCGAAATATATGTGGCTGTGACTGGATAAATGGAGGTTATTGGTTCTACAGTGTATATCCTAATCAGCATGTGCATCCGCACAGTCTGATCAGGATTTTCACTATTTGCCAGTCCACCTATGGTACACCAGTCACGCTTATAACAAGCTATATAGTAAGTTATTGTGATTCGACACAGTCAATATGGTGTCATATTGCCCGTTTGAATCTATATTCACCCGAGTCCATATTGACTTTGTAGAATCAAAATAACGTATTTGTCATACCGTAGATATATTATATTTCTCCAGAATTTAGTTTTATAAGTGTATTGGTGCATGTTTAGCGTCATACAAGTATAACGCTAAACGACACAACATCATGACGTTACAAATAATACATGGCGTCATTTAGACATAAGCTAGCAGAAATGCGTTAATAACATGGCGATTTCTGGACCGACTTTAAAAATCTAACTTTTTATTTTTTAGTTAAGTCATAATAGTCTGGTTGTTGAATGGTTGGACCCGGAAATAATTGTTAAGAAGCTAAATTTGATACCGTTGGAAAAAGGAGTTTCTTGCCAATAAAATATCGAAAATCCGCTAAAATCCGCTTTGGGAAAACCTTTTTATTCAAGATGGCGTCCAATATGGCCGTTCGAAACTTGCCAATTTTGACTGAACAATTATGTTGCCCTAAAACTACAATTTAAAACACCTCTCGCGGCCTAAAATCATCATGTATATAATGTAAGACATTTCTAGACATTTCTAGACTACAACGAAGAAATTTGACAGTTGTCTCGTTTGCATAAATTCAAGATGGCCGCCAAATATCAGCATTTTTGTTAAAAATTCCATATCTTTGCTCTCTGGTGATATATTTATCTTATTTAAAATGATATATTCAGGTGTTTGGAATCACACAATCGTTATAGTTAGTATACTATTTAATTTGACCTTAACTCATTTGCATTACTCAAAGATGGCCGCCAGATGTCGAAATTTTAAAAATTGTAAAAATGTATTTTTTGTTTCTACGTTGATATATTTAACTGATTAAAAATGGTATATTCAGGTGCTTTGAATCACAGAATCCTTTCTATAATTGGACATTTGCCTCATTTGCATAATTACAAGATGGCCGCCCTGATAATTAATCTATAACACATCATTTATTTGGAGTACAAGAGGTCGTAACTAGCATTGTAAGGACTCTTGAAATGGCCGTCGGGAACGATGAAATCCGATAACTTACGGAATGTTTTGGAATTATGCACATTTTAATTCAATAGAGCGATACGAACATTGAATTGCCTAAATGTGTACACTATTTCTGGCTACTGAAGCGGCTACAAGTTTGATGAATTTGTCTCCAAACAATGATGCATGCCTGTTTGCACGTCCAGGGTATTTAGTCGACTGACCATGTCAAATTCGGGAAATTCTCACTACATTATTTGCTGCTGCTCAGACGGTTGTGGTGATAAATTCACTCCTTAATCAGCATCATCATCGAGCATGGTTTCCGCAATATTTTTGCAGTCCTCCCCTCGACAATCACCACAAGCAATAATACGTTTGAGCCCAATTTTTCGACATGAGCACAGGTTTCCTCCGCACGGGTTCCTCGATGACATCTGACAATTACATCGGATTAATTTCAGCAGATCTTGTGGTGCAGGTTCTATTTCTGTCATAATGGGTATTAGTTTCGACCCGTGAAGCTTCCAACCCCATTGAGTGTGATCGAGGTCGGAGTTTCAAGATTTTCCCAGATAACAACATGCAGGTGAACACTTAACTCATGTCAATGTTATATGCAGTAACTTCTGTAGGCGGTAACTTCTGGGATTCGATAGCCGTTCTGCTGGATGAAACCATGCCCATAAACTTCGTGTACATCATATGTCTGAGTAATTATCCGCCCTTGCCCGAGTACATGAGCACGAACAGCTCTGAGCCGGCCTCTCCTATCAGTTTATTTGAAGCACTCGGACTACTAATTTCATTCGAGAGTCGTTGCAATTCAACAGATGATTCTACTTTCTTCAGCAAGCTTGTCTTTCCCTGTTCATATAGTGCTGATGTTGTGTCACACCCACCCCATGCGTGCAGAAACAGAATGTGTCTGGTAATGGTGTCTCCAGTTTGCTGGGCTATATCTGCTACATTCCACACTCCACCGCTTTTGTGCGACTTTCGCATCTCAGATTTAAAATACATATCAGATAGGGAGTTTTTCCAGTGATGAACAATCAAAATCATAACATCAGTATCATCCGCAACAACAACAACTTGTCGGTCAGACGCCAATTAGGAAGGAACTGCATCTCATGTGCTATTGTGAACAAAGTGACCAACATCCCGCAGGTTTTACTGAGTAACTGTATGAGCTGTTGTTTGTTCTCCTGATTGCTGTGAACCTGCGTTACATCAGTGAGGTGGATGTCGGCACATGTTCTAACCACCCGCCGTTGGTGCTCGTGATCTTTTATCGATGGCGCTTGTCCATATCCATCAAATACAATTGAAAATGTTCCGTACCTGGCGTCCACGTACCTGACATACTGGTCGGCAATTTCTTTGTATGTGACTTGTGTCATCCATTTGATTCTATGAAGGAGAGCGCCCCCAACAAGGACAATACTTGCTTCATTGGGTGATTGTAATACTTCGACACCGTTTGTCAATGCATTCGCGAATTGTGCTTTTGTTGACTTCAGGAGTGCATTCTCCTTGAACAAAGATGTCAGCACCACCACTTCTCAATTTTTTCTTCTCGTTGTGCGATCGCCATCAGCCGCAAGAACAAAAGTGTTGGGTCAATAACAACTCATTGGTTCCCAATCTTAACACCTGGCGTCAAATGATTCAGCGTTCGAATGGCCAAGATCCACATGTTGTTCACTAGTCTCATGTCTCGTGTTCGTTAGGTCTGTCATTGCACCATGTATTTGTGCGCAATTGTGCATGCTATAGTCCCATTGCTGACGTACGGATTCAGTTATACCTGTTCCTCTTGTGTGTGAGTCCCCCACGACTTTTGATTGATCGCATCAAGACTTGTTCGATAACTAAATCACTCGACTGTCCTGCCCAAAACCTACTGCACCTCCGAATAGTATGAAAACCATGCTCTATGCAAATGTTGTATAACCAGGGGTAGTTCAGTGGTAACTCGATCATCATTTGTAGATACAAACGACAGCTTTTTGCATAGTGTACATGGCCTGTTGCAGCAAACAGATTAAGCTGACAACTATCAGATGGAGATTCCAATCTCCTGTTCTCTGCTCTAATGAACTTTTTTTTCAAAATGTGTATATACTCCATATACTGTAGCCACAGTTTGGCTGCTCTGGATCTTTCGGAAATAAATGTCATATAATAGGACACGCGTTGCTCCAATTTGATTAGTTCTTCTGAATCTGAAACAAATGACACTGGAACAGATCCGTCAAACACTTTCTCATACAACTCTGTTATTGCCTTCAGTTCCGATTGATCAAGTTCATCACGTTCGTTGTAGTCGTCAGTATCAGACGCAGCGCTTTCAGTGATTACAGGTACTTGAATGTTCGACAACGCAGCATCGGGTGTTATCTCCTCCGATGTTGTTTGTAAACTTTCAAGAACAGTTTCCTGTCATTACTAGCTATCTCGGGAGTTGCATCTAAGTTTGAGTCACGGATGATGACTGCATCGAAAACATTGTTCATCAAGGCGCTGTCTACGAGCCTACCAAGCTATGTTAAGCGATTTCGCTGCAATTATACTAACTGCTTTAAACCATCATTATTAAATCCTGATGGTAGTGTTAGCAGAGATTGCAACTCTAGCATACTTACATACTTTAGTGAAGATACCCCGCTTTCTGGAGACCTCGTATAATTTAAAATAGGCACACCCTTGCCTTCAATTAATTTGCCAACATCCACACGATTTTGGCGAGTTATAATTCTTGGTCTAGGGGTGAGTTGTCTGTTATCATTAGGCGTTGACACAGCAATGGTCCCCATGCCATGAAATGTGCCTCGACCGTCAACACACACTCGTCCTACTGTAAACTACTGTCTCAATCAGGTACTTCGGCCATAATGCGGACAATCATGTGAACATTTCAGAGAATACTAAAACAAAAATCTTAATCGAGTGAGCAAGAAGAGAATCAAATAGAAGCCTTCTGCGTGTTAGGATATGACACAATTTATACCATTTAACAACGCTACCATTTAAAAGTACAAATATTGTTTATGATGATCCAATGGGCGTTAAAATATCAGCGATATATAGTGTGGAGCTTTAACCCATTCACCCCTATCTATATGACATGCTGCCATCCATTGGCAAATTTAGACCAGTCCATTCGCCAGAATAGGGGTATTTTCCACAAATACAAAATATACTGAGCCGTATCATCTGGTCCTACACTGAAACATTGGAAGTGAGGTCTGTAGTATTGAATGGGTTAACATATCATCATCACAACAATCTGGAAGATTGCATGTATACGTGAAACGCAGAGTGTGAGCTGATGTGTAGCTATGCCCGTGTATGTTTTCATTACACAACAATGAGTCAAAGGACACATGCAGTGGAGGATACAACTGTGTGCACGGGGCGCGCGCTCCATCAAATACATATAGAAATTAGAATTGGTTATACTAGACTAACTAAAATAAGCGTGTGTATACAAACACATCAGTTAAACATGTCAACTGGGAGCACATATATCAACATTGTTAGCAAAATGTTGGCATTTGGCGGCCATCTTTGCTTTATGCAAATGAAGCAAATGTCGAATTACATCATACACAAACCAAAACGATTGTGTGTATCCAAACACCTGAATGTATATTTTTAAATCAGTTAAATATATCAATGGATAGCAAAGATATGGAATTGCTTTAGCAAAATTGTGACATTTGGCGGCCATCTTGGATTTATGGAATAGAAACAAATGTCAAATGTCTTCGTTGTACTACAATATTGTCTCAGATAATATACCTAATGATAGTAGGCCACGAGCAATGTGCTAACTTGTGTTTTAAGCGTAACTCAATTGTTCAGTCAAAACTGTCACGTTTCGAGCGGCCATATTGGACGACATCTTGAATAAAAAAGTTTCCCCATAGCGGATTTCAGCGGATTTTGGATATTTTATTGGCAAGAAACTCCTCTTTCCAACGGTACCGTAAATTTGTTGCCAGCATAAATTATCATCAGAAAATTCAGTCCATTTTTGTTCAGATTGTTTTTCTTCTATATTTTGTTTGTGTGTTTGTCTTGTATAGAGTAATTTGTTCACATATTTGCTATCCTGTACTCTCGATATAAGCGACGTAGATTGTGGAGTTGTGTTGATGCTTTCTGTTTTTATTTTCTCGGCCCATAATGGAATTATGCTGTTCACAATACTTTGATATTTTATAAAATCGTCAGGACGTCTATTGAATATTGCTGTAAAATCAGTAAAGCGTAGAAAATTCATTACTCTGTAGTCATATAGATATTCAACATATTTAATTTATTGTATCAATCCTTGAACAAAAATGTTTTGATACTTTAAATTGGAATTATTCCAAAGTATTTATTTTGATACTGTGTCATTATTGGAGGAATAGTTAATATGTGACCAGTATTTTAAAATGTGATTTAAAAACTTGTTTTCTTCCGCTATATGTTTTACATCTTCTGCTTTTATGTTACATTCAAAGAGCAAAAATCCACAATATCTTTCAAGTTTTTGTTCATAAAGTTGTTTCCATCTACCTCTGTTTGATGTGTCACATACTCGTTTTACCCATGGTGCTCTTATTGATGTTATAAAATTATCTATATCTAACATTTGTTATCCCCATTTTTCGTAGGATTGGATGATTATATTTCTTTTAATTTTATTAGGCTTGCTGTCCCATAAAAAATAATTTATTTTTAATTATTTTGATCATGTTGTCTGGAGAGTCGTGTAAAACTGTTAATGGATATATTACTTTTGGTGCAGCAAACGTTTTAATAACTGTAATTTGTCCAAGCAAACTTAAGTTTCTATGTTTCCACTTATCAAGACACTGTTCAAACTCTACTATTTTAGGAAGGATGTTATATTCGTGGATATCTGTATTATTATTTAAGAACGTAATTCCTAACGTTTTTGCACTAAGAGAAGTTCAAATTAATTTCTTATCCGGACATAAAATCAGATCTTCATTTATTAAGACACCAACGCGCATTACAGTTGATTTATTTGTGCTAAGGTTGAGTCCAGATATTTTACTAAATTCATCTATTATGTATAGTAGCTTTTCAAATGATTTTCTTGTACCATCTGTCACAAAAGTTGCATCATCGGCAAACATTGTGTTTTTAATTTCTATATCATAATGTTTTACCCCTATTATATGTTTTTCATTTATAACTGCTTTGGATAGTATTTCAATGGCGATAATAAAAATGTAAGATAAAGGACAGCTTTGACGTACGCCTCTATTTATTGAAAATAAATCCGATAGATAACCATTGTTTGTAACACAGCTTTTTGCAAAAAAAGCTTAATCCAATTTAGTATGTCGTTGCCAAAATTTAAATGTTTCATAACTTTTAAGAGGTAAGAATAACAGTATCAAATACCTTTGCAAAATCTGCAAATAAAAATAAACCCGGTAATTCATTTTCATTCAAATGGTCCATTAATTCGTATATATACTCAACAAAACTAGAAACGTCCCTGTTTTATAGCCGGTGTAGCTCTGTCTATGTATGTACCACATGTTCAAAGTACATGTATTTTAAACCGTGGCGATGTTCAGAATACGATCGTGTAGAGTTTAGCCGATACACACGGTTTACATAGCGGCCAGTGACCGGAACGTTGATTTCCACTTTTTGCACGTGCACGCTATACTTGTCATCGATAAGGTGATTCAGTTCATGTCGTACCATTCATGCGATAGGGGCTATTCGGAAAATTAAAAAACGTTTTTAATTTTTCACTGTTTTCGATATGCCACGGCTTTCCGAAAACAAGCGAAATCAGGCAATTGGGATGCTTGCGGGTGGGATGGCCGCCAGGGCGGTCGCGCCTCGGTTTGGTTGCTGTCGGAAGACGATTGATCGTCTTGCAGCCCGGTACCAGCAGACTGGGGCTGTTCACGACCGGCAGCGACCTGGTAGGCCTCGTGTAACGACGGCTAGAGCCGATCGTTACATTACGTTGACGCACTTACGTCAACGTCGATTGGCAGCCACAGTCACTGCTAGGCGATACGGTGTCTCAGGGCAGACCATTCGCAACCGGTTACGTCGTAACGCCCAACCAAAATCCGGGCACGCCGCCCGTACACTGGTCAGATAAATGACCCAACGTCACCGTGCTGCCAGACTGTTATGGGCGCGACGTCATATGAACTGGAGAAGGGCTAACTGGAACCGAGTTTTGTTCACCGATGAATCTCGGTTCACAGTTAGTCATGCTGACGGAAGATTACGGGTATACAGGCGTAAAAATGAAAGATTCACCGATTGTTGCATTGTTGAGAAGAACAGGTTTGGGGGAGGGAGTGTAATGGTCTGGGGTGGGATCATGGGAAACCGGAAGACATAATTGGTTGTTGTACAGGGCAACATCAATGCACAACGTTATGTTGCAGATGTGCTAAATGCACATGCCTTACCATTTATCAATCAGCATGGTCCTGGTGTGACATTGATGCACGACAATGCCCGCCCTCACGTAGCCAGGGTCACCACTCAATACTTACAGCAAAACAACGTCGACGTCATGCCATGGCCCGCGGTCTCCCCGGATGTCAATCCCATTGAGCACATATGGGATGAGCTGGGCCACAAAGCACGAGCTAACCATCAGATTGACAATGTTCGCGATCTTACACGGGCGTTACAACGGGAATGGAGGAATTTGCCCAACGCACTGATATTGCGTTACGTCACGTCGATGCGGCGTAGGATCATTGCATGCATTCATGCAAATGGTGGCCACACTCGATACTAACGAGATTTACTGAATTTGCCACATTACTTATTGAAATTCCATCTTTAAACATTAAGTAACACATTTCTGAGTTTTTGTGATTTTTGATTTTGACCCCTACCGCCCTTGGCCGGTTATCTCTCGAATATTTAACAAGATATCCAAATGCATTATTGGCTTTGATACAGAAATGAATGAACTTGTTTTTCCATTTTGATTTTTAAAAGTAACCCTTTTGGTTTTTGATGAATCTTTCCTTAAACATGGAGGGACGTTTCTAGTTTTGCTCAGTATAGTTCTAATATTTTCTCCGATGTACCTTCCCTTAAGAAATCCGGTTTGTGAATCATTTATTATATTTGGTAAAACCGTTTTAATTCTGTTTGCTACAGAGTGGCCTGCGGTTCTCTTACCAGGCGAATTACAATTCCTGGAGCGCAGGATTGCAATTCCCGTTCCCATTAATTGCAATTGGACCGCAATCGGACTGTAATCATGTGACTGCGGTCCAAATAGTTGGTTGCGGAATTGCAATACTTATAGCGCAGTTAGCGCTGCGCTCCACTTTTAATTGCAGTTTACACTCTTTTTTATTTAAACTGCGAAAGAATGACCGCGGTCAAACCAGCGGACCGCTCTGCTTGACCAATGCGGCAATAAAATCGAAATAGTTGATTTTTTCTGACGGAAAGATATATTTTCCTATCTGTATTTAGCCATTTAAAATCGAATAAAATATACATAAATAGTAGAATTATGTGTATATATACTCGTAATGCTAAGTTTTGACCGCAAATAGCGAAATAATAACCGCACAAACGGTATCGCGAAAGAATGACCGCACAAACTGGACCGCGAAAGAATGACCGCACAAAAGGTATAGCGAAAGAATGACAGCAAAAACTGGACCGCGATTAGACCGCAATTCGACTGCAATTTCAGAGGGGAACGAATTGCAATTCAAGGATCGCTGGATTGCAATTCTTGGTAAGAGAATCGCAGGCGTGAGTGTATGGCCTTTGATGCAATTGTGTAATCCACATTAAATAATGATATAGGTCTCCAATTCGTAAGTATAGATAAATCGCTACCCTTTTTTGGTACTAATGTTATTGCACCCTGTTTTTGCAATTCACTTAGTGATCCATTTGCTAATCAAAATTTAAAAGAATCCCTATACTATAGTTTTATGTCATTCCAAAATATTTTATAAAATTCCACAGTCAGACCATCTGAGCCTGGGCTCTTATTGTTTTGTATTTCCTTTAAAGACTTCATTCGTGTTCTGAAAGGTTACCTTCGCATAATTCTTTATTTTCTACGGATAATCTGTTTACACCATTATCAT
Organism: Conchocele bisecta; assembly: GCA_029237695.1. Classification (NCBI taxonomy): domain Eukaryota; kingdom Metazoa; phylum Mollusca; class Bivalvia; order Lucinida; family Thyasiridae; genus Conchocele; species Conchocele bisecta. Next base: position 90,004,369 of record CM055275.1, on the reverse strand, counting down.
TTGAAAAAAAATATTAATTTGTATTTTCAGCTTATTTTTTCGTATGTAATTTTTTATAATATTATTTTTCTTCATTTAATATTTCACCATTGCTCATAATATTTTGACTATTTTTTCGCCACCCTCAATCCATTCGGCTTTTGATCTTAACATACTTCCTCTAACTTTCTGTTCATATAAATGCTGTAACATATTATTTTCGGTGTTCAATTCTATTAAAATATCTTCCGATATATTGTTTTAGTAGTCTGCTTCTAATTTATCTATTTATCTATTAATTTATTTTCCATTTTTAAATCTTTTTTATTTTCAGTGGACGCAAATTTTATCGTTTCATTTCTTTGTGTGCCTTTAATTATCTCCCAAAATGTATTTGGATTAGCATGTTGGTTGATTTCGGCAATGGTACAAATACTTCGTCTAGTTGGTATTCTGTTTTTAAAAGTAGACTATTATTTAAATATCCAGGACCCCTTTCATTAGATTGAGTCTGTAAACAAAAATATACTAACGAATGGTCAGACTTAAACCCTGTAGTAATTTTACTTTTTGTTACTCTGTTAATTACATTTTCAGATATTAGAAAATAGTCTAAACGACAGAATATTGGTGGTTTATTATTCGAATGCCATGTTAATTTCCTTGTATTAGGATTAAGAATTCTCCAGATATCATGTAGTTCATATTTATTAATTATTGAAAATAGTTTCTCTCTTGTTTTATTATTTGTGTCTCTTATGCCATCTTTCTTGTCTAATCTGGATCTAATATTATATTAAAATCGCCCCCTATTATTTAAAGTATTAAAGTATCTACTTCCACTGTTTCTATATATGTATCGAGATCTTGGTAAAATGGTAGACTGTTTTCGTTTGGACCATATATATTGATTAATGGCCGAGCCTGAGCTGTCGCAGAGCTGAGGCTCTACTTTTCAAGATGCTTGATTACAAGCGCGACATTCACGCATTTTGAGTAGTAGGTAGGGGGAGACAGCTCAGGCTGCTCGGCCGATCAAGCTGCTTGATTTCGCGTTAAGAATTGCCAATTTTTGTTCATGAACTTTGACATGTGTGCGAGATTAACGCAGGCG
>CM055275.1:89954534-90002776 GCA_029237695.1 Conchocele bisecta | reverse complement strand
ATTAACGCAGGCGATAGTGTAATATTGACGAGGTTACTATTGCGGTGTAGACGATATTACTGATGCAATTTTGCAGTCTAGACTTGAAACTCATTTCACCCATTACACTCTCTTTATGGCATATTGCGTTGCTCTTGAGGTGCCGTACGTCCGTCAGTACGCCCGTCCGTCCGTGTACATTTAAGTCAAAATGTTTGTAAGTGTTTCTATAACATGTAAATAACTAATATATTCAATAATATTTTTTCAATAATTTGCTAAAGATTGCTTCAATACTTGGACACTTTCCTTAACATGTGTCACACACGCGTGGCACCATTAAGACGACCTTGACCTTGATCACCTTCAAATTGTCGCTGAAATATTTAGCCATCTTGTTGCGTCGAAAAGTTTGTAAGCGTTTCTGCAAAACGTAATATCTTCAAGATTACGAGAAGGGTTGCTTCCATACTTAGATACTTGAAACACCTGCTACACACTCGAGCTACCATTAACACGACCTTGACATTTGTCACCTTCATATTTGTCGGTGAAACACTTAGCCATTTTGTTTTGTGGTTTTGTCTGGTTTCTTGTTCTTTGTATGATCCAGGGGCCCGTTTCACTAAACTCCGTGCGACAAAAATGTTCGTAAGTGCAAATTTAGGATCGTATATAAATTTCAATTCGTGGATTTACATTTATTGAGCATAGGCTGCATATGCATATTTTGTACAACGGGTGCGACAATGGGTATCGTGACGACCAATGTACGTTCACCTGTGGAACCACGGGTCTGAATCAAACATGTGATCAGCTGACGACCAGCAAATGGCATGGATGTAAATACACGTACAGTCGAACCGGTGCTAAAGAACACCTCCAAATAGCAATCACCTGGCTGTAAAGGCCAACATTTCGTTGTCCCAATGGCACAATTACTATATAAATGAACATGCGAATAAAGACCACATGTGAACAAAGAGTTTTCACTTCCCAAGGCTAGCTTTTACACACAGGTTTGACTGTAGTTCATAATAGTGTATGCATCAGATTGACGTCATTGACTGCGCATGCGCAGGTTTATGGCGTCATACATATATTTTTAGATTTGTTTATTTTAGCTGTCTATTTTCAGAATGACCTCATGGTTTAGACATGTAAACGTCAGTATATATGTATAATGAATAGATAGCGGAACTATTATAACAAATATCAAAGACTCTGTGATGTATATATTACCATCTGTACTCGGCTCCGCTCGATCTACTTGAATATCTTGCTGTCTGGAAGACAGGCAATGGACAGCAGACTTGCGTGCAAGCTTAGCGTTAGCCTAGTGAACATATACTACAGCCCCCGCGGCTACTGGAAGGGAATCGCAGCCATCAAAAACCTCGCTGCAGCGGCCCAGGTTTCTGAAAACGCGTCCAAGGACTGGCTCAAGAAGCAGGTCATCTGGCAGATATATTAACCCGCGGTGCGCAATATTCCACGCCCGAAATTCGAAGTGCCGGTGCCGAACTAAGTCCACCAAGCAGACCTCCTGTTTCTCCCTCACGATCCTGCTCAAAGAGCTGGTCACAAAACGTACAAATACACCATAACATGCGTTGACGTGGCCTCCCGATATAAGGAGGCTGAACCGCTGACCACGAGGGAGGCCAAGGAGGTGGCTAAAGCTCTTTCCCGCATCTATAAGCGGAGCCCCATTAAATGGCCGAAGCTTGTCCATGTCGACCCGGTCGCGAATTCATGGGCGGTGTCTCTCAGCTGCTTGCGAAGCACAGGGTCTCGGTAAGACGCGGTCGTGTGGATGTCCATCGGGATCAGGGTACCGTAGAAGTCTTTGACCCTGGGTGAGCGGCTGTGCAGACACCAATATGCCCAAGAGCTGCTAATCGCTATCAACTGAGTGGGTGGCCAGGCTGCCCGCCATGGTCTCTGCATTGAATGGTGAGGTGACAAGATTGATCGGCAAGAAGCCATCCGACGCCATTAAAGTCAAAACAGTGCCCCGCAAACCCTCCTCCGTGGTCGCTGGGCGGTCCGTTGGTTTGGAGGAGCAGACACTCCCCTCGGCTGTTGTTGTTCGGTATCTCTACCAGCCCGGTGAGCTGGAAGGTGGCCGCTGATGCGCTACGGACCCCGTGTGGTCATTACAGGTGTATCGACACGGGCGCTCGGTTACCAAGCTTGAAGAGCCAGTGCTCTATTATTTGGAATATTGGCCAACTCGCGCGCGGATTCGTCCGGAAAGAGCTTCTCGTGGTGCCCCCCTGACACAGTACTGCCACCGGATGGTGTGCTCGCTCGCTGAACGCCGATAGAATCTCATTGATAAAGGCGTCCATCAATTTCTGCAACAGCAAGATCATCCTTGTGGCCATTTGCCAGACTATCCTCCCCATGTCCATTGATCCAGCGCTTGCTGTCAACGGGGGACATGGAAACCTTGTTCAGTCGCTGGACGTAGACGCGGTGGCGGTCGGACCGCACCGCATCCATCCCGTGGCGGAATGTCTTCTGGCCGAAGATGGCCTCATTGTATTGCTTTTCGGCAATGGGGCGCCCGGCGCTCTTATCATTACTTTTTCCCAACACCTTCTTGTTCGCCGTGTAGTGGTGCGCGTGGTCCTGCGGGTAGTCGGACGTGTCATAGAGGTGGCTGCCCCATGTCCTCCTACACGTCCTCGGTATGGATCTCGAGGAGGAGGATCTCCGTGTAGAGGATCCGGTACCTGTCCCGGTACTGGTCATTTAAGTCGTTGTAGTAGAAGTCGTACATTAGGTGCTTGGAGAGGTCGAGGACACGCATACCCACATACAGAAGCCGTTTGAGCAGCAGGCTGCTCTTCTGCATTTGGATCACCGCGACGTCTTAATCGAAACGTTGGCCCGTGCGAAGGCTGTACTGGCGATAAGGCGCCATAGCTTGTCTCCCTCGTTCGTTCGTACGCACGAGCTTGACATTTACTCGCTTGTGGAGGTTTTCCATGGTCTTTCCGAATACTTAGTTGCTCATCAGCTTGTACATGTCATTTTCAAAGTCGCTGGTCGCTTCTTTCCGGAGATCGGTGTTCACATCCTGATGCAGGGCTCCATCCAAAGGCTCTGATCGAATCATGCCCAGAGATAAGTAGATATGCAGGTTCCTGTAGTGGAGCACATTGCGTTCCTTGTCGTGAAGGTTTGGGACCAGCTGTTCAACCTCTGTCGGCGCCACCCCAACACATGGAAGGTTTCGTTGATACTCAGATATCCACTCTTCTTGGACGAACATGCGCTCCGGCGCCAGTGGCTAGGCATTTTGCGCTTCGTGTAGCTCCGTGAGGTACTCCAGATCCACCTCGAGGATTCCCTGATGACCCGCTATTACTTCTGTGAGGCCATCGAGAACATGACCTTCTTCTACCCACTTGAATCCTCCAGTATGTAAGACTGACTTATTGCCGACCCGTAGAGGTTATTGGCGTCTAGGTCAAGGATTTGACTGCTGGGCTTGGAAGGGTCGTACCCGCTTCCTTCGGAAGCTACGCTTGGGTTATTGGCTTTACAATATCGCTTCGAGACCATAGACACGACACACGGCATGCTTTTCTCGATGAACAGGAGCTGATCGTGAGCAGTTCAAGTTCAAATCCCGTTTTCTTGAACTACGCGTCACAATAGAAGCCGCGGCTGGTGTAGTAGTATACAGGATCCAGTCATGCAGATCTTCCCACAGGTATCGAAGCCAGGAGGAGCAAATCTCTACAATTGTAGAGGTCGTGGTAATCGCCCATTATACGGCATCAGAACGTTTCCCAAACATTTTGCGCATGAGCGTAGTCGGCCACCAACGCATGCTAGTCGGGCAGCTTGCTGTAGAACGCTTCCCTCGTTGGGAGCTTGGATTCGGCGAACCGCTCTAAAGAGTCAATGTACCCGTACGGGTAGATCGCGCCGTTCTCGTTTTGGTTCAAATTTGGTAATTATTCGAAAGGCATCTGACGGGTTGGCTTCGACAAGCTTGCTCAAGGATGCCGGTAGAAACATGTGCATGTGACCATACCCTCCACATTGGAGATGGTTTGCAACAGTATGTGGGAGTCATAGCCCCTCAGATTGTGGAAGACCTCCGGTATGGTCGTGGTCTTGGGACTCAGTCGCAGCTTTAGATTACAGGCCTGCGGCAGTCAGTAGCTCGCTGCAAACATGACATGTATTCGCTGCGTTATAGGCTTGCCGATCTTCCATGGTCATCCGCACGGGTGTGGGGTTGGCCAACACACCCTTGATCCTGCGCTCCACTTCCAGAATTGCTCTGAGGAAGTGCTCCGCCGCGTCTGGTCCTCGATATTCCACCGGGGGCTTTACCCGGCCATCACATCGGATGAGCACGTGGCGGTAGTTGCACGTCTCATGTTGCTGCGTCTTCTGGGTGTTGCCCTTCGTGTGATCGAGCACGGGCCCCTCAACTTTGGTGGTGAGGGCCTCGAAGTCCGCATAGATGACCTAGGGGGCTGGGAGTTGTTTGTGGTTATCTTGGACGACCAGCTTGTTCACCCACTCTTCAGGCATCTCCACCCTCACCGTCGAGGTATTCCCTCGAGTAACCGTGGAGCCACCTCTCACAGAAGTGCTTGCGCCTGTTGTCGTGATCTTTGTGGAAGTGAAGACGGTTGAGATCTTTGTTCCACGTGTATCACAACTTGCCTGCCTTCTCAATCAGCAGTAGGTTGATGCTAGGCATATCCTCTGGTTGCTTCCTGAGGCTGTGAACGATAACACCTTTTTTACAAACCTGCTAGTATTCAGTAGAATGGTGCCCACACCGGGAACCAGATCAACAGTCACGTGGACAATTGTCGCACTGGGTGTCTAGCACATTGTCGTGACCAACGCGATAGGCGAGGCGTCCGTTTTATTGTAAGCTGTTATAGAAGGCAAAAACATCCACATGTTGGTGTTCGGTAAACGATAAGTACCCTTATCCATATCAGCCGTCGTAGAGGAGCATTTATAAGGTATCTTGCGTATTTATTGACAGGTCTATTGCCGATATATGTGCTCAAATATAAAAGTCATATATGTATGAAACTTGTAAGCAAGCAAGTATTTGATTAATTTGGATTGGGTTGTGCAAGAATCTAAAACAATATACTCCTCTGAGACCAATGGGCGCACGAAACAACACAACACAAAACAGTTATACACATCCCAACTTATTTTGTCGTATACGGAAAACTGTCCCAAATGCAGAACGACGTCTTTCAAAATGTATCTACCATTGTTGACGGGGATGCTGCTATGGCATGTAATACATCATACTAATAAGTACACGCACATTAAAATCATGCCAAAATGCTTTAGCCGAGTCTATATTCCTGAAATATTGCTAACCCTCTTTTATGAGCGTCTTTTACACGCTTTGATTATAATTGGCACCTTCTGCAAGACCACCAGACGCCCAAGAACATTTCAGAGTGTTAAACATTCAACCTACACGTGTTGATGTATCCTGGCAATCGGGGTTTCACGGGGGCTATCCACAGATAGCACAGACGGGGTGACCTGGACCGATGGTTCCTCACTGGACACGGGTGTCAGTGTTAGCCGAGAGCTGAACCTAGTGGCATTGGCCTCGTTTCGTCAGGGTACCCACTATTACCTAAAGATGTATGCACAAAACCAGGATCCAGTCCGCATACATATATACACAACGTGACAACGGGTGACACAAAGTACGTCTCAATGACAGGTGTAGTGTGTTAAAAGTGCATACTTAGATGATATTGTCACGAACTTTGGCCGATTGTTTTCTTTACCATCCAATATTTGTAACACGGGTCACCAATACTTGTGTAGAGCACACTAATCGAATAATCTAGTACCGACTATCGAATAGGTCTTCGTGTGTGAAATATCGCTCCCGTGGAATACACCGCTGGAGAGAACATCGCTTTATCCGAAACCGTGCACGGACCACCAGTATTGGATTTTGCACCGGTTATATCTGGGTGAATTAAACTGTTGATGCAGACTTGGATGCCAGCCTCAATATCGAGTAGGTCATATCTACTTATGACTGAATTATTTCAGATGAATTCGCCAGATTTCTCATGAGCTAGACTGACTGTTAGAACATTAGTCCACTTAAGAAAAATTGTAAGCCAAATGGTGGCACCGAGTTTTTATATTGACAGGCGGACAACGGTAAGAAAAGTGTGCGTTAGAGTTGCATGTATACTATTATAACCTTATTCTAGCATTCAAATATTCTTGTGAACACGTTGGGTCACAAGCCTACAATGGGAACTGGTAAGTACATACGTTTATTAGTTACTTTCTAGTGCTGCCATTTAAGTCTGAATTCTGCCAAGACCGGAAATTGTCCGCGTTATTATCGTATCCTCGATAATACTGCCCTATCTCATTTACCTGAGTTATTTGGACCTGTTTCGACCAAATGCATGGCAAATAAATACCGTATGGCATGTATCCGCTGATGTAGATTATCACCCTTAATCAAATCTAACTGAATCATTAATAAGTCGTGTTTACGCGCAAATGATAACGATTACAGGTCTCGCATGTGTGAGCATTCCGTGAGTATTGTAATATTCTCATGTGTTTTTATTGCATGTCACTCCGACAAATTGCAGTAGCAATTTATTCTATTTGTAAACGAAGGGCGAACACGATTTAAATGTTTACTAAAATTAGCTATGCATTTTGTATTACGATTCAGTCCAATATCAGTTCTGCCCCCTGTACAATACATGACAATATTGCCAATGTTAACATGTAACAATTGTAACGTGAATTTTCTGGACTACTTTCTTTTACTCCATGGTGGACACATGCAAACTGCAAACCCAGTCGTCTATACATTCATTTTATTAAGTCCATGTACGTTCAAAGTGTATTGTAAATAATGTAAATGCTATTGCGACCAGGATAGACCAGATCAGACAGTTCTGCTGTAAATACACTGATTTATACTTCAGTAAGTTGCAATAAGGACATGATGTGAAGTATAATTTATTTCAATCACTGATGCTTTGGGTCAGCCTGTGGAATCCTAAAGTCTGATTAGAGTATACGGTGTTTATCATTAGTAATGTAATACTGTGAGTATGCACATGAAAATCAAATACTTGGCACAATTGCTCTCTATTAAGTTAGTGTAGTTGGCCACGGGCAGTCTGATCAGGGTAAGGCCAGTCGCAATTAAATGTTTGTTTACTAATGGTAACTAACTGTGAATGACGTTCTGTATTCACATGTACGGTTGTGAAGATATATATATCGTTGGGTACACTAGATATAGTGGCTGTTCATTAATGTGTTGCATCGCATTCTCCGACATATGAATTTCATCAGCCACCTTCTTCCAACTAGTGAAAATATCTTTGTGTACATTACAATCTATCATGATTCATCATTGTAATTTACGAGGTTGTTTAGTATTGCCATGCAATCATGATAATGATTTCATGTGCACTACTGTGATTATTATTGAGACTATAACACGTTACATTCTGGTAACAACACCGTTGGTGTTTTGTAGTCCCAGCTAGTAAGCCAGCCAGGCAGTCAACCAGCCAGTCAGCAACCAGCGACGGCAAGTCCATCTGGTGTATTCGCGTAGATCCAGTACGCAGCACCTATATTTATGTTGGAGTCCACAACACGACACCGTGTACCAGCGGGGACTCTGCTCCGCATAGACCAAGGGCGTATCGAGCGGGGCATTATTCCGGTGACGTCATTCCGTCCAAGGAATATCGAATACCGTTCGATGAATATCGAAGGACGTTCACCCATGTGGCCCAAGTAGTCTGTATATTCTAGTTACAAGTAACTTTATGACGTCATAAGAACGTCACTGTCATCATGGCGGAAACCGGAGTTTTATAATGGAAACTCTAAAATCGGATCTTGTTCATGATGCATAATGTTGAACTATACCTACTGTTCCAGAATCGTGACAGTGTCTTCTGTTGGTTATGCGATATCTGGCGGCTTCATCCAGAGGACGTTGTCCGTACTGACATTAACATTCTTTGTTTGTGCATATCATTATTTGTAAATACATCATCATTGTAACCTTATACTATATACCTTGTTGCCTCTGTCCACAACGTGCTTGGTGTTCCATCCCATCAGTAAACTGTATCGGTGTCACCCTGGCGTGACATATATATGATATATTTCGACATTGGTCAGTATCGGAACTAGAAAAAGAAAAACGACAGTATCAGTATTCCATAATTCTAACTGGTGTACATCTAATTTACTGCAATGTGCATTGAAAATACATTTATTTATTTTAGACTTTATACAATGTTGCGAAACTACATGCACAATTATATAAGATAATGTAATTATGGTATACTTTGTTCACTAGCCGGCATGTCAGTGATATAATTACAATTAGCTTACATAAGGTGTCGAGTAAGTCCGCCACGCTGGTCGCATATCAGTTTTATACCAGAGGATTTTTATATATACGTTATTCGGATAAGGTTCGCTATATTGTTTGAGAAACCATTATGCGTGTCTCTAACAAACAGTTCGTACCATTGTAGTGGCAGACGTATACTAGATGATAATACCCGATGGGCAAAGAGGACGAATATGCATGTTTTTGATTTTCCAGATGCTTCTGGCGTGGCAGGGTGTTGCTTTGTTGAAGGGGCAGCCACTGGAACAGGTGTAGTAGCGGCAGCGATTGTTGTCGGCGTTATCGTGACCTGCGTCTTCTACAAAAAGGGATACCGAATCAGGAATGGTAGGTAGAAGAACATGTATGTGTCATGTATGCAGCGATTACAAAATATCCAGTAGTACAGTCTGATTGTTCCACCATCCGTCAACTTGTCTGTCCCTCCGCCGCCAAATGTAATGTAGTCGATAAAGGCATTATGTTTTTGGTTTCCCATAAAACTACTGCGTGATATTTCACACATGTTTTTGCCAGATGGCCCTCTGTCATGTGAAGGATGCACGGCCCTGCAACACCCACTAGCCCCAAGTCAATGAAACATACTAATGCATTATTAAACCTGAACATAGGGGCATATTAGTTAACGTGATGTTGTCGTTCACAGACACTAATGATATTGCACACAGCCTTCTCTCTCCTAGTTGTGTAGCACGTTTTCACTAACACAAGATTATTTTGATCTCAGTTTGCCCAATGTCGAAGTCACATTTGTTTTCATTCTCAAAAGTTGGCATCGGTGTTGCTTTCTTATATTATCTGTTACATAGAGAATACCAGGCTAGTGTCTTTTGATATCAAGTTCATCAGGCAAGACTGGAAAACGCGTAGGAATCGCGAGGCTTATCATGTCATTCTTAATTCTTAGCCACCAGAATACATCTGCAAATTTAAAGACGTTTGAAGACAGCCCCCAGTCAATCCAAACGTTTCCCTTGGCAGTGAACAAGTGAACCAAATACGCTGAGGAAATAATTCCAAATTTATATCATTTTAACATATTTAATCGGTGACAATTGTCAGGTTAATTCGCATATTTCACTCAATACATTGAACATGGTAAGATAAATATGCATTCGTTTGGGATTTAAACCTATTTCGGATCCGTGACAGGTGCCATTTGTGGACTGTGATACACATTCATATTATTAAACATGGATTGGAATTGCTGTGTTTGATTTAAACTGATTTGATTTTGTGACAGTTTGCATTTGAACTGAGTGGGTGGGTTAATGGCATATTGTGGAATTGTCTCCACTGTTTCAAGGAGTTGTCGGTACAATGGCTGATGGGATCTACGCACATGCACCACGGTTTCCAGACGACGGAATACTACATCGACCTGTAATACCGTATGCTGCTGGTCGTGAACAAGGTAGCAATATAAACCGGAAGCGACTGATAAACTTTGCACATGCCCAGAAGCGCATTGACCTGTTATAACTTGTGTTTATCAGGCAGCAGTTATCAGCGCAAAAATGCATTAATGACATGTTTCTATTAACATAACAGTTTGCTATTTCACACATGTAAGCATTGCTTTAGTTAGTGTCTGTCATGGTAATTCACGTTTTTCATACCGTTATCCAGGAATATGTTATTGTATGATAACACTGACTGTTAAGCAAACCTGTTGATAAATGAATGCTGACACACACTATGCATATAGCATCGCTGTAACTCCTTTATCTAAGTATTGGAAACTGTACATGCATACCATGGTACATGTATAACCATATCGCTTACGCATACTGTTTGAGTTAGAGGATGCTTTTGTTATTTATGAGTTTATCTTTAATTTACTTCCATAATAAAGATGTAAAGATATGTAATGATGGGACGAAATACACTGGCAGGTAAGATGCATGTACGTATCTGTTGTATCCACTTTGTGTATACTATCGGGGGAATGTGACTGCTAAAATGCAGATTACTAGCAAAGGTTGTCGTAGTTAAATTAATGGGTCAGTGGAATAAGAGAGGGTACTTCCGTATGGAAACAAGCTTTATAGAATACTAACGAGAATATAAACATCACCCATTGGTCATTATGTCGGTGGATGGTGATACGTGCATCATGTGTAACTAACTCACGGTTACTACCACAGCGTGTTCGTATATAAAGTACACTTGTAATGCATACGTTATGAGGTATGTAAATTGTTTGTTTCCGTGGACATTACAGTGAGCAAACCTACGTGAACGACACGATGTTGGACGAGGTACAAGAACAACGCAGTAAGTATACCCGTTGTTTACATGTATTTATTACTTAGATATCAATGTTTGCATATAAATTGCCTGTATTTGCATACAGCAATAACGTACACAGTCCGGGCTGATAAGGTGTGTTTCCCAGTCTGATACTAAAAACTTCTAGGCTGATACTGCCATTTCTAGTCTGATACCAGCGTTACTAGTCTGATACCGCCGTTTCCAGTCCGATACCATGTCTCGCGCGCGTATTAAACCAGTTCCTTTGGGCATGCGCATTGTGTATGTTTACTTTATCTGCTGCGTCAATTTTGACAGATGCCGGTAATTTAAATTTGTAGGCTCTGTATTTCATCATTCAATCATGGATAACAATAACAGTAACTTGGTATCAGCCTGAGATCCAATTGTAAGCAATAAAGACGTTAATACATGTCTTGTTTGATATCGGACTAGGTATCGGCCCGAGGTAACTTGGTATCAGCCTGAGACCGAAGGTCTCAGACTGCTACCAAGTTACCTCGGGCCGATACCTAGGCCGTTATCAAACAAGTCACTTATTAACTTCTAAGAATTGGCTATAAAGTGTGACAGACTGTAGCCAAGACAGTAATCATTGCTGGTCACAGGTGCAAGGGAAAATCGAATCGATGGCCATTTTAAACACGGTGACAGCGGTAAGGTTGTTGTGGTGGGGTTTAAAATTCAGTTCTTCCCAGTGTACACACGATCGTCCGCATCGCGCTACACAACAGTATACAACATACATACGTCACTGTTCACTAAGCTGGACTAACGCTGTTTCCAGAAAAAAGTAATTAGTACTTAGATTTTCCTCAATTTGTCAGAAGGTCATCTCGTCATGAGATCTCGAGCTGTAAGTTGCTATCTGTATCCATTGTTACGTAGATTGTATATGTTCTCTATTTCTTAAACTCAACTGAAAATGGACTGTTCTTGCACGGTCAAACATATGCAAATTCTCACAAACCAAACACACAATGCATTACAACCAACGTATGCATCAGTAAAATGCCCCTCCTGCACGTATGGTTATTTTATCGTAGAAAATGCCATATCGATTGGCATCATGCTGCCGTGAGTTTCTATATATCTCACTAGGTTCGGTCGGTGAAGTCAACGCAACACTTTTATATCATAGTCATCGGTCATATCCTCCGGATAAGCACAATGAACTGATCTTAGGATATTGTCCGAGTGTCGCCCTTTGGACATATTTACAAAACATGCTGTATTGTTCATTGCTTTACGACCGGACGTCGGTCGTATCGAGTGGGCCATGTTGTCCTCTTAAATGTTATAATTTGACGCTAATCCGAAAAAGAAACCAACTGTAGCTGGAACATCCACCATATTGTACGATAATGTAGCCATGTAAATTGTAAGCCGCCTTCTTGTCAGCCCAGGATGGGGATCAGGGACTCTGGGCGCCATTTTGTTACTTAACATTCATTATATATTTGTATATATCAACATGTAAGATGTAGCTGGAACATAAATTATACGATCATTCAGTCATGTAAACTGTATCTGGAACATCCGCCATACGATCGTTTAGCCATACAAACGATAGCTGGAACATATACCATACGATCATTTAGCCATGTAAACTGAGCCGCCATCTTTTCAGTCCATGGTGGAGTCAGGGGACAGTGGGGCGCCAATTTGCTACTTATTCATACTTATGTATATATTTGTCATGTAAACTGTAGCTGGAACATCCACCATACGATAATGTAGCCATGTAAACTAGCTGGAACATCCACCATACAATGCAAACTGTAGCTGGAACATCCACCATACGACAATTTATCCATGTAAACTCTAGCTGGAACATCCATCAAACAATCATTTAGCCATGCAAACCGTAGTTGGAACATCCGCCATACGGAATCCAACATTTCATACGTGGTGGGGGCGGTCTAGCTGTAAATATGTACACTGGTATCAGGGTGGGCATCCACGAGTTTACAAACAGTTTGGGATTTATGTATATAACGATAACTAGCATAGTTTACCTATTATTTGTAAATTAATTATTCCAGCAGATATTGAAATCTATATGTAGAGCAACTACATTTCTTTTTCAGAATCAACAAATACGCAGCAAAAGGAATACGAAAATATGAAGATATGAGATGGTGTCTGAGAATGTCTTGGTCAGCGGCTATTGTGCTATACACGCGGGAGAGTTGATTAGGGTACCTTTGATACAATAACTAACAACTGAAACAATGCGAAAATTAAAGAATATACATACTTACGACCGGTTGTCTACGACGGTATATAAACATATGATCATAACGAACATCGCGAACATGTGTAACTATTTGCAGGTTTAATAATAAAATTACTACATATATACTTAACCACTTTCATAATCGGTCAGGCAACATATTTTTCTTTTTCAGTGTAAATAAATAATACAAATGAAATGTATGGTCGTCTCATGTATGCATAACCATTTAACAATGCACAGCGGAAAATTCATGTGTATGGCATGTGGAGTTGCCTTAGAATTAAGAGTTAAAGTAGGTCAGACGTGATTCGAAAAATCACCGAAAAATCACACAATTCATGTAATGATGTTTAAAGCAGGGCGCCAATGAGGCAGATTTATAAGTTCTGGGCCCAGTCTTAGTCGTGTGTCTAACAAGTCCCTACCATGTTCTATCGGGTTCCAATCTTGTGATGTTGTGATGTAGAACGGGCGTTATCTGTAGCCTATTTCACCAACATTGCAAAGTATTCTTTTGTAGTAAAGTATACTTTGAGGGAGAATCATTTATTTTTCCCGAAATGCGTCATGTCATATAGAACTAACAATTGCATATATGTGATGATTAAAAGTATGCATAAGTATTACACTGAATGTATTACATTTTGGCTGTGATAATGTAATAAATTTAGTATAATAAAAAATAGTAAACTTATCCTAAAATTGAAAAGTTCTCCCTCAAAGCATACTTTGCTAGATAAGTATACTTTGTAATGTTGGTAAAATCGGCTACTGATACACCACCCATACCCATACACCCATACCCCGGTGAGCGGCGACATGTGGCACAATCTTCTGATCTACCATGTTCTGACGATAGCGGGCACCATTTATATGTCCTTGAACCAACATTATAGAGAATAGTAGGTTAGTGCTGTGAATGGGAAAATATATCTGGCAATGCTTAGGAAACGGGATGGGTGAGGCTCTGCGCCAGATATTTTTTCTGATTCACGGCACTAACCTACTATTCTATTTATCCTGTCAACACCTACAAATGGCTGTAAAATGCAAACAAATATAACCCCAGCCACCGCACATATTCATACGCAGTGATTATGTCGTATTGACAGGTTATCAAAGATGTTTCATGGCACTATGTATCACGGCACATACACACTGCGTTGACGGGATAAACCCATACCCCGGTGAGTGGCGACATGCGGCACAATCTTCTGATCTACCATGTTCTGACGATATCGGGCAACATTTATATTTCCTTGAACCAAAATTAACTGGATATTTGCATGAAGAGAAATTGGGTGGACATGGGAGTTACATTGACGGGAATATTCATGTGACCAACGGATCCTGGGTTGAATGTAAAGAGTTTAATCCATATTGTAACTGATTTGTTGCTCAATTAACGACTTTTCTACATACCTGTCTGAATGTAGCCCCACAGGCCAGCCTGCCCACGGCACACTCCCTTTCATCTACCATCATCCATGCAATTTATGTTTGATATTTTATGTTTTGTATGTCTTGCCAAATGTATGGCTTCATATACACATGCGCTTTGAGACAATAAGTACAACACACCGTTTGCACGTGCAATAAATTGATTTCGTGCTACTCGTAACGCACGAGTGGTTTTGATTAACGGATATTTTAACTTCTGGATAGGGCAAATCGATACCGTCATAAAATGATACTGTGCCAAGGTTCGTACTGATTACTTATACGAGGAGTATACAAACGATTATTTATACGAGGAGTATTCAGAAAGATGCCATTGTAACGTTTTACTTATCACTAAATTAAATACATTAATATTAGTTTATATGTATATGCACATCCATCTTATGTATGAAAGTTAATGAAGTTCACATATATTTACTCAGCCACGCAACACTACGCGTCACTATGGCAACGTCATGTAATGTTTAGCGGTGCAACGTCAACTGTTCCCGTTGTTAATGTTACATCGGCTGTAATTCAGTTAGCATACAGACATAAATTAATTTATAGTTTCTCAAACAAAACTCCACCGAACACTTAACACACTTCTCACACCTGGAAACCCAGGTTTCAACACATCTATTGCAATATTTCGCGGGGATTTTGCGAATGCATTCTCTGACAGTTACGGAAAGTCTGACGACGTCATCGAAGTGTTTCCCACGCATGTCCGCTTTGATTGTCGGGAAGAGGTAGAAGTCGCATGGAGCAAGGTCCGGAGAGTACGGTGGATTATGCAGAGTGTTTATGCCGAGTTCCGCCAGTGTCGCCTGTATCACCAGGGATGTGTTGGAAGTCGCATGGTGCAAGGTCCGGAGAGTACGGCGGATGCTGCAGAATGTCTATGCTGAGTTTAGGCAGCGTCGCCTGCATCATCAGGGATGTGTTGGAAGTCGCATGTGCAAGGTCCGGAGAGTACGGCGGATGCTGCAGAATGTCTATGCCGAGTTCCACCAGCGTCGCCTGCATCATCAGGGATGTGTTGGAAGTCGCATGGTGCAAGGTCCGGAGAGTACGGGTGATGCTGCAGAATGTCTATGCCGAGTCAGCCAATGTCGCCTGTGTCATCAGGGATGTGTGGGAATACGCATAGTGCAAGGTCCAGAGAGTACGGTGGATGCTGCAGAATATATATGCCTAGTTCCGCCAGTGTCGCCTGCATCATCAGGGATGTGTGGGAAGTCGCATTGTGCAAGGTCCGGATAGTACGGTGGATGCTGCTGAGTGTCTATGCCGAGTCAGCCAGTGTAGCCTGTGTCACCAGGGATGTGGGGCAAGGCGCATAATGCAAGGTCCGGAGAGTACGGTTGATGCTGCAGAATGTCGATGTCGAGTTCCACCAGTGTCGCCAGTGTCACAAGTGATGTGTTGGAAGTCGCATGGTGTAATGTCCGGAGAGTACGGTGCATGCTGCATAATGTCTATGCCGAGTCAGACAGTGTCGCCTGTGTCACCAGGGAAGTGTTGGAAGTCGCATGGTGCAAGGTCCGGAGAGTACGGTAGATTATGCAGAGTTTCTATGCCGAGTCCACCAGTGTCTCCTGCATCACCAGGGATGAGTTGGAAGTCGCAGGGTGCAAGGTCCGGAAAGTATGGTAGATTATGCAGAGTGTTTATGTTTGATGTTTTGGAAGTCGCATTGTCGTCGTGCGGCATAAATGTGTCAGTCAGTAATGGACGTTTCTTTCGAACGGCTCAATGTTTTGCTTGGTCCAGCACAACAGAAAGTGAAGATTCTAAGTTAAATGTTGCGTGTTTTGTTACTCCACCTGTTGGTGTTTTTACTTGTTTGTACTCATTTAAATCATCATTAAAATCAACCCACCCAACCTCCACGCGACGGTCCTGTTTTTTGGCGTGAACATTTCCCACTTGTTTTTGAGACATTGTGAAATGTCGCGAGTTCATTTTTTCTTTCAATGTTTCACAGAGTAAGCGCTTCCTGTTAGCAGCTGTAGTTGAACCTGCTTCTCGATGCTTGTTTAACCTTGCAAAGGAAACCACTGCCAACCTATCCCCGTATTGGGGTAGGTACGATTTTAACTTTTTGTCGCTGATTATCGACAAAACCTCCAGGTCAATCTGAAAATATTGGAAAAGAAGAAATGTGGTTTGTCCGACTACCGGTATGAATATTCCCAATTATTAAAAAAACTTCAAATAACTAGATTTGTCAGTAAGTGAAGGCTTACGGAAAATAGCCCCCCACTCCACACCCATGTCAGCCCTGACATTTACCAGCAATGTTATGTTTATGAGAATGCACTGAGTCTGTGACCTTCACCTTGGGATCAGCGGAGGTAGGATGGTCGTGAATTTGTCACACAATGAAGGGGCTGCACGGACGTGGATTTGCCACAGCGCAGTAGAGGACCATTGGAGCAATGCGCGTGTGAAATATGAAGCAAATTCAAGCAAGGAAACAAAATATATAGGCCATTTACCTGAGCGTCAAGGTTTCGAGATGCACAAAGTATGTGACCTTGACCCTGGGCTTACAAGGGGCGGCACAGACGTGGATTTGCCACAGCACAGTAGAGGACCCTTGGAGCAATGCGTGTGTGAAATATAAAGCAAATCCAAGCAGGAAAAAGAAAATATAGGCCATTTACCCGAGCGTCCGAGAATTAAGGTTTTGACATGCACAAAGTATGTGACCTTGATCCTGGGCTTAGAAGGGGAGGAACGGACATGGATTTGCCACAGCGCAGTAGAGGACCCTTGGAGCAATGCGTGTGTGAAATATGAAGCAAATCCAAGCAAGGAAACAGAAAATATAGGCCATTATAAGTTTTGAAGACATACGGACAGACGGACGGACAGACGGACGCCTACGACGCCGAGGGTATGCCATAAGCAATTCTTCCTTCGGAAGGCACGCTAAACATAAAATAGTGTTTACTTTAGCTGAGATAACTTTGCTGCAGCAGAGCTCCAGATAAGTTGCGTATTTGCTTAAATACCCAATTCAAATTGCCAAAAACCCAATTGAAATCACAAGTAGAGAGTATCAACAAGAGCTGTAGGAGAACAGCATAGCTCGACTATGAGGGTTGTCGATGTACACATAGCTTGACAAACAAGGTGGCCGCGGCCTGCATAAAAACCTTAATCAAGGTTGACTAAAAACCTTAACCAAGGGAACTTAAGAAAGTAATTCAAGGTTAAATGTAGGTCAATGTCAGATATAGGTCAGGGGTTATTGATGTACATCACTAGGAGATGAAGTTTTCCAGGTATGGCTGCTGTAGGCCCAGGAGTATTCCATATACAAGCTTGACTAAGAATTTCGCCACGGAAGCGGTATTGTGCCTGCGAGGCATTTGGCCGTGAACATTACAAGTAAATAAATGACCTTGACCTTGAGAATTTGGATGTGGGGGTGTGCGTATTGAAGCATCATCCCTAGACAAACATTGATGCAAAATATTATCAAAATCTGGCAAGAGGTTAAAGAGATTTTGTGAAAAAACCTTAACCAAGGTGAATTAACCAAGGGGAATTAACTAGACAAATATCCCTAGACAAACACTGATGCGAAATATTATCAAAGTCTGACAAGGGGTTAAAGAGATATTGTGAAAAACAATAACTTCAACGCATTTGTGTTACAAAACCGGTGAACATTAAAAGTAAATAAATGACCTTGACCTTGAGAATTTGGATGTGGGTGTGTGTGTAATGAAGCATCATCCCTAGACAAACATTGAATGTGAAATATTATCAAAGTCTGGCAAGGGGTTAAAGAGATATTGTGAAAAATCAATAACTTTAACGCATTTGCCTTACAAAAAAAACCGGACGACGACGCGGATGACAACGCAGACGGCGGAAAAAGCGACGACTATAGTCGCGCCTAAAGCAGGCGCGACAAAAACCTTAACCAAGGGGAATTAACAAAGTAATTCGAGGTTAAATGTAGGTCAAGGTCAAATATAGATCAGGGGTTATTGATGTACATCCCTATGAGAAAAGGTTGTCCAAGTATGGTGTCTGTATGCACAATAGTATTCCATGTACAAGCTTGACTAAAAACCGTAACCAAGGTTGACTAAAAACCTTAACCAAGGGGAATTAACTAAGTAATTCAAGGTTAAATGTAGGTGAAGGTTGTTGATGTACATCACTAGGAGATGAAGTTGTCCAAGTATGCTGGGTGTACGGCCACTAGTATTCCATATACAAGCTTGACTAAAAAGCTTAACCAAGGCGTGACGGTGACGCCGAAACCAACGCCGGGGTGACTACATAAGCTCCAACTATTCTTTGAATAGTCGAGCTAAAAATCATTTACAATTTTGTGGTACATTTATCATGCTGCGGAAAACAATAAACAGACCACAAATATAGCATATTTTTCTTATTTTCCATGAAAACACGTCTCGGTATTTCATTAGAATTGTCTCCAAGAAGCCAATTCTAATGAAATGCCAAGACATGTTTTCATTTAGAAGCAAACTGTTCAATAATTGCTATTTGTTGATGTGTAAACACTAAACAGTAGTGTGATTTTATTTTACCCAATTGAAATTTTGAAATACCCAATTGCTTCAGAAATGATGCAGTGACAATACTCAATTACTAATTCCTTATCTGCAGCCCTGGCTACAGTATATAAATCATAAAATCAAATATGAACATCTGAGGCATATCTATTCTACAGGGGAACCTCTCTAAACCAGACACCAATTAACACACGTTATCTTATTTTTGATGAGCTTCTTGGTCATTTTCTCGGGTTAGAATGTCTGATCGTGATCACAAAGCACACAGCTATGACTAAGAATGATCAAATGCCTGATTTACAGTGAAACCTCTCTAAGCCGTACAACCTGGGGTTGGTACGTTGGTAAATAAATAAGTCGATTTTACCTTTTTGCCATGGGGTCACCGAGTGTCACATATTAAAATATATTGACATAAACTTGTTATTACTCCTTGTTAAATTGCTTGTAAATCATTTATTGTGAATACTATGCAACATATACAGTTCTCAGTGGAATATGAAAGTCCTATTCCAGGCAATTACTGTTAATATAAACTAATTAACGCATTATTGAAGGTAACTTGGTTCTTACCCACAGTATGCGTAAACTGTAGCGATTGCTATATGTGTATTTGGTAATTATTATGAAATAAGTAGCTTGCCATGGCAAACTACTGTGCTTTAGGAAAAATTGCATGTGCATTTTTGCCCATTAACGTATCCGAAATCATGCAACTTACGTCTCTCAATTGAGACAGTTTACATGCCCCCAGTAACATAGTAAAGCCCACGTGATACAATGTACTGAGACTCGAAAACATAGCCCGTAATGGTGTGATGTGCCAAAGCTACCAATTGCGTTAATCAGACAACGTATGAAATGTGTTTAATGACTAAGTGAGTGACACTGGCAGTCTTGCTGACTTCATTTGAGATTATAAGTAAGCATGTATACATGTATGTACAAAATATGAATTTGTTTCTGATTAGTGTGATTACCTTATCGTTTTCCATACGGTTGATGACATGCTCATCCAGACCCCTGACCAGCAGAAACTCGCGTAGTTCGCTCAGGTCTGAGTTGCTCTCGGTCTGAGACATGCTCTGAAATCACCATGTACAACACAAAATTACTGAATGAGCGTGCAACAGATTATACAAGTTATGAATGAGTATTAGCGTATTTCTCAGTTCAGTGAAAATATGTCGTACAACTATTAAACTTAATCCCTTAACTGTGTTATACACGCTAGTCATGCATTTTGGAAAGAAGTTTTGGATATTTATTCCAACGGGTAATTGGGTTATGGACAGGAACTAGTAAATTAAGTTTGATATGATAATGTGCAGATACACCAGATCCTTGTTCGACATCACCTGCCACCTGCACCTGACTAAACAGTCCATACTTGTATATACTAATATATATCACAATGAGCTCGATAATCTCAGATGAGTGACAATCTCCAACGAAAAATATTTTTTTGGACAGGTTTGTGACTGTGTTTTTAACAATATGAACCACCATTATAAATAATCTCATACACCGAAAATCGCACAGTGTATAACATCACTTTTACCTGGCCAACCACACAACACAGACATGTTTGTTTGTTTTTGTTTGTTTGTTGGGCTTTAACGGCCTATCAACAGCTAAGGTCATTTAAGGCCGGGTCAATGGGTTTAGTATTAAATCCCAAATATTACCTGTACAAGTACATGTTCAAGTACATGTACAAATGGGGGAAAAATCCCAAAATCAGAACTGAATATTTACAATAACAAAACTATATATTCGGCCCTGAAATCAGAATAATTCTCGCCACACCAGAATCACTTGGCCCCTCCCAAAAGCAGTAGGATCAGTAATAATCTTACTACTTTTATAATGGGCAATAACCCAATTCAACTCCCAAGTAACTAAATAGCCAAAAATAAAAACTACCTGAGGGCCAAACCAGGCAAATCGTGATTCCTATAAGGAGGAACCCCTACCGTTAATTTACGCCGTCTCATTCGCCCGACCACCACCCACACACAGACATGTACCATATATATCCACTACTGTACTCTGGGCATGTGGATCACACGGGCAGGCTATGGAATGAAAATATGGATGATGAAAAGGAAGAATTGGAAGTTGGAAGCAATTTGGAGTAACAATTGTTCAGATATAAGGTATGTAAAAACTTTTAACGCAGATTTTATAATAACCCAAACTTCTAACTAAGTCATTTGGCCTTGGTGTTGGGGCACAGGGGCCGCATGAGTGGGACACAGAATGAATATATGGATGATGCCCAATACACATACGAAGTTTCAAGCAAATCTGACGTACGGTATGTGAAAAATTTAACGCAAATTTTGACAGAAACTTTAATGCAAACTTCTAAGACATTTGACCTTGACCTAGAGGCACAGGGGCCACATGAGTGGGACAGAGAATGAATATATGGATGATGACCAATAAGTATACAAAGTTTCAAGTCAATGTGACTTAGGACTGCAGAGATATTTATAAGGTATTTAAAAACTTTAACGCAGATTTCGGACGGACGGACGTCATTGTGATCACTATGTTTCGCTTTCTGCAAAAATGAAAACCACTGTACGTAGGCGCCGAGAATTTTTTTTATTTGTTCTATGTTACATCACCCCACCCCAGAAAAAAGCGTGGAGATTTGTCTTCTAAATGATGCGCCCTGTGATTTAATTAAAATTACGACCTCCAGATAAGCAGCATTTTATTGATTACAAGAGCGCCGCGGAGCAAGATGTCCCGCCTGGCGCAGTTTGATAGTACATAAGGAGCTTGTAATAACGTTGAGGTTAGTGAGCACCATGAGCTTTCTGTAGAATGATGTGAGATGTTAAAATACACCTATGAAATATTAAAGCATTCCATTGAGGGAACGAGAAGTTATAATGAAGTGTAAAGTTTTTTAAACAAAATATTTTTCTAAGTGCTTGACCTTAGGGTTAGCGGGCACTATACGCTTTCTGTAGAATGATGCAGGATGATGTTACAAATGCACCTATTAATATATTAAAGCATTCCATCAAATGGAAACAGAAGTTATTGTTGATTAACCCCAATGTTAATTTTTGTGATGGACAAACGGACGAACCGACAACTTTTGCATCCCTATATCCCCTTTTCGCTACGCGAGGGGAATATAAACGGAAACCACTTATTTTCCAACAAACACAGCTAAACACAAACAAGAATGCCGCTAACGACATGTATCTCCTGGCACCGATGCTACATTTCTATACTACACAATTTTGAAGTCTGTGACATTGAACTTGGGGGTTACCGGACACCATGAACTTTTTGCAGATGATGTGGAATGTTCTTACGAATGCATGTATGAAATATTAAAGCATTCTGTCAAGGGAAACATAAGTTACAATAAATTAACCCAAGGGTTCAGTTTTCAAAACTGAGCATTTTCTAAGCCCGTCACCTTGACCTTGGGGTTAGCAGGCACCATGGCCTTTCTGTAGAATCATACCGGATGTTGCTATAGTTTACACCTAAGAAGTATTAAAGCATTCCATCAAGGAATTTTCCAAGCCTGTGACCTTGACCTTTGGGGTCAGCGGGCACCATGGGCTTTTTGTAGAACAAGAGCTCCGCGAGCAAGATGTCCCGCCTGGCGCAGTTGATAAGGAGCTTTTAATAACCTTGGGGTTAGTGAGGACCATGGGCTTTCTGTAGAATGATGCGGGATGTTGTTACAAATGCATGTATAGAATATTAAAGCATAAATTGAGCGTTAACTTTTGCAAACACGGAAATTTCTTATTCAGTGACCTTTGGGGTTAGCGGGCACCATGGGCTTTCTGTAGAATGATGCGGGATGTTGTTACAAATGCATGTATGGAATGTTAAAGCATAAACTGAGCGTTAACTTTTGCAAACATGGAAATTTCTTGACCTTGACCTTTGAGGTTACCTGGCACCATGGGCTTTCTGTAGAATGATGCGGGATGTTGTTACAAATGCATGTATGGAATATTAAAGCATTCCATTGTGGGAAACAGAAGTTACAACAAATTAACCTGAGCGTTAAGTTTTAGAAACATAGCCAAACGCAAAAACTTAACATTGAATGCATGTGAAAAGTAGGTCAATGAACCATGAAAACTAGGCCAAGGTCACATGGGCTCCCTCTGTGTGAGATGGTTACACCACAGTGTTGATGTATACCAAGTTTGGAGGTCGTGGGGCTTACAGTTTTCCGGAAACTGAGCTAAATGCAAAAACTTAACATTGAATGCATTTGAAATATAGGTCAATAAACCATGAAAACTAGGTCAAGCTCACATGGGCTCCCTCTGTGTGAGATGGTTACACCACAGTGTTGATGTATACCGAAGCATTCCATCAAGGGAAACAGAAGTTGTAATAAGCTAAACAGAGCATTATGTTTTCCAAACCCGGTAACTCAAGTACAGGTACTGAGGTACATGTATACAGAACAGTGCATTATCCCAATAAGCCGTCTCATCTGGATCTACTCTGGTTGCAAACATTGAACCGCGGGATTAAATGGACTAATGGTTGCTCCATGTTCGTGTTAGTGCATTATGATTATAGAATGCATGTGAACAAGAGTTGTCAGAAAAACATAAATATTATATAACTTGACCTTGGGATAAGGGGTGTGCGGTCGACCTTGACATCAAGGTCAGTGGTGGAAGGTGGGTCGTGGATTTTCTATAGCATGATATAGCATATTAAGACGAATGCATATATGAAATATCAATGCGCTCCCTGAAAAGAGAAGGAAAACAAAATTTAACCTTGCCTTGACCTTGGGGTAAGGGCAGGATGATGGGTCATGTATTTGATACAGCATGATAGAGGATCATCTGAGGAATGCATGTTTTAAATAACAAGGTGTTCCATGAAAGGAAACAGAAGTTATAAGACATTTACCCAACGTTAAGTTTATGAATGTGCCAAGTTTGTGACCTTGGGGTAAGGGCTGGGTGGTGGATCATGGATTTGCTACAGCATGATAGAGGGTCATCTGAGGAATGCATGAATGAAATAACAAGGTGTTCCATGAAAGGAAACAGAAGTTATAAGACATTTACCCAACGTTCAGTTTGTGGACGCCGAAGCCGACGATGCCGGGGGTATGCCATATGCTCTTCTGCACTTCGTGCAGGCGAGCTAAAAATGAACTGGTATGTATAGTTGTCGGTACGTAACACTGCAAAAACTCCCGTACTGTGTCTGCTATGAATGTTACAAGAGTTTTGGCAGAGTAACATGTCAACAACTAGGGTACGTAATGAGAAGTCATGTTCATATTCACCCACCAATGATGATGTTTGTGAAAATTATTTTCTTTTGTTTTCATGAAATACTTTTGCTGGTGATGTGGTGTCTTTTGTGCGACCTCTGAACTTGAAGCCAGTAACAAATAGATAGACCAATCAAAATGTATAAAATATTTCCTTCAGAGACAGAGATCAGTCAGTCAGCGATCCCACAAAATACACCATCAGGTACCACCAAACAAAATACTGAACCAACTTGATAAGACTAGGATCAGGAATAATCTTTAAGTTTGTTTGACGTGTCCGTTTGCCAATGGGGCAGACACGGAGTGGATGTATCATTGTCAACATGGACATGGAAAACATGCATTAAAATATTCTGAATTGGTTGGGGAATCTGACATGATGTTTGTACCTTGATTATAAAGTCTCAATAATATTTGGAGAAAAAATATTGTATGAAACGGGTACGAAGTGGTATGAGGACGAAGTTACAAACAAAATGTTTCAACAGTTGCAACAAGTTCTACTCAATACTACAGGTCTATATATAGGCATTGATTATATGATATATTTCCCCACATTACTTGTAAAAATCCATGTAGAATTGCTTGTATTGTGAAGATATACATGTTTAAAAGTTTGTAAACAATGATTGGCGACGGGCGCCGCCATCTTTCTTTTTTCTTCTTTTCTTCTTATAGCTCCCACGTTTATTTTTCGTGGCACCGACGTATGTCGTATAATTGTTGGATTCCAACTATGTTCTGTTCAGTTACAGTGTTAAATTTGTGTTGCTATTTAATAGTGAATTATAAGTTGTGCTTCCTAATAACGAATTTACAGTCCTATATATTTATTTATTTGTGAACGAGCTATTTACATTACACAAGTTAAATGTAGTTATTTATGGTGTCTTCGGTGTCGATTCACAGGTCCTCTAGCAGTTTGGCTCTTTCCACATGCAGGCGGTAGATGTATTCGCGACTGATTAGTTCAATCTGTTCGATGATCCGACTTGTATCCAGAATACTCGCGATGTCCGGGTGTGAGGAATCCAGCGAAAACTGTGTCAGTAGCACGGGATTATTGACGATAGTGTCCATCTCGTCCGAGTGATTCGCGAATGCCCTCAATTTATTTGAGTAGTCGGTCCTAACTGAAGTTAAAGCGGTGCACTTAGAGATGAGGTGCTCGCGATCCTCTGGTTCAGTTTTACATAGTTTACAGGTCGGATTTACTTTAAACTGGTTGAACCTATCCCTATTTGCCTGCAGTGTATACGTGCCTGTCAATAGCCGGGCCTTGATCTCTGCTCGTCTGACGTCATGCCGATTGTTCCTTATGTAAGACCATGTGTGATGAGCTGTACCAACTCTGACTGCCTCTGGATTAATGTACTTCAGTGAACTCTTCGAGGTGATATCCACCCTCCATTCTTCTTCGATGGCACCATTCACCTTCCCCTTCACTGTCGTTTTCCACTGGCTCTTCGACACAGGGTTTCGCATTAATTCGAAAGATGAAGGTAAGTCGTACTTTCGGAGAATATCTTCGACTTTCATAAACCACGAGTTGTCTCCCTTGGATTTAGCCGCGAGTTGTCGTTCCGCGACCTCATGGTCAATAGCATTCGAGTCTCTGGTTATACTGCTAAAGTGGTTAATCATATTACGTTCGATACAGACTTTGATGGGCAGGATGCCAAGTAGAGCTCTAGTGGCGGTAGTCGATGTTCGAAGTGGAAGCCCTTGTATTTGCTTCAGAGTCCTATTCTGGAAGCTTTCTAGCTTGTCCATATCTTTGTCTTTTAGGTTTTGTACCTCCAGACCATAGGTCATTCTTGGGATAACATATTTCCTCCACATCTCGCCCTTTATCTGTTGTTTGACACCACTCTTGCCATGGAAGCCAGATCCCATCAGTGAGTAGGCCGTCTGCCGTCCAAGTTTCACCTTCTGGTCTATGTTGGCCGCGTCTTTATGGTTTCTACATATGCCTAGATGTACGGTCTCGTCCACTATTGGGAGTGACTTTCCGTAGAGGGAGAAGTCTTCTGTCTGTTTTGCATTGTATAGTAATACCCCAGCTAACAATTGAACGTTGTTACAACGTGCTCTAAACGTTGCGCGAATGTTGTGGCAACGTTCAATTTTACGTTGTAAGCACGTAAAAATGGCAAGTCCCTGGAATGTGCTGAGCACGTTGTGTGCAACGTTGCAATAACGTTGCCACAACGTTGCTGCTACGTTGGGATCCATAATAAAATATTGTGATGACGTTGTAGCAACGTTTCTACAACGTTGATGCAACGTGCCAACAACGTTCAAGCCACGTGCCAATTTACGTTGTGCCAACGTTGCCACAACGTTGCCACAACGTTGCCAAAGGGATTAAATGTTATGATGACGTTGTTGCAACGTTGTTGCAACTTTGATACAACGTGCCAACAACGTTCAAGCCACATGCAAATTTACGTTGTGCTGACGTTGCCACAACGTTGCTGCTACGTTGCAAAAGATCAAATGTTATGATGGCGTTGTTGCAACGTTGCTGGAACATGGACACAACGTTGATACAACGTGCCAACAACGTACAAGCCACGTGCCAATTTATATTGTGCCGACGTTGCCACAACGTTGCTGCTACGTTGCAAAAAGGGATCAAATGTGTTGCAACGTTGCTTCAACATTGACACAACATGCCAACAACGTTCTAGCTTTACGACCCAGCGTTGCTGCTACATTATCAAATGTCATATTTAAACTTGGAACCTTTCCATTGCACAAGCTGTTGGTCTGCAAGAGCTTTTATAAAAAAACTGTGAATAGAAACAAGCATATGATAAAAAACAACAACGATAATATCGAATGTCATAAAATTTATCTCGCGTAATTAAAATACATTCTCTTCACATTAATTAATTATTAAAATTTATTACATTCCCAACGTGTTATTACATTGATTTTTCGGTGAGAGAAAACCCATAATGAATTATTTATTGTTAACTAACGGTAGCGAGAACAACTGTTAATTTTTCATGCGCACATGCCCGCGCACGTGATTTTTGGATACGCAGATTCACTTTGCAAACTATGTTTGAATAAACATACATTTATGATATCGTTTATGAAATATAAACGTAATTTCTACATTGACGACGCCAGTAAACGTTGTTTTTCTTTTAGTGACATCACTAAAGTTGACGTCACATAGGCGCGCCACCTTTTTGCACTACAGCAGTTTACTAAGCTGAATTTTAGTCATTGAAAATGAAAAACTAACAACATTAGTATGCGGAAATGTAATAAATAGGATAATCCATCGTACACCTTTCAATATTGTGAAATAATACACTCTCGTTCGTCGGTTTCCGCGTAAACAACTCGTTGTTTATGCGGAAACCGACGGACGCTCGTGTATTATTTCACGCTATTGAAAGGTGTACGATGGATTATCCTCTATATAAACCAAAGTAAGTGACTTATTTTGAGGAGTTTATATCATGATCAAAATGTCCTATTCCGAATCAGAAGTCACTGTATCATGTGCATCTATCCGATCATCTCCATGACCATCTGTCCGATCCGTCCGATCATCTGTCCTCTGCGTACATCTGTCCAATCGGATTGGTTCCTGAAAGCAAACAGTACATGTATATGCTAGAAGCTGGTTCAACTGTACTGGACCACAGGTGGAAGACTCGGACCTATGACACCAAAAATATGCCTATTAAAAAAAATCCCATTACCCCACCCACTTGGTCTCGTACATTACCATCTTCTATTTATAGAAGGTGAGTATGAATATGGCAATTATAGAAAGAGCCCTCTATTTTCCGATTCGCACAAACACAATAAACATCGATTAAATGTATGAAATAATGTCTCTGGCAATCGATAAAGGTATTAGGTGTGTGAATATACTCACTTCAAATCGCTTTTTCAAGTATTTATTGAGTTATTCGCGTTTTGATTACCCCATCCAAAGCGAAAGTTGCGTGTACGAAAGAATCTCACACAGAATCGGAGGCCGTCCGGCGTGGATTATCGGTCGTATTTGACCAATAACTGATCGCCAGCTCAAACTAAAGTGGTGCACCATGACCATATACATTAGCAACTCCAACCATACAAAGTTCGTCCAATTGTGATCGTTCACCGATCTAAAAAACACATTTTTTCTACTTTCATTCATGATTCGCGTACTATCAGATTATGTCTTCCGCAATCCCGAAATAGGTTGAATGACATCATACAGTTTAGATTTAGCCAATCAGATATGTTCTTTACATAGACGCTTCCGGTTGTATTATGGAAGATGGTGCATTGACCCAGTTCCAGATAATGAACGAAATTAGACAAAAAAGTGTTTTTTAGATCGGTGAACGATCACAACTGGACGAACTTTGTATGGTTGGAGTTGCTAATGTATATGGTCATGGTGCACCACTTTAGTTTGAGCTGGCGATCAGTTATTGGTCAAATATGACCGATAATCCACGCCGGACGGCCTCCGATTCTGTGTGAGATTCTTTCGTACACGCAACTTTCGCTTTTGATGGGGTAATCAAAACGCGAATAACTCAATAAATACTTTAAAAAGCGATTTGAAGTGAGTATATTCACACACCTAATACCTTTATCGATTGTCAGAGACATTATTTCATACATTTAATCGATGCTTATTGTGTTTGTGCGAATCGGAAAATAGAGGGCTCTTTCTATAATTGCCATATTCATACCCACCTTCTATAAATAGAAAATGGTAATGTACGAGACCAAGTGGGTGGGGTAATGGGATTTTTTTAATAGGCATTATTTTGGTGTCATAGGTCCGAGTCTTCCACCTGTGTACTGGACAAGAATCGGATCCAACATGTAGAATATGGTATTTGGAAAATTTGCATTCCTCGCAAATAGTTTTACTCGCAGATGCTTTTGGCGAAAGTGGTTATAAGCACATCGATAACAATATACAAATTAGTTCACTAAATTAAACACAATCATATATTTTGAACACGGTCATATCAAACTATGATTTACCATTGTGAGAAACACTGATCCTCAATCAGAGCATATTTAAGTGTCTCAACAATTCATATAATCTACATGTAGCATACATGACCGTGATCATTAAGTAACGTTTCCTGTCGTGTAACTAGAGCAAATAGTAATGGATATCTCATCTATTTAATACAAAATATGTCCTCGACCTTGGGCACAAGTGCTATGTAATAAGAGTTTATTTAATTGGAGTACTGTAGGGTACTGCGTCTGTTTAATAGCTAAGGTCATGTATAAACAGTTAACAGAGAAGAACCCTGTATTATAATTGTACTACCGGTAATAGGGAAACTCACAAAATCGATATTTACCGCTAAATTAAAAATGTAAATCATGATGATAAACAAGCGTATAAGGTGTCAAGCAAATTAGCTGATATGTAGACAAGTTGTTGATGAATGACAACCAAATACAATTAACCAACTTGGCCACAAGTACATCGCGAACCATCTGAACGATAATACACATTCAGTATGTTACCCAAGTACACTCACCCCTAAGCAAGAGCTCTCTAAGCTGTGCAGTAGTCCGGGGTAGGTGTATCACATTCGATCCGACTGCCAGCACCTCTGCTGCAATATGCGTTATAATACTCTCAATAGCCGTAAGTAAATAGTGAACGGTCAGCAAGCAGCGCAGACTCTGATCAGATTGTGCGCGAATGGGCAAGCTGATCTGGGACTGCACTGGCAGCACCCAACACAAGGTCTCTTTTTCTCAGCCAGAGCCCACACAACTGATTGACAAGACAAAACTGGTGTTTTATAACATGCGTTATGATTACTTTAAAATGCAGCCAGCATGGATTACCCAACATCTAGTCGTAACTCATTTTAACACGTACATGTAGATCAGTGTGTAACACATGAAAGGATTATACATGAAGAAACTAACATGAATAATACAAGTCGAGATACAACGGGTATCGGAGACATCACTCTATATAAGCTCTTGATTACTGTCGATCGATGAAGACAGGGGCGTAGCTAGCCCTCTATCCATGTGGATTCATAATTGTGCTAGGGGGGTCGGGGGGCACGCCCCCCCGGAAAATTTTGAAAACAATGGTGTAATCTGGTGCATTCTGGGCGTTCTGAGGTGCTTTATTTAGTACTGGAAAATGGAAAGTTTTATGATCATAAATCAACAACTAAACCCTTTACTCGGCAGATTTTTTTCTCAATGGATATGTATTCCGGCAAGGAACGTTATAATATGAGTATGTAGTCAAGTACGCATACTGCAACTTTGGCTGAATTGCAACTTTGGCCGATTTTTTTTTTTCTCAGAATAATGTGGATTCAGCCGCGTACTCGCGTATAGGCAGCTACGCGCCTGGAAGACATGAACATATATCCAGATGAATGATCAGTAGAACACACACTATCAATTGTAATTACTGCAGAATGAATACAGAATTGGGTCGAGTAACTCGTGGGCCGAAACAAAATGGGGCGCATTAGGCGAATAAACATTCCGTCTATTTACGCATAGAAAGCCAAATTTCATTACGCTCTCCAAAAAGCAAGGTGTTATGGTAAACATATTTATGTATTTGGAACAACATAGAAAATCGAAATTACCCTTCACAACTGGTAAATTCTGTGCCGAAATTCAAGTTCTGGAGTATCAGCAAACTACATATAGGCCATGTGCGTCGATTCACACTGCGTAACCATGAAATTGACCAAATCTGTTGGAAAAAACCGATTGCTGGTCGCTGATTGGTTAAAAATACTAACATGCAGTAAATATTGTCTGTTTTATTAATTGCGTGGACTATCGAAAGAAATTCTATAAGATAATGAATTAGTATAATAAAACAGGGTGACCCAGTGTGTATTTTGAATTGATCAAACTATTTTATTTTACTTTCTTAGATGATTTCACGATATGTAGTCTGCTGTTTCCAAAGTAATAAAATATGTAAAGTGTATCATTCCACCCTACTACATATGTATCACCAGCGATAAGATACGGCTGGAATATATTGTAATAAACAACTGTTTGCCAACGGTAGGCGACAAAAAGACATGTTCGTGTCAACTGTTGTACGATTTTCTGTTTTACATGTATGTATTTTGCCAGTGGAACATTTATGAAAACGCTTATGTAAACATCGCCGCGTGACATTTGACGCACACATGACAAGTTCATGACCTCCTGTCCGTTGTTTAATTTGATTGGTCGCGTGTTGTTGTCGAAAGTTGAATTGTTCGACCGGAATTAGGGCAACATGGTTTCTGTCATCTACAGCGAGTTTTTCATAGATTTAAACGAGATTTGTTGCAAAAATTCATGAAATACTTATTAAATGTTTAATAATATATGTTAACTAACCGTAGCGTCTACGATATATCAATCCATTATTGTAAACGCCGGCACATTTATGGCAAATGTATGATAATATTTTTCCACTATGTAAAGGCATAGCATCGGTTCCAGTATATATACAGCAATATATAGACATGGCATTCTAGTCTAGATCAATCCGGGCTAGGGGGGGGGGGGGGGGGCGGGGGCTTTTTTTTATGTAGAATGGTGCTGATTTTCGACAAATTGATTTAGGTGAGACAAAAAAAAACACATGCCTACAGCTGCATGTACAGTAGACTAGAATGCCATGTCTCTATATCGCTGCATATAGACTGGATTCGGTACTATGCCCAGTAATAGCGGTTTTCGAGATCGATGTTTATTTACACACTTATCATCAATGCGCCCATATTTGCGTTAATTTGCGTACAGGATGATAGACATAATGATTATATACCATTAATATTTCATAATTATTTAGTCCATAATCATATCAGTTACCCATTAATTCTTCGTTAAACCAGAGACATATATGAAATACACTGTGAAACCATGTTGACCTAATTCCACTCGGGCAATTCTACCTTCGACAATATTACCATGATTACACGACCAATCAAATTAAACCACGGAAGGTCATGAACTTGCGTGTCACGTGGCGATGTTTACATAAGCGTTGTCATAAATTTTCCACTGGCAAAAAGACATAAAACAGAAAATCGTACAACAGTTGACACGAACATGTCTTTTTGTCGCCTACTGTTGGCAAACAGTTGTTTATTACAATATATTTCAGCCATATCGTGAAACGTAATCCCATAACTCTCGCTTCCGGATTACGTTATTTCGCTTGGGAATACCCAGATTTCTAAAAATAGTACCGGCGAAAGTTAATTATTCGTTGCGGAAATCTTCCGGGGAATCCGCAAGCAGCGATAACATGTATGCTTTATCTAGTATGACAAAAAGACCGATACAAACTTTATTTTATTAGGTAAGTCATCCATTGTAACTCATACAGGTTATTTAATATAATTTCTTGCTTTGCACTGCTGGTTTAGCACATTTAGTTACGTATTTAGACAATAATCGACATATTTCAAATCTTGAAATCAGTCGCTACAGTAGGTATCTTTGAGGTCTGTGGCTGTAACGGTAGTTCTATGTCTACATGCACAGCACTTACTTAAATACGATGCTTAGATCTACAGTAGTGTAGCCTAAGTCTGCGCGGAGTCTAAGTCTGCGCACGCATAATTTCTAGGCTGAACAACATCTGAATGGAAGGTATATGTTTTGGAATAAATGGGCCTATTAAAAACTCCCCCGTGTTATAATTTTATCACAATCCGATAATTCAGTAAAAAGTTATTTAAAAAAATCGTCAAAAAGACAAAAATTGCTTATTTTGGTTGTACCCACTTGAGAAAACAGCACAATTCATATCATATATATAAAATGCAATAAAGTAAGAAACAATCCTGTCAGTGTGTTACTTGTGAATAATATTTCAATGTTAGTACCCAGTTTGGTTCCAAAACACTATGGAATGTCCCCCAGTTTCATTTCTTTGATCAGGTGCGCAGACTTAGGCTACAAAGTGTAACCTCAAAAAACACATGGGTGATGTCATAAATCAAATAGAAAATGTTATGTAATGACGTCAGAACGTCTTCAAATGTGACATGCACAACCATCTTTGAGCTGTTAATCAGATAGAAGCAATCTGAACTGAATATTTGAAAGGCAATGACCTCCAATTTGTTTTCAGATCCTTAAGTGCGCAAACTTAGGCTACAACGCTGTACTGGTAACTGCCGTTTACTGGGCCAAACACCACATTTCACTTTGTCATTGTTGTTACATCAGATATTAAATCTTATTTACAACATACAAATTATGATAAAATAACACACATATATCATAGAACACATGTTGGCATACCTGGTCAGTATATTTCACCTAAATTACATAAATTTCGTCCAATTCAACAACCAAAATTTATAACAAAACCGCAAAAGAACTTAGGCCAGGAACACGAATTGCCGCTTAAATATAAGCAGAGCTGGCCAGCGTAGTTTCGCACAATAATATTTAAAAACACAAATTGATATTAGAATTCTCCTAATTACTGATCTATTTTATTCAATATTATCACGAAACGATTATTTTTAATTGAATTTAAATACTATATTCTATTATTATTGTTCAATCAAGTGCGAAACTAATTGTATAGCTCCATATCTATAGTCTGTAAAACAACGTTGCCTCCACGTGCTGAGCACGTAATACAAACATTGTCTGATTTGCAGAGTATAACTGGCGGTTTGAGATTTAGCGACCTTGTGTATGTCCAATTAGGTAGATTGTATGCCTTGTTGTTGGTTCCATATATTCACCACACAAACGTCATTAGCACGTTGCCTGGACGTTGCATGCAACGCAACCAAAATGAAACATACACAACCAAAACGCAACGTGCTAAAAACGTTGCATAAAAGTTGCGTACAACGCAACATATATGCAACGTTGTGACAACGTTGCTACAACGTTGTGTGCAACGCAACCTGTACACAACGTTGCTACAACGTTGCTACAACGTTGTGTGCAACGCAACCTAGACACAACGTTGCTACAACGTTGTATGCACGTTGTGTGTTTGCTGGGACTGCACTCTTTCCAGGGTGGATGTTGTAGCATTCATCATTTGCATAGTTCTCGGTTTCGGACAGCATCAGTTGTAGTTCCCGCCTATCGTGAGTAATTAAACATAGGTCATCCGCACATGTTGCATGGGGGATGTCAATCGGGCCTATACTTGCTCCACGGTAATGAGCCTCCAAACTTTTCAGTAGTGGGTTATTATACCGCTGGTAGTGGGATGTCGACAGTACTCCTCCTTGGCGTACTCCCTGCAATATGTGGAAGGGTGTGGAAAGTTGTCCGCGCCATTTTACTTTTGACGTCATCTCCGAGTAGAGATTCTGTAGTAGGAGCCACTCGTCACCTTCAATCCCATCTATGAATAATTTTTGTAGGAGGGAAGGTGGGTGGGAGACAACATCAAATGCTTTCTGGGTATCTAGGGTTGTGACATATAGGGCTTTTTCTGTGCATTTAGCTTCATTGATGCACTCAGTGACCAATAGGGCAGCGTTTATTGAGGATGTGTTCTTTGTAAAACCCTTTTGCAGTCTTGACTGAGTTGGCTCAAGGATACGGTTATGTCTTTTATTAAGAATATGTTCCAGTACTTTAAGAATGACTGGGGTGACTGTGATACCTCTATAGTTCGCAGGAACTTGTATGCTGCCTTTCTTGTGTATCGGGGTCAGTAGTCCTTCTTTAATGGCAGATGGGACATCTTTTAGACTGAAGATTTTGTTGACTATATCCATGACAACCGGTGCGACTGCTTTTTTGCTGATGGACAGGTGCTCGGCTGTAATACCGGAGATATCACAAGCCTTATTATTGTTGAGCGAGTCAATCGCTTTCTCTACCTCACCCACCGTAGCCGTCTTGATCGGTAACTGCTGTAATTCACATATTTCCTGTATCGATAGAATGTCCTGTTGAATCTGCTCAGCGTGGTCCCTATTATACCGTTCCTCTTCGGCGGGTGTCGCCAGATCTTCAAAGTGTGTTGCCCAGCTGTCACAAACATCCTCGATGGTTTCTGCAGTATGTCCCTTAACTATAAGCGTGGAAGTGCATATCGAGTCTGTTGTTCTTTGCTTCTTCACGAGGGCGTTGAAAGACTTGGTATCGTTCTCGGCGTTCATTAGCTCCGTCAGCAGAGTATCCCTCTTCATAGCGTGCGTGTCTCTGTGATTTACGGACATTTGCTTTGGCCTCTTGTCGTTTTACGTTAGATGGGTGGGACTTGTCTGTTGGTTTATCCGCATCTTTCCAATACTTCCACGCTCTTCGCGATAGCGTGCGTGTCTCTGTGATTTACGGACATTTGCTTTGGCCTCTTGTCGTTTTACGTTAGATGGGTGGGACTTGTCTGTTGGTTTATCCGCATCTTTCCAATCCTTCCACGCTCTTCGCGACTGCTGTACAGCTTCTGTAATCACTGGTGACCAAACTCTACATATTTTCGACAGATCGGTGGTGAGCTGTGTCTTGTGATTGGGTATACTAGCATAGGTTGCTTTCTGGAGTATATCGGTCAACTTCATGATCTCGCATTGGAGGTCGAAGAAACTTATACCTGCTTATATGTTCACAGTATCTATCTCGTCACATATGAATGATTTATATGCATTCTTGTCGCATTTGTGCCATTTTGGCTTCAACTGCACCGTCGCTTTCTTCCTGTTGACCTGGGTGTTTTCAAGAGTTTGGTAATATGAACAACCATCCATACCTTTATTAGTTAGTGTAAATCAGAAAAAATACCGAAAATGGACGTAAAAATTTTGAATTTGGAAAGCCTATGTAACTGTTTCCGAGCGTTCACGGAAATCAAC
This sequence comes from Conchocele bisecta, assembly GCA_029237695.1. Lineage (NCBI taxonomy): Eukaryota > Metazoa > Mollusca > Bivalvia > Lucinida > Thyasiridae > Conchocele > Conchocele bisecta. The sequence goes on along the minus strand of CM055275.1, from coordinate 89,966,691 downwards.
GGAAATGTACGATCGAAATCCAATTGGGATCAACTGAACATTATTTCCATACCGCAAAAATCATTACGGATATTTCTATTGCATTTTAAATGTGCATTGACCAGCCATAAGTATAGCTTAAGCCAGAAAAGTGGGAAATAGAGAATACTAGCCAAGTGTATTGTGATATCATGTTTATCGTGAAATGCGTAGGAAGTCCGAAGCTCGCCAAGGAATTTCTACCGTTTCCCAGCCGAGCCTGATAAACGTGATATCAACATAAACTAGGCTGGTATTATTCATCAGGTACAGTTTTATGCTTGCCGCTGGTCAAATATAAAATAATTTTCGTTGCAAAGAACGCTGAGTTGTTTACGTTACGTCATTCGGTAACGCCATGTGACACGTGATACGATTATTAAGACATTATATTATCGATCAGTTCGTCAATGCAAAGCTCTTTACCTGATCAAATGTTGCGATGAAATCAACATCATTCCATAGTATTATTTGGTAGAATATAATTGCTTACTTCAATGTGTTTTAATGATATAATTATACAGGATCTCAAACGAGTTTCCATTTGGTATGATATTTATGAACGAGCTATGGCGAGGTGCATAAAATTGCAGAAAATCTGCAGATATCCACAGAGTTAGCTTAAGTCGGTAAAACTATTAAACATACCGGTACACGTATATAATATTATTGTTTCCCGTTCTTTGTAAGCACTTCATAGTACCAAACGGGATCACATTTTAACAACTGCACTCATTTTAATGAGTCATGGATGCTTCTAATGACTTTTAAAAAGATGACGTCAGCGTCAACACATCATTGCCTTATAGTGCAATTAGGGACGTCATTTGGAGCCTATCAAATTCGCTGCAGGAGTGCCATATCACATGTGTGACTGTGACTGGAGAATTTGGGGCTTATGGAATTTGAGAACAGTGTATCTCCTGATCGAATAGCATTCTCCTGTAGCCTAATAATGATATATATTCCTTGTTAGAAGCATGACGGGTGTTTAATTGATGGAATGGCGAACATTGCAGATCCTGATCCGATTGTGCGGATGCACAGGCTGATCTTGATCTACACTGGTCCCAAAGTCCTTAAGCCCGATTTCTCCAGTCACGGCCACATTTATGAAATGAGTTACAACACGGCATAAGAAGGTTTTCAAGTAATAAGTAAACATACGATATTTACCTCTTTACATACTTGTGTGTCACTGTTATTGTATGCTTAGCAACGAAAGCAGGAAGTTTATGTATGTACTATAATCTGTTCCAGCCAATATAATATGAACAATTATACACAATAAACTATACAATGTAAATGTTCAAACCGAACAGGGGTTCACGAAACTGTGAGGAAGTTACATAGCGACACCCTCGAAGCCGAGGTTGGGGATTCTCAAGGCTAGGAGGATTCACGGAGCTGGAATCACGGGGTTCACGAAGCTGGAATTGGGAATTCACGGAGCTGATAACTCATGTAGCTGAGTGGGGGTCACACGGCAGGGTTCACGAAGCTGGAGGTGGGGATTCACGGATGTGGGAACTACTGTAGCTGAGTGGGGGTCACATAGCGGGGTTCACGAAGCTGGAGGTGGGGATTCACGGAGCTGAGAACTCATGTAAGCAGGGAGTGGGGGTCACATAGGCAGGGTTCACGAAGCTGGAGTGTGGGAAAAATAAGGGCGGATGATTGGAACTACTGTAGCTGAGGGGGGGTGGGGTCACATTAGCGGGGTTCAACGAAGCTGGGAACGTGGGGATTCCACGGAGCTGGGAACTCGTGTAGCTGAGTGGGGGTGACATAGCGGTATTCCCGAAGCTGGAGGTGGGAATTCACGGAGCAGGGAACTCATGTAGCTGAGTGGGGGTCACATATCGGGGTTCACGAAGCTGGAGGTGAGGATTCACGGAGCTGGAACTGGTGTAGCTGAGTGGGGGCCACATAGCGGGGTTCACGAAGCTGGAGGTGGGGATTGACGGAGCTGGGAACTCATGATGTAGCTGGGTGGAGGTCACATAGCGCGGTTCACTAAGCTGGAGGACTGGTGTGGATTCACGGAGCTGGAAATCATGTAGCTGAGTGGGGGTTACATAGCGGAGTTCCCGAAGCTGGAGGGGGGAATTCACGTAGCTGGGAACTCATGATGTAGGTGAGTGGAAGTCACATAGCGGGGTTCACTATGGTGGAGGTGGGAATTCACGTAGCTGTAACTCATATAGCTGAGTAGGGGTCACATAGTTGTGTTCATGAAGTTAAAGGTGGGAATTCACGGAGCGAACTCATGTGAGCTAGAGTGGAATTAGCTGGGTAGTGAGTAACACATTGCGCGGTTCGTTCACGAAGCTGGAGGTGGGGATTCACTGAGCTGGGAACACATGTAGCGGAGTGAGGGTCAGATAACGTGGTTCACGAAGCTGGATGTGGACATTCACGGTACTGAGAACTCACGTAGCTTAGTGGAGGTCACATAGCGGGGTTCACGAAGCTGGAGGTGGTGATTCACGGAGCTGATAACTCATGTAGCTTAGTCCTGGGTGACATATCAGGCTTCAGAAAGCTGGAAGGTATTGAAGAAACCGAGAACTCATGTAGCCGAGTGGTGGTCACATAGCGGCGTTCACGAAGCAGGAGGTGGGAATTCACGGAGCTGGGAACTCATGTGGTTGAGTGGGGAACAGATAGCGGGTTTCACGAAACTGGAGGTGGGGTTTCACAGAGCTGGAAATTATGTAGCTGAGTGGTGGTTACATAGCGGAGTTCACGAAGCTGGGAACTCATGATGTAGCTGAGTGGAGGTCACATAGCGGGCTTCACTAAGGTGGAGGTGGGAATTCACGTAGCTGGAACTCATGTAGCTGAGTGGCGATCATATAGTGGGATTCACGAAGCTGGAGGTTGGAATTCACGGAGCTGGGAACTCATGTAGCTGAGTGGGGAACACATAGCGAGGTTCACGAAGCTGGAGGTGGAAATTCACGGAGCTGTCAACTCATGTAGCTGGGTGGGGGTCAGATAGCGGGGTTCACGAAGCTGGAGGGGTGGAAGGGGATTTCACGGAGCTGATAACTCATGTAGCTTTGTGGGGGTTACATAGCGGGGTTCACGAAGCTGGAGTTGGGAATTCACGGAGTTGATAACTCATGTAGCTGAGTGGGGGTCACATAGCGGGATTCACGAATCTGCAGGGGGGGAACCACGGAGCTGAGTACACATGTAGCTGAGTGTGGGACACATAGCCGAGTTCACGAAGCTTGAGGTGTGGATTTACGGAGCTGGAAATCATATAGCTGAGTTTGAGTCACATAGCACGGGTCACGAAGCGGGAGTTGGGGAATTCACGGTGCTGGAACTCATGTAGCTGAGTGGGGTTTACATAGCGGGGTTCACGAAGCTAGAGGTGGCGAGATACGGAGCTGGGAATTTCCGGAGCTGTGAAGTCATGTAGCAGAGTGAGGATCACATAGCGGGCTTCACGAAGCTGGAGGTGGGAATTCATGTATATGGGTGGGGGTCATATAGCGGAGATACACGAAGCTGTAGGGGGAAATTAACGGAGCTGAGATCTCATGTAGCTGAGTGTCGGACACACAGCGGGTTTCACGAAACTGGAGGTGGGGATTTACGGAGCGGGGAACTCATGTAGCTGAGTGTGTGTCACATAGCCGGGTTCACGAAGATGGAGGTGGGGAATTCACTGAGCTGGAACTCATGTAGTCGAGTGGGGGTTACATAGCGGGGTTCACGAAGCTGAAGGAGGTAATTCCAGGTGCTGAGAAGTCATGTAGCTAAGTGAGGTCATATTGCGGGGCTTACGAAGCTGGAGGTGGAAATACACGGAGCTGGGAACTCCTGTAGCTGGGTGACTGTCACATAGCTGGATTCACGAAGCTGGAGGTGGGGATTCACTGAGCTGGAACAACTGAAGTAGCTGATTGGAGGTCATATAGTGGGATTCACGAAGCTCTATGTGGGAATTCACGGAGCTGGAAACTCATGTATCTGAATGCAAGGTCACATAGCGGGATTCACGAACCTGGATTCACGGAGCTGAGAACTCATATAACTGAGTGGGGATGATATAGCGGGGTTCACGAAGCTGGAGGTGGGAATTCACGGAGCTGGAACTCATGTAGCTGAGTGTGGATATTATAGCGGGGTTCACGAAGCTGGAGGTGGGAATTCACGAATTTGGGAACTGATGTAGCTGCATGGATGTCATATAGTCAGATTCACGGAACTGGAGGTGGGAATTCACGCAGCTGGGACCTCATGTAGCTGAGTGGGGTCACATAGCGGGGTTCATGAAGCTGGAGGGGGGGGGGGATTTCGCGGAGCTATAATTCATGTAGCAGAGTGGGGGTGACATAATGGGGTTCACAAATCTGACGTGGGTAATTCACGAAGCTGAGGAGACATGTAGATGTGTGTGTATGTATGCGTGCTTGTATGTTTTTGTGCGTGATTGCGTGCGTGTGTGATGGGGGTGGGGGTGGGGGGGGGGTGGTGTGGGTGCGTGTGTGTGGGTGCGTGTGTGTTGTGTTTTACTTACTGCGTGGTTCACGAAGCTGGAGGGGGTGATTCATGAAGCTGGGGAGACGTGTAGCTGTGTGTGAGTGGGGAGGGGTGGGGTGATATAAAACGTGCTTCGCGCGGTTTGCGAAGCTGAAGTGGATGATTCACGTATTTAGGCGACATCCAGATATTAAAGGTTCATGCCCACTCAGTCGGCACAAATGTTCTTTATAGGAATAAAATAAGAATTGTATCACTATTCCACAAGTTCTAAAATTAATATTTTCGATAAATTATAAAGCATAATCAGAGACTAAATAGTAACATGTTAAGGAAACAAGGTTATCGCCCCTGATATCAGTTTCGAAATTAACGTCTGATATAAAATGTATTTTAATGCTGTCGCGTGACACGTGTATTCTTGTACATTCTGGAATCCGTATAATTGTATGTTTGTGGTGTGTGGTACTGTGTTGTATTGTTGTGCGTATTATTGGTTTCACATCCCTGTGATTCCACATACCTGTGGTTTCACACACCTGTGGTTTTTGCACACCTGTGGTTTGGCATGTACATTTGCCATGTGCAATGTGCGTGTAATAAGGGGGCTTATGTTGTATTGGTGGAGATACGTTTATGCGTGTCCTATTTGCGGATTTAAATATACGTCTATTTTATGAGCAATGTTTTACTGATGTCACGCCATATTTGCCACAGACTCAGCGTGTGTGTAGAGAACTCGTTGACTGCGTGTGCTGGTTTCGCTAGGGAGAATACCTTTTAGTATTACGGATGTCCACTGTTCGTGCCAGCCGAGTTTGTCCGCGTGTCAGTGTTTCACCATATAAGGGACCTTCTGTAGGTGAAGCCAGTATACAGCGCAGACCATACCATGGTTTGCCCTGTTATGTATGCTACGGGTTAGTGTTTCAGCATAGCCTGGTACTGGCCAACACGGATATATCAGACCCCATAATGGTGATGTTTTGTGTCGTGATATTTCCGTAAATGACCACGATATTTGAGTTTAGTATGTGCTACACTCTCATTTGAGTGTATAGCCGTAGGACCGATATGGAGGGTTTGGCGGGGCCAAGAAGCGACCTTCGCATTGTCGAGACCAGTCGAGTAGATTTCGGATTATGAGATCTGGGTCTATAGTGTGCAGATTTATGGTAGTGTGGGGTATACCATGTTGGATGGTATTTATTCCACGAGGGCTGTACACTGGTTTGGTTGAATTTAAGGCGTGGGAACATATATTTATGCCAAATATAATCCACGGGTGACATGGCAAAAGCCATGGTTTTGTAGTATTTATGTGAGATGTCGTACGAGGGGTAGGCATAGCCATTATTCCGTGCATGGTTTCACTGGTGCGTATATAAGCGATGTCTCGCTATGTGTTGGCGGGACACATATTTTCTGGTTACAGAAGACTAGTACTGTATTCAACCAGTGACACGGAGGATTTTGGTATGTACCTACAACATTTTATTTCAGCTGTGATTTGCGTTGTTCGATTCCCGTTTTAGTCTGTTGTGCATCCTGTCTGTCTGTCTGTGCGTATTCGTACCAGTAATTGGAGATTCATTTAATTTTTGTAGCCTCTTGAGAACGCTCCAGCGAGCCACATTGGACGTTTTGGTCCACTCGTTTGAGGGCAGACCCCAGTCAGTGCAGAGTATCGGGTCGTCCGAGTGTCCGTACGTCTGTCTGGCGCAGTGTGTGTAGCAGCTCCGGGTTACAGGCCTGTATAGAGCAGTGTGTGATAGCTACCTCGCGTTCAGCCAGTACTGTCTCAGCATAGTTTAGTGAAGTGAAACGCCATACACACATATCATATCATTATACTACCACCGAGTTGAATGTCACCTAAGTGAAACTTTTCCCGGCCGTCTTAGCCAACGTGATAATCGCCATTTTGTATTATATCGGAACTTTACATCCGGTCTACCACTTCCGGTATTACAACCCATTGATTCACCATGGATACTTTACATCCGGTCTACCACATCGGGTTGCTACAGTCGAGTGATACCATAGGAACTTTACATCTGGTCCACCATTTCCGGAGATAATACTACCTGTGGAACTTTTACTTCCGGAACCAGCTTCCGGAACATTATCGTTATTGACTATCATGTGATGTAACCACATCCGGCTTTGACTTTGACATTCATACTTTGGAAATATATTGCATAGGCAATACATATGTATACTTTGATAGTGTATGGTAATACTCCTATCATGGCATATCATGGCTAAAGGATTGTAGTAAGACTACATATATTGTTTTATGGATAATCCACTTGAAGTTGGATTATAGCCATATTGTTGACTAGACCTCATATTGCGGGTGAGGCAGACCTTGGGACCTTGATACTCAGAGGTTACACTATCTATTGAGATACGCCAGCACTGGGGTAGCTCAGATGATTGTCATTTTGTCCTCCAATGTTCGTTATGCCATGTTATACTTGTATGTTATTTCACTTTGATTAGCGATCATCGAAGTACTTGTGCATTCATACTATTGTCCACTACGGGACCATTGAGATACCACATACCGAGTTTATTCGTCTATAGCTTTTAAGTTGCGTTAAAGTATAACAGTCGATTGGCTTACAACCTTGTAGTAATTGAATAGTATCATGCACAGTACAGTGATGTTCGCATATCAATGTATCATGTATTCCTGTGTGTTCCCCATGTAATATAGTGTACATTATAAGTGATTAAGTGACTACGTGTATTTATCTACTCTGGCCTATCCCTTACACTTCAACTGCATTGTTACCACTTTTCGTTCGTCAGATCAAGCTATATTGGCCATAACGTCATAACAATTGAAGTATACTTGGTTCATATGATAATTGGGGGAGACAATTTGTCTCGATCATTCCTGACCTTGGTAATGACCTTGACAAATGCCAATCAATACTTGGGGTAATGGTAAATTAATGTTTATTTTGCAAGAGAATGTCTCGGAGATAATGTTTCTGACATAAATAACAGTTTGTGCCTACTGAGTGGACATGTACACTTAAGGTAGAAAAATGCGAATGTGTGCCGCCTTGGAATCGGTGTTGACAATCGAAGTAGGAGAGTCAACATGTCAAAACATTTTTGGCCACATATCTGTGTTTATGATACTCTCTCCGACTGATTTATGTTTAGAAAAGGACAGAACACGTTCATGTCAAATCTCAAATTACACGCCTACCTCGAAAGTACAATATAATGCGTTATAAAGTCATGCACAGGCATATTGGTAAAAGCGTGAAAATACTACATGTACTAGTAAAATGACAAATTCGGCTCATTTAACAATTCCTGTGCGTGATTTAACGGCGCAATGTCGTTGGAAGTACATTACCCATTACATTAGACTGCTACACACAACACTTGTCGTCTGTTGTGGCTTTATATCTTGCCTTGTTTCTCTATAAAAATATGGTTTGACAGCACTTCAGAATCATTTCCCATGGAAACGATTCTGAAGTGCTGTCAAAGCATGATGTAAATTATTCTAAAGTGCTGTGAAAGCATGTTTTTGATAACAAAATGGAAAATAGAAAATAAACAGCAGACGACAAAACATTAAGATAGCTGTGTAAGGGTTAACAATTCCTGTGCATGATTTAGCAGCACAATCTCGTTGGAAGTACATTACACATTGGAAAATTAGACCGTCAGTGGAGAATAACAGCCATACATGTTTCTTCACATACTGCGCCGAATCGTGCGACAAATCCGCACGCCATTGCCTCTGATTTTGAGACACATGTTGCGAGTGTATTCCGCACATCGTTGTTACCAGAGCATCTGATTATAGGACGATCTCCTTCCAAATCAAGGAAAAACAACTTCATCGCGTGGTGTATTCTTACATATCCAAATTCTCTCAAAGTCAACAGATTGATTTTTGCAAAACATAATCTCTGAAGCTGTTATATTAGCTCTGCGTCATAACAAATGAGTATAACAATTAGAGTTTTAGATTCACGTTGAATTTGATAAATCCCAGCATCACTAAGATATTAAGGTTTAAAAGGTTTACGACTTACAAGGCAAACATATCCAAAAAATAGAGATAATCAATAATCCCGGCATCAAATCAAACTTGTGACAGCCTCCGAATTGGAACGTTTCAGGCTCTTCATGTAATTTGGTTTGCAGTTACATGTATTATATATTTTTGGGTTTGAACAATATTTATTGTCCCTGTAATATGTTTGTGTTAGGTCTGGGTCATCCCCCACAAACCGTATACAAGTGTTCTGTCATACTGTGTGTACTTCATGTCATCAAGTTCTATATATACATATACACCCTCTTCTACTCTTACAGTACTGAACAGAAATCACTGTCGTCTGCTAATTAATGTTTTAAAACGCGAACTGATGGCACTGTGGACAGAATGATATGCAAAGTATATAGAGAATCGTAGGTTAGTGCCGTGAATGGGAAAACATATCTGGCAAGGCTCAGGAAACAGGATGGGCGAGGCTCTGCCGAGCACATCCCGTTTCCGTGCCACGCCAGATATGTTTTCCCATTCACGGCACTAACCTACTATTCCATTTATCCCGTCAACACCTACAAATGGCTGTAAAATGTAAAAAAATAGTATTGACTGGATATCAAAAATGTTTCACGGCACCGTGTTTCACGGCACATACGTAGATTTGTATGTGGATATATGCACGAGTTCCGCAGCGCGCGATGTCGTTGCACGGCGGAACGAGTGGCAGAGATCTACAAATCAAATAAAATTGTTATTATAAGTAAATCAGTTGCAATTTATATGCGCCTCAAAAATGATACAACTAACACATAAAATAAACAAATTAGTGGTGGTAGAGAAGGAACTATTTTACGTGGCGAAACGGAGTTCCGGTGTAACGGAAAAATAGTAGACCGGGATATCCGTAGACGGAAGCAGTTCTGCGCATGCGGCCACGAATTGAGGCTGAGCCATGTGACTAGGCATAGAGGTATCGTCTCAAAATTCTTAAATATGCATCCAATGACGACAAGAGGCTACTTTGCTTAATATACTCAACAAAACTAGAAACGTCCCTGTTTTATAGCCGGTGTAGCTCTGTCTATGTATGTACCACATGTTCAAAGTACATGTATTTTAAACCGTGGCGATGTTCAGAATACGATCGTGTAGAGTTTAGTCGATACACACGGTTTATATAGCGGCCAGTGACCGGAACGTTGATTTCCACTTTTTGCACGTGCACGCTATACTTGTCATCGATAAGGTGATTCAGTTCATGTCGTACCATTCATGCGATAGGGGCTATTCGGAAAATTAAAATTTTTTTTTAATTTTTCACTGTTTTCGATATGCCAACGGCTTTTCCGAAAACGAGCGAAATCAGGCAATTGGGATGCTTGCGGGTGGGATGGCCGCCAGGGCGGTCGCGCCTCGGTTTGGTTGCTGTCGGAAGACGATTGATCGTCTTGCAGCCCTTTTGGTACCAGCAGATGGGGCTGTTCACGACCGGCAGCGACCTGGTAGGCCTTGTGTAACGACGGCTAGAGCCGATCGTTACATTACGTTGACGCACTTACGTCAACGTCGATTGGCAGCCACAGTCACTGCTAGGCGATACGGTGTCTCAGGGCAGACCATTCGCAACCGGTTACGTCGTAACGCCCAACCAATCCGGGCACGCCGCCCGTACACTGGTCAGATAATGACCCAACGTCACCGTGCTGCCAGACTGTTATGGGCGCGACGTCATCTGAACTGGAGAAGGGCTGATGGAAACCGAGGGTTTTGTTCACACCGATGAATCTCGGTTCACAGTTAGTCATGCTGACGGAAGATTACGGGTAATACAGGCGTAAAATGAAAGATTCACCGATTGTTGCATTGTTGAGAACGAACAGGTTTGGGGGAGGGAGCGTAATGGTCTGGGGTGGGATCATGGGAAACCGGAAGACAGATTTGGTTGTTGTACAGGGCAACATCAATGCACAACGTTATGTTGCAGATGTGCTAAATGCAGATGCCTTACCATTCATCCGTCAGCATGGTTCTGGTGTGACATTGATGCACGACAATGCCCGCCCTCACGTAGCCAGGGTCACCACTCATAACTTACAGCAAAACAACGTCGACGTCATGCCATGGCCCGCGGTCTCCCCGAATCTCAATCCCATTGAGCACATATGGGATGAGCTGGGCCGCAAAGCACGAGCTAACCATCAGATTGACAATGTTCGCGATCTTACACGGGCGTTACAACGGGAATGGAGGAATTTGCCCAACGCACTGGTATTGCGTTACGTCACGTCGATGCGGCGTAGGATCATTGCATGCATTCATGCAAATGGTGGCCACACTCGACTAACGAGATTTACTGAATTTGCCACATTACTTATTGAAATTCCATCTCTAAACATTAAGTAACACATTTCTGAGTTTTTGTGATTTTTGATTTTGACCCCTACCGCCCTTGGCCGGTTATCTCTCGAATATTTAACAAGATATCCAAATGCAATTTATTGGCTTTGATACAGAAATGAATTAACTTGTTTTTCCATTTTGATTTTTAAAAGTAACCCTTTTGGTTTTTGATGAATCTTTCCTTAAACATGGAGGGACGTTTCTAGTTTTGCTCAGTATATATGTATTTGTATAAAACTGTAAATAAATATATGTAACATTTGAAGTCACTCCATAAAACAAGCATGGGAGAAGTGCTGGGAAATAAGTAGACAAACTCGGATATGAGTAGACAAACCGGGAAATAAGTAGACACCCCGGGAAATAAGTAGATACACAGGGAAAAAAGGAGACACACCGGTAAATAAGTAGACATACCGGGAAATAATTAGACATACCGGGAAATATGTAGATATACCGGGAAATAGGGAGACACACGGAAGTAAGTAGGGAAAGTAGTAGATAAATCGGGAAAATAAGTAGAACCTACCGGGAAATATGTAGACACGTTGGGTAATATGTAGACATACCACCGGGAAATAGTAGACATACCGGTATATAGACCAGCGGGAGATGTGAGATGGTGTAGACATACTTGGTAAATAGGAGATACACCAGGAAATATGTAGACATACCGGAAAATATGTAGACATACCGTGAAATATGTAGACAAGCCGGCTAATATGTAGACATACCGGGAAATAAGTAGACATACCGGGAAATATGTAGACAAGCCGGGAGATGTGTAGACATACCGGGGGAAATAAGTAAACACACCGGGTACGGGGACACAAGGAGACACACCGTGAAGTACGTATACAAACCGGGAAATTAGTAGACAAGCCGGGAGATGTGTAGACATACTTTGTAAAAAGGAGATACGCCCTGAAATGTGTAGACATACCGGACATTATGTAGACATACCGGGAAATAAGTAGACACACCGGGTACCGGAACACAATGAGACACACCGGGAAATATGTAGACACACCGGGAAATACGTACACATACCTGGAAATAAGTAGACACACCGGGTACCGGGACACAAGGAGATACACCAGGAAATATGTAGACATACCTGGAAATAAGTAGACACACCGGAAAATATGTAGACAGACTGACGCACATTGTAGGCCCGTATGGGACGATTCACAGTCTGATCTGTGGCTA
>CM055275.1:89913955-89954034 GCA_029237695.1 Conchocele bisecta | reverse complement strand
CGCCTGCGTTAATCTCGCACACATGTCAAAGTTCATGAACAAAAATTGGCAATTCTTAACGCGAAATCAAGCAGCTTGATCGGCCGAGCAGCCTGAGCTGTCTCCCCCTACCTACTACTCAAAATGCGTGAATGTCGCGCTTGTAATCAAGCATCTTGAAAAGTAGAGCCTCAGCTCTGCGACAGCTCAGGCTCGGCCATTAATCAATATATATGGTCCAAACGAAAACAGTCTACCATTTTACCAAGATCTCGATACATATATAGAAACAGTGGAAGTAGATACTTTAATACTTTAATATTAGGGGGCGATTTTAATATAATATTAGATCCAGATTTAGACAAGAAAGATGGCATAAGAGACACAAATAATAAAACAAGAGAGAAACTATTTTCAATAATTAATAAATATGAACTACATGATATCTGGAGAATTCTTAATCCTAATACAAGGAAATTAACATGGCATTCGAATAATAAACCACCAATATTCTGTCGTTTAGACTATTTTCTAATATCTGAAAATGTAATTAACAGAGTAACAAAAAGTAAAATTACTACAGGGTTTAAGTCTGACCATTCGTTAGTATATTTTTGTTTACAGACTCAATCTAATGAAAGGGGTCCTGGATATTTAAATAATAGTCTACTTTTAAAAACAGAATACCAATTAGACGAAGTATTTGTACCATTGCCGAAATCAACCAACATGCTAATCCAAATACATTTTGGGAGATAATTAAAGGCACACAAAGAAATGAAACGATAAAATTTGCGTCCACTGAAAATAAAAAAGATTTAAAAATGGAAAATAAATTAATAGATAAATAGATAAATTAGAAGCAGACTACTAAAACAATATATCGGAAGATATTTTAATAGAATTGAACACCGAAAATAATATGTTACAGCATTTATATGAACAGAAAGTTAGAGGAAGTATGTTAAGATCAAAAGCCGAATGGATTGAGGGTGGCGAAAAAATAGTCAAAATATTATGAGCAATGGTGAAATATTAAATGAAGAAAAATAATATTATAAAAATTACATACGAAAAAAATAAGCTGAAAATACAAATTAATATTTTTTTTCAAATGATAATGGTGTAAACAGATTATCCGTAGAAAATAAAGAATTATGCGAAGGTAACCTTTCAGAACACGAATGAAGTCTTTAAAGGAAATACAAAACAATAAGAGCCCAGGCTCAGATGGTCTGACTGTGGAATTTTATAAAATATTTTGGAATGACATAAAACTATAGTATAGGGATTCTTTTAAATTTTGATTAGCAAATGGATCACTAAGTGAATTGCAAAAACAGGGTGCAATAACATTAGTACCAAAAAAGTGTAGCGATTTATCTATACTTACGAATTTGAGACCTATATCATTACTTAATGTGGACTACACAATTGCATCAAAGGCCATACACTCACGCCTGCGATTCTTTTACCAAGAATTGCAATCCAGCGGTCCTTGAATTGCAATTCGTCCCCTCTGAAATTGCAGTCGAATTGCGGTCCAATCGCGGTCCAGTTTTTGCGGTCATTCTTTCGCGATACCGTTTGTTCGGTCATTCTTTCGCGGTCCAGTTTGTGCGGTCATTCTTTCGCGATACCGTTTGTGCGGTTATTATTTCGCTATTTGCGGTAAAAACTTAGCGTTACGAGTATATATACACATAATTCTACTATTTATGTATATTTCATTCGATTTTAAATGGCTAAATACAGATAGGAAAATATATCTTTTCGTCAGAAAAAATCAACTATTTCGATTTTATTGCCGCATTGGTCAAGCAGAGCGGTCCGCTGGTTTGACCGCAGAGCGCAGCGTAAAGCGGTCATTCTTTCGCAGTTTAAATAAAAAAGGAGTGTAAACTGCAATTAAAAGCGGAGCGCAGCGCTAACTGCGCTATAAGTATTGCAATTCCGCAACCAACTATTCAGTCACATGATTACAGTCCGATTGCGGTCCAATTGCAATTAATGGGAACGCGAATTGCAATCCTGCGCTCCAGGAATTGCAATTCGCCTGGTAAGAGAACTGCAGGCTCTGTAGCAAACAGAATTAAAACGGTTTTTCCAAATATAATAGATGATTCACAAACCGGATTTCTTAAGGGAAGGTACATCGGAGAAAATATTATAACTATATACGAATTAATGGACCATTTGAATGAAAATGAATTACCGGGTTTATTTTTATTCGCAGATTTTGCAAAGGTATTTGATACTGTTATTCTTACCTCTTAAAAGTTATGAAACATTTAAATTTTGGCAACGACATACTAAATTGGATTAAGCTTTTTTTGCAAAAAGCTGTGTTACAAACAATGGTTATCTATCGGATTTATTTTCAATAAATACAGGCGTACGTCAAAGCTGTCCTTTATCTTACATTTTTATTATCGCCATTGAAATACTATCCAAAGCAGTTATAAATGAAAAACATTTACTAGGGGTAAAACATTATGATATAGAAATTAAAAACACTATGTTTGCCGATGATGCAACTTTTGTGACAGATGGTACAAGAAAATCATTTGAAAAGTTACTATACATAATAGATGAATTTAGTAAAATATCTGGTCTCAACCTTAGCACAAATAAATCAACTGTAATGCGCGTTGGTGTCTTAATAAATGAAGATCTGATTTTATGTCCAGATAAGAAATTAATTTGAACTTCTCTTAGTGCAAAAACGTTAGGAATTACGTTCTTAAATAATAATACAGATATCCACGAATATAACATCCTTCCTAAAATAGTTTGAACAGTGTCTTGATAAGTGGAAACATAGAAACTTAAGTTTGCTTGGACAAATTACAGTTATTAAAACGTTTGCTGATCCAAAAGTACTATATCCATTAACAGTTGTACACGACTCTCCAGACAACATGATCAAAATAATTAAAAATAAATTATTTTTTTATGGGACAGCAAGCCTAATAAAATTAAAAGAAATATAATCATCAAATCCTACGAAAAATGGGGATAACAAATGTTAGATATAGATAATTTTATAACATCAATAAGAGAATCATGGGCAAAACGAGTATGTGACACATCAAACAGAGGTAAATGGAAACAACTTTATGAACAAAAACTTGAAATATATTGTGGATTTTGCTCTTTGAATGTAACATAAAAGCAGAAGATGTAAAACATATAGCGGAAGAAAACAAGTTTTTAAATCACATTTTAAAATACTGGTCACATATTAACTATTCCTCCAAGAATGACACAGTATCAACATAAATACTTTGGAATAATTCCAATTTAAAGTATCAAAACATTTTTGTTCAAGGATTGATACAATAAAGGCATTAAATATGTTGAATATCTGTATGACTACAGAGTAATGAATTTTCTACGCTTTACTGATTTTACAGCAATATTCAATAGACGTCCTGACGATTTTATAAAATATCAAAGTATTGTGAACAGCATAATTCCATTATGGGCCGAGAAAATAAAAACAGAAAGCATCAACACAACTCCACAATCTACGTCGCTTATATCGAGAGTACAGGACAGCAAATATGTGAACAAATTACTCTATACAAGACAAACACACAAACAAAATATAGAAGAAAAACAATCTGAACAAAAATGGACTGAATTTTCTGATGATAATTTATGCTGGCAACAAATTTACACATTAGCTTTCGATTGTACAATATACTCAACATTACGCAATTTCCAATATAGATATTTAATGAGTATCATTGGGACAAATACACTACTCTATCGTTGTAATATAGTAAATAGTAGTCTATGTGATGTTTGCTAGTTTAGTTTAAACATAGTTTATTGCCAAAAATTACAATGGGCTTGGGCCACAAGTTTTACCAACATTAGTTACGGCCCTTACCCTGTTTGCTCTATGTATGTTGAAAGCATAAAACACATGTTCTGGGAATGTATGCATGTGCAACAATTTTGGTCACAGCTTCGAAATTATCTAAAGTGAAAAAGACTTAACATATGAAATAAATGTTCGTAGTGTTTCTCTAGGAATAACAAATAAGGCAATGATGGTAAAACAATTTAATTTTATAATTTTGTTAGCAAAATACTATATTTTCAAAAGTAAATATTACTTGCGAATCTTTTGTAAGTTACTTGAAAAATAGAATACATATAGAAGAAGAAATAGCGACAATGAAATACAAAAGAGAACAGCATATTATTAAGTGGGGCAAGTTTAATTTATAAAGTTCTTATAGGCACCGCAAGAAAAATCAAGCACAACATATCTCTATATTAAATATAAATTACACAACTACACAGGTCCAGCGGGTGTCAACACAGAGAAATAAATCCTTACCTTCTTCCTTCTGTTCATGCTCTGTATATCTTCTTAACTCTCCCATACATTTCACTTTTTAATATAGTATGTAATCATTGTATTTAATCTAGCTGTATTCTCTTTTAAGCTTTATAAAATGTACATGTTGTATTTAAAAGTGGAAATAAACCACTTAATAACAAAAATAAACATATAAATATATAAACATATAAATATACCGTTAAAAAAGAAAGAAATTAACGCAGGCTTTTGTGTATATTTTGGTCTCATCCTTGAGACTCGGTGTGCACGTGTGGTATATATTGGGGTCGCGGATCTTTCAATGATTATATTTCCGGATTTGCTTTATTACTATTAAACGCGTTCTGCTCTTCAGTATTTAATACGCGTTTCTGATTAAAAGGTACGCGCATCATCTCTCTTATTTCATCAAAACTACACTCATGAATATACTGTATCGTCTCTCTTATTTCTCGGACACAAATCCACACATAATGTATCGCATAATTAAATATCTCATATATTTCATCAAAACGTCACTCATATACAGGGACATTTTTGTCATATATATGTCGGCTGCAAGTGCAGAAAAAAACGATGAAACTCGCAGATTATCTCCTCGTACATGCGGTCAAACCGTGGTCTAACTGTGGCTACGTGTTACGCTCAACTGGCCAGCATGTCCAGTGTACAAATGTCTCAGATATACGGGCACCGCACGGTACTATACAGTGCCGTCCACATTTTCTTGCACCCGAAAATACACTGCCCGTTGTTTCATTGCACACCGCGGCCGTTTCATTATCAGGGGATGTGAGGCAGTTCTCACTGCATTGGGAAGCTGTAGTATCGATTGAAACAAATGGATAATTAATTAT
This sequence comes from Conchocele bisecta, assembly GCA_029237695.1. Lineage (NCBI taxonomy): Eukaryota > Metazoa > Mollusca > Bivalvia > Lucinida > Thyasiridae > Conchocele > Conchocele bisecta. The sequence goes on along the minus strand of CM055275.1, from coordinate 89,948,841 downwards.
GCTTGCCTAAAATTATTGTAATTGCAAAATGATGTAAATTTCACATTAAGAACGTTTTTCTTTTCTTTCAAACACTTATTGGATTTACATTTATTGAGCATAGGCTGCATATGAAGCCTATGCTTAATACATGTAAATCCATCAATTGAAACTTTCAGACGATCGTAAATTTGCACTTACGAACATTTTAGTCTTCCCAACTTTAGTGAAACGGGCCCCTGGCTACCGGAACGTGCTACATTTTATTACACTGATCACAAATACCACAAGCCCCATTTCTCCAGTCACAGTCACAAATATGTATAACATGTCACCATGTACAAATCGCGGGTATGGAAGGTGTTTAAGCCAATTCCCAACCTTATATATCATATATGCCTATCAATCGGCACAACATGCACATACACTCACTTCAATACAAAGCTAGTCACGTCTGGCAAGCCAAATGCACAATAATTGTTTAAACCATTGTTTGGAGCTTAAACCCTAGTTTAGGCTCCTCATACCCTAGTTTGGGCTTAAACTGCCATTTGAGATCCCAAATGGTAGTTTTCTTAAACCCTGGATTGGGCAATTATTGTGCTGGCGGCTCAAACCGACGTTTAGACTCTCAATCTAGGGTTATTGATAGCCTAAACCATGGTTTGAGCTCAACTCCCGGTTTAGACTGTCCAAACCATAGTTTAGGCTTGCCAAATGCACAAATCATTGTTTAGGCAATTATTGTGCAATCGGCCAGAAATTGCCGATTGAGATCGTAATCCAACAAAACCCTTGTTTGGGCCCATACCAGTATTTCGTATCAGATTTAAAGCCAAACGCCTTGGTAGCCATGATCTCATAGATATGTTTTATTTAAGCATAAATATATTATCATGTTTGCTAGGCTCACTAATGTTCGAAGCGGAGCTTGCAAGCTTCAGCAGCCGATCGACAACTCTTGCGGGGAACGCCGCGCCTGCCTCAGATCAATCATCTTCAAGGTCGCATGGCGAAACGTGGGGTAGAACGAAGGGTTCGGCTATATGGAGAACGGCCCCTAGTAGGCGTAAAGCTGGCCGCCGTTCTTTGGAGTTCGCGAGCCCTCCAAGCTATTGTCGCGTCGGAGCTTGGTGGCCAGCCTTGCAATCTCGAAAGCCACCGGACTCGCGACCTTCACCGTCGATCCCGCCAACCGGGTAACAATCACCCCAGCGTTGGCCGCAGAGCTCGGTTTAAAAACAACAACATACTCAGACAATAATGGATGGTTTGGGGCGGGCAAGGACGTCCGCGACGGGCCGGTGAGCTTCACCTTGACGAAAACGCTCAGGGTGCACCTGGATCAACTGAACACATCATACAACACGGGGGCCCCAGTACACTATTTAACGTTATGCACGTCATCGACTGTTTCTAAGGCGAGACCTGGACCTTAGACTTCCAAAACTCCGAGATGAAACGTTTGGAATCGGGGAACGTCAACGAATTGAATATTCTATTATCGATGATAAAGCGCGAGAGTTAAAGAACGATTACCCGATTTCAGCCGTTCTCGAAATAACCGATATGGATTATCAATAATGAGCATATACGGCCTTTGCAATTCCAGCGCAAGCGCACAACAGGACGTTCCCGTCACGAACGCAGCCAGCAATGATGGGGCGGCAATGAGAATGATAGAGAAGTGCGTAGCACAGGCCAGCATAGATGTGGCTACGGCGATTGCACACGTGCAGCGATTGCAAGCTCGAAAGCCCGTCATAACAGTTTGGGCCGAGGAACGCGGTGGAATGCGCGAGGGGTACCACGAATATTCATTTGGCGCCAACGCGAGCAAAAGATATACGGATTACACTATGGCAGCGTCCGGGACTGTTCTGCGAATGTCGGTCTGCTCTGTCAACTTCAAGGGACAGGCTACTACCGAAGTCCGAGTGAATCACGTCCTGAACGGGATAGATCAGAAGTCTTGCGTCACTAAGCACGCGGGGCAGAGATCATGGTTTACGATATTCGATGACACTTCAATTAAATTTCCGGCCGGTAGTGTTATTAACTGTGTTACAAACATCGCCGACTAATCGAGTTCCTTCACTGTGGTGAAACTGTTAATCAAACTTGATTTATTATGAATGCGGAAAACTATATCCTGAACTGCCGTCCGGGACGGCTGACCCGGCATATTTTATGATGACCAGGATTGTCGAGATACAAAATATTCTCCAGCATAAGGGAGAGACACGGAAAGGACATGCAAACAAAATATAGACGGGCAGTCAATGTCGTAAAGGTGGTGAACACCACGCTAACCTCAGCTTCCGTTGTGAGCTGGATGTGGAGTGTGTCGTTGCCGCGTTATCGTGTCGAAAGCAATAGCCGCCAACGATATATCAGATAATGAATTCAAACTGGTCGTCGAAGAGATGGCCAGATACCAGGAGTTAAAGGGCGCGATCCTGTCCCAGGCCAGACCACAAATTGTCGCAGACGAAGACGTAAAAAAACTCGTCATGTAGGTGCGGGCCGACGAGAGAAGGACTATCCACGCCCGCCTCGGGACGGGATATGCGTATGCGTCTAAAGATGACGGATGTTGCATAGCAAATGCGGATTTGCTATGCAAATTTCGTAAACTTTCGACGTCATTTATTTAAACTGTTCATGAAATATCCGCACATGTTCATGTGCACAATCAATTAGCGTGTCTCATGTGTGCGGTTGTGACTGGAGGCTTGTGGGATTTTTGAACAATGTTGCTCCTGAACAAATAGCACACTCACAGAAAAAATGGCGGCACGTCGAGGCCGAATCGAAAAAAAACATTTGCGAAACCAACTCGGAAACATGTTCAGAGGGATTGGTAATAGCCTGTTTGTGGGAGCTGAAATATATGGGCTACCCGGAAAATAAATTTAACAAGATAAATTTGGTACCGTTGGAAAGAGGAGTTTCTTGCCAATAAAATATCCAAAACCCGCTGAAATCCGCCATGGGGAAACTTTTTTAGTCAAGATGGCGTCCAATATGGCCGCTCGAAACGTGACAGTTTTGACTGAACAATTGAGTTACGCTTAAAACACAAGTTAGCACATCTCTCGTGGCCTACTATCATTAGGTATATTATCTGAGACAATATTGTAGTACAACGAAGACATTTGACATTTGTTTCTATTCCATAAATCCAAGATGGCCGCCAAATGTCACAATTTTGCTAAAACAATTCCATATCTTTGCTATCCATTGATATATTTAACTGATTTAAAAATATACATTCAGGTGTTTGGATACACACAATCGTTTTGGTTTGTGTATGATGTAATTCGACATCTGCTTCATTTGCATAAAGCAAAGATGGCCGCCAAATGCCAACATTTAGCTAACAATGTCGATATACGTGCTCCCAGTTGACATGTTTAACTGATGTGTTTGTATACACACGCTTATTTTAGTTAGTCTAGTATAACCAATTCTAATTTCTATATGTATTTGATGGAGCGCGCGCCCCGTGCACACAGTTGTATCCTCCACTGCATGTGTCCTTTGACTCATTGTTGTGTAATGAAAACATACACGGGCATAGCTACACATCAGCTCACACTCTGCATTACACGTATACATGCAATCTTCCAGATTGTTGTGATGATGATATGTTAACCCATTCAATACTACAGACCTCACTTGCAATGTTTCAGTGTAGGACCAGATGATACGGCTCAGTATATTTTGTATTTGTGGAAAATACCCCTATTCTGGCGAATGGACTGGTCTAAATTTGCCAATGGATGGCAGCATGTCATATAGATAGGGGTGAATGGGTTAAAGCTCCACACTATATATCGCTGATATTTTAACGCCCGTTGGATCATCATAAACAATATTTGTACTTTTAAATGGTAGCGTTGTTAAATGGTATAAATTGTGTCATGTCCTGACACGCAGAAGGCTTCTATTTGATTCTCTTCTTGCTCACTCGATTAAGATTTTTGTTTTAGTATTCTCTGAAATGTTCATATGATTGTCCGCATTATGGCCGAAGTACCTGATGGAGACAGTAGTTTACAGTAGGACGAGTGTGTGTTGACGGTCGAGGCACATTTCATGGCATGGGGACCATTGCTGTGTCGACGCCTAATGATAACAGACCACTCACCTCTAGACCAAGAATTATAACTCGCCAAAATCGTGTGGATGTTGGCAAATTAATTGAAGGCAAGGGTGTGCCTATTTTAAATTATACGAGGTCTCCAGAAAGCGGGGTATCTTCACTAAAGTATGTAAGTATGCTAGAGTTGCAATCTCCGCTAACACTACCATCAGGATTTAATAATGATGGTTTAAAGCAGTTAGTATAATTGCAGTGAAATCGCTTAACATAGCTTGGTAGGCTCGTAGACAGCGCCTTGATGAACAATGTTTTCGATGCAGTCATCATCCGTGACTCAAACTTAGATGCAACTCCCGAGATAGCTAGTAATGACAGGAAACTGTTCTTGAAAGTTTACAAACAACGTCGGAGGAGATAACACCCGATGCTGCGTTGTCGAACATTCAAGTACCTGTAATCACTGAAAGCGCTGCGTCTGATACTGACGACTACAACGAACGTGATGAACTTGATCAATCGGAACTGAAGGCAATAACAGAGTTGTATCAGAAAGTGTTTGACGGATCTGTTCCAGTGTCATTTGTTTCAGATTCAGAAGAACTAATCAAATTGGAGCAACGCGTGTCCTATTATATGACATTTATTTCGGAAAGATCCAGAGCAGCCAAACTGTGGCTACAGTATATGGAGTATATACACATTTTGAAAAAAAAGTTCATTAGAGCAGAGAACAGGAGATTGGAATCTCCATCTGATAGTTTTCAGCTTAATCTGTTTGCTGCAACAGGCCATGTACACTATGCAAAAAGCTGTCGTTTGTATCTACAAATGATGATCGAGTTAACACTGAACCTCCCCTGGTTATAAAACATTTGCATAGAGCATGGTTTTCATACTATTCGGAGGAGCAGTAGGTTTTGGGCAGGACAGTCGAATGATTTAGTTATCGAACAAGTCTTGATGCGATCAATCAAAAGTCGTGGGGGACTCACACACAAGAGGAACGGGTATAACTGAATCTGTACGTCAGCAATGGGACTATAGCATGCACAAGTGCGCACAAATACATGGTGCAATGACAGACCTAACGAACACGAGACATGAGACTAGGGAACAACATGTGGATGTTGGCCATTCGAACACTGAATCATTTGACGCCAGGTGTTAAGATTGGGAACCAATGAGTTGTTATTGACCCAATACTTTTGTTCTTGCCGCTGATGGCGATCGCACAACGAGAATAAAACATTGAGAAGTATTTCGAATACGAGCTAACGGTGGTGCTGACATCTTTGTTCAAGGAGAATGCACTCCTGAAGCCAACAAAAGCACAATTCGCGAATGCATTGACAAACGGTGTCGAAGTATTACAATCACCCAATGAAGCAAGTATTGTCCTTGTTGAGGGCGCTCTCCTTCATATAATCAAATAGATGACACAAGTCACATACAAATAAATTGCCGACCAGTATGCCGACCATCGATAAAAGATCACGAGCACCAACGGCGGGTGGTTAGAACATGTGCGGACATCCACCTCACTGATGTGACGCAGGTTCACAGCAATCAGGAGAACAAAAAACAGCTCATACAGTTACTCAGTAAAACATGCGGGATGTTGGTCGCTTTGTTCACAATAGCACATGAGATGCAGTTCATTTCTAATTGGTGTCTGACCGACAAGTTGTTGTTGTTGCGGATGATACTGATGTTATGATTTTGATTTTTCATCACTGGAAAAACTCCCTATCTGATATGTATTTTAAATCTGAGATGCGAAAGTCGCACAAAAGCGGTGGAGTGTGGAAGGTAGCAGATATAGCCCAGCAAACTGGAGACACCATTACCAGACACATTCCGTTTCTGCACGCATGGGGTGGGTGTGACACAACATCAGCACTATATGGACAGGGAAAGACAAGCTTGCTGAAGAAAGTAGAATCATCTGTTGAATTGCAACGACTCTCGAATGAAATTAGTAGTCCGAGTGCTTCAAATAAACTGATAGGAGAGGCTGGCTCAGAGCTGTTCGTGCTCATGTACTCGGGCAAGGGCGGATAATTACTCAGACATATGATGTACACGAAGTTTATGGGCATGGTTTCATCCAGCAGAACGGCTATCGAATCCCAGAAGTTACCGCCTACAGAAGTTACTGCATATAACATTGACATGAGTTAAATGTTCATCTGCATGTTGTTATCTGGGAAAATCTTGAAACTCCGACCTCGATCACACTCAATGGGGTTGGAAGCTTCACGGGTCGAAACTAATACCCATTATGACAGAAATAGAACCTGCACCACAAGATCTGCTGAAATTAATCCGATGTAATTGTCAGATGTCATCGAGGAACCCGTGCGGAGGAAACCTGTGCTCATGTCGAAAAATTGGGCTCAAACGTATTATTGCTTGTGGTGATTGTCGAGGGGAGTACTGCAAAAATATTGCGGAAACCATGCTCGATGACGATGCTGATTAAGGAGTGAATTTATCACCACAACCGTCTGAGCAGCAGCAAATAATGTAGTGAGAATTTCCCGAATTTGACATGGTCAGTCGACTAAATACCCTGGACGTGCAAACAGGCATGCATCATTGTTTGGAGACAAATTCATCAAACTTGCAGCCGCTTCAGTAGCCAGAAATAGTGTACACATTTAAGCAATTCAATGTTCGTATCGCTCTATTGAATTAAAATGTGCATAATTCCAAAACATTCCGTAAGTTAGCGGATTTCATCGTTCCCGACGGCCATTTCAAGAGTCCTTATAATGCTAGTTACGACCTCTTGTACTCCTAATAAATGATGTGTTATAGATTAATTATCAGGGCGGCCATCTTGTAATTATGCAAATGAGGCAAATGTCCAATTATAGAAAGGATTCTGTGATTCAAAGCACCTGAATATACCATTTTTAATCAGTTAAATATATCAACGTAGAAACATAAAATACATTTTTAACAAAATTTCGACATCTGGCGGCCATCTTTGAGTAATGCAAATGAGTTAAGGTCAAATTAAATAGTATACTAACTATAACGATTGTGTGATTCCAAACACCTGAATATATCATTTTAAATAAAATAAATATATCACCAGAGAGCAAAGATATGGAATTTTTAACAAAAATGCTGATATTTGGCGGCCATCTTGAATTTATGCAAACGAGACAACTGTCACATTTCTTCGTTGTAGTCTAGAAATGTCTAGAAATGTCTTACATTATATACATGATGATTTTAGGCCGCGAGAGGTGTTTTAAATTGTAGTTTTAGGGCAACATAATTGTTCAGTCAAAATTGGCAAGTTTCGAACGGTCATATTGGACGCCATCTTGAATAAAAAGGTTTCCCCAAAGCGGATTTTAGCGGATTTTGGATATTTTATTGGCAAGAAACTCCTTTTTCCAACGGTGTCAAATTTAGCTTGTTAACAATTATTTCCGGGTCCAACCATTCAACAACCAGACTATTATGACTTAACTAAAAAATAAAAAGTTAGATTTTTAAAGTCGGTCCAGAAATCGTCATGTTATTAACGCATTTCTGCTAGCTTATATCTAGATGACGCCATGTATTATTTGTAACGTCATGATGTTGTGTCGTTTAGCGTTATACTTGTATGACGCTAAACATGCACCAATACACTTATAAAACTAAATTCTGGAGAAATATAATATATCTACGGTATGACAAATACGTTATTGTGATTCTACAAAGTCAATATAGACTCGGGTGAATATAGATTCAAACGGGCAATGTGACACCATAGTGACTGTGTAGAATCACAAAAACTTATACTATAGCTTGTTATAAGCGTGACTGGTGTACCATAGGTGGACTGGCAAATAGTTAAAATCCTGATGAGACTGTGCGGATGCACATGCTGATTAGGATATACACTGTAGAACCAATAACCTCCATTTCTCCAGTCACAGCCACATATATTTCGCTTACCCTGATCGCAGGAGTCACCGGAGAATCCCTGTGTGCATCCTAGCACACAGTTGCCGTTGACACGCTCACACGTACCGTTCACGCAATTTTTGCCGCACGTTCTCGTGCAGAATTCGCCGTACCACTTGTTTAAGCAGCCGTCGACGCAATTCCCATAGGGCGTGGCACATACCTTAGGTTTAATAATTGGTACTCAGGTACATGTATTTACATTAGAAATACACTACAACACAATACAACGCAACACAACGCAACACAACTAAAGCATATTTTTCTAGTTAAAGAGAATATGAAAAGATGTGAAAACGATGTGAAAACGACACGACATGCGTTGAAAAAGATAACACGACCTGTTTTGAAAGGACGACAGGCGTGTAAATCGTGAAAAATGTTCGTGTGCAAAACAAGCCAAAACGATATTCGTATTTATGCATACCGTTGTACAAAACGATAATTTACACTTCGTTTTCAATTCGTCTCGTTTGAGGATATTCATCAAATCTTCACTGTACATGTACTCACCTAATAGGCCTTCAGTCAGATATGGAAACCCCCTGTGAGATTTATGCAGACATACTTTTCCTGACACTACATTCAATAGTGATATGCCATAAATCTCCGCTCTGTAACCCGCTGGATGAATGTTGGAAACCATTTTGAAGAATACCACACTCGGAATTTCACAATTGCAAACAATCACATTTTTATTGCAATTCGACTGTTATATATCATTAGAAGCAACTGATATATCATTGTTTTTAGGTTTTCCGATGTGTTTATAACTATACAATGGAATAAAGATTGTGCATGTTTTACCATCCCACACATTGAATTTCAATGGCAAAACACCTACCTTAATACCTCCATAAACGTATGGTACGTTTGTATTTTCTCTGTTTCAAGGGTACCTAGTAGTCTTCATTAGACATGTTAATTGCATATATGCCGATTATCTGACGTCTGCAGTCTATGATACAATGTTAAACACAATGTATTTGCCACCATGCCTCGCCCACACATTTTACAACGGGAATGTTACATGTAATGAATTTCAGTTATGTTATGCACTGTCACTTACTTATAAATTGTTTAAATGAATATGCAACTACTTCGGCACTACTAATAGCTATCCATGCATACTTCAGATACAGTGTGAACGAGTGTTTATCGTCCGTCTGTCTGTTCGCTTCACATTTTCTTGAAGTTAACAACTACGCTATATGTATCATTATGCACACCTCTCTCGGTGTCAATTGATTGTATTAATGGTAATTGTATTTACTAGTGTTTGCAATATACGCTTGCTGCCCATATTCTGATTACATAATGTTTACAGCAGATGATGCAATGTTAAAACTTTGCACTGTTTTAACTATGATTGTCCCCACCCACTGAATATACAATGACCGTTTGACATGTAATAATGTGTCTTACTTTATACGCTGCCAAGATACATGTACTTATGAAAGGTTCATATGAACGTGTAGCTACTAACACCTGTATATGTGGCTGTGACTGGAGAAATGGGGCTTATGGGTTTTACCACCAGTGTAGATCCAGATCAGCCTGTGTATTCACACAGTCTGATCAGGATCTGCACTGTTCGCGAATCCATCAGTGAAACACCAATCATGCCTCTAACAAGTACAACATTACGTTATCAGGGTACAGGAGTGTGCTATTTGATCAGGAGCCACACCGGTCGCAAATCCCATAAACCCCATTTCTCCAGTCACACCGACATATTAGTTATCTACACACATTTAAGATACAGAATTAATGTCTGTTCATCTCTATATTAACCCATTTCATGATGCAACCATGACAATTACCATGATTACTATGTGTATTCCAATATGAACGTCTCTGATACATATACTTATTACTCTCAGCCGTCGACAGGCCTTTAAACACCATTAAGTAATATAAATAAATAAATACATTCCGAGTCATCAGCAGGAACAGGATTCAAATGTGTAGTTGGCACATGTATTTATAAACTCATGTATATAGTAAAACTGTGTAACTTGTATAACTACTGAAATACACTATGTGTCATACGAGAAAGTGGAAAGTGTGTGTTGCAATGTGTATGACTGACATCCATTACCAGTGTAAGTGCACACCACCATTTTGATAAAAGGCAGCCATTTGTTCATCCAGCGGCTTTTTGAGCGCAGACAACCAGGTTTGATAGATAATATGCTACTGAATCCGAAAATTATACTCGCCAAAAATCCCACATGGGGGAGGGGGTGGGTTATTGCTGGCTCAAGGTTTATAGCCCGAATTTTCTGGCTAACATTTACTGTAAGTCGCTCTTTGTGACAGCCAGAACATTCGGGTTAGGTTAGTGCTAGACTAACATGAATAAATAATAAATAATAAATAGAGAATACCAGGCTAATTTCTTTTGATATCAATTGTTTATCAGGAAAGGCTAGGAAACGCGTAGGAATTCCGAGGCTTGCCGAGCCGAACCTGATATACTTGATATCAAGGGACAGTAGCATGGTATTCTGTTTATCAGGTAACATTTTATATTCGAAAATGACCTCAGATGAAGCCATTATCTATGGACAGATCGCTGTCTTGTTTATGTTGCGTCATTATACTGACGTTATTCGCGTGCCGTCACCCGACCAATGGAACGCCAGTTTTCACGTCGTTGTAACCCGGATGTTTGCAGCAGGTCAATGCCTGGTATAACAACATGTTATCAGTCAGTACGTATTCGGGGAATACAAGGCAAGTTACCTGATAAAATCATGAGCAGTTGCGTTTATTGTAGTATAAACAACATTTGGTATGTTTAAAGGCGGACTCTTCGCAAACTTTAAAATGACGAAATATTTATCACACTACAGTAAACACAACTACTCATAGTTTTATTACTTATATTTGCATTGAATTTGCTGATAGTTTCAAAATGTAAATATTCAAACACGGCGTTAAAATTAGGAATCGTATTGTTTTACTTGATTGTGTCGCTCATTCATTGAACAGCGACTGCGGTAAATAGCGTGACGTTATTAACAACATATCACACATGCATAACATACAGCAGGACATACAAGAGATGCATACTATCTTTATACCATTTATGGAAGACATTTAGGCGCCATCATTAATTATGCAAAGGTATTAAGGAAAAAAGAGTATTCTCTATAAAACATCAATACAATAGGGAAGGTATATGCATAATCAGCACACTCCTACCTGTGTTTGGCTGAGCAGAAATACATTTAAAACTAATCACTTATTCATGCAAACATTAATTAATATATTATACGTAATACAAAATTGCAATTGCAATGCAAATATTGAAGTTGCAACACAACTTGTGAAAGCCGTTGTGAACAATTTGGTACAGCTTTGGCGGCCATCGTGGATGTTATTTTGCATCTTAAACAATACGTCTAACTTCTACTGTACATGCATTAAAGCATTAAAGAAAATAATACAGAACTATACATTTCTGACTATTAACAATGAAACACCCGGTGTTGTTGCTTTGTGGGGGGAAACCATATCGGACGCCATCTTGGACGCCATTATGGTAAATGCTCAAGGGTGAAAGAGTGTCTGATATAGGTCACGTAGATGCAAAATTATCAAAAGCCCATTGTATATACGCCAAGTCCGGGTAGTTCGGCAGGACTATTATTTGAATGTGACATTGTTTACATCAACGCGTCTCATGTTGACATCACTACCTGAGCGCCATGAGATATTTACCAGCTTGCAACTCTACTGTCTGTTTCACGAAACATGCCCACAATTTACGGCTATATAAACGATGCAAAAACAATATTTGTTTGGATAATATTAAATTATAGCAATCTACATCCACATATACATATAGAGCGGCGGCCATTTGGCATAATATGTCGATGACCCCTCCCCATCTTAGAACATTTTGCAACATGTTTTTTTAAGAAGATATGTATATTAGACGATAGAAACCGGTTGTTGCAGAGGCGAAAATTGGTGGTAGCTATGTTTTATAGCCACTTTCCCATGGTGACCATCAGTCATGCTGAATAAATATTTAATTTGGCATAGCAGCCTGAATATTTGTTCTTTGTATTCCCATATAGTGTTTGTGTATGTCCCGTGACCAGTTTATGACTGTGTAATGCAGAAACGTGTGGTAAAGTTGTAATCCGATATTTTGAAGTGAATAATTGCATGGGTAATTACCCCACCCACTCAATGTATATGGTAACATATACATACTTATCTGCACTTCTTCACGAATGGTATTTATTTAATTTCACTGCCTAAATTGCACTCTGGAGGGATTCTGAAACGTTTACACTTAATAAATACCCTTCTGCAATTGTCTGAGCAATGCGATTACAAATGAATGGTGCACCATTACCCCACCCACCAATTTTACATTTTGACTTTAATGAGTTATATTAGGTTTCACATAATTTCAAATGATATATATGTATGCTCAATTAGGATGTTATCTATAAATGATTAGTACGTTAAAAGTTATGCCCCATTATGCAAATTATATAAAGTCTAATTTGCATATTCATGATTTCAGTCATAACTTGCATATCGACGGTTATTCAATTTATTGTCAGGAAATGTTATAAACGCACTCTCATAGGATGTAACATACATGCCGCTAGCCCATTGTTGAGTAAACTATACGACAACAGCATACAACTGTTCACTGTTAGGTGGTTATTTGACCAACGGAAACCACTGAGCATGATGCAAAATTCCATCATTCTTAACAACGCAACGTTATGGAAATTGTAGAGAAACAACTACACCTGAAATGTTTAATATACATCATTTATTTAATTTCTTAGATCAGTGAGCTCACCATCACTTCGGTACGCTATGACTAGTTGTGGTACTTTGGTACGTTATGACTACGTTTGGTACTTTGGTACGCTATGACTAGGTTTGGTACTTTGGTACGCTATGATTAGATTCGTGCTCCACTAGGGTAAGCATTGGCAAATTAGGATAAAAACGCAAAAACAATACATACATGATAGAAAAATACTTGAAGTGGAGATCTTAATGTATTTACGACCTATGCATATTCTGACTAGCTTTCACACTCATATAGGTTGATATCAGACAATACCAGTTCACAGTCTGTACAACAACGTACAAACATCGTGATCACGATATACTAGTAGTGGTCATGAATCTCTGGCTAGTCATCTCGGTCACCCTCACAGTCACTGTCATCAGATACATCCAGCTGTGGTGTGCTGTTCGAACAGTCTGTACATGTACACATGTCAATGCAGGGTAACCCAGCCAACAGACATGCACATGATCGCGGTACAGATCAGTTCCTGTCACTGCAAAATAGATGTGTAATGTCACGCAGTTGAACTGGAGCACAGTCCTTATCGTACATTCTGGGTGTCAGTCCTTGGTTGGCGTCTCTAATCCAGCCACATTATATGGGACTCTTCAGTGATGGACTTCCCACATGGCTATGGCACCATACCGCCGTCTGGTACTCCGCCCTCAGGACATGGTTCTTGAAGGTATCTTCTGTCGGAGGCAGCATAGCTCCAGTTTTGTCTGTCGTGGCCGCCATCCTGTATCGCAGTTCATCCAACGTGTTACATGGTCTCTTCTCCTTCAGGTACAGGAGCAGAATGAACTGTCTGGCATTGGCTAGAGCTGAGTCCGTTGATGAGGATATGCCAAATTCAGACAACGTGTGTAGCTTGTCTATGTTGTCCACTAGCTTCTTGTAGGCAGTGCGCTTTCCAATCCTATACATTCCGCTTGTCGTGTCACATCCTGTCAGAGAATGTACCGCCGGAAGACACTGGCATACCTTCACACACAACTTGTTACTGATGGTATGAATCGGAATGTATCTTTCCAGTGTGATTATTTTCCCCACGTGACCAGCATGCATGTACACTTCGGCAGACAATATATTCTGACTGTAATAGTAGAGTAGCAGTATCAGAACATCCGTATCGTCACATCTTACTACTATTCTGGTGTGTCCGGTGGCAAGGTCGATTGCATTCAGCAGCATTCTGGTGTCCGCTTCTTCGTGTGTTGAGAAAAGCTCTGGCAGAAGTTCCACAGCTGAACTGCTTACTGACTTTACAATCTTCCCATCTTCAAAACCGCCAGGATCAATGACAGTTTTCGTCAGCTGGAGATGTGATGGCGCGTTGGAGACTATGAACTGACTCACAAATACAGCTAGAGCGGACTTGTTAGCGGCACTTTTCAGGTATAGCCTGTAGTTTGGGACTTCACGCGAGCCTGTTATCAGATGGCTGGGTGTCATGTCGCAGCCACCTCGATGATGCCGTTCCATAGTTTTCACAGAGTTTTGTATTGTCATACCTATCGAACACAAGTGTGACATTATCAGTGGCATAATCACTGCTTGCCAACGGTCGCAATACCTTCTTCATGACGGATTCTGCCAGATCAATCAAATGTCTTGAACATGGATTCGTTGAGCGATTGGATAACAGCCATCCCATCAATAATGTATGCGGCATTGTCGTCATCGGTGGTCGTCTTCGGTAACGTGTGTACTTCATCACATACCGTCTCCAGTTTCTTCGCCAGCTCCGACTTGTTAACCTTGCGCATGGAACCGTCGTCATTGAAGAGCGCCGGAGGTGCTGCTGCGAGTTCATGTTCCAATACTTTCTTCAGGTCGATATCTCTGGTGTTTGATACTGAGAGGAGTCGCCTGAATAGAACCTCGGAGCTGCATGTGACACTCTTCCGCTTCTCTGATGCCAGTGGTTTCCGCATATTTGCAAATGTTTTGGTCTTACACCTAGGCTGTGGATCCCAGAAACTGGTTGATTTGGTGTCCTTTAACAATCGTTTCTCGGCAAACTTCATCATCTGTCCCTCTCCAGTCTCGTGCATTGTTGTCAGGCTTTCTTGTACTTCTGTCGATGCAACCTGTCCGGTGACAATGTTTATCAAGGAATCTGGCACGGTTCCCAGGTCAAACGGATTATGATATTGACTTTCTAACACATTCACAATGATTTCCACATCGCTGGAATCTCTAGCTCGCCTCGATGCGCCGAGTTCTTCATGAATCTCGACACGACTCGGTGTACACAATTGTCTCATGGCTTCTGAATATGAACCCGTTACGCAAAAGTCCTCCTTTCCGTAGTGTGATGCCAATTACTCCTCCCTGGCTCTTAGCGTCACGGTTTATTGTCTGTTCCAATGCCTGGTCCTTGGCAACGCAGTTGAACCTATTATGTGTACGTCGTACGACAAATCCACCGTCTTGTCAGTGTTTGTAATGGTCCGGTTTCTGTGTTTCTAACGCTTTCATTTCTGCAACATATATTGGGGCGTACTTTGCATAGTTATTTCGGCCACCAACGACAAAGAAAGGAATTACTTCGCAGACAGCATTGAGGTGGAGCTCAGAATCTGCATCTCGTTCAGCTCTTAGTAGCCTGACCATAATATGCGCTGCATCTATGAATTCGTTCCAGAAGGTGAATGTGGCCGATTGAGCTTTCCCGGCAGACTGAAATTGTTGTATTGCTTCCGCTGCGATAGTCACATCTAGGCTATCGATTATCTCTGTACTTGAAATGTTGTCCTTTGCATGGAAGGTGTGCTGTAGATCTTTGATATCATTCTCAGTACTGCTGTCAAGCCACTTGATTCCATGCTCTTCGGACCATGCTTTTGCTGATTCGAAATACAGGTACGATATTGCTTCACTGACAAGTTTGATACCCCTAACTGCCCTGTTGAGCTGCTTTCCCTGAAGCATCCATTGTACTGTTGCATCGGCATACACGCCATATTCGGTCAGAAGCTCTCGGAGACCACCATCACCAAATAGTTTGCCTATGCCGGTGTAACGTGAGCCCCTTAAGTCCGTGAAAACCTTCAGCCTAGCCAAGCGGCTTAAGGGGCTCACGCTGGAAGGTGTGAGCCCCTTAAGTCCGTGAAAACCTTCAGCCTAGTCATAGAGGCTTAAAGGGCTCACGCTGGGGGGGGGGATGAGAACTTTAAGACCGCGGAAACCAATTTGTTGGTATATACACAATATGAATGGTAACGATGATATTACGCAATATGCACACCGCGTACCGTAGTTCTTCTACCAAATGGCGTATATTTATATGAATGTGCCGATATGTAACCGACCGTGAGAAGTTGAATCCTGTCTGTAAACTAATCTATAATCGGTGGCTTTGCAAACCCCTTTGTTGGTATATACCCAATGTGCCTATTAATAATGATATTATGCAATATGTTCCAATATAAGGCAAACAAACGTAAAATATATGGGACTGATTTCAATTTGCACGGCGGGGACAAAAGCACCCGGCCATGAGAAGTTTTCAGCCTGTCCGTAAACTTGATATATAGAACACATCGGTATTTTTTTCACACCCCTGGGTTGGTAAATACCCAATGTGCCTATTACTAATGGTATTATGCAATATGTTCCAATATAAGGCAAAAAAAAAACGTGAAATATATGGGAATGATTTCAATTTTCACGGCGGGGACAAAAGCACCCGGCCATGAGAAGTTTCAGCCTGTCCGTAAACTTGATATATAGAGAACAAATCGGTATTTTTTCACACCCATGTGTTGGTATATACCCAATGTGCCTATTAATAATGATATTATACAATACGTTCCAATATAAGGCAAACAAAACGTAAAATATATGGGACTGATTTCAATTTTCACGGCGGGGACAAAAGCACCCGGCCATGAGAAGTTTCAGCCTGTCCGTAAACTTGATATATAGAGAAAACACATCGGTATTTTTTTCACACCCCTGGGTTGGTATATACCCAATGTGCCTATTAATAATGATATTATGCAATATGTTCCAATATAAGGCAAAAAAAAAACGTGAAATATATGTGAATGATTTCAATTTTCACGGCGGGGACAAAAGCACCCGGCCATGAGAAGTTTCAGCCTGTCCGTAAACTTGATATATAGAGAACAAATCGGTATTTTTTCACACCCATGTGTTGGTATATACCCAATGTGCCTATTAATAATGATATTATACAATACGTTCCAATATAAGGCACACAAAACGTAAAATATATGGGACTGATTTCAATTTTCAGGGCGGGGACAAAAGCACCCGGCCATGAGAAGTTTCAGCCTGTCCGTAAACTTGATATATAGAGAACACATCGGTATTTTTTCACACCCCTGGGTTGGTATATACCCAATGTGCCTATTAATAATGATATTATGCAATATGTTCCAATATAAGGCAAAAAAAAAACGTGAAATATATGGGAATGATTTCAATTTTAACGGCGGGGACAAAAGCACCCGGCCATGAGAAGTTTCAGCCTGTCCGTAAACTTGATATATAGAGAACAAATCGGTATTTTTTCACACCCATGTGTTGGTATATACCCAATGTGCCTATTAATAATGATATTATACAATACGTTCCAATATAAGGCAAACAAAACGTGAAATATATGGGACTGATTTCAATTTTCACGGCGGGGACAAAAGCACCCGGCCATGAGAAGTTTCAGCCTGCCCGTAAACTTGATATATAGAGAACACATCGGTAGTTTTTCACAACCCTGTGTTGGTATATACCCAATGTGCCTATTAATAATGATAGTATGCAATATGTTCCAATATAAGGCAAAAAAACGTGAAATATATGGGACTGATTTCAATTTTCACGGCGGGGACAAAAGCACCCGGCCATGAGAAGTTTCAGCCTGTCCGTAAACTTGATATATAGAGAACATCGGTATTTTTTCACACCCCTGTGTTGGTATATACCCAATGTGCCTATTAATAATGATATTATGCAATATGTTCCAATATAAGGCAAAAAGAAACGTGAAATATATGGGAATTATTTCAATTTTCACGGCGGGGACAAAAGCACCCGGCCATGAGAAGTTTCAGCCTGTCCGTAAACTTGATATATAGAGAACACATCGGTATTTTTTCACACCCCTGTGTTGGTATATACCCAATGTGCCTGTTAATAATGATATTATGCAATACGTTCCAATATAAGGCAAACAAACGTGAAATATATGGGACTGATTTCAATTTTCACGGCGGGGACAAAAGCACCCGGCCATGAGAAGTTTCAGCCTGTCCGTAAACTTGATATATAGAGAACACATCGGTATTTTTTCACACCCCTGTGTTGGTATATACACAAGGTGCCTATTAATAATGATATTATGCAATATTTTCCATTATAAGGAAAACAAGAACGTGAAATATATGGGAATGTTTTCACGGCGGGGACAAAAGCACCCGGCCATGAGAAGTTTCAGCCTGTCCGTAAACTTGATATATAGAGAACACATCGGTAGTTTTTCACAACCCTTTGTTGGTATATACCCAATGTGCCTATTAATAATGACTTTTTGACCATTTTCTTCAATCTTCTTCAATTGATTGATTGATTGATTATTTGTGGTCAGCCTTATAACAGCCAGGGTCATGTAAGGCCGGGCCAACGGGATGGATTATCCCGTATTCAACCTGTAAAAAATGAGGGAAATTCCCAAAATCAGAGCTCAATATTTACATAAACTCTATATTCATCCCTGGAATTAGAATATCCTGACGTGGTGCCAGGTCCATGCCACATCAGAGTCACTTAGCTCTTCTCCAAAGTAACAGGATTACCTATAAGCTTATTACTTAATAATGGAGCATAACTTGATTTAGCTCTCAAGTACCAGGGCGCCAAAACGGTACAAGAGGGCCAAACCATGTATGTCGGCCCCCCGGTAAAGATGAACGCTGCTCCCTCCTACCACTTAATTCTTCAATCGAGTATTACCATTTCCAATAAAAAAAATCCTTTGCATTTCTACTTTAAAATAATGTGCCCCGTCAAGAGGGGATTTATTGAGTTTGTGAAAAGTGTAGCCCAAGACCAGCCTGTGACTCGCACAGTCTGATCAAGGTCTACACTTGTTTACAAACGGGCGTATACAAATATTCTATCTGTACATAGCAGTGCATATGACACACTCGTAGTCTACGTCACTGAGAGCAGCCGTCACAGGCAGGCGACAGCAGGTGATGTGGAACCACCGTCCACACACAGCACACTGCACCCACCTCTTCCGGCCGCTTCTCCGTGACCGACACTCTAGCATGTCACATACATCCCTGTCTACCGGCCGACCATGGGCGAGGATACTGCTCTCCACATACTGCCTGTACATCGGCGCATGCACCTGTCTCATCACTTGATGGGGCACAAAAAACATTTGGTAAAATTTACGAGAATGATGCGGCCCGCGTATTATACCGCTCCCACAGCTGTTTATCTGAGTGCTTTACGTAGCGCAATACAGCAACCCCGGAACCCGCCCCCTCGAGATTAGCAATACTTCAAAATTAACATGTTATTACAAGACACGATTGCATGCAACTGCGCCTTGCCGTTCAACACCTCGTTTTAGTATTGCCTGAAAATAACAAATAAGTGTCCCACCCGCCCCATTTTTCCCCAAAATTTTGATGAGAATCTAAACATTAATTTTGTGTAGCCTATTAAATAGTACTGCACATTACTGGTTATAAATGCACCATATATTTTTGAATATCAATTGGCGGATTTTAATTCTGATACATCAAACACCATTACAAGGATTGTGTTCAGTGTAGCACCTGATCAACTAGTACACTCCTACACGTTGATAAGTATCTAAAATGTTTGTCAGAAACAATACCGCACTAATTAAACTAAAGTGGTGAACAGTGTAAACCCTGACTGGCATACATGACGTGGTTGGTGGTACGTTAATGGCAAATATAGGTGTATGCTTGTATCTTGTGTTCTAATTATCTGGTATGTTGATACGTCTATTCAACACATTTTATGATCCAGTGCACAGGAAAATTAAAACGAAATTGTATGTATACTTGTGGTTGTGACAGGATAAATGGGGCATATGGGCTTTGTGATCAGTGTAGATCCAGATCAGACTGTGCATCCGCACAGTCTGATCAAGATCTGCACGGTTCACCTGTCCATCAATGAAATACCCGTCATGCTTAATACAAGCACCATAGATTGTTATCAGGTTACAGGAGTGTGCTATTTGATCCCGAGCTACACTTGTCAGCAATCCCAAAAGCCTGATTTCTACAGTCACAGACACAATTTAGTTACACACCTAGACAGATCAGCCAGCATACACATGGTGCACTCATCCATTTCATGCAGCACACATTGTACACATTCACTAATGTTTTATAACTTTATAACATTTTACTAATGTATATGAATGAACGTATATGCTGTCAGGCGCGGATCCAGGATTTCGGTTAGTGGGGCTAAACTATTTTGCAATACTTTTGTAGCTCGTTCGTAGACCGAGCAGAGCCACTAGGGGGGTCCGGGGGCATTCCCCCCGCAATATTTTTGAAATGAATGCCATCAGGTAATGCATTCCACCCATCCGCATGGTTACTTTCCCAACCAGTAAAGGTGGGTCACTCCACATTATCTGTTGCGCTTTACTGTAATAGCTGCAATAGGGTTGTGTATATCGTTGACAGATCTGTAGGCGGGGCGTGTATGAAAGGGAGATATCTGATGGATGAAACAGGCACATCAGTTGTCGATGTCACAGTATTGAAACCGCCCCATGCCGGAATGGTCGTGCTGCAAATGGCACGATGTGGAGATAAGGGACATAACTGATCAACAATATAATCGTCACAGTACCTGTGTATCTGTAGTTAGCCAACTCTTCACAGGCACACCAAACTTGAAAGTCGATGTCTTCGTAAATAATTTTTTTATTTTAAATCAGTCTGAAAAGTGGTGGGGCCTTACATAGCCCCACCCCTTGTTACGCCTGCGTAATTAATTATCAATTTACTTATATACTGATTAATATTAAATTAACCTGCAGCAAAAACAAAAATTAAATGCTATTTTGGTATTAAACATATTGCCATCAGTATAGTTTCTCTAGCTGGAAAAATAATGAAGTTATATAAATTATTGAAATCCGTTGTCATGGAAACACTATATAAAACGTAATATATGTACAAAAATTGTCCAGACTTGCGTTTGTTAAATAATATAGATATATATATTTAAGAAGCTGGTGTAGTTTTACTATCTATTAGAAAAGTTCGTCTTTTACACGTATATTTTCGTATTTTATTGAGATTTTTGTATTAAAAAATGCAAATTAATTACTTTTAAATAAAAAAAAATCTGTACACTATCAATGTTTGTCATCAATATGTATAACACCATCTATTCCGTTCAGTTTGGCACCACTGCCCTAATTCTGAAATGAATAATAAGAAAACTATATCATTTTAAACCCAAGGTGGTAGTCTGGCAATTTTCTCCATTTAATTGAGACGGTTGCCATAGAAACCGGCTAAAATGACACATCTACCACCATTTTTCGTCTCTGCAACAACCAGATTAGAACTCGGCATGCAATTTCCCTTTAAAAAAATGTGGTTTCAACTTGTTCTAAGCAGGGGAGCACTAACTCCTTAACTAAGGCCTTATTTTGAGATCGCCGCTGGTCTAATAGTCCCGGATGTAGTGTCATGGCGGATTAGTCGATATTTTTCAACGGACATTGAAATTCGAATTTACAGAAATTTAGCATGATTTAGCATGAAACGAGAATTGATATTCAACATGTGGATATAATATAGTGCTATGTATATGGATGTATATGTATGAGGTTAGAAATTGACTTATTTACTTTGTAAATGTAAAGATTATCACCATTCAAAGCCGACGCGCATCACTGACCTTATTGATAAACACTCACTTAGTCTGTTTACCCCGTGCATTCGTAACTCGCCGCCAGTGGAGCGCTCACGCCAAAATATTGTTTACCTATACTCATCATCAAAATAAGCGTGACATGAGCTGAACTCCAGTCTCGTCAAAACAGACTGATACTAAGAAGCGCTGTCTGTCTTCTCCGACTGACCAGGCTGATTTAGTTTAAACATAGTTTATTGCATATAAATGCAATAGGCTCGGGCTACAAGTCCTCTCAACATTAGTTACAGCCCTCACCTAAGTGTTACAAAGTACAATAATTCAACAGCAATGGCGATACATGAATACATGTATACTGGCATATAAACACGGATACAAACCAATAATCAAGCGATAAATATATGTTTACATAATGTATGGAAAGAAAACGGACAGAAAGGTAGAGAAGAGTGATAGTAAGATAAGAGATTTGGAGAAAGAATAAAAGTTGTTTTTGTCACCAAGTACATATACTACATGAGCAAATCCATCAATGTATTAGTGCTAGTTGCCATAAATTTCAGTGATCATTAATAACCGGTGGTTGTGGATGATGCTGGCAAATCGAATGGAATACATCGGATATGGATTACGTTACATACATCTATCAACGAAGTTACTCAAATCGTTTTGTAGTTTTAATATAAATTTTGTACAGAATTGAAGATAATAATATTGTTTTCATTGTTTTGTTCAGGTATGCCGTTCAAAAGCATGTGCGCGTTCAGGTTATGAAATCGTTTGCAGTGACTGGCGTAGAATGAGACGCTGTGCATGATATTTGTTGCATTCAAAGAAGTAATGTTCCGCGTCTTCTACAATTTCGCTACACTCGCAGTAGGGAGTTTCTCTGATATCGTTATTGCAAAGATCTGAATTGAGACTGCTACATTTATTACGAAGTCTTGCATGCATAACTGACGAAAACCTGTCTCCCACTAAGTAATATGGTGGTATTTCATATTGAGTGTATAATTGTTTGGCGCATGCTGTTTTAAAGTGTCTAAGACTATCTACATTTCTCATTGAAGGATCAGTTTCATTCCAAAGTTGTACCACAGATGGTATAAATGATTGTTTGTATACTTCCAGTCGAGTAGTCGGGACATTTATATCAAATTGGTTTCTAAGGTTGTAACGAGATACGTTATTAACAGTGGGAGGAATCAGGTTGGAGATATAACTAGGTACTTGATTGTTGGTTGCTTTGTACATGATCGAAAGCTTTTGAATACTACGTCGAACAGATAAAAGTTGCCATCCAACTTCTTTCCTTAAATTATCAAGTGACACTGACCGTGTTAAACCGGTTACTATTCTCGCAGCATTCATTCTGAATTTTTTCCAATGAATCTTTTTCATATTCTGTACATCCATCCCAGACCGACGAAGCATATTCGAGTATAGGTCTCATATAAGATATATATATTTGGTTTAAAGACTGTCTGCTTATCTTAAATTTTAGGTTTCGCATTATTCCCAACACTCTCGCAGTCGAATTAATTATATTTTGTATATGTGTATGCCATTTCCCGTTATTGCTCAGCGTTAAACCGAGATGTTTATGGTCGTCGACAAAGGTTATAGGCATGTTTTGAAAGATTAGGTTTACAGGTCGATCGAGTAGTCTTAGGGTTATAAAAGCATCGTTTCAGTCTTGTTAGGATTGAAACTGACCAACCATTGTTTAGCCCAGTCAGCAATAGTTAGCAGGTCATAATTTATTATGCCTTCTAGGTCATCAGTATTTGTTGTGGAAAATGATAGAGAACTGTCGTCAGCAAATAATCGAACAATACTAGTAGATGGTCAGTTATATCGTTGACATATATTAGAAATAGTAAAGGACCGAGCACCGAGCCTTGCGGTACGCCAGCAGTTATTAACTTGGTATCTGACGATGTGGACCGTATTGATACAGATGTTTCTATCGACTTTCCAGACAAGTAGTTTTCGATCCAGTGTAAGATACAACCATTTAATCCATTTTGCCGTAACTTAAATAGTAATCCCCTATGCCATACTCTATCGAAAGCCGTAGAAATATCACAAAATACTATACATGTAGATTGCCTTTCATCAAATGCCTGACATATTTGATGGTGAATGTCTATAAGTTGGTATACCGTAGAATGGCCTGGTATAAAACCAGATTGTCTATTGTAAATCAAATTCTGTGAGTGCAAGTGATTATATATATGTTTAAACATTATTCTCTCCATTACCTTACCTAGACAGCTTAATAACGATATAGGTCGATAATTTGAAGGCGTCTGCGGACACCCTTTTTTAAAAAAAGGAATTACATTTGCCAATTTCCACGCCATCGGAACTGACATTCATTGACAGATCTATTGAAGAGGATCGCTAGAGGTTGATCAGAAGAAGCACCGCACCAATACAAGTGACGGAGAAACTGGAATGGCAGAACCTGGACATCACATCCAACTAAGCCATGTTGACCTTGACAGAATCAGTCAACTCCTGAAGTCATCGTTCGAAGAGCAGGTTTCGGACATGACGGTCAGCATTGTGGACGGCGTTCTAGGTGGGCAGCAGGCAAAGATTGCTGACCTGGAAAACGAAAACAAGACACTCCTAACCAGGGTTCAGTCACTGGAAGACGGGTTGAACAGGTCTGAACAATACAGCAGGCGCAACTGTCTCAGGCTCTCGGGCATCCCAGAAACGCCAGACGAATCGGTATACGACAAGGTCATGCAAGTCATCAAATCCATCGACGCAAACGTACCGTTGGAGGGAATCTACCGCGCGCACCGACTTGGTAAACCAAAGCCCAACTCACCAAGAGACATTATAATTAAATTTGCCACATATCGCTCCCGAAGGAAAGTCATGGCTCGTAAGTCGCAACAGAAAACCCAGGGTGAAACCGGGATTTATTTCAACGAAGATCTAACACGCACACGGAGCGACATATACTATCGGGCTCGTTCCATGGCCAAGGCCAGAATGATCCATAGTACCTGGACTGCAGAAGGAACAATCATAATCAAAGACCGTAATCTAAGATTTCACCGGATTGAGACGCAGTCTGACCTGGATAAATTCGCGACTACTCTGGACAACGCGTAAACTTCTGTCGCACAGTATAATTCAGTGTACCATTGTTATAGCGGACTACTGACATCACACAACTAGTCCGTGCAGACGCATAACTTCCGAGTAGTGAATATTTGTTGACCGGCCAAATTTAGCTATCTTTTTTCTGTATTTAAACATTTCATACAATTCCAGAAGACAGCCTCGCTAGTTGTCACTGATCCACGTAATAAACAGCTAACAGTCTGCTATTATACTCAAGCTATATGATGCCATCTGTGGGACGGACCCTGTTGCGGACGTGACTTGTGGTGGAACATACCCATACCGAACACCAGGTTTCGGTGTGCCTACTCTTGATTTCCAATACAAAACAAGCAATTTCTTCTCGGAACGTTCTTACGGCTGAACTTTAGTGGAGGCACTTCCGTTGTACATCCTGATACCTCTCGGGTGCCCTGTTTGAAGGGTTCTACCTCACGTCACCGCGACTGGAGCACTGATTCGTTTTCCATTGATGGCACCAAATGATCAGCATTACGAGCGATTGCCTGTACTCGACATAGTACCGTCGCGTCAATTAGAACTATTGCTATAACAAGCTGCTTATGGCGGCCTATGTCGGGTATGGGTAAGCCCTTGTCAAATTCACATCCGCAGAAAAGCTCAACTTGGCCAGTCAGTTCATGTTTACAATACAGAACATGCGTTTCTTGCACGTGAACTATCGTTGATAATCAGACACAGAACAACTTATTTAGATAACCATACTTGCTACTGCAATGTCTTACAACAGGAACACTGAGTACGGCGATGACAATAAATTATCATATATAATACCCCCATTTGTACTAACGCGGTTTCATATTCTTTCACCATATATTTGTTAGCAGGAGTTTAAGGCCACTTCCGAACATTGCCAACAAAACACTAGTCTGATTTCCCTATGTGTTGATACAATACAGTTACCTGACAAGGCAAGCACATTCCCACAGCACAATGCCGTTTCATTAGTTCGTGCATATCATTGGTGATCGTGACACATGAACATGGTTGATGCTAAGTACAGTCTGCCCAATGACAAGTATGTGAACAGACTAGAGTCAACACTGTTTGCAAAAAAGACAATAACATTTGTACAATGGCGGGTATATATGGTTAACCTGCTGGGAAGAAGGTACCTGACATCAGTGCGATCAATGTGACCCCAGATCAGAATGTGTATCCACATAGCCTGATCAGGGCCCATGCTGGTCGTCTGTCAGTCAACTCATAGCAGTTTTTCGCATGAACAGCAGCTTTTGATCATTTTGCCGATTACAAAAGCACATGTACAGTTACCACGTTAACCTTTGTCATAGCAATGTGTTGTCACTAAATGTACCACCTTCTTTATGCGGCGATAAGTATTTCCATTATCATCATGTTATCTTAGCTCTAACAGCACTAAAACGTATAACCATCGTTCCAAGCGCTGTATATCCAGATGAGGCAGCTCGAATGTGCTTTCTCATCAGATGCACAGCGACTGATACTGCGCTTACGATTTTTGTTTAAGACACCCCTGTTGTGACTAATGGAATATTGCACATGTGTTATACAGTCGATGATGTCCATGCTCAGATGTACGGACTAATGAAATACATAGCTGTTTGTGTGTGTGATGATGGCGGATCCTCATGCTGACTGTAACGAACTGCAGTCTCGACTAATCATTTACTTCGCTTGCTAGCTCGGTGACAATCAAATTCAAACTGTTCAGTAAACGGTCCAGGATGAATATATTGTAACTGTGGTGGGCATTATGAGCCATATAACGACCGAGGCACGGTCGTATTTGAGCCTATTTTCTCATGACGCGTCAAACAAACATGATAACACATGCCTAAACTGATATCACTTACATTACCCTTTTGTCGAAATATATTCATGCTGCGAAATGGTAAACTCTAAATAACATGTCCATAGGAAGACAATTCATTGATAATGTCCCGACTCACGCCGAAAATAATACTTACAACAGCCATCCCTCCTCTTTGTGCGCACGTTGCTGCTGGCTGTTCCCTTTTCTTCTGTCATACTTGTCTCTTCATGTCGAATCTCACGTGGACGGCACTTGGGGAAAATAGATTGAGATACCATCCTCCATGATTCCTATATATACCAGACCCCACAATAGTTGTCCAGCGATATCCTTCCTCTTCAAGCCACATCGGTTAATAATCCTTGCCTGGCATTTCAGATACATATATACACACTGTCACTCGTATTCGGTATATTGTGACTGTGTATCCTTGTTTTAGTAGCGTTTCTCCTCATCGGGTGATGTTCATCCAAATCCTTGACCAAGCACACACTCAAACACATCACATGACATATCTACTTCCACTGCTTCATACATCGACATCATTAACAGTGGTCTTAGCATCATGCATCTTAACATACAGAGCATCAAACCAAAAATCGATATCTTGGAAGTCGAAGCTCAATCTTACGACATTCTCATATTTTCAGAAACCTAGCTCTCCCCTGACACTTCATCTGATTACATACACATTCCTAACTTCAACCCCCCATTCCGGCGATATAGGGTTGGGAGACTTGGGGGCGGAGTAGCGATTTATGTCCGTGAAGGGCTCACTGCCACCGAACGTCCTGACCTCTCCATCAACGGGCTCGAAGCTTTGTGGGTTGAACTCCACATACATCAGAGCAAACTCTTAGTAGGAGGCATATATAGACCACCTGATTCCAACAACAACCATTGGACACTACTGGAAAAAAGTATCGATCAAGCCTTCGGTCAATCATGTGACAACACAGTAGTGGCGGGAGACTTCAATATCAATGTTCATAATTCGGTCTCAGATAAGATTAGTAGGCTTATTTCATCTTATAATGCTGAACAGCTGATTTCTTCACCGACTCACTTCCCTGAAACTTCTAGCTCTCTTATCGACCTTATTTTCACAAAATACAGGACGCAAATTATGTCAAGCTTTGTCGCAGACCCTTTCCTTCTTGATCTTCTGCGATACCACTGTCCCATAGTAGCTGTTTTAAAATTCGACAAACCTAAATGAACGTCATTTAAACTGAAAATTTGGCTTTATGATCGCGAAGATTTCTCTGACTACAGACGTATTTTGGAATCTTCAAATTGGAACGATATATTGAACGATGAAAATTTAGACACAATTGCAAGTAAAATTACAATGGCAATCACATCCGCAGTCACATAAACTATTCCAAACAAAACTGTAACCATTAGTCACACATATATCCCTTGGTTCAATAACAACTTACGTAGGTTAATGCGCAAACGAAACAGATTACATAGACAAGCTAAATAAATGAATAACATCCACTTATGGTCCGAATTCAGAAAGGTACGTAATGACGTCACTAAACTTATTCGAAAGTCCAAGTCAGAGTACGAAAATAAAATAATAGAGAAAATTAACGACAACAACGTATCATCAAAATATTGGTTCAAATTAGCGAAACAACTGTCTAGCAAGAAATCGTCTTCCGTTATTCCAACACTTTATGATACTGGTCTCGAAGCTACCTCTGATATTGAAAAGGCAACTCTTTTGAACAACTTATTTGGTAAACAGTCCACTATCGACGACAATGCACACACACTACCCTTACAAGCGGAAACCTCTCAACCTTCAATCTCTACAATCACAATCTATCCTAGTGACGTTTGTGATGCAATAAAGGCAATTGACCCATCCAAAGCTAGTGGTCCTGATCTTATCAGCACAAGACTTCTACGGGAAGCAGCAAATGTATTATCATTCCCCCTCTCTACATACTTTACAACATTGATCCGCATGTCTCATTTCCCCTCTTCTTGGAAGCTAGCCAACGTTGCACCCATCTTTAAAAATCAGATCCATCAAAACCACAAAACTACCGACCAAAATCTCTTCTCAGCTGCATTGGTAAGTTGATGGAGCGCTGCATCCACAAGTATCTGTACAACTTTCTCATTGACAACAATAAGCTAACTTCCTTTCAATCAGGCTTTATTAGAGGCGACTCTACTATCAACCAACTTACTTATGTATACAACGACATCTGTAAGGCACTTGATGACGGCAAGGAGGTCAGAGCA
Source organism: Conchocele bisecta (assembly GCA_029237695.1). Lineage (NCBI taxonomy): Eukaryota > Metazoa > Mollusca > Bivalvia > Lucinida > Thyasiridae > Conchocele > Conchocele bisecta. The sequence goes on along the minus strand of CM055275.1, from coordinate 89,919,798 downwards.
GTCTTTTGTGACATCTCCAAAGATTTCGACAGCGTCTGGCATTGCGATCTTCTATACAAACTGTCTTCCCTTGGTATTCACGGTCCTCTTCATAAATGATTATCTTCCTGTTTATTAAATAAACAGCAAAGGGTAGTTTATAACAATTCCAATTCGCAGTGGTCCTCATTGAATACCGGTGTTCCTCAAGGTTCTATTCCTGGTACTCTTCTCTTTCTTATGTTCATAAACGATATCGTCGAGGAAATTAAATCAAACATTCGTATTTTCGCAGACGACACCAGTCTCTACATTATCGTCGATGACCCTGTCCTTTCTTCAACTATTCTAAACAACGATCTTAACATTATCCACAATTGGTCAGAGAAGTGGCTCGTAAACTTCAATCCATCAAAAACTGAAACTTTGACTTTTTCCCGGAAATACAACAAACCACAACATCCTCCTCTACTCATGAATGATGCCTCACTCGTTCTTGTCAAAGAACACAAACATATTGGACTTACATTATCTGACGATGGAAGTGGAACTCTCATATCCCACAGTGTACTAACAAAGCATGGCAACGTATAGGCATTTTGAGATCTCTAAAATTTCGTCTTAAAAGGTCATCGCTGGAACGTATGTATTTATCGTGTATTCGTCCTCTCCTTGAATATGGCGATGTTGTCTGGGATAATTGCTCGAACCAGATGAAAGATGACATGGAGGCTGTGCAAACTGAGGCTGCCAGAATAGTATCGGGCGCGACCAAACTGCGCAACATAACCAGACTCTATCAGGAACTCAAGTGGGAAACATTGACCGATAGGCGTAAGAAACACAGACTATTTATTTTCTATAAGATGTTAAACAATCTTACACCATCTTATCTTGCAAATTTAATCCCCGTTCAAAGGCAGCCTCGCTAGAATCTTAGAAATGCTGACGACATACCTCACATACATTGTCGCACACAACAGTACAACCAATCATACTTACCATCCACCATTCGTGACTGGAATGCACTGAATCGGAACATAAAGGACTCTCAATCTCTGTCTTCTTTCAAAGCAAACCTAAACGCAAATTCTGTCAAATCATCATCCCTTGTTAACGTCGGAAACAGGACAGGACACATTCTTCATACACGTCTTCGTCTTTCATGTAGCTCTCTCAACGTCGACCTTCACATGAAATATATTGTTGACACCCCACACTCCACATGCGGATCAATGGAAACAGTCAGCCACTTTCTATTGTATTGCAACAAATATCCACTTCAGCGAAACACACATATTAACAACCTTCCATGTCCTCCCACAGGAGACACACTGCTCCACGGCAATGAACATTTGACATTCGAAGAAAACAGCTTCGTATTTCAGCAGGTCCAGAAGTTCATCGTGGCTACAAGGCGTTTCGGAAATTGAGGAGACAAGTGGGCCGATGTCCAGTACGAGCCACCATGCCAACAATGGGTGCATCCCTTTACCCCCCCCCCCCCCGCCTCTCCCAGTCACATCGTCCCCATCATACCATAATTATAATTTCCATTGCATTGATCATTGTATGTGTGTACTCCCTTGTTTAGTATTGAAATACTGAACTTACAGTTTTATAAATAATGCTTTAAAATACATATTCCACCATCAATCTACACATATTACCATCTATTTTAAATATAAATGATCAATTGTTATTTCAGTCACCATTGATAATTAACTAGTCATAACCTGGCTTATTGTGGAGAAGAATTCATATAAGCTTTTTCAAGCTTGTTTTCCAATCCACACACTATTTAATGCTTGTGTCATACCATGTATTGTTCCTTTACATGACTTATAACTTAATAAATATTGTTTTAAACTAACATATACCGGGGTCAAACCAGTTATCCGGACAATCAGTTTATCGGACAACTTAAAATACCTGTTAATTAAACGCATTATTTTGCTCAATATTGCAGCAAATACATATAAGTCACGCATCTGCTTGCTGTTTCCACACCAGCGTGAAGAATATATCGCCAAGGTAAACATTTTAGTAAACTTTGCTGAAAACAGTACCCAACTCTGTCCACAACATCAAAAGTCGCGCGGGTGGTGAGGGCACAACCGAGTGCGCCCATTACGTCATTGCCGAGTTGTTCTATAAATACAATAAATTCTATAAATATAGTTTATAATATTTTTCTGCATTACTGCACAATGCCGTTTACACTGGTTTACAGGCACTAAAGTTATGATTTAAATGTGAGAATAGAAGTTATAAGACTATTATATGTATATGTTTGTCCGGATAACTGATTGTCAATGTTAATTTTGGGGCAAACTTACGACTCATGATCTGACCAAATGTTAAGTGAGAAAGATGGCACATTTTGCTAAATAGCTTAAATGCGCTAAGAAAGTAAGAACCGATGATTGTAGTATAAAAATGGTATGTCCGTAACTGCTATTTTAAGAAAAATATTATAAAAGTACTGACATGTTTGTCAGATAATTTGGAGGATGCCTGTATAGATACACAATGTGAAGATGATTAGAACGGAAGATAACTGTCTTATAGAGTCTCTCCTTGAACAAGTCAACTACTGTCTGTTTCACGAAACCTGCCCAAAATGTACGGTTTATAAATAATGCAAAAAAACAATACATGTTTCGATAATATTAAATTACAACAACATTTAAGAAATAGCCTTCTTTTTGTGAAATTTGGTCTAATATTGATTTTATTGCGAAAAAAACAATTTCCCCATGTTACATTTTTCTAATTTAAGAAATGGTGGTCCGATTTTCAAAATGTAACTTTTGTTTTCTTAGTTAGATCATTTCCAAGCTATCTAGCTAGATCTCAGAATCAATTTCCACAGCCGAAACCAGCAAATTCGTTTAACAAATATCACATTAAATCATCACTCAAGTAAGATCCTCTACAGTGGAACCTGTTAAAATGGGACGCCCTGTGAGGTCCCCAGGATGTACGGTTTGGAGATGTTCCAATGTAAGTCAGATATGTAAGCACTTCATGACACATTGTAGTATTTTGCAATCATGAACAGCCATTGTAATCCGAGATACATAACAGCGAAACATGTCTAAGTTAAACATCCATATGTTCCCGAGTGTCCTGTTTAGACGGGTTCCACTGTATGTATACTGATAGCCACAACATTCGGGTTAGCACCAACCTTGTGTAGGCAGTTTTTGTCGCATCGGTCCTCGCAATGCGGTCCGTAGTAGCCAGTTTTACAACCATGAAGACAGTCGCCATTTGATTGTTGACACTCGTTGTTGACGCAGTTGTCTGGACACTGATCCTCACAATGCAGTCCGTGGCTTATTTTGTCTTTGCACCCGCATATACACTCGCCCGTTGCAATATTGCAAGTTCTGTTTGAAACTATTTAAAGAAGAAGTAAATAAAGAAAACAATTCAAAATATATTGTGTAAGCTGATAGATAATGACAATGCAAACCACATACAGACAACGCCATTGATTTTTGCATAATCCTATCAAAAGTTAAGAAAGTTTACATATCAGTGCAATTTATACAAATTTATGCATTTGTTTACAAAACCAATTCTAAAAATTGCAATAAAAAGTAGCTAATGAAACTAACAATAGTTGTTTACACCTTTCCTTTCATTTCGTTGTAAATTATCAGGTACATGAAGCACTAATGAGAAAAAATACATTCTAGTTAATATAAATAATTATAAAAAGTAATTATCATCGTTGACATTGTGGAAAGCGCAAATTTCAGCTAATTAAATATTTCCAACATTGTGTAACTGTTGAAGTATTTGTTATTTTTGCATGCGGTTTTCAGTATTCATTTCATCTGATCAAACTTTATCATTTAAATAGCACTTCAAACTGTTTGATTCCACTTTAAGTGCCTGGATATCAGATATGCCAAGAAAATTATGAAATGGATTATTTACAAATAACTTATTTGTAAATGTGTGTCGTATTTCTACACCCGATGGTACATATAGCTATAACATATTTTTATCCCGTCAACACAGTGCGGATGTGCCGTGAAACACCGTGTCGTAAAACATTTTTGATATCCTATCAATACGACCTAATCACTGCGTATGATTATGTGCGGTTGTCATACCGGGTGGTTTAAAATATATGTCCCCACTTTGGGACCAATCTGTTACAAGTAGATAATAGTGATCAGTGTAAATATAGATATCAGAATAAAATGTAATTATTCACCATTCATTCCACTATTTAATATTCAAGAAAAACAGATTATCAACTTTATACATGATTTTCAAAATGTATGCCCATTTTTTTACATAACGCGCCGTCGCCGGACTTCAACATTTCTTATTTTCACGCAAAATTTGCGTCCACAAACTGTCTTCATTTGTGGAGCAGTTTATGGCTTGGGTTATGCTTTGCATTTTAAAGCTATTTGTAGTGTTGACGGGATAAATAGAATAGTAGGTTAGTATGGAAGGTAATATCCGCCATAATTCTATGTGACTTAATGCTTACGTGCTGATGTTATTTCATTCGTCATTTGTATGTATTAAATTTGAAATCTGCTTGTTGTAATTATATTTGTCTTTCTTACATGTCCATTCTGCTGATTGCTTTGTTCATTCGTCTTATATACATTACAATTATTGATACGTCCTTATTCGTGTCCCTGTTTTATTGCACTAAGCATTTGCAATAGAAAGTCAGAAAAATGCACTTAGCACTTTGAATAAGGCCGAATGCAGTAAGGACAAAGCCGCAGGAAGTAAGCATCAAGCTACAGTCCGAAAGCGGAAAGCCGCAAGCAAAAAGCAGCAAGCTACAAGCAGAATGATGCAAGCAATATATGGGTTAGTAGTGTGTCATTATGACGTCAGATGGCACTGCTGTCCGATCAAGTAATTCTCCATCTAATAAATTATAGTTAGACATCTGATTGGCTGTTCAAGTTACACCTCCAATGTCGGTGTTGATGTAAGATTTCACCCACAAATTATCACAATATAGGTTAGAAGACACCAACTAGTTTTACTATATACTTTAACCCAATCCCATCCAATAAGGCCAGTCTCTCCTACTTTCACTATTCGTATGGATGTTGTGTGTATGACCTGCAGCCGGTCGGTACTGGTTCTGCATGAAGTAAACAATAGGTTCACTTACTCCTAAGAAAGAAAATCCAACCTCGTCATGGCCCGTTATATTGTTTACATTTTATATTGGCCACGGAAACTCTATTTACATCACATGACCAACACCCCCACATGTACCTCAAGTTAAACTGGGTAGTAATGGATCAAGATTTGCAAGCAAACTGTGTCAGTGACCTCAAAACACCTGCACGATTTTGTTCACTCTGGTCTACTATTACACCATTGACGATTTAGCACCATTTATTATTCTCTAATCTATATTAACTAAATTGAAAACGAATGTATGGTGTTTGACTTACTAATGTGTTTTATACATACATGTATCCTCATAATTAAATTACATATGTACGTAATTGAAAACAATCACATTTTGTATAGTAAGTTACACATATTGTAACTTACACAGGTTGACTGTCAAACTGGCCCGTTACCGATGCAAACCAATAACCGTCAGGGATCAGACTAAGGTGGCCCACCACCATTGATTTTCCCTAAAACACTAACCCGTTACCACATATTTTGCTATTCTCTGCTACTTTCATTTTTCTTATGGATGTTGTGGGCCCTATTTTCCAATAAACAACAGCGCACCTGGCGTCATAATGGTTGTTCCCAAATTACTGTTGCAATTATTGTTGTCAAGGGGCGTGGCTTAACGAGCTAACAAAGCGCATAGCAAACATCAATGCCATAATCAATAATGGAAC
>CM055275.1:89847030-89913455 GCA_029237695.1 Conchocele bisecta | reverse complement strand
TAGCCACAGATCAGACTGTGAATCGTCCCATACGGCCTCAATGTGCGTCAGTCTGTCTACATATTTCTGGTGTGTCTACTTATTTGGCAGGTATGTCTACATATTTCCTTGTTATCTCCTTGTTCCCGATACCACGGAATTGTCTAACTTATTTCCAGGTATTGTACGTATCCCGGTGTGTCTACATTTTTCCCCCGTGTGTCTCATTTTGTTCCGTACACGGTGTGTCTACTTATTCCCGGCTATTTCTACACAATTCAGGTGTATCTCCTTTTACCAAGTATGTCTACAAATCTCCCCGGTATGTCTACACATCTCCCGGCTTGTCTAACTAATTACCGTTGTATAAGCGGACTTCCGTCCCTGGTGAGTCTCCTTGTGTCCCCGTACCCGGTGTGGTCTACTTATTTCCCCCGTATGTCTACACATCTCCCGGCAATGTCTACATATTTATTCACGGTATGTCTAAACATATTTCACGGTATTAACTACATTTTTTTCCGTATGTCTACATATTTCCTGTGTATCTTCTCCTATTTACCATTATGTCTACAGCATCTCCCGCTGGTCTGACATATTTCCCGGTATGTCTACAAATTACCGGCTTGTCCTACATATTACACGGTATGTCTACATATTTCCCGGTGTATCTCCTATTTACCAATTATGTCTACACATCTCCCTGCTGTCTATATATTTCCCGTAGTCTACATATTAAAGGCCGCTGTCTACATATTTCACGTAGTCTACATATTTTCCCCGGATGTCTACATATTTCCTGGTGTATCTCCTATTTACCAAGTATGTCTACACATCTCCCGGCTGGTATATATTTTTCCCGGTATGTCTACTTATTTCCCGGTATGTCTACATATTACCCGGCGTGTCTACATATTTCCCGGTATGTCTACTTATTTCCCGGTGTGTCTACTTATTTCCCGGTGTGTCTCCCTATTTCCCGGTATATCTACATATTTCCCGGTATGTCTAATTATTTCCCGGTATGTCTACTTATTTACCGGTGTGTCTCCTTTTTTCCCTGTGTATCTACTTATTTCCCGGGGTGTCTACTTATTTCCCGGTTTGTCTACTCATATCCGAGTTTGTCTACTTATTTCCCAGCACGTCTCCCATGCTTATTTTATGGAGTGACTTCAAATGTTACATATATTTATTTACAGTTTTATACAAATACATATATTAAGCAAAGTAGCCTCTTGTCGTCATTTGATGCATATTTAAGAATTTTGAGACGATACCTCTATGCCTAGTCACATGGCTCAGCCTCAATTCGTGGCCGCATGCGCAGAACTGCTTCCGTCTACGGATATCCCGGTCTACTATTTTTCCGTTACACCGGAACTCCGTTTCGCCACGTAAAATAGTTCCTTCTCTACCACCACTAATTTGTTTATTTTATGTGTTAGTTGTATCATTTTTGAGGCGCATATAAATTGCAACTGATTTACGTATAATAACAATTTTATTTGATTTGTAGATCTCTGCCACTCGTTCCGCCGTGCAACGATATCGCGCGCTGCGGAACTCGTGCATATATCCACATACAAATCTACGTATGTGCCGTGAAACACGGTGCCGTGAAACATTTTTGATATCCAGTCAATACTATTGTTTTGCATTTTACAGCCATTTGTAGGTGTTGACGGGATAAATGGAATAGTAGGTTAGTGCCGTGAATGGGAAAACATATCTGGCGCGGCACGGAAACGGGATGTGCTCGGCAGAGCCTCGCCCATCCCGTTTCCTGAGCCTTGCCAGATATGTTTTCCCATTCACGGCACTAACCTACGATTCTCTATATACTTTGCATATCATTCTGTCCACAGTGCCATCAGTTCGCGTTTTAAAACATTAATTAGCGGACGACAGTGATTTCTGTTCAGTACTGTAAGAGTAGAAGAGGGTGTATATGTATATATAGAACTTGATGACATGAAGTACACACAGCATGACAGAACACTTGTATACGGTTTGTGGGGGATGACCCAGACCTAACACAAACATATTACAGGGACAATAAATATTGTTCAAACCCAAAAATATATAATACATGTAACTGCAAACTAAATTACATGAAGAGCCTGAAACGTTCCAATACGGAGGCTGTCACAAGTTTGATTTGATGCCGGGATTATTGATTATCTCTATTTTTTGGATATGTTTGCCTTGTAAGTCGTAAACCTTTTAAACCTTAATATCTTAGTGATGCTGGGATTTATCAAATTCAACGTGAATCTAAAACTCTAATTGTTATACTCATTTGTTATGACGCATAGCTAATATAACAGCTACAGAGATTATGTTTTGCAAAAATCAATCTGCTGACTTTGAGAGAATTTGGATATGTAAGAATACACCACGCGATGAAGTTGTTTTTCCTTGATTTGGAAGGAGATCGTCCTATAATCAGATGCTCTGGTAACAACGATGTGCGGAATACACTCGCAACATGTGTCAAAATCAGAGGCAATGGCGTGCGGATTTGTCGCACGATTCGGCGCAGTATGTGAAGAAACATGTATGGCTGTTGTTCTCCACTGACGGTCTAATTTTCCAATGTGTAATGTACTTCCAACGAGATTGTGCTGCTAACTCATGCACAGGAATTGTTAACACACAGCTATCTAATGTTTTGTCGTCTGCTGTTTATTTTCTATTTTCCATTTTGTTATCATCAAAAGCATGCTTTCACAGCACTTTAGAATAATTTACATCATGCTTTGACAGCACTTCAGAATCGTTTCCATGGGAAATGATTCTGAAGTGCTGTCAAACCATATTTTTATAGAGAAACAAGGCAAGATATAAAGCCACAGCAGACGATAAGTGTTGTGTGTAGCGGTCTAATGTAATGGGTAATGTACTTCCAACGACATTGCGCCGTTAAATCACGCACAGGAATTGTTAAATGAGCCGAATTTGTCATTTTACTAGTAGTATTTTCACACTTTTACCAATATGCCTGTGCATGACTTTATAACGCATTATATTGTACTTTCGAGGTAGGCGTGTAATTTGAGATTTGACATGAACGTATTCTGTCCTTTTCTAAACATAAATCAGTCGGAGAGAGTATCATAAACACAGATATGTGGCCAAAAATGTTTTGACATGTTGACTCTCCTACTTCGATTGTCAACACCGATTCCAAGGCGGCACACATTCGCATTTTTCTACCTGAAGTGTACATGTCCACTCAGTAGGCACAAACTGTTATTTATGTCAGAAACATTATCTCCGAGACATTCTGTGGCAAAATAAACATTAATTTACCATTACCCCAAGTATTGATTGGCATTAAAATACATTTTATATCAGACGTTAATTTCGAAACTGATATCAGGGGCGATAACCTTGTTTCCTTAACATGTTACTATTTAGTCTCTGTTTTTGATTTTGTGCAATGATTATGCTTTATAATTATCGAAAATATTAATTTTAGAACTTGTGGAATAGTGATACAATTCTTATTTTATTCCTATAAAGAACATTTGTGCCTATTGAGTGGGCATGAACCTTTAATATCTGGATGTCGCCTAAATACGTGAATCATCCACTTCAGCTTCGCAAACCGCGCGAAGCACGTTTTATATCACCCCACCCCACCCCCCCCCACTCACACACAGATACACGTCTCCCCAGCTTCATGAATCACCCCCTCCAGCTTCGTGAACCACGCAGTAAGTAAAACACAACACACACGCACCCACACACACGCACCCACACCCCCCCCCCCCCACATACACGCACGCAATCACGCACAAAAACATACAAGCACGCATACATACACACACATCTACATGTCTCCTCACTTCGTGAATTACCCACGTCAGCTTTGTGAACCCCATTATGTCACCCCCACTCTGCTACATGAATAATAGCTCCGCGAAATCCCCCCCCCCACCCCCCCCCTCCAGCTTCATGAACCCCGCTATGTGACCCCACTCAGCTACATGAGGTCCCAGCTGCGTGAATTCCCACCTCCAGTTCCGTGAATCTGACTATATGACATCCATGCAGCTACATCAGTTCCCAAATTCGTGAATTCCCAATTCACCTCCAGCTTCGTGAACCCAGCTATAATATCCACACTCAGCTACATGAGTTCCAGCTCCGTGAATTCCCACCAATCCAGCTTCGTGAACCCCGCTATATCAACTCAGTATAGTTCTCAGCTCCGTGAATCCAGTTCGTGAATCCCGCTATGTGACCTTTGCATTCAGATACATGAGTTTCCAGCTCCGTGAATTCCCACATAGAGCTTCGTGAATCCCACTATAGACCTCCAATCAGCTACTTCAGTTGTTCCCAGCTCCGTGAATCCCCACCTCCAGCTTCGTGAATCCAGCTATGTGACAGTCACCCAGCTACAGGAGTTCCCAGCTCCGTGTATTTCCACCTCCAGCTTCGTCGAAGCCCCGCAATATGACCTCACTTAGCTACATGACTTCTCAGCACTGGAATTACCTCCTTCAGCTTCGTGAACCCCGCTATGTAACCCCCCACTCGACTACATGAGTTCCAGCTCCGTGAATAACACCTCCATCTTCGTAACCCGCTATGTGACACACACTCAGCTACATGAGTTCCCCGCTCCGTAAATCCCCACCTCCAGTTTCGTGAAACCCGCTGTGTGTCCGACACTCAGCTACATGAGAATCTCAGCTCCGTTAATTTCCCCCTACAGCTTCGTGTATCTCCGCTATATGACCCCCACCCATATACATGAATTCCCACCTCCAGCTTCGTGAAGCCCGCTATGTGACCCTCACTCTGCTACATGACTTCACAGCTCCGGAAATTCCCAGCTCCGTATCTCGCCACCTCTAGCTTCGTGAACCCCGCTATGTAAACCCCACTCAGCTACATGAGTTCCATCACCGTGAATTCCCCAACTCCCGCTTCGTGACCCGTGCTATGTGACTCAAACTCAGCTATATGATTTCCCAGCTCCGTAAATCCACACCTCAAGCTTCGTGAACTCGGCTATGTGTCCCACACTCAGCTACATGTGTACTCAGCTCCGTGGTTTCCCCCTGCAGATTCGTGAATCCCGCTATGTGACCCCCACTCAGCTACATGAGTTATCAGCTCCGTGAATTCCCAACTCCAGCTTCGTGAACCCCGCTATGTAACCCCCACAAAGCTACATGAGTTATCAGCTCCGTGAAATCCCCTTCCACCCCTCCAGCTTCGTGAACCCCGCTATCTGACCCCCACCCAGCTACATGAGTTGACAGCTCCGTGAATTTCCACCTCCAGCTTCGTGAACCTCGCTATGTGTTCCCCAATCAGCTACATGAGTTCCCAGCTCCGTGAATTCCAACCTCCAGCTTCGTGAATCCCACTATATGATCGCCACTCAGCTACATGAGTTCCAACTACGTGAATTCCCACCTCCACATTAGTGAACCCCGCTATGTGACCTCCACTCAGCTACATCATGAGTTCCCAGCTTCGTGAACTCCGCTATGTAACCACCACTCAGCTACATAATTTCCAGCTACGTGAAACCCCACCTCCAGTTTCGTGAAACCCGCTATCTGTTCCCCACTCAACCACATGAGTTCCCAGCTCCGTGAATTCCCACCTCCTGCTTCGTGAACGCCGCTATGTGACCACCACTCGGCTACATGAGTTCTCGGTTTCTTCAATACCTTCCAGCTTTCTGAAGCCTGATATGTCACCCAGGACTAAGCTACATGAGTTATCAGCTCCGTGAATCACCACCTCCAGCTTCGTGAACCCCGCTATGTGACCTCCACTAAGCTACATGAGTTCTCAGTACCGTGAATGTCCACATCCAGCTTCGTGAACCACGTTATCTGACCCTCACTCCGCTACATGTGTTCCCAGCTCAGTGAATCCCCACCTCCAGCTTCGTGAACGAACCGCGCAATGTGTTCCCCACTCAGCTACATGAGTTCCCAGCTCCGTGAATTCTCACCTCCAACTTCATGAACACAACTATGTGACCCCTACTCAGCTATATGAGTTACAGCTACGTGAATTCCAACCTCCACCATAGTGAACCCCGCTATGTGACTTCCACTCAGCTACATCATGAGTTCCCAGCTACGTGAATTCCCCCCTCCAGCTTCGGGAACTCCGCTATGTAACCCCCACTCAGCTACATGATTTCCAGCTCCGTGAATCCACACCAGTCCTCCACTTTAGTGAAAAAAACCGCGTTTTGCCTCCACCAGCACATCATGATTCCCATCCGTCAATCCCCACCTCCAGCTTCGTGACCCCGCTAGGGCCCCCACTAGCTACCCAGTTCCCAGCTCCGTGAATCCTCACCTCCGCTTCGTGAACCCCGATATGTGACCCACTAGCTACATAGTTCCTGCTCCGTGAAATCCCCTTCCACCCCTCCAGCTTCGTGAAACCCCGTATCTGACCCCCACCCAGCTATGAGTTGACAGCTCCGTGAATTTCCCTCCAGCTTCGAACCGCTATGTGTTCCCCAATCGTACATGTTCCCAGCTCCGTGTTCCAACCAGCTTCGAATCCCCCACTATATGATCGCCATCTACATTGAGTTCCAACTAGTGATTCCCACCTCCACATTGTGAACCCCGCTGTGACCTCCACTCGCTACTCATGAGTTCCCGCTTCGTGAAACTCCGCTATGTAACCCCACTCAGTACATAATTCCAGCTACGTGAAACCCCACCCCATTTCGAAAGCTATCTGTTCCCATCAACCCTGATTCCCAGCGTGAATTCACCTGTTCGTGAAGCCGCTATGTGCCCCACTCGGTCATAGTTCTCGGTTTTCTTCAAATACCTTCCCTTTTGAAGCCTGATATGTCACCCAGGACTAAGCATGAGTTATGCCCGTGAATTACACCTCCAGCTTCGACCCCGCTATGGTGACCCCACTAAGCTCATGAGTTTCGTACCGTGAATGTCTCCAGCTTCGTGAACCAGTTATCTGCCCCACTCCGCTACGTGTTCCTGCTCAGTGATCCCCACCTCCAGCTTTCGTGACGAACCGCGCATGTTTCCCCACTCGCTACATGAGTTCCCAGCCGTGATTCTCCTGCCAACTTCATGAACACAACCTATGACCCTATCGCTATACGAGTTAGTACGTGAATTCCAACCTCCATATGAACCCCGCTAGTGACTTCCTCCTACATCATGAGTTCCCAATACGTGAATTCCCCCTCCGCATTCGGGAACTCCGCTATGTATCTCAATCCCCTACATGATTTCCAGCTCGTGAATATCACAGTCCTCCAGTTAGGAACGCTATGTGACCTCCACCCCGCTACATGAGTCCCAGCTCCGTCATCCCCACCTCAGCTTCGTGACCCCGCTATGTGGCCCCCACTCAGCTACACCAGTTCCCAGCTCCGTGAATCCTCACCTCCAGCTTCGTGAACCCCGATATGTGACCCCCACTCAGCTACATGAGTTCCCTGCTCCGTGAATTCCCACCTCCAGCTTCGGGAATACCGCTATGTGACCCCCACTCAGCTACACGAGTTCCCAGCTCCGTGAATCCCCACTTCCAGCTTCGTGAACCCCGCTATGTGACCCCCACTCAGCTACAGTAGTTCCAACATCCGTTATTCCCCACTCCAGCTTCGTGAACCCTGCTATGTGACCCCCACTCAGCTACATGAGTTCTCAGCTCCGTGAATCCCCACCTCCAGCTTCGTGAACCCCGCTATGTGACCCCCACTCAGCTACAGTAGTTCCCACATCCGTGAATCCCCACCTCCAGCTTCGTGAACCCTGCCGTGTGACCCCCACTCAGCTATATGAGTTATCAGCTCCGTGAATTCCCAATTCCAGCTTCGTGAACCCCGTGATTCCAGCTCCGTGAATCCTCCTAGCCTTGAGAATCCCCAACCTCGGCTTCGAGGGTGTCGCTATGTAACTTCCTCACAGTTTCGTGAACCCCTGTTCAGTTGACATTTACATTGTATAGTTTATTGTGTATAATTGTTCATATTATATTGGCTGGACAGATTATAGTACATACATAAACTTCCTGCTTTCGTTGCTAAGCATACAATAACAGTGACACACAAGTATGTAAAGAGGTAAATATCGTATGTTTACTTATTACTTGAAAACCTTCTTATGCCGTGTTGTAAACTCATTTCATAAATGTGGCCGTGACTGGAGAAATCGGGCTTAAGGACTTTGGGACCAGTGTAGATCAAGATCAGCCTGTGCATCCGCACAATCGGATCAGGATCTGCAATGTTCGCCATTCCATCAATTAAGCACCCGTCATGCTTCTAACAAGGAATATATATCATTATTAGGCTACAGGAGAATGCTATTCGATCAGGAGATACACTGTTCTCAAATTCCATAAGCCCCAAATTCTCCAGTCACAGTCACACATGTGATATGGCACTCCTGCAGCGAATTTGATAGGCTCCAAATGACGTCCCTAATTGCACGATAAGGCAATGATGTGTTGACGCTGACGTCATCTTTTTAAAAGTCATTAGAAGCATCCATGACTCATTAAAATGAGTGCAGTTGTTAAAATGTGATCCCGTTTGGTACTATGAAGTGCTTACAAAGAACGGGAAACAATAATATTATATACGTGTACCGGTATGTTTAATAGTTTTACCGACTTAAGCTAACTCTGTGAATATCTGCAGATTTTCTGCAATTTTATGCACCTCGCCATAGCTCGTTCATAAATATCATACCAAATGGAAACACGTTTGAGATCCTGTATAATTATATCATTAAAACACATTGAAGTAAGCAATTATATTCTACCAAATAATACTATGGAATGATGTTGATTTCATCGCAACATTTGATCAAGTAAAGAGCTTTGCATTGACGAACTGATCGATAATATAATGTCTTAATAATCGTATCACGTGTCACATGTCGTTACCGAATGACGTAACGTAAACAACTCAGCGTTCTTTGCAACGAAAATTATTTTATATTTGACCAGCGGCAAGCATAAAACTGTACCTGATGAATAATACCAGCCTAGTTTATGTTGATATCACGTTTATCAGGCTCGGCTGCGAAACGGTAGAAATTCCTCGGCGAGCTTCGGACTTCCTACGCATTTCACGATAAACATGATATCACAATACACTTGGCTAGTATTCTCTATTTCCCACTTTTCTGGCTTAAGCTATACTTATGGCTGGTCAATGCACATTTAAAATGCAATAGAAATATCCGTAATGATTTTTGCGGTATGGAAATAATGTTCAGTTGATCCCAATTGGATTTCGATCGTAAATTTCCGTTGATTTCCGTGAACGCTCGGAAACAGTTACATAGGCTTTCCAAATTCAACATTTTTACGTCCATTTTCGGTATTTTTTCTGATTTACACTAACTAATAAAGGTATGGATGGTTGTTCATATTACCAAACTCTTGAAAACACCCAGGTCAACAGGAAGAAGGCGACGGTGCAGTTGAAGCCAAAATGGCAAAAATGCGACAAGAATGCATATAAATCATTCATATGTGACGAGATAGATACTGTGAACATATCAGCAGGTATAAGTTTCTTCGACCTCCAATGCGAGATCATGAAGTTGACCGATATACTCCAGAAAGCAACCTATGCTAGTATACCCAATCACAAGACACAGCTCACCACCGATCTGTCGAAAATATGTAGAGTTTGGTCACCAGAGATTACAGAAGCTGTACAGCAGTCGCGAAGAGCGTGGAAGGATTGGAAAGATGCGGATAAACCAACAGACAAGTCCCACCCATCTAACGTAAAACGACAAGAGGCCAAAGCAAATGTCCGTAAATCACAGAGACACGCACGGGCTATGAAGAGGGATACTCTGCTGACGGAGAGCTAATGAACGCCGAGAACGATACCAAGTCTTTCAAACGCCCTCGTGAAGAAGCAAAGAACAACAGACTCGATATGCACTTCCACGCTTATAGTTAAGGGACATACTGCAGAAACCATCGAGGATGTTTGTGACAGCTGGGCAACACACTTTGAAGATCTGGCGACACCCGCCGCAAGAGGAACGGTATAATAGGGACACGCTGAGCAGATTCAACAGGACATTCTATCGATACAGGAAATATGTGAATTACAGCAGTTACCGATCAAGGCGGCTACGGTGGTGAGGGTAGAGAAAGCGATTGACTCGCTCAACAATAATAAGGCTTGTGATATCTCCGGTATTACAGCCGAGCACCTGTCCATCAGCAAAAAAAGCAGTCGCACCGGTTTGTCATGGATATAGTCAACAAAATCTTCAGTCTAAAAGATGTCCCATCTGCCATTAAAGAAGGACTACTGACCCCGATACACAAGAAAGGCAGCATACAAGATCTGCGAACTATAGAGGTATCACAGTCACCCCAGTCATTCTTAAAGTACTGGAACATATTCTTAATAAAAGACATAACCGTATCCTTGAGCCAACTCAGTCAAGACTGCAAAAGGGTTTTACAAAGAACACATCCTCAATAAACGCTGCCCTATTGGTCACTGAGTGCATCAATGAAGCTAAAGCACAGAAAAAAGCCCTATATGTCACAACCCTAGATACCCAGAAAAGCATTGATGTTGTCTCCCACCCTTCCCTCCTACAAAAATTATTCATATATGGGATTGAAGGTGACGAGTGGCTCCTACTACAGAATCTCTACTCGGAGATGACGTCAAAAGTAAAATGGCGCGGACAACTTTCCACACCCTTCCCCATATTGCAGGGAGTACGCCAAGGAGGAGTACTGTCAACATCCCACTACAAGCGGTATAATAACCCACTACTGAAAAGTTTGGAGGCTCATTACCGTGGAGCAAGTATAGGCCCGATTGAACATCCCCCATGCAACATGTGCGGATGACCTATGTTTAATTACTCACGATAGGCGGGAACTACAAACTGATGCTGTCCGAAACCGAGAACTATGCAAATGATGAATTGCTACAACACTTCCACCCTGGAAAGAGTGCAGTATTACTATACAATGCAAAACAGACAGAAGACTTCTCCCTCTACGGAAAGTCACTCCCAATAGTGGACGAGACCGTACATCTAGGCATATGTAGAAACCATAAAGACGCGGCCAACATAGACCAGAAGGTGAAACTTGGACGGCAGACGGCCTACTCACTGATGGGATCTGGCTTCCATGGCAAGAGTGGTGTCAAACAACAGATAAAGGGCGAGATGTGGAGGAAATATGTTATCCCAAGAATGACCTATGGTCTGGAGGTACAAAACCTAAAAGTCAAAGATATGGACAAGCTAGAAAGCTTCCAGAATAGGACTCTGAAGCAAATACAAGGGCTTCCACTTCGAACATCGACTACCGCCACTAGAGCTCTACTTGGCATCCTGCCCATCAAAGTCTGTATCAAACGTAATATGATTAACCACTTTAGCAGTATAACCAGAGACTCGAATGCTATTGACCATGAGGTCGCGGAATGACAACTCGCGGCTAAATCCAAGGGAGACAACTCGTGGTTTATGAAAGTCGAAGATATTCTCCGAAAGTACGACTTACCTTCATCTTTCGAATTAATGCGAAACCCTGTGTCGAAGAGCCAGTGGAAAACGACAGTGAAGGGGAAGGTGAATGGTGCCATCGAAGAAGAATGGAGGGTGGATATTCACCTCGAAGAGTTCACTGAAGTACATTAATCCAGAGGCAGTCAGAGTTGGTACAGCTCATCACACATGGTCTTACGTAAGGAACAACCGGCATGGACGTCAGATGAGCAGAGTCAAGGCCCGGCTATTGACAGGCACGTATACACTGCAGGCAAATAGGGCTAGGTTCAACCAGTTTAAAGTAAATCCGACCTGTAAACTATGTAAAACTGAACCAGAGGATCGCGAGCACCTCATCTCTAAGTGCACCGCTTTAACTTCAGTTAGGACCGACTACTCAAATAAATTGAGGGCATTCGCGAATCACTCAGACGAGATGGACACTATCGTCAATAATCCCGTGCTACTGACACAGTTTTCGCTGGATTCCTCACACCCGGACATCGCGAGTATTCTGGATACAAGTCGGATCATCGAACAGATTGAACTAATCAGTCGCGAATACATCTACCGCCTGCATGTGGAAAGAGCCAAACTGCTAGAGGACCTGTGAATCGACACCGAAGACACCGTAAATAACTACATTTAACTTGTGTAATGTAAATAGCTCGTTCACAAATAAATAAATATATAGGACTGTAAATTCGTTATTAGGAAGCACAACTTATAATTC
The DNA here is from genome assembly GCA_029237695.1 of Conchocele bisecta. Taxonomy (NCBI): domain Eukaryota; kingdom Metazoa; phylum Mollusca; class Bivalvia; order Lucinida; family Thyasiridae; genus Conchocele; species Conchocele bisecta. Next base: position 89,901,209 of record CM055275.1, on the reverse strand, counting down.
ACTATTAAATAGCAACACAAATTTAACACTGTAACTGAACAGAACATAGTTGGAATCCAACAATTATACGACATACGTCGGTGCCACGAAAAATAAACGTGGGAGCTATAAGAAGAAAAGAAGAAGAAAGAAAGATGGCGGCGCCCGTCGCCAATCATTGTTTACAAACTTTTAAACATGTATATCTTCACAATACAAGCAATTCTACATGGATTTTTACAAGTAATGTGGGGAAATATATCATATAATCAATGCCTATATATAGACCTGTAGTATTGAGTAGAACAAACTTGTTGCAACTGTTGAAACATTTTGTTTGTAACTTCGTCCTCATACCACTTCGTACCCGTTTCATACAATATTTTTTCTCCAAATATTATTGAGACTTTATAATCAAGGTACAAACATTATGTCAGATTCCCCAACCAATTCAGAATATTTTAATGCATGTTTTCCATGTCCATGTGACAATGATACATCCACTCCGTGTCTGCCCCATTGGCAAACGGACACGCTCAAAACAAACTTAAAGATTATTCCTGATCCTAGTCTTATCAAGTTGGTTCAGTATTTTGTTTGGTGGTACCTGATGGTGTATTTTGTGGGATCGCTGACTGACTGATCTCTGTCTCTGAAGGAAATATTTTATACATTTTGCTTGGTCTATCTATTTGTTACTGGCTTCAAGTTCAGAGGTCGCACAAAAGACACCACATCACCAGCAAAAGTATTTCATGAAAACAAAAGAAAATAATTTTCACAAACATCATCATTGGTGAGTGAATATGAACATGACTTCTCATTACGTACCCTAGTTGTTGACATGTTACTCTGCCAAAACTCTTGTAACATCCATAGCAGACACAGTACGGGAGTTTTTGCAGTGTTACGTACCGACAACTATACATACCAGTTCATAGTTCATACCAGTTCACAAACAAATATTTTTCGTTGGAGATTGTCACTCATCTGAGATTATCGAGCTCATTGTGATATATATTAGTATATACAAGTATGGACTGTTTAGTCAGGTGCAGGTGGCAGGTGATGTCGAACAAGGATCTGGTGTATCTGCACATTATCATATCAAACTTAATTTACTAGTTCCTGTCCATAACCCAATTACCCGTTGGAATAAATATCCAAAACTTCTTTCCAAAATGCATGACTAGCGTGTATAACACAGTTAAGGGATTAAGTTTAATAGTTGTACGACATATTTTCACTGAACTGAGAAATACGCTAATACTCATTCATATCTTGTATAATCTGTTGCACGCTCATTCAGTAATTTTGTGTTGTACATGGTGATTTCAGAGCATGTCTCAGACCGAGAGCAACTCAGACCTGAGCGAACTACGCGAGTTTCTGCTGGTCAGGGGTCTGGATGAGCATGTCATCAACCGTATGGAAAACGATAAGGTAATCACACTAATCAGAAACAAATTCATATTTTGTACATACATGTATACATGCTTACTTATAATCTCAAATGAAGTCAGCAAGACTGCCAGTGTCACTCACTTAGTCATTAAACACATTTCATACGTTGTCTGATTAACGCAATTGGTAGCTTTGGCACATCAACACCATTACGGGCTATGTTTTCGAGTCTCAGTACATTGTATCACGTGGGCTTTACTATGTTACTGGGGGCATGTAAACTGTCTCAATTGAGAGGACGTAAGTTGCATGATTTCGGATTACGTTAATGGGCAAAAATGCACATGCAATTTTTCCTAAAGCACAGTAGTTTGCCATGGCAAGCTACTTATTTCATAATAATTACCAAATACACATATAGCAATCGCTACAGTTTACGCATACTGTGGGTAAGAACCAAGTTACCTTCAATAATGCGTTAATTAGTTTATATTAACAGTAATTGCCTGGAATAGGACTTTCATATTCCACTGAGAACTGTATATTTTGCATAGTATTCACAATAAATGATTTACAAGCAATTTAACAAGGAGTAATAACATGTTTATGTCAATATATTTTAATATGTGACACTCGGTGACCCCATGGCAAAAAGGTAAAATCGACTTATTTATTTACCAACGTACTTTATGCTCCCTGGAAGGTCCCCAGGTTGTACGGCTTAGAGAGGTTTCACTGTAAATCAGGCATTTGATCATTCTTAGTCATAGCTGTGTGCTTTGTGATCACGATCAGACATTCTAACCCGAGAAAATAACCAAGAAGCTCATCAAAAATAAGATAACGTGTGTTAATTGGTGTCTGGTTTAGAGAGGTTCCCCTGTAGAATATATATGCCTCAGATGTTCATATTTGATTTTATGATTTATATACTGTAGCCAGAGCTGCAGATAAGGAATTAGTAATTGAGTATTGTCACTGCATCATTTCTGAAGCAATTGGGTATTTCAAAATTTCAATTGGGTAAAATAAAATCACACTACTGTTTAGTGTTTACACATCAACAAATAGCCATTATTGAACAGTTTGCTTCTAAATGAAAACATGTCTTGGCATTTCATTAGAATTGGCTTCTTGGAGACAATTCTAATGAAATACCGAGACGTGTTTTCATGGAAAAATAAGAAAAATATGCTATATTTGTGGTCTGTTTATTGTTTTCCGCAGCATGATAAATGTACCACAAAATTGTAAATGCTTTTTAGCTCGACTATTCAAAGAATAGTTGGAGCTTATGTAGTCACCCCGGCGTTGGTTTCGGCGTCACCGTCACGCCTTGGTTAAGCTTTTTAGTCAAGCTTGTATATGGAATACTAGTGGCCGTACACCCTGCATACTTGGACAACTTCATCTCCTAGTGATGTACATCAACAACCTTCACCTACATTTAACCTTGAATTACTTAGTTAATTCCCCTTGGTTAAGGTTTTTAGTCAACCTTGGTTAAGGTTTTTAGTCAAGCTTGTACATGGAATACTATTGTGCATACAGACACCATACTTGGACAACCTTTTCTCATAGGGATGTACATCAATAACCCCTGATCTATATTTGACCTTGGCCTACATTTAACCTCGAATTACTTTGTTAATTCCCCTTGGTTAAGGTTTTTGTCGCGCCTGCTTTAGGCGCGACTATAGTCGTCGCTTTTTCCGCCGTCCGCGTTGTCATCCGCGTCGTCGTCCGGTTTTTTTTGTAAGGCAAATGCGTTAAAGTTATTGATTTTTCACAATATCTCTTTAACCCCTTGCCAGACTTTGATAATATTTCACATTCAATGTTTGTCTAGGGATGATGCTTCATTACACACACACCCACATCCAAATTCTCAAGGTCAAGGTCATTTATTTACTTTTAATGTTCACCGGTTTTGTAACACAAATGCGTTGAAGTTATTGTTTTTCACAATATCTCTTTAACCCCTTGTCAGACTTTGATAATATTTCGCATCAGTGTTTGTCTAGGGATGTTTGTCTAGTTAATTCCCCTTGGTTAATTCACCTTGGTTAAGGTTTTTTCACAAAATCTCTTTAACCTCTTGGCAGATTTTGATAATATTTGGAATCAATGTTTGTCTAGGGATGATGCTTCAATACGCACACCCCCACATCCAAATTCTCAAGGTCAAGGTCATTTATTTACTTGTAATGTTCACGGTCAAATGCCTCGGCAGGCACAATACCGCTTCCGTGGCGAAATTCTTAGTCAAGCTTGTATATGGAATACTCCTGGGCCTACAGCAGCCATACTTGGAAAACTTCATCTCCTAGTGATGTACATCAATAACCCCTGACCTATATCTGACATTGACCTACATTTAACCTTGAATTACTTTCTTAAGTTCCCTTGGTTAAGGTTTTTAGTCAACCTTGGTTAAGGTTTTTATGCAGGCCGCGGCCACCTTGTTTGTCAAGCTATGTGTACATCGACAACCCTCATAGTCGAGCTATGCTGTTCTCCTACAGCTCTTGTTGATACTCTCTACTTGTGATTTCAATTGGGTTTTTGGCAATTTGAATTGGGTATTTAAGCAAATACGCAACTTATCTGGAGCTCTGCTGCAGCAAAGTTATCTCAGCTAAAGTAAACACTATTTTATGTTTAGCGTGCCTTCCGAAGGAAGAATTGCTTATGGCATACCCTCGGCGTCGTAGGCGTCCGTCTGTCCGTCCGTCTGTCCGTATATCTTCAAAACTTATAATGGCCTATATTTTCTGTTTCCTTGCTTGGATTTGCTTCATATTTCACACACGCATTGCTCCAAGGGTCCTCTACTGCGCTGTGGCAAATCCATGTCCGTTCCGCCCCTTCTAAGCCCAGGATCAAGGTCACATACTTTGTGCATGTCAAAACCTTAATTCTCGGACGCTCTGGTAAATGGCCTATATTTTCTTTTTCCTGCTTGGATTTGCTTTATATTTCACACGCGCATTGCTCCAAGGGTCCTCTACTGTGCTGTGGCAAATCCACGTCTGTGCCGCCCCTTGTAAGCCCAGGGTCAAGGTCACATACTTTGTGCATCTCGAAACCTTGACGCTCAGGTAAATGGCCTATATATTTTGTTTCCTTGCTTGAATTTGCTTCATATTTCACACGCGCATTGCTCCAAGGGTCCTCTACTGCGCTGTGGCAAATCCACGTCCGTGCAGCCCCTTCATTGTGTGACAAATTCACGACCCTCCTACCTCCGCTGATCCCAAGGTGAAGGTCACAGACTCAGTGCATTCTCATAAACATAACATTGCTGGTAAATGTGAGGGCTGACATGGGTGTGGGGGGGGGGGCTATTTTCCGTAAGCCTTCACTTACTGACAAATCTAGTTATTTGAAGTTTTTTTAATAATTGGGAATATTCATTACCGTAGTCGGACAAACCACATTTCTTCTTTTTTCCAATATTTTCAGATTGACCTGGATGTTTTGTCGATAATCAGCGACGAAAAGTTAAAATCGTACCTACCCCAATACGGGGATAGGTTGGCAGTGGTTTCCTTTGCAAGGTTAAACAAGCATCGAGAAGCAGGTTCAACTACAGCTGCTAACAGGAAGAAGCTTACTCTGTGAAACATTGAAAGAAAAAATGAACTCGCGACATTTCACAATGTCTCAAAAACAAGTGGGAAATGTTCACGCCAAAAAACAGGACCGTCGCGTGGAGGTTGGGTGGGTTGATTTTAATGATGATTTAAATGAGTACAAACAAGTAAAAGCACCAACAGGTGGAGGAACAAAACACGCAACATTTAACTTAGAATCTTCACTTTCTGTTGTGCTGGACCAAGCAAAACATTGTTTTTTCCCACCCAAATGGAGAAAGCAGGCGTGGATTAGTATCACAATTCGACTTCTTTATTACTGACACCATGCAAATTCCGATTGATGAGAAACTAACTGTTGGGGAGATGTATGATAGACAGAAAGCTAAAATACTGAGACTGTACATTGCCAGCAAGAAGAAAGGTGAAACTAATAGCTCTCAAGGAGTTGAATCAAAATCTCAGAAAGAAGATTCTAATAGTTTTCGAAGTGTTGAAGCCATTTCCCAGAGTTCCGTTGACATACCAGAGAAAAAAAAGAAAAAAAGACGTAAAATTGCATTCAGTCCTAATATTCCGACGTTGCCAGCAACACCAGAAGCTGAAGAACCTGACACTAACGTGAGAGTGGAATCCTCAGAGGACATTGCTTCCAGCCTATTCCCAGCGAACGAGTATGATCCTGTCAACTATGAAGTTAGTAATTTGTCACAAATAATAGTACAATAAAACCATATTGTCAGCCATGTTTGGGTAACTTTTGTCAAGCCTGCAGGCCGTCAAGTATCCTATTTATTTCCTATTTTATCCTATTTTTTTAGCAATTCCTATTTTTTCCTATTTTCTGATCAAATGTTCCTATTTTAACTATGAACATGGAAGTGAAATTGACTATATAGATAAATACTGTACATTGTAACATAACTACAAAACTATTATTGCATAACACTAGTATTCAACTGTGTTAGATGGCTATGGCAATCTTCTGTGCCATTTTCCAGCAGGCCGTCTTTCAAATTGTGCCTAAATTTTCATTAGTCAATTAACTGTACATTAGTATTTTGTATATGTACTTTGCAAATTGGATGGTAAGAACTATTTTACTGACGTGTATACAGAAGATTGAAAGTCATTAGCGTTCCTTGCCTCCAGTGCTGCTTTTTATATCCCCAGCATATAAAGTATGTCGATGGGTATATAGTTTTCTAATTTCTGTCCGTTCATTTGTAACATTTGCTGAAATTTTTTCAGTACTTTATGTCTGCAACCCCATTACCGATTGAATTTAAAATTTATAAGCATATTTATCATCCTCCATACATTCATTGACCCCTATACATCTTTGGATTTGTGTATGCGAAAGTTGAAACATGGTTATACCCTTTATGTGTATTCGATGATATCCCCTCGCGATAGGCAAGAGGGGTATATCTTTAGTAACACCTTTACATTTTCAATAACTCATGAACCGCTTCACCGATTTTAATAATATTTGGTCACAGTGTGTGTCTAGGAATGCTGATTGGTTTTGCATGCGACCAACATCTGACCGCCGAAGGTCATTGATGACTTTATTTTTGTCGAGCCCGCTTGCGGAAAGCGAGACAGTGATCACAATGACGTGCTGGGTGTCCGTGCGTCCGTCCGAAATCTGCCTTAAAGTTTTTAAATACATGTACCTTATATCTCTGCAGTACTAAGTCACATTGACTTGAAACTTCATATGCTTATTAGTCATCATCCATATATTCATTCTATGTCTCACTCATTCGGCCCCTGTGCCCCAAGGTAAAATTACTTAGAACTTTGCGTTAAAGTTTCTGTTGTGAAATTTGCGTTGAAGTTTTCACATACCTACTATCTCTGTAACCGTAAGTCATATTTGCTTGAAACTTTGTATGCGTATTGGGCACCATCCATATATTCATTCTATGTCCCACTCATGTGGCCCCTTTGCCCCAAGGTCAAGGCCAAATGACTTAGAAGTATGCGTTATAAAATCTGCGTTTTTACTTACCTTGTATCTCCACAGTTGTTACTCCAATACTTCCTTTTCATCATCCATACATTGTATTTTCATTCCATAGCCTGCCCAGGTGGTCCATATGCCGAAGGTCTAGGTCAAATGACTTTGAAATTTGTGTTAAAGTTTTTACATACCTTATATCTCCACAACACTTACTCCGATTTACTTCCAACATTCAATACTTCTTATTCATCATCCATATTTTCATTCTATAGCATGCCAATGGGGTCCACATGCCCAAGGTCAAGGTCAAATGACTTTTAAATTTGTGTTAAAGTTTTTACATACCTTATATCTCGTGCTTTATATCTCTGTAACATTCATCCTTCACTTGTTATCTTAATTCATATGCATTGATACAGTTTTCCAAATAACGTCGCATTTTCAAAATCATTCTCGATTCAACTTCGCATGACAGGGATTTGTTTTTTTGATTAGCATTATGTGGCAGCGGCAGCAGCCGGGGGTATATGTCAGCTCCAGCTCACTTGCTCTAGTATTTTCAGGCAATAAATATACTGTATGTGGTTCATGTAATCTGACCTATCCTAGTTTTTAGGCCCCCATATTCAGCATGCTCATTAATAATAACAATAATTTTTAGCCAGGTTTTTTGAAGAAAAAAATCCAAGCTATTGGATTGGCGAAAGCCGGGCGGGCGGGCGGGCGGGCGGGCGGCGTCCACAATCAATGTTAAGTTTTCGTGTTTGAGTCCATTTCTTTGTTACTGTACCACCTAGGACCACCAAACTTTCACAGCTTCATAATCAAGGGGTGCCCACCGCATATCACTATCCAACATGTTACCTTTTTTTGAACTTGACCCATTTTTTCCGCGCAGTCGACTTAGCCATTTTCAATGTTAAGTTTTCGCGTTTACAATGTTAACTTTTCGTGTTTAAGTCCATTTACTTGGTACTGTACCACCTAGGACCACCAAACTTTCACAGCTTCATAACCAAGGAGTGCCTACCACATACAACTATCCAACATGTGACCATTTTTTTTACCTTCACCTATTATTTCTACGTAATTGTCTTACATGTAGCAATTTTCAACGTTAACTTTTTAACGTACGGCTTGTTAAATTTTTTTGGTTAAAAGTTTTTCGTTATACTATATCTCTGCAACTGCTTCGCCCATTACCTTGAAACTTCACATGGGAGTTTATCATCATCCATATTTTCGTTCTACCCCCCCCCCCCCAACCATGCGGCCCCTGTGTGCCCAATGTCAAGGTCAAATTACTTTGAATTTTTTTGTTAAATTTTGTTCTTGTACTATATCTCTGCAACTGCTTCACCCATTACCTTGATACTTCACATGGGTGTTTATCATCATTGTCGCGCCCGCTTGCGGAAAGCGTGATATCGTCGGCATTTTGGCATACGTCCGTCCGTCCGTGTGTCCGGTTAAAGGTTTTTGGTTAAAGTTTTTCCATCTACTACGGTATATCTATTTTTTTAGTGTCCATGCCTCGTCCCAAGGCGCGACATGCAGGCCACGGCCATCTAGTCTACAAAAAGTGGATATGATTATGTTATCCAAGTGTCTATGCTTGGAAAAAACCTGGCCTACGTGGCTTTGCCTCGTTTCTTGTTCTGTAAATATATTGAGTTCTGATTTTGGGAATTTCCCTCTTTATGCAGGTTAAATATGGGATAGTGCAACCCGTTGGCCCTGCCTTAAATGACCGTAGCTGTTGATTGGCCGTTAAACACCTATACTTAATCGTTCCGTACATACTTTACCGATAGACTGAGGACAATGAAGTCCTTGCACTATCGGTGTTATGTGTGTCACATCATTGTTATACCCCGGACTCCATGAGTTTGCGTTGTTTTTACATATTCTGCTTTGAAGTTTTTACATACATTATATCTCCACAACCCTTACTCGGCTTTACTTCAGACTTCACAAATTTGTTTATCTTCATCCAAATTTTCATTCTATAGCCCACCTATGCGGTGTATAACTTGGCCCAATACTCACATTCAGGAGACTCCTGTACCTGAGGGTCAAATCTGGTGTAATACTCAGAGTTACCAAAAAGGTATTGCCGAATTGAAATGGAGAGGTATGCTTTCAGATGATACTCGATGAAGATGGCACACTGTTGTTGCTTCAAGAACCACCAGCGCTAACATCTCCCAACAATGGGACAGATGATACCACAGTAAGTCAAGACAAAAGTCAGATGACTTAGAATTTTATGTCTACATGATGGGAGAAATTGCAAATTTATATTCAAACAGGGTTCTTACCTAAATGCACAGGTTATCTGTCAAATTCATTAGACATATTAAAATTCACTTTACATGGTATTTTCCGTAATTATATTTCCAAGTTTTCATGCAATACAAGCTATTGTTCACATTATTGGAGTTTTAAGGAATAATATACATGTACAAGGGTACATTAGCGACCGCCATATTTAATTGCTTAAAAATCCAATATGTGAACAATAACCTATTTATAGTTCAGCTAAGTTTTACTATGCATCTCCCATCGGAGTATTGATTTTCCACTTCCTGTCAAACAATTACTTATTATACCCCCCGCGGGTATACTGGAGTCAGGTTGTCCGTCCGTCCGTGCGTCCGTCACTTCTATTTTCTTCCTCGAAAGTTCTTAATATTTCACGCATGCATTAACATCGCAAAACTTAACATCGCAAAAGTGGTTATAACTTCTATTCCTTTATAGAAAATTCTTAATATTTCACTTATGTATTCCTCTAAGGGTCTACTATCATGTTGTGATAAATATATGACCGTGCCGCCCCCCGCTAAGCCCAGGGTCAAGGTCACAGGCCCACAGACCACACATTTACAAATTTAGGGGCACCTGGGCCCTCACTGTTCCGTAAGCCTCGCTTTATACTGACAAATCTAGTTAAATCCGGTAATATGTAAGTTATTGGGTTAAATATTGCAATATTAGAAATAAATGAAGCTTGATACTCCAGCCAGCAATTGGCTTAGAAAGTAACCTAACTGTAACAATGTTAGTAATTTCCAATAACCTTTCTAAGGGAAAAAGACTTAGAAGTTTGCATTAAAGTTTTTGTCAAAATTTGCCAGAATGTGTGTCTAGGGATGGTGATTTGTTTTGCATATGACCCACATCCGACCGCCCAAGGTCAAGGTCACTGAGGAATTTATTTTTTTAAATTATTATTATGGAGGCTGCCAGCGAGGGGATTAGCTTTGTTTTTAGCGCGCCTTCCGATGGAAGTAGCGCTTATGGCAGACCCTCGGCGTCGTAGGCGTCCGTCCGTCCGTCCGTCTGTCCGGGCCAACATCGGGGGTTTAGGAGCTTAGGGTAAGGGTTAGTAACAAAGGATTCCTTTGTTATAGTCGGTAAGCTGCTAATTCCATTGATCTTTAGGAGCTAATCCTTTGATCTTTTAAAGAACAAATAGCTCATAACTCCCAAATGTTTGAACGTCCGTCCGTCCGTCCGTCCGTCCGTCCGTCCGTCCGTCCGTCTCTCTTCAACAATTCGAAACATTAACGCTCGGACGCTCGGGTAAATGGCCTATATTTTCCTTGCTTGGATTCAAATGTGCCCTCGGTTCCTTTGCTGCCACCCGGGCGCGCTTCGTTGTCCTCTGACAACTCTTGTTCAATGTATCTGTTGCTACATTATATATATCTTTACATTTGATCACCAGATGCCTCGGCGGGCTCGACATGCAGGCCGCTGCCATCTGGTGTTATATTTCTGTTAATGACAATATATAAGAACTGCCTGTTTGATAGGGGTTGCTACTTTTCATGGCTTTTTGCATTCTGCTACTTCATATCCCTTGAAAGAGATCATGATGTCTCATTTTCTCAATGACATGTTTTGTCATCATTACCAGTACTGTCACACTGAAATGTTGTATTTTTGTTACAGCACATGGACACCTGTTTGCCAGCTATGAACCTCACGCACCCAGCTGAACCTGCAAACGAGTCCACTGAGTTGCAGCAGCAGAATGACTTGGGTGATAATCGTATTCTTACAATAGAACAGACTACACATAGTCAACCAACTGTTCAAACATCAGAAGATATGACGCTTTCTCCCACTCCTACAGTGGACAATTCACCGACTGGTAAACCCCTAGCTATTCTACACCGGGCCAACATCATTAATGAAATGATAGGCTTGTTTGTAGACCCGGGAATTATAGATACCGACGTGCGCTTCAAGTTTGATAATGAAGCTGCAGCCGATGCATCAGGAGTCTCGCGTGAAGCATACAGCGGATTCTGGGAGGAGTTCTATCTCACACACACTTCAGGGGAGGCTGAGAGAGTTCCGGCCCTCTCTCCTGAGTTTGGATTGGCCGAGTGGTCAGCAGTAGGCCGTATCATTGCGAAAGGTTACAAGGATCACGGTTTACTCCCATCCCGCCTGTCACCGGCCGGCATTTTTGATAGCTGTTTTCCATAGTGAGCATGCAGTGTCTCCCGAGATGCTAATAAATTCCTATAAGGCATACCTCTGTCAGTTAGATGCAGATGTTATCAGCAAAGCCATCTCTGGCAGTATGGATGAAGCTGACAAAGAGGATCTTCTGGATATACTAGGTAGAGCTGACTGTCACATCATTCCAGATGCAGATAATATGGTGGAAACCATACGAAATGCGGCACATAAAGAACTGATACAAGAGCCTAGTTATGCTTTGGATGCAATGACAGTAGCTGCACGTACCATCCTTCTACCGCTAATGCCCACGGTGGAGGAAGTGCTAAATGTGTATGAAGTTCGCAAACCTAACCCTAGGAAGGTCATAAACTTGATACAGTCAAACCCAAACAATGTGTCACAGGAGAAGGTCCTAGGCTACCTTAAACAGTATATACGTGGACTCGATTCAAAGACCCTGAAGAAGTTTCTGAGGTACTGTACTGGGAGTAAAACACTCTGTTTTGGGAGGCTGACTGGCGAATTTAATGCTGTCAAAAGAGGGGCTGGTCGTTTCCCTATTGTCCACACGTGTGGCCCTACACTAGAACTCCCAAATTCATATTTGTCGTACAATGAACTGAGAGCTGAACTGTCCTGCATACTGGACTCTGGTTACCTAAAAATGGATATTGTGTGAAGAGTAAATATAACTTTCATCTTACTTGCTTTCGAGTTACATGTACATGTATATCTTTTTTTTTCGTTTTTTTATACGACCGTTTTTAAAAAACGGTACGTATTATATTTTACCGCACGGCGGGCGGCTGAAGAAAAAGCGCTTAGTTTGTGTACACAACTCCTCCGAAACGGTTCAGTCGATCGATCTGAAACTATACACACGTCTTCTACACATATTGAAGATGTGCACCTTGGTGTTTTTATGTCGAAAAAATATTTTTTAACAAAAATATCGCCTTTTTAACTTAGCCATTTTTTCTTCATTTTTCTATAGAATTCTATATACGGTACAGAGTTTGTGTACACAACTCCGAAACCGTTCAGTCGATCGTTCTGAAACTATACACACGTCTTCTACACATATTGAAGATGTGCACCTTTGTGTTTTTATGCCGAAAAAATATTTTTGTAACAAAAATATCGCCTTTTTAACCTAGCCATTTTTATGCCACCGGGTTTCGAAGAAACGGGTGGCATATAGTGTTTGGTCCGTCCGTCCGTCCGTCGTCCGTCCGTCCGTTGTCCGTCCGTCCGTCCGTCACAGTTTCTCAAATATGCTGCAGGTGGCATCCGCGTTCGACAGACGCATTTCTTGTTTCTTCATTTTTCTATACATTTCTATATACGGTACAGAGTTTGTGTACACAACTCCTCCGAAACTATTCAGTCGATCGTTCCATATACATCCCATATACCTGTATGACAGTGTAACCTCTCCAAACCTGACACACTGGGGACATTCCATATACCTGTATTACAGTGGTACCTCTCCAAACATGACACCCTAGGACATCCCATATACCTGTATTACAGTGGAACCTCTCCAAACCTGACACACTGGGGACATTCCATATACCTGTATTACAGTGGAACCTCTCCAAACCTGACACACTGGGGACATCCCATATACCTGTATTACAGTGGAACCTCTCCAAACCTGACCACTGGGGACATTCCATATACCTGTATTACAGTGGAACCTCTCCAAACATGACACCCTAGGAACATCCCATATACCTGTATTACAGTGGAACCTCTCCAAACCTGACACACTGGGGACATCCAATAAACCTGTATTACAGTGGAACCTCTCCAAACCTGACACCCTAGGACATCCCATATACCTGTATTACAGTGGAACCTCTCCAAACCTGACACACTGGGGACATCCAATAAACCTGTATTACAGTGGAACCTCTCCAAACCTGACACCCTGGGAACATCCCATGTACCTGTATTACAGTGGAACCTCTCCAAACCGGACACCCTGGGGACATGCCATTTACCTATACTACAGTGGAACCTCTCCAAACCTGACACCCTGGGGAAATCCCATATAACTGTATTACAGAGGACCCTCTCCAAACCTGACACCCTGGGGACATTCCATATACATGTACCTGTATTACAGTGGAACCGCTCCAAACCTGACACACTGGGGACATCCCACATAACTGTATTACAGTGGAACCTCTCCAAACCTGACACTCTGGTGACATCCCATATACCTGTATTACAGTGATACCTCTCCAAACCTGACACACTGGGGACATCCCATATACCTGTATTACAGTGGAACCTCTCCAAACCTGACACTCTGGTGACATCCCATATACCTGTATTACAGTGGAACCTCTCCAAACCTGACACACTGGGGACATCCCATATACCTGTATTACAGTGGAACCTCTCCAAACCTGACACTCTGGTGACATCCCATATACCTGTATTACAGTGGAACCTCTCCAAACCTGACACACTGGGAACATCCCATGCACCTGTATTACAGTGGTACCTCTCCAAACCTGACACCCTGGGGACATCCCATATACCTGTATTACAGTGGAACCTCTCCAAACCTGACACCCTGGGGACATCCCATTTACCTGTATTACACTGGTACCCTACCTCCAAACTGACACCTATGAGGACATCATATACCTGTAAGTATTACAGTGGTACCTCTCCAAACCTGACACACTGGGGACATCCAATAAACCTGTGTTACAGTGGAACCTCTCCAAACCTGACACCCTAGGACATCCCATATACTTGTATTACAGTGGAACCTCTCCAAACCTGACACACTGGGGACATCCAATAAACCTGTATTACAGTGGAACCTCTCCAAACCTGACACCCTGGGAACATCCCATGTACCTGTATTACAGTGGAACCTCTCCAAACCGGACACCCTGGGGACATGCCATATACCTGTACTACAGTGGAACCTCTCCAAACCTGACACCCTGGGGAAATCCCATATAACTGTATTACAGAGGACCCTCTCCAAACCTGACACCCTGGGGACATTCCATATACCTGTATTACAGTGGAACCGCTCCAAACCTGACACACTGGGGACATCCCACATAACTGTATTACAGTGGAACCTCTCCAAACCTGACACTCTGGTGACATCCCATATACCTGTATTACAGTGATACCTCTCCAAACTTAACGCCCAGAAAGTGCATTGAGGGATAAACTGAAGCCATGACATATCTTATATTTAATGTGCCATAATATATGTCGCATCATAAACATAATCTACTTTTCACATTCAGCTGAAGTTTTCGGAACAACTATATTAGTACTAAATATCGCACATATACGATTTGGTTTTGCATTGTAATGAATGACGACTGCAAAATGCAGGCGACTTGGCCACTCCATGTGCCGTATAGGATACAGTAACGATACAGTGTTCGTATATATGTTATAGAGAATAGTAGGTTAGTGCCATGAATGGGAAAAAATATCCGGCAAGGCTCAATAATTTCTTTATTTTTCATCAGAAATATATGTTGTGACCACTCATTTGAACCGTCTCGCCGAGACGGTTCAAATGAGTGGTCACAGCATATACTTTTGTTCAGAAATAAGGAAAATAGATAGAGAATAGTAGGTTAGTGCCGTGAATGGGAAAAAATATCTGGCAAGGCTCAGGAAACGGGATGGGCGAGGCTCTGCCGAGCACATCCCGTTTCCATGCCGCGCCAGATATTGTTTTCCCATTCACGGCACTAACCTACTATTCTATTTATCCCGTCAACACTTACAAATGGCTGTAAAATGCAAAAATTGTATTGACTGGATATCAAAAATGTTTCACGGCACCGTGTTTCACTGCACATACGCACTTTGTTGACGGGATAAATGTTATACATATACATGTATTCCATCACATTTACGGAGCAATTACTTTTGAATCAAAGGATGATCAGGTATAGAACATGTCCTTAATGTCTATATTATTGTACAATGTCCTTCTAAATTCAAAGTGCAATCGTTCAGTTATTTTGTTTTTAATATATTTTGTTTGCAAACTGAAATCCTAAAATTCAGTAGTTGTGAATATGCCCGGAATACACACGATGTCCAATATATCTTAAATAATAATGGGAATTATATTATACCTGATATAACTATTCAAAAGCAACAGCTAATTATGTCTGCAGTATACGCTCCTAATCAAGAAACCAAAATTGACTCCCATTTTATTTTAGAAAACTAGACGCACTCGATATTAGTCGCAGTAGTGCAGTCCGGTGTGAGTCTCCATCGATCACTATTCCACCACCAAACTAGAGGCCCGGTCTGGGTTGTTTTTCAGACAAAACCATATGTCTCCCCAACACAACCACTGCATGTTAATTAGAATGTAAGGCAACAATAGCATATCGGTAGCTACTTTGTTTTTCTGCGTAATTTAGCTGTATATTGGAAGATAATAAAATAAAAAGAGACAACATATGCAATTTTCACTTGTCAAAGGCCATAATTGTGCCAGTACTAGATGAATCCGTATCAGAAACCACAGGTGTACAACTTCACATCAGAAATCGCATTCCCAGTTCAACGCCAGCGCATAATATGTCTATATTGACACCGCCTGGTGACAATATTAAAATACGTGGCGATGGGAACTGCTATTTTAGGACATTAAGCCATTTGTTGACTGGTACCCAATCTGATAACCTTGTACTGCGTCAGTGCGTACACAGTTACACTGAGCAATACGACACATAGTTTTCTTCTGTGTTGCAATGTAACGGATTACAGTGCACATAGTGGTATGCAAAGTCTCGGGAAGAAGTGGACGACGGAAGACAGTGCTGGAAATGAAGTCTATAGGTGGCTAACGTATACACCGTTGAAGGAGATTAAGCCCATATCCGGACTACATACATCGGAAAAGGTCATATATATAGCCAATCCCGGCAAACAGTATGTGCCTGTTTACACATTCTAAGTTTCTTTGGCGAGCATCGACGCAGTCACCATGATTTCCAATGACGTCATTCACTGTCCGTGCCCAGCAAGATTATACAGAGTCGTAACATTAAAATTATATTTTGCACATCTCTTCTCATGCGTATTTTAGATAGTGAATCACACTCTGTCAAAAATGTGTTGCAATACAGTACAAAATGGGAGAACATTATGTGAAAAATGGCAATCCGGGAGTTTGGTGAAATACTGTCTAATGTCTCAAAATATGCTTTGCTATAGTCATCTATACTCGACTACCGAATAATAATCATGATAATATCATTGATATTGACACCATAATGATTACATATGATATGAGCCAGGATCTGAGATTTCAGTCTTATCACAGTTATCGCGGTTTCTCGATAATTCTCGTTGCACGCCGAGATAAATTGTTGATGTAGCAACAAGCTAACTCGGCGTGCAATGAGAATTATACACAAAAGCTGGCGTATCTTAACAGTATAAATGCAGAGTATACAACATAATTTTTTCACCGGTTATATATGTTATTGGCAAAGGATATTATACAATGTAAAACTGTATTAAGCCTCAAAATCTCAGAACTTGGCGCGTATATATTATGATGATATGGTCTTCACTTTACACAGGTCTGTGGCTATCTAGGGCCCAGTCACACCGGGCTTGCGGCCATGTTACCACCTAGCTACGACCAGAACATGTTGGAATCGTGGGGAAGACGTAGAAAGAACGCACGACCTGTTGTACAGTTCGTGGGTGATCGTACGAGCAAAAGCAGTCGTAGCAACATCGATGGTCATGTTCAAAACTTCTGACCTGCGATTCGGGGCGAGAATTTTCTATTTGGCCCAATTCTCAGCCTGGCACTTCCATTCATTCTGGCCCCGGCTGGTAAAAGAGACATTGCGACACATGCAACCAGTGTAGCCACAGATCAGACTGTGAATCGTCCCATACGGGCCTACAATGTGCGTCAGTCTGTCTACATATTTTCCGGTGTGTCTACTTATTTCCCGGTATGTCTACATATTTCCTGGTGTATCTCCTTGTGTCCCGGTACCCGGTGTGTCTACTTATTTCCAGGTATGTCTACATATTTCCCGGTGTGTCTACATATTTCCCGGTGTGTCTCATTGTGTTCCGGTACCCGGTGTGTCTACTTATTTCCCGGTATGTCTACATAATCCGGTATGTCTACACATTTCAGGGTGTATCTCCTACAAAGTATGTATACACATCCCTGGCTTGTTTTTACTAATTTCCCTGTTTGTATACGATTCCCGGTGTGTCTCCTTGTGCCCGACCCGTGTCTACATTTTTCCCCCCCCCCCCCCCGTATGTTCTTACATATTTTCCGGTATCCTCATAATTCCTGGTGTATCTCCTTTTTACCAAGTATGTCTACACAATCCCGTCTGTCTACATATTTCCCCGGATCTACTTATTTCCCGGTATGTCATATTAGCCGGCTTGTCTACATATTTCACGTATGTCTCTTTTCCGTATGTCTACATATTTCCGGTGTATCTCCTACCCAATTAGTCTACACATCTCCCGGCTGGTCTACATATTTCCCGGTATGTCTACTTATTTCCCGGTATGTCTAAATTCCCGATGTCTACATATTTCCCGGTATCTACTTCCCGGTGTATCTACTTACTTCCCGGTGTGTCTTCCTATTTCCCGGTATATCTACATATTTCCCGGTATGTCTAATTATTTCCCGGTATGTCTACTTATTTACCGGTGTGTCTCCTTTTTTCCCTGTGTATCTGATTCATCTTCACGTGGAATTACGTATAGAATCTTTAAAACAGAGTTTGGATTAGAAACATATTTAATTAATCTCACGGAAAGGTTAAGAAAAACATTGACCAGATTTCGAACTTGTAATCATAGACTGGCGGTCGAAACTGGTAGATGGACAGGTGTGCCGAGAGCAAGCAGGGTCTGCAACAAATGTGGCGCTGGTGCTCTCGGTGACGAGTTTCATTTCCTTTTCGAGTGCCGCTTCTATGATGAAGTTCGAAAACGGTATATCAAGCCATTTTATTTTAGAAGACCAAATATTTTAAAATTCGCACAGCTATTTGAGAAAAAATCTGGAAAGCAATTAAGAAATTTAGCTATTTTTATAAGAAATGCTTTATGGTTATAATGACTAGTGAGCTTATACACTGTGGGGAATCAAGAAGTGGTGACGTCATCACTTCTTGTGTTGTTTGGAGTTTTTCTGGCACGAAAATGTAAGTATTTCGCTTGTAACTCTTTTGTTTATCGTCCCATCGGGTAGCGACCAGGCCTATCCTATGGTAATTTGTCTCCTAAATCCGCCTACAATGATGATTTTATCCAATTCTTTGCCGTTTCGTCAAACATAGCAAAGGCGATCGAACATTGGTCAAAATAGGGTTCACGACTTGCAGTCAAAACTGTACATATTACCATGAAAAACGCTATATTTTACGAAACCACAATGCAGTTCACTGCCCAAACGTGTTTTATAGACCCACTATAACTGTATATGTGGCTGACATGGCGAATATAAGAAAACATGCTGGAAAACAAGCAATTTTACGAATGGATAGGGTCCACGACCGACACAGAAAAGGATAGGGTCCACGACACCAGTCGTTTCAGTTGATAACGCCCAAATATCTCGCATATGTAGTAGGCCAGCTTACACTAGTAGCGTGCAAATAAGTGTTTATACACCAACACCAAAGGCACACAGACTTACCTCATACGAATCTAGCCCATGATTGTATGTAAACTGTCCCCAGCAACGAATATCCCAGTCACTTGTTCACCATCATCTTGGAACAGTTTGGGAAATAAGCTTCCGGTATAGGACCATATGCAATGCAGTGCACACTATTTATTTGTCTATTATGATATTGTATATAACATAACGAGTTATTTGTATCAATACTTGCGGTGCAAAGATACACCAATACATCGATATATTTTAGTCACGATACGATACATCGATACGTTCAGACCGTATCGATACACAAACGATAAAAAATGTTTCTTCGTTCAGCTTGTTTGTCACATGTACACGGGTTTTAAAATGTACACGGGTTCTCATGCCCTAGGTTCTCACTATTTAACCACTTCACCGATTTTGATAAAAATAAATATAATTTGAAAAAATAAATATGCAGTTCACTCTGTTGTTACTGTGTATCGTTTTCGTGTCGATGCGTATCGTATCGTGGTCCTAGTATCGCGGTACGTATCGTATCGTGGCCTTGCCGTATCGTTACAGACCTAATCAATACAGTGTGTCCTTTCATATTTATTTTACTATTTCAAGATAGATACACATTTTATAACATATGCTGGAAAACTAACAAGTATACTAATGGATAGCGGCCACGACCAAAAAGAACCAATACTAGAGCCCACGATACCACATACGTTTTAGACCACATAATTATCTCCGCGTTGTTCGATGACGAGCTCATGTGTACGTTGCAGAGTGGAGGTGTTATATACTCTGTAAACACATCTTCTGAAAATTTATTAAAATTGGGCAGAAAATAAACGACAACTACCAATTTTATGACGTGTGTGGATCACATCCCCATCCCGGATTGGATATGCTGAATGAAGTATTTGTATTTTTATTATTCAGGCGGAAGAAATCGGGAATAACATCTCGGAAGAAGTTCAGCTGGCGGATAAATAAGACACCTTCCCGCAACCTTCAGTAGGGCAGGCATGCTCTCTCGTCTTCCCATGTTCGGCACATCTGAAGTAACACCATATGTAAAGGTCAATCTCGATTGAATCAGTGTGAACTATGAGTAACGCCGAAGATACAAAGTCGAATCTGATCAAATATTTGGTACGGACTTCAAAATTCATAGTAGATATGGACATCAGGGTGTATTTTATTGTTTTCAGTCAGTAGACATCAATAAACATTTAGTTTGTATTACCTGGTACGATAGGTTTATGGAAATCGGTCCACAAATAAAAAAAATATATTTTTGGCTTCCCATGTTAAAATCCCATAGGAAAATCGTTTTTTTTTTTTTCGCCATAAAATCAATAGTTGACCAAATTTCCTGAAATAATTTTTTTTGGGGAGGGTGACTTTTTTATTATTAATGAAAATGCCCAGAAAGTTTGATATTTTTTAGTTGTTATATGTTTATTCACCAAAACGACGTCGGCAGAATTACATGAAACAAACAGTAATCACAATTCTGTAGTTGATACTTACTGGTGTCTGATCGGTTGAGGTTCGCTGCGAGTTATACAATTTGCCGCAGCAGTATGGGCCGCTTCGCCCCTGTGTCTTCTCTCATGCGCGTTCAGTGACGAACTGCTTGTCAACACATCACCACAATAACGGCATACGAACGGGCCTTCCATTGTCTGCGGAATAGAGAATACAAGTGGATGGAAACGAAATGCCCGTCATAGACCTTGGGCGGTTTGGTTCGAAATGTGGTTCTCAACAAAGCATATTTAGTGTATGATCGCTTCTGGTATTATCGTGTGCACATGTTGCATTCCAGAATTTATGCTGTAAGAAAATGGAGGGAAAATGGGTGAAAAGTTGATTTAATTTTAATGACATCAACATGATGTAATGTTGTAAAGAAATGTCATCATGTGTACTATTGCACCACGTTTTATTAGGGAGCGCAACATCGCCCAAAATATGTATTTGCATACCAGCCATAGAACGTCGGTAATTACACATATAAATAAAATAAATAATGCGGGGGAGGACCCCCGTACCCACCCCCCCCCCCCGTATAAATCGGTGCGGGGCAGGGGCCTTCGGCTGTCGTCGTCTACCAACGGTAAACGCACCCACCTGCGAAATTTCTGGCGACGCATATGAATATGCCCATGACGGTGAACATGTGACTGGGATATTCGTTGCTGGGGACAGTTTACATACAATCACGGGCTAGATTCGTATGAGGTAAGTCTGTGTGCCTTTGGTGTTGGTGTATAAACACTTATTTGCACGCTACTAGTGTAAGCTGGCCTATTACATATGCGAGATATTTGGGCGTTATCAACTGAAACGACTGGTGTCGTGGACCCTATCCTTTTCTGTGTCGGTCGTGGACCCTATCCATTCGTAAAATTGCTAGTTTTCCAGCATGTTTTCTTATATTCGCCATGTCAGCCACATATACAGTTATAGTGGGTCTATAAAACACGTTTGGGCAGTGAACTGCATTGTGGTTTCGTAAAATATAGCGTTTTTCATGGTAATATGTACAGTTTTGACTGCAAGTCGTGAACCCTATTTTGACCAATGTTCGATCGCCTTTGCTATGTTTGACGAAACGGCAAAGAATTGGATAAAACATCATTGTAGGCGGATTTAGGAGACAAATTACCATAGGATAGGCCTGGTCGCTACCCGATGGGACGATAAACAAAAGAGTTACAAGCGAAATACTTACATTTTCGTGCCAGAAAAACTCCAAACAACACAAGAAGTGATGACGTCACCACTTCTTGATTCCCCACAGTGTTATACATATGCATTTTGTATTTTTACCCATCGTTGTATTATGTAATCTATTGTATACCTCGTGTGTCACGTATGTGGCTTAGAGTGAATAAAAAATGTATTGTACTTATTTCCCGGGATGTCTACTTATTTCCCGGTTTGTCTACTCATATCCGAGTTTGTCTACTTATTTCCCAGCACGTCTCCCATGCTTGATTTATGGAGTGACTTCAAATGTTACATATATTTATTTACAGCTTTATACAAATACATAATTATATTACGCAAAGTAGCCTCTTGTCGTCATTTGAGCATATTTAAGAATTTTGAGACGATACCTCTATGCCTAGTCACATGGCTCCGCCTCAATTCGTGGCCGCATGCGCAGAACTGCTTCCGTCTACGGATATCCCGGTCTACTATTTTTCTGTTACACCGGAACTCCGTTTCGCCACGTAAAATAGTTCCTTCTCTACCACCACTAATTTGTTTAGTTTATGTGTTGTTAGTTGTATCATTTTTTGAGGCGCATATAAATTGCAACTGATTTACGTATAATAACAATTTTATTTGATTTGTAGATCTCTGCCACTCGTTCCGCCGTGCAACGATATCGCGCGCTGCTGAACTCGTGCATATATCCACATACAAATCTAATTTATCCCGTCAACACAGTGCGTATGTGCCGTGAAACACGGTGCCGTGAAACATTTTTGATATCCAGTCAATACTATGTTTTGCATTTTACAGCCATTTGTAGGTGTTGACGGGATAAATAGAATAGTAGGTTAGTGCCGTGAATGGGAAAACATATCTGGCGCGGCACGGAAACGGGATGTGCTCGGCAGAGCCTCGCCCATCCCGTTTCCTGAGCCTTGCCAGATATGTTTTCCCATTCAGGGCACTAACCTACTATTCTCTATATACTTTGCATATCATTCTGTCCACAGTGCCATCAGTTCGCGTTTTAAAACTTTAATTAGCGGACGACAGTGATTTCTGTTCAGTACTGTAATAGTAGAAGAAGGTGTATACGTATATAGAACTTGATGACATGAAGTACACACAGTATGACAGAACACTTGTATACGGTTTGTGGGGGATGACCCAGACCTAACACAAACATATTACAAGGACAATAAATATTGTTCAAACCCAAAAATATATAATAGATGTAACTGCAAACCAAATTACATGAAGAGCCTGAAACGTTCCAATTCGGAGGCTGTCACAAGTTTGATTTGATGCCGGGATTATTGATTATCTCTATTTTTTGGATATGTTTGCCTTGTAAGTCGTAAACCTTTTAAACCTTAATATCTTAGTGATGCTGGGATTTATCAAATTTAACGTGAATCTAAAACTCTAATTGTTATACTCATTTGTTATGACGCATAGCAAATATAACAGCTTCAGAGATTATGTTTTGCAAAAATCAATCTGCTGACTTTGAGAGAATTTGGATATGTAAGAATACACCACGCCATGAAGTTGTTTTTCCTTGATTTGGAAGTAGATCGTCCTATAATCAGATGCTCTGGTAACAACGATGTGCGGAATACACTCGCAACATGTGTCAAAATCAGAGGCAATGGCGTGCGGATTTGTCGCACGATTCGGCGCAGTATGTGAAGAAACATGTATGGCTGTTGTTCTCCACTGACGGTCTAATTTTCCAATGAGTAATGTACTTCCAACGAGATTGTGCTGCTAAATCATGCACAGGAATTGTTAACCCTTACACAGCTATCTTAATGTTTTGTCGTCTGCAGTTTATTTTCTATTTTCCATTTTGTTATCATCAAAAACATGCTTTCACAGCACTTTAGAATAATTTACATCATGCTTTGACAGCACTTCAGAATCGTTTCCATGGGAAATGATTCTGAAGTGCTGTCAAACCATATTTTTATAGAGAAACAAGGCAAGATATAAAGCCATAGCAGACGACAAGTGTTGTGTGTAGCGGTCTAATGTAATGGGTAATGTACTTCCAACGACATTGCGCCGTTAAATCACGCACAGGAATTGCTAAATGAGCCGAATTTGTCCATTGTACTAGTAGTATTTTCACGCTTTTACCAATATGCCTGTGCATGACTTTATAACGCATTATATTGTACTTTCGAGGTAGGCGTGTAATTTGAGATTTGACATGAACGTGTTCTGTCCTTTTCTGAACATAAATCAGTCGGAGAGAGTATCATAAACACAGATATGTGGCCAAAAACGTTTTGACATGTTGACTCTCCTACTTCGATTGTCAACACCGATTCCAAGGCGGCACACATTCGCATTTTTCTACCTGAAGTGTACATGTCCACTCAGTAGGCACAAACTGTTATTTATGTCAGAAACATTATCTCCGAGACATTCTGTGGCAAAATAAACATTAATTTACCATTACCCCAAGTATTGATTGGCATTAAAATACATTCTATATCAGACGTTAATTTCGAAACTGATATCAGGGGCGATAACCTTGTTTCCTTAACATGTTACTATTTAGTCTCTGTATTTATTTTGTATGTGCAATGATTATGCTTTATAATCTGTCGAAAATATGATTTTTCCAGGTGACGTATTTAATTAGTAAAACTAATTAAAAACGTCATAACTCATTTGCATATGAAAATAGCCTGATGCAACCGTGAGTCACTATCAGTAAATTAAACAATACTAAATTATTATATCTGTATAGCGGGAACTAGTAATTTTAGAACTTGTGGAATAGTGATACAATTCTTATTTTATTCCTATAAAGAACATTTGTGCCTACTGAGTGGGAATGAACCTTTAATATCTGGATGTCGCCTAAATACGTGAATCATCCACTTCAGCTTCGCAAACCGCGCGAAGCACGTTTTATATCACCCCATCCCTCCCCACTCACACACAGCTACACGTCTCCCCAGCTTCATGAATCACCCCCTCCAGCTTCGTGAACCACGCAGTAAGTAAAACACAATACACACACACCCACACACACGCACCCACACCCCACACACACGCACGCAATCAAGCACAAGCACACATACATACACACACATCTACATGTCTCCTCAGCTTTGTGAATTACCCACGTCAGCTTTTTGAACCCCGTTATGTGACCCCACTAAGCTACATGAGTTCCCAGCTCTGTGAATACCCACTTCCAGCTTCGTGAAGCCCGCTATGTGACCCCCACTCTGCTACATGAATTATAGCTCCGCGAATTCCCCCCTCCAGCTTCTTGAACCCCGCTATGTGACCCCACTCAGCTACACGAGGTCCCAGCTGTGTGAATTCCCACCTCCAGTTCCGTGAATCTCACTATATGACATCCATGCAGCTACATCAGTTCCCAACTCCGTGAATTCCCAGCTCCAGCTTCGTGAATCCCGCTATATCACATTCACTCAGCTACATGAGTTCCCAGCTCCGTGAATTCCCACCTCCAGCTTCGCGAATCCGGCTATATGACACTCACTCAGTTGCATGAGTTCCCAGCTCCGTGAATTCCCACCTCCAGCTTTGTGAACCCCGCTCTTAGTTCCCCCACCCAGCTACATGAGTTCCCAGCTTCGTGAATTCCAACCTCCAGCTTCGTGAACCCCGCTATAATATCCACACTCAGCTACATGAGTTCCAGCTCCGTGAATTCCCACCTCCAGCTTCGTGAACCCCGCTATATCATCCCCACTCAGCTACATTAGTTCTCAGCTCCGTGAATCCCCACCTCCAGGTTCGTGAATCCCGCTATGTGATCTTGCACTCAGATACATGAGTTTCCAGATCCGTGAATTTCCACCTACAGCTTCGTGAATCCCACTATATCACCTCCAAACAGCTACTTCAGTTCCCAGCTCCGTGAATACCTCCAGCTTCGTGAATCCAGCTATGTGACAGTCACCCAGCTGCAGGAGTTCCCAGCTCCGTGGATTTCCACCTCCAGCTTCGTAAACCCCGCAATATGACCTCACTCAGCTACATGACTTCTCAGCACCTGGAATTACCTCCTTCAGCTTCGTGAACCCCGCTATGTAACCCCCACTCGACTACATGAGTTCCAGCTCCGTGAATTTCCCACCTCCATCTTCGTGAACCCGGCTATGTGACACACACTCAGCTACATGAGTTCCCAGCTCCGTAAATCCCCACCTCCAGCTTCGTGAAACCCGCTATGTGTCCGACACTCAGCTACATGAGATCTCAGCGCCGTTAATTTTCCCCTACAGCTTTGTGTATCTCCGCTATATGACCCTCACCCATATACATGAATTCCCACCTCCAGCTTCGTGAAGCCCGCTATGTGACCCTCACTCTGCTACATGACTTCACAGTTCCGGAAATTCCCAGCTCCGTATCTCGCCACCTCTAGCTTCGTGAACCCCGCTATGTAAACCCCACTCAGCTACATGAGTTCCAGCGCCGTGAATTCCCCAACTCCCGCTTCGTGACCCCTGCTATGTGACTCAAACTCAGCTATATGAGTTCCCAGCTCCGTAAATCCACACCTCTAGCTTCGTGAACTCGGCTATGTGTACCCAGCTCCGTGGTTTCCCCCTGCAGCTTCGTGAATCCCGCTATGTGACCCCCACTCAGCTACATGAGTTATCAGCTGCGTGAATTCCCACCTCCAGCTTCGTGAACCCTGCAATGTAACCCCCACAAAGCTACATGAGTTATCAGCTCCGTGAAATCCCCCTCCACCCCTCCAGCTTCGTGAACCCCGCTATCTGACCCCCACCCAGCTACATGAGTTCACAGCTCCGTGAATTTCAACCTCCAGCTTCGTGAACCCCGCTATGTGTTCCCCACTCAGCTACATGAGTTCCCAACTGAGTTCCAACCTCCAGCTTCGTGAATCCCACTATATCATCGCCACTCAGCTACATGAGTTCCAGCTACGTGAATTGCCACCTTCACCTTAGTGAACCCCGCTATGTGACCTCCACTCAGCTACATTATGAGTTCCCAGTTTCGTGAACTCCGCTATGTAACCACCACTCAGCTGCATGAGTTCCAGCTACGTGAATTCCCACGTCCACCTTAGTGAACCCCGCTATGTGACCTCCACTCAGCTACATCATGAGTTCCCAGCTTCGTGAACTCCGCTATGTAACCACCATTCAGCTACATAATTTCCAGCTCCGTGAAACCCCACCTCCAGTTTCGTGAAACCCGCTATCTGTTCCCCACTCAACCACATGAGCTCCGTGAATTCCCACCTCCAGCTTCGTGAACGCCGTTATGTGACCACCACTCGGCTACATGAGTTCTCGGTTTCTTCAATACCTTCTAGCTTTCTGAAGCCTGCTATGTGACCCAGGACTAAGCTACATGAGTTATCAGCTCCGTAAGTCCCCACCTCCAACTTCGTGAACCCCGTTATGTGACATCCACTAAGCTACATGAGTTCTCAGTTCCATGAATGTCCACATCCAGCTTCGTGAACCACGTTATCTGACCCTCACTCAGCTACATGTGTTCCCAGTTCAGTGAATCCCCACTTCCAGCTTCGTGAACGAACCGCGCAATGAGTTCCCCACTCACCTACAAGAGTTCCCAGCTCCGTGAATTCCCACCTCCAACTTCATGAACACAACTATGTGACCCCTACTCAGCTATGTGAGTTACAGCTACATGAATTCCCACCTCCACCATAGTGAACCCCGCTATGTGACTTCCACTCAGCTACATCATGAGTTCCCAGCTACGCGAATTCCCACCTCCAGCTTCGGGAACTCCGCTATGTAACCCCCACTCAGATACATGATTTCCAGCTCCGTGAATCCACACCTCCAGCTTAGTGAACCGCGCTATGTGACCTCCACCCAGCTACATCATGAGTTCCCAGCTCCGTCAATCCCCACCTCCAGCTTCGTGAGCCCCACTATGTAACCACCAATCACCTACATGAGTTCCCTGATCCTTGAATTCCCACCTCCAGCTGAGTGAATACCTCTATGTGACCCCCACTCAGCTACATGAGTTATCATCGGCGTGATGTAACCGTCACTCAGATACATGAGTTCCAGCTCCGTGAATCCCCACCTCCAGCTTCGTGAACCCAGCTATGTGGCCCCCACTCAGCTACACCAGTTCCCAGCTCCGTGAATCCTCACCTCCAGCTTCGTGAACCCCGCTATGTGAACCCCACTCAGCTACATGAGTTCACTGCTTCGTGAATTCCCACCTCCAGCTGATTGAATACCGCTATGTGACCCCCACTCAGCTACACGAGTTTCCAGCTCCGTCAATCCCCACCTCCAGCTTCGTGAACCCCGCTATGTAACCCCCACTCAGCTACATGAGTTCCCTGCTCCGTGAATTCCCACCTCCAGCTTCGTGAATACCACTTATGTGACCCCACTCAGCTACAGTAGTTCCCACATCCGTGAATCCCCACCTCCAGCTTCGTGAACCCTGCCGTGTGACCCCACTCAGCTACATGATTTATCAGCTCCGTGAATTCCCAATTCCAGCTTCGTGAACCCCGTGATTCCAGCTCCGTGAATCCTCCTAGCCTTGAGAATCCCCAACCTCGCCTTCCAGGGTGTCGCTATGTAACTTTCTCACAGTTTCGTGAACCCCTGTTCAGTTAGAACATTTACATTGTATAGTTTATTGTGTATAATTGTTCATATTATATTGGCTGGAACATATTATAGTACATACATAAACTTCCTGCTTTCGTTGCTAAGCATGCAATAGCAGTGACGCACAAGTATGTAAAGAGGTAAATATCGTATGTTTACTTATTATTTGAAAACCTTCTTATACCGTGTTGTAACTCATTTCATAAATGTGGCTGTGACTGGAGAAATCGGGCTTAAGAACTTTGGGACCATTGTAGATCAAAATCAGCCTGTGTATCCGCACAATCGGATCTACAATGTTCGCCATTCCATCAATTAAACACCCGTCATGCTTCTAACAAGGAATATATATCATTAGTAGGCTACAGGAGAATGCTATTCGATCAGGAGATACACTGTTCTCAAATTCCATAAGCCCCCATTTCTCCAGTCACAGTCACACATGTGATATGGTACGCATGTAATAACTCCTGCAGCGAATTTGATAGGCTCCAAATGACGTCCATAATTGCACGATAAGGCAATGATGTCTTGACGCTGACGTCATCACTTTTTAAAAGCCATTAGAAGCCATCAGGCTCGGCTGGGAAACGGTAGGAATTCCTCGGCGAGCCTCGGACTTCCTACGCATTTCACGATAAACATGATATCACAATACACTTGGCTAGTATTCTCTATTTCCCACTTTTCTGTCTTAAGCTATACTTATGGCTGGTCAATGCACATTTAAAATGCAATAGAAATATCCGTAATGATTTTTGCGGTATGGAAATAATGTTCAGTTGATCCCAATTATAACGAGGACGACTCGATCGAAACATAGGGGATAAAGTATGTGTTACATGTAAGATATTCTAACAGAATAGAACATTGAGTGTAATTATAACCCCCATGCAAAGTGAGTGGGTGGGGTACACGACTCATTTTGACAAGCTAAATATGGTATTATTATCGACATATCTGCACTCTGTAGCTAATATAATGGTAATTCAGCCATATAATTTCACATTTTCACTAAGACAAACATGCCTGATAGCTATTATGGTCACAGGAAGAAATCTGGCAACTTGACATAATTGTGGTAAGACTGACAAACATGTCTGGCAACCTTGCTGACAGTGTCTGGCAGTCTTATTCTTAGGATGATGGAAGTGTTTCAATGACTAGTTCACTCTCAATTTTGAATGCGAAAACGCCAGCGTCTCCACATCAAAATTGTCCCATAAAGTTATCAAATCACTGAACCACTCTTGATTACCTGTGTAAATGCCAAGATAAATATACAAACTACATAATTTGGGATGTGCCAGATAGGTTTTGAGCTGTTTTAATGTGTGAAATTGTTAAAAGTCTCATGGTGATGACGTCATTTTTGGCGATCTCGCAAATCTGGCAAGATGGCTGACATTTTTGACAGATTTGCCCGACGCCCAAGCATCATGATTGGTCAAGTGACGTCATGTGGTACAGTTTCAGAACCTATAAATACAACCCAATTGGCTAGGATCGAATGGTTCAGCTCATAAGAGCAAAGGATAACATCTATGTGGCGTATTCTCGCCAGTGACCATTAGTCGTCACCTGCATGTAACCAGTACCCGTCATGGTCTTGTTGTAGAATAACACTCAGATAATAAACTAAATACCTGAATAACCATCTTCCATTGACTCTACATAAGCCATCCTGACCACAACAACAAATCGTAAGACCGCTCGCTTACGTTTGTTACAATATGGTATAATATGTACACTGTTGAACTAATGGCATATGCAGCACTGTTTTCTAGTTTTCTCTCAGATAATTAATTAGGCAATAATTAATTAGGCAATTCCCACATTGAATAAAGATTACATTTAACAAAATTCGGTATGTTTTGATCAAGGCGAGATGAAGAACCATATTGGTTTTCAGTGAGTTATCTACATGTTTGACTAGCCTTGCCTCGACGGGTGTATATTGTGACCTTCGGCACTATTGTAGGAAATCGCATGAAATTGTGTTTTGGGTTGATACAGGTCAAGTGAAACACAGTGCTGTAAAAGTGTGGCTTTTTGCTTCATTCCCAGTAGATGGCATATTTGCCTGTGACTGGAGAATTGGGGCTTATGACATTTATGACCAGTGTAGCTCTTGCTCAAATAACACACTCATGTGGCCTGATAACGATCTACATTTATATTGCTTGTTTGAAGCATGGCATGTGTTTCATTGAGGGTATGGCGAACAGTGCAGATCCGGATCAGACTGTGCGGATGCACAGGCTGATCGGGATCTACACTGCTCCCATTTCTCCAGTCACAACCACATATGTCAATCAATCGCACCATTTCGTTTGAACATATTCGCACTATACCATAGAAAGATAGTAACTTATCTCCTAATTAGTAGTTAGTATCTCCTAATTAGTAGTTAGTATCTCCTAATTAGTAGTTTATATCTCCTAATTAGGAGATAAAGCATTTTAGCATTGACACATATAGTATGTCCAAATTAGGAGATATAAATTCCTAATTATGAGATAATAAGTGATAATTAGGAGATACTAACTCATACTTAGGATATACTAACTCCTAATTACAAGATACTAAGTTATAATTAGCAAATAGTAAGTCCTAATTAAGATATACTAACTCTTAATTAGGAGATACTAAGTCATAAATAGGAAATAGGAAGTCCTAATTAGGAGATACTACCTCCTAATTAAGAGTTAGTATCTCCTAATTAGGAGATAAAATAGTTTAACATTGACACCAGGTCGCGTCCATACAATTGGGTTCAGAAATACGATACAATTCTCCAATTAATATATTGTTTCCTATTCTGTTTCAATACTTTCTCGGCATAGCTGAGACCCAGTGCCTTTAAAAAGCAATACTTAAACTATTACGTGTAGAAACAGATGTTGCTACCCTGCTCCACACCTCTCGCAAGGGTAGCAATTTAACCCCATCTCCTTAATGTAACACATGGCATATTGATTTTTGCAACCGGTTATCCGGCATATTTGATATGTTAGCGATTTAAAACTGGCAAAGATGTATCAATAAATTATTAATAAAGAACATACACATGCAGAAATTGGTTATTTTACTGTGTCAATGTGTTTATCTGACATTTACATGTGTATCTTGTAAATTCGAAATCTGTATTTCGTTATGTTGAATGCTGAACAACAACAAGATAAAACATGGCTTCCATGGGGAAATGATTGCCCTGCTCTATTATATTTCGGTGAAGGGGTTTATACGTTATTGAAAGATGAAAGGTGTTAGAGTTACTAACGTACGTACGTACGTGCATGGACTAACGCTACATCCCCTCTTGCGTATCGGTGAGGGGATAAAGAGGGATACTGAGGTACTGTAGCTAGTTATTTCCCTTTGCAAATATATTTATAGAGATCAGGTCCTATGTTTTATTTTAGTCTTTGTTTCTTACTGAATAGTGCAAAAATAAAGACTGCGAATATGGAAGATACATCTTTGCAGTCTACACTGTTGGTAATATTTAATAATTGTGAAAATATAGTGTAGTCCCGGATAATATTCAGTAGATAAATAGGATGAATCTGGTCGACACTACTGTCTGTTTCACAATAAGCTGCCCAAATGTTACGGCCACATAAACAATTCATAAACAATGTTTTTTTCGATAATATTAAATTAAAGGAAAATTTAAGAATGAGACTTCTTTTTATTTCGTGAAATTTGGTCAAATATTGGTTTTATTATGAAAAATTTATTTCTTTATGGGAATTTAACATGGGGGAAAAAGGTAGACGGGTTGTGGGAGGAGTCAAAAAACGAAAAAAAATGGAAATTGACTCCGAAACCTAGCTAGTTAGCTTAGAAATGATCTAACTAAGAAAACAAAAGTTAAATTTTAAAAATCGGTCCAATATTTCTGAAATTCTAAAAAATTTTCCCATGTTAAATCCCCATAGACATCTTCACTCCGTGAAGGTGTCTGGGGATTTAACATGGAGAAATTTTGTTTTTGCAATAAAATCAATATTTGACCAAATTTCACGAAATAAAAAGGAGGCTCATTCTTAAATTTTCATTTAATTTAATATTATCGAAAAAAATATTGTTTTTGAATTGTTTATATGGCCGTAAAATTTGGGCAGCTTTCGTGAAACAGACTATAGTAAAAAGCACTATAATTGCTCCTTTACCCAACACATCGTGATACATTCGCGCTTTTGACAAGCAATAAGGTTTAAAACATAGATTACTGTAGACTTTAACATGTAGTTTCGGGTTATGCTTTTATTGTCAGCCGGCTCTCGTTTCATAATATTATATCAGCTAATACACAAACTTCTATTTGTAATTTTGCTCATTTAACATCAAACGTTTATATTGCTACCACTCGACAAGACGGTTCAACTGAGTGGTAACAACATACACTTTAGTTGATGTAGGGATGGGGGTGGGGGGGGGTACCCATTGCCTTCGCCGGACCAATCTTATGGTGCTTCCGACGTCCTGCACATAATATAACCATGTGTACTTGAATAGTCGCTAAATCCCAGAATTGTAGAGCTCTGAACATGTTGTTTGGCTGCCGGTTGTGGAACTTCTCTACACCGGACACCAAGCAAAGATCTGTGATCTTACTTTATCATGTTTATAGGTTTCCTAGTCGATTACTACGAACAATTGATTTCTCTATGGGAAAATATTTGGAAATTGACTCCGAAACCTAGCTTGACAGCTTGGAGATGATCTAACTAAGAAAACAAAAGTCAAATTTTAAAAATCGGTCCAGTATTTCTGAAATTATAAAACATTCCCCCCTATTAAATCCCATAGACATCTTCACTCTGTCTATGGGTATTTAACATGGGGAAATGGCTTTTTTCACAATAAAATCAATATTTGACCAAATTTCACGAAATAAAAAGAAGGCTCATTCTCAAATTTTCCTTTAATTTAATACTATCGAAACAAAATATTGTTTTTGAATTGTTTTATGGCCGCAACATTTGGGCAGCTTTCGCGAAACATACTATATGTTACAATGCCTGTTCATGATCGCATGACAAACACACATGTCTCAGAATGGTCATCTGCTGGATTTACAGAGAAACCTCTCTAAACTGGACACCCTGGGAGGTAAAAACCTCTCTAAACCGGACACCCTGGGGACCTCCCAGGGTGTCCGGTTTAGAGAGGTTTGACTGTATGTGGGTTTTCGTTTTATACACTGCAAATGTTATATCAAGCGAATTCACCGTTTTATTTGATAACATTTGAAGGCGGATTTTGTTATTTTGTGTTGCTACCAGGGTGTTCGGTTAGAGAGGTTTCAAAGTCGCTGAATGCATTCTTGTATTTATTATGCCAAATACAGTTATCGTTTATCGAGACCTCCCAGGGTGTCCGATTAGAGAAGTTTCACAGTAGCTGAATGCCTTCTTGCATCTATTATGCCAAATACAGTTATCGTTTATCAAGACGCCATACTGTCAAACAAAATGGTGCAATTGGTTTATGTTTATGTATGGTCGTTCACTGTGCATGAACTGAAAAACCACAACTTGGATATCTGACACATCATCTGCGATCACTTTACGGAGCCCCGCAGGGGACTTGGAATATTTTGTATCAATTCGTTCCTTCAATTTAACAATTCGTTCCCTCAAATTAACAATTCGTTTCCACAAATTAACAATTATCGTTCCCACAAATTAACAATTCGTTCACACGATTGAGGGAACGAATTGTTACTTCGTGGGAACGAATTAATACAAATAGAATGATACGTCCCCTGCGGGGCTCGGTACACTTTAACCCTTAGACTGCTACTCACAACAATTGTCGTCTGCTGTTGCTTTTATATCATGCCTTATTTATCAATAAAAACATGCTTTGACAGCACTTCAGAATCATTTTCAATGGAAGTGATTCTCAAATGCTGTCAACGCATGTTGTAAATTATTATAAAGTGTTGTTAAAGCATGTTTTTGATGATACAAATGGAAAATAGAAAATAAACAGCAGATGACAAAAAAAATAAATAGCTGTAACATAGAGCGACCATTTTATTCTTAAACATGTAAAACCTCATTTTTCCCATACACACGTCTAACGAACAAAAGAAGCTCACGTGATTACATGTAGTTATATTACAATACTCGTACAACTTGAATACCATGATACATTATTACGCAATTGGTAGGCCGCACTTGATCATGTAAGTAGCATTTTAATTATTTGTTTTAACATGCAACGCCCGATGTTGGTTTTTATATAGATGATCTTACATGAGTGATGATTTAATATGGATTAACCCTTAGACCGCTGTCTTATTTTTTTTTTGTCTACTGTTATTTTCTATTTTCCATTTTTATCATCAAAAACATGCTTTGGCAGCACTTTAGAATAATTTACAACATGCTTTGACAGCATTTCAGAATCATTTCCATTGGAAATGATTCTGAAGCGCTGTCAGAACATGTTTTTATTGAGAAATAAGGCAAGATATATAAAAAAAACAGCAGACGACTATTGTTGCGAGTAGCAGTCTAAGGGTTAAACGAGTTTTGACTTTCGTGATTTCGAGTTTCCGAGTTGCCGACTTTCCGAGTTTCAGTCAATGAGTTTAATAAATATCATATTAAATCAACACAGCTGGTATATTATTTGTATTGCACATCATCATCATTTGAATTTGTATTGATTACCTAATAGTTTTATTCGGGCGCTAGCGAAGAATTATACAACCGACTTCCACATTCCAGCTTTTATGCAAATGAACATATGTCGGTCGCAGCACATATTTTGCGGGTTGAACGTTTTAAAAACACGGGTATTACGCCATAACAATATGCTAGTTCCAACAGCTTTATCGCATTTTCATTTTTCAATGATATAAATGGTTTGTTGGCTTTTTTTGTGCTACAGTCCAACCTCTCTACAACAGCCAGCAGCCGGACGGACTAAATAAAAGTGGCTGTTGTAGAGAGGTGGCTGGTGTGGAGAGGGTCACCAACGAACAGCCATCGATGAACAGCCATCAACTTCTCAGGTGCTTATACTGATATATGAACATAGAAACAACTAGGATTGTATATGTTTTATAGTATTATATTTTATTTACTATAGAACATATACATTTGTCATTGTTAGTATGTTATTGAAGAAGACAAAATAGTAATCATGGTTATTTTGAGAAATAACATTTTTAAACATGTTAAATGTTCAAATTGACCAATAACAATTATGCATTCATAATGACAAACTGGGCTCATTCAGTTTTTGACATGTGTAGCTCCTGATCAGAATAACTTGCAGTCTGGATTCGGATCTGCATTTGTGTGACAAAGTTATAATCATGCTAATGTTAATCCAATTTTGTGTAAAAACATGTAGTGAACACGCTGAGCAGACTAATTTACAGCTACACTGGTCACAAACCCAATAAGCCCACTTTTCTTGCAGTGTCACATGGTGTCATGTTCAGTCAGCAGACCGTGTTGAGTATCCTAATCCTGGTAAATGGCTTGTTTAATCCACTTCAAACAGTGACAAACTTGTCGGCAATCCCATTGTCAGATGTCAGACAGGTGATAAATCCGAATACACAACTTGGACATGTGTTTACACACAACTTTTATCGACCGATTACCACCGAATACATTTACTATACATTTACAGGTGCAGTTATATATTTTGTAGCTGCACCTGTAAGTTTTGTTTTGACAAAACTAAATAGTATTTTTAAAGGTGTTTACAGCTGTATTTGTATAGCTGCACCTGTATATTTTTATAGCTGCATCTGAACATTTAGTTTTCACCCCGTTAGTACACCATACGAATAAGCGATACCGGTTTGAAATGTGTTTATTCATGTAAACCAAAACTATTGTTCATTTTATTAGAGCGCATGCGTAAAGCTGACACATGTAATTGACACTGTGTTTACACTGTTAGTGACTTCCCGATCTTATGAATATTCGTGGTACGGGTCATATAATAAAACAATTATAGTATTTGTGTAGTTCTACGTGAGATTTATGGCATTTGTTCATTTTACGTTTTCGTTTTATCCCGATATAAGTGGTTGTACCTGTGGAAATGGGGCTTATAGCAACTGTTGCAAGTATTGATTTTTGTTTACTACCACGCATTCGCAGATTTATATGTTACATTGGAATCTCTTTTTATCCCGTCAACACAGTGCGTATGTGCCGTGAAACACTGTGCCGTGAAACATTTTTGATATCCAGTCAATACTATTTTTGCATTTTAAAGCCATTGTTATGTGTTGACGGGATAAATAGAATAGTAGGTTAGTGCCGTGAATGGAAACAAATATCTGGCGCGGCACGGAAACAGGATGTGATCGGCAGAGCCTCGCCCATACCGTTTCCTGAGCCTTACCAGATATGTTTTCCCATTCACGGCACTAGCCTACTATTCTATATAAGCCAGTCACCATGGGAAGTCCCATTGTGTCCAGTATAGAGAGATTCCGCTGTAAATCAGGGCCCGGTTGATCAAAGCTTCTGTTAGCTTAACAGACTGTTCAATCCTTAGCATCTTGAAAATATGAGCACTCACGAACATATGCCTGTGATTTTTATTCGTGAAAAAAACATACAGATACTGAACTGATATTGAAACTCATTATACAAGCTGGGGTTTCCTGTGTATCCGAGATTTAGAGACGTTATAGTTTATTATTTGTTTGACGCATAACTTCATTGGATTTTCATTGACTGAATGACGAACGGTGTAGAGCCTGATTAGCATGCACGCGGGTGCGCATGCTGATCAGGGGCTATACTGGTCGCAATAGCATATGTGTCACTCATACATGTACGCACACTTTCTCCAGACACTGTCATATGTGGCTGTAACTGGAGAAATGAGGCAAATTGGTTTTGCCACCAGTGTAGATCCAAAAGTCTGATCAGCATAAGTTCCGTTCGCCAGTTCATCAATGAAACACCACCATGTGTCTAAGAAGGAAAACTGACCGTTATCGGGCTACACCAGTGATCAGGAGCTACTTGAGTCATCAGGAGCTAAATGTACACTACTGTCTGCTTCACGTTTTGTTGCCGACGAACTTTTGGCTGATAAACATATTAAAACTAAAAACTATTTAAAAGTACTTTTTAATCAATATCAAAAAATGTCACCCTCCCCAATTGTTTTTATTTGATTAAATTCCGTAAAATATTGATTTTATTGCGAAAAAAACTATTTTCCTATGGGAATTTAACGTGGGGCGAAAAGGAGGAGCAAGGTGAGCAATAGCCAATTTCATCAAAGTTAAGAAGTATACTTATCTAGCATTATTAATTATTTATTTTTCCAAAAATGCATTATTTCATATAGAATTAACCACTGCACATATTTGATTACAAGTATGCAGAATTATTATACTGATTTTATTACATTATCATAGCCAAATTGGCTATGATAATGTAATACATTTAGTATAATAAAAATTAATAAATGTATCCTTAAATTGAAAAATTAATGTCTCCCTCAAAGTATACTTTGCTAGATAAGTACTTTGCTAGATAAGTATACTTTGCTAGATAAGTATACTTTGCAATGTTGTTGAAATAGGCTACAGGAGGATCGAAACACGAAAACATTTGGATATTGACTCCGAAACCTGGTTAGTTAGCTGGGAAATTATGTAACTAAGAACACAAAAGATAAATTTTGAAAATCGGTCCATAAACAAAAATAATATTTTTTCGCAATAAAATCCAAATAATATTGTTTTCTGGAGGGTGACTTTTGCTATTGATGAAAAAGTACTTACATTTAAATATTATTTAGATTTAATGTGTTTAATAGCCAAACGTTCGTCGGCAGATAAACGTGGAACAGACAGTAGTTACAAATCACATAAGCCCCATTTTTACAGTCCCAATCTCATATATACTAGTTGCGAACGGTAACTCTTGCAATCGTCCGTACTACAGATGTTGGACAGAAGTAGTTTCCCACCTATTGAAATCCCATAGACTTACATGTATTTATAACTGTGCTTGTTAACATGTTACTTCAAATATACTGTACATATTTGAATGAAGTAAAATGCATTGATTAGCTAATATAGTTGCGCAGAATTTGATTCATATGTGTATACAATATTCAAAGTAGTTTACAAGATGCATGTAGTTAAACATATGGGATTTTTTTTTGGAAATGCTGTTCCTATTGACGTCAATGGTGACGTCGCTCAAAATGTGACGTAAAATAATTAGGCCATATTTAAAAACATGTATCTATTGAACTGCTTGCGATAATCAGTAACCTAAACATTCATATTCTGCATAAATCTAATTTCTTTCAAACACTTTATATTTAATTAATTGGTAAAGTATGTACAGAGCTACATATTTGAGAGCAAAGATGGAAATACATGTAAGTCTATGGAGTTTTAACTTTCGATACGGTAGGTGGACAAAAGTAATTTCTCGAAATTTAAAACTGATTTAAAAACGCAAGTTGCCTGGATCTCAGATATGTACAGAAACTAGGCTAGTCAAATTAATTTACTTTTAAATTCCAATAGTTGTTGTTATTATATTTGGCCTGATTGACTTTCAAGTGTATTTAACTGAAACACTATTACTTACCAAATATTGTTTAATTATATAGAGGATATTCATAGTTTTGCAACGAATATGACATGTAGGTTCATCGAGTGGTGTGAAATGTCCATATGTTACTCGTGCCTAACATATTCGTTGCAAACATATGAATATTCTATTTATTATATACCGCTCCATGGAAATTAGCAGTTTTTTTTAGACTGTATACTGTAATGAATGTGTATGTGCAGCCTATTTGCGCTGTTTTTCTGCCGATGCGCGTTATGAATATAGATAGCGGAAGTAGTTGTCTTTTCACCGGAAGTTGTTTGTTTCATTGATGAGAACATATGACTTTTATTTACATCGTATAACTATGTATTTCATGGGTAGGTATATAATATAAAGTAAATATGAAACAGCACAAGTGTTAAACTGTTTTTTTTTATTTACAGAATAATGCAGTAGATCTAGCTACATGTATGATGCATTTGAAGACACGCCTTTATTTTCTTGGAGCTGGTGTCGTTTGTTGCATACTTATGTATGCGGTGAAGATATTTGGAGACGATTACCATGGCAACATATCAGCAATATATGACCGTATAGTCAACGATGTGACAATGTTTACGTTTTCGAAGACTGGAAACGAAACTCGCCATATAATGACCGAGTCCACAATGGGTACACTACTGTCTGTTCCACGTTTTCTGCCGAGTCCGACGAACGTTTGGCTATTCAAAAACACATTCAATCTTAAAAATATTTAAATGTAAGTATTTTTGCATCAAGATCATTAAAGTCACCCTCCCAATTTTTGATTTGATAAAATGCCATCAAATACTGATTTTAAGAATTTCCTATGGGAATTCAACATGGGGGAACATGAGGAGGAGCTGTGGGAGGTGTCAAAAAAAAAATGTTGTCCGAAACATAGTTAGATAGCTTGGAAATGATGTCACTAAGAAAACAAATTAGATTTTGAAAATCGGTCGACATAAAATTGTATGTATATTTTTAAAAATCTATGTTTAGCTCCCATGTTAAATTCCCATAGGAAAATCATTTTTTCGAAATAAAATCGCTAGTTAATGGAAATTCATCAAATTATTTTTTTGGGGGAGGGTGACTTTTTTATTATTGATGAAAAAGTACTTACATGTATATATTTAATAGCCAGAAGGTCGTCGACAGCAAAGCGTGAAGTAGACAGTAGTATCTGCGTTAATTCGCCTTGCCGAATACTGGAGACACGAACCAAGCTGAATATTCGTGTTTCTACTACACAGCCACCGGCGTTAATCTTGCCCAAATAATATACGTCTTTGAACATATATTGGCAATGCCAACTCGCAATCAAGCAATGTGACTGTCTGAGCCAATATGTGTCAACCTCTTTAGGCTATAGCATGTCCTTTCTCTGTTAAGCGTCCGCGTACGGGTACGTTTTGAAATTGGTTCTGTGAAAAAACAAACACAATGTGTATGCTATTTTACACTATTTACTGGTGAAGTAATTTGAAAACTAATTGTGGGGATTGTTCAAGTATTGAATCCGTTCATGAATGTCCACTTAATAAATTTAATAAGAGTATTTTCTTCTTTTTACTAAACTTTTCTGGCTGAAACCAAAGGGTTTTTAAAATAAATTTACCGTCGTCTTTTTTCAAGGCCTTGTTTGTTTTTACCGGATACGTAGGTAGGTATTGGTCACCTGGGTGGACGCTTAACAATGAACAGTTATTGTATGGCCTTCTTTAAACATACTTGTATTTTGGAATACTGAAATTGACACAATCATGTTGGCAAGATTAGTGAGGCGGTAGCGTGTCTTATTCTATATTGTCAAAGTAACGGTACCGCAATTTTAAAGTGACAAATTAACACTGTGCATCTCAATACTAGAAGCACCAATATTCGTGTTTATAGTATAAGGTGGTACATGGTGAAAATCGCTCTGGACGTATATCAAGGTGCATGATCACGTGGTTAAACAACAACAACAACGGATGAAAGTGTAGAAATCACGCCCACTCCAAAGTAAGTATTATTTTATATTTTCCTTAAAAGGCAACGGATTTT
Source organism: Conchocele bisecta (assembly GCA_029237695.1). Taxonomy (NCBI): domain Eukaryota; kingdom Metazoa; phylum Mollusca; class Bivalvia; order Lucinida; family Thyasiridae; genus Conchocele; species Conchocele bisecta. The sequence continues at coordinate 89,860,077 of CM055275.1, read as the reverse complement.
TATGAAATATGGCGCAGCAAACGCGTCTTCATGAGCTGCATTTTGGTGGTCTAGGGAGTTTGGTACAGACTTATGTTGTTTTTGCTAAGAATCGATTTCCGTGTCGGAGACACCAAATGCAGCTTAACGAGACGCGTTTGATGCGCCATATTTCATCAATATCCGTTACTTAATAAGGACACTAGTAGTATAGAGGGTGGACGCAGACTATCCATCCGAAGCTAAACTGATGACGTCATCCAATTTTCCCGCCAAAATTTTCAAGATTCAAAAATTCAAATTTCCAGCTAAATATTTTAAAAAAAAAAGGGTTTTTGGATGCACCGCCAAAATAAAAAATTCAAATTAACCGCCAATATTTTGATTGGATGCTCCGCCAAAAAATATTTTTCCCGCCAACGGCGCTCCCGTCTCATAATGGTACGGTCTTATCATGTACGAACAAACGGTGACGTCGTGTATATTGTTGGAACGCGTTGAGACTCGTTCAACGAAGCGTACCTCTCCAAAAGGACTTTAAAAGGCGAGACAACATCCGTAAATATATTATTCTTACCCTCTAGTGGGGCTTTAACTCGAGTGCTGGTGTTCTAACGCGAGGCATGCCATTTAGCTAGGACAGACAGAGGCTGGGTTGGACCGAATGTAATCGCTTGTAGCTAGGCTCTACCTACCTAAAACTAAAGGGCTTTAAATAAATGTTCTGTTATGTCCCTCTACTATATAACACCGTAACTCATAATTTCGCGAGTTTTCCGAATCTCTTCACTATCGGAGAATGTGATATTTCTGCCAACGTTTGACATCATTTACGGAAAGTATTACACACTCGTATCAGTTCGCGTTAATCCGCTTTCTACACCATTTACGGAAAATATCACACATTAATTTGCATCCTAACCCGAAGCTAAAGCGATAATCAACACACCCTCGCGTTGACATCCACATACATATACAAAGGTGTAGCGTGACGTTCGTTTGAATTGAGTATGTATACATGTATCTGAACCAAATGCATACTGGTGTTTAAAAATAACAAAAAACACAGAGTTATAGAACCATTCATCCCTAAGTATCTTAACATGGACGTGTTTAGTAAACAAAAACAATAGAAAACCTTAATTAGGCTATAACTTTGTAATTGTTTGTCCTATGATCGTCAGATTTGGTATGTAAATAGTGTTCGACATGTACTATCGTATGGGAGGAAAGAAATTACCCATTATTTCACATACGCTAATTAGCTGACGAAAATAATAGAATTTGTAATTAGGCTATAACTATTGACTGTTTGGTCCGATCGTTCTCAAATTTGGTATGTAAATAGTGTTCAACATGTGATATCTATCGTATGAGAGGTAAAGAGAATACCCAATATTACACACACGTAATTAGTAAACAAGAACAATAGAAAACCTTAATTAGGCCATGTAATCGTTTATCCTATAGTCGTCAAATTTGGTATTTAAATAGTGTTCAACATGTACTATCGAATGGGAGGCAAAATAATACCCAATATTACACACACGCTAATTAGAAATATAATTTGTAATTAGGCCATAACTTTTGAAAATCCAAAAACTCGTGAGATACTTGACCGATTGGCTTCACATTTTCTAGGACGCTAGAGTGGACGGACGGCTACCGTTTACATATAGTCGGTAGCTCTTCGAGGACGGTGCTAATGAGCTAAAGCGAAATAGTGGCATAACTCGTGATCTACTCGACCGATTGCCCTCAAATTTTGTAGACGGCTAGAGTGGATGGAGGGCTACCCCGGTTAAACACAGTAGTTAGCTCTTCGATGAAAATTCTAATGAGCCACAGCGAAGAAGGGGCATAACTGCTGAACGACTTCACCTCAAATTTGGTAGCCGTCCATTTGCGGGAAAATTTTGGGGTGAAAATTGGATGACGTCATCAGTTCAGCTTCAGCTTCAGATGGATAGTCTGCGTCCACCCTCTATGCTACTGACACTATATAATAATAAGTACTTTGCATCGGTACTTGTTGTTGTTGTTAGTACCACGTGATCATACACCTCATATATTCAAACGGGTAATTATATGTGATTCCACCTAGACCAATACAACTTCATTGACGCGATGTCGCGAGCTATTCTGCTATATACTATTGTCTACAACGTGGAACTAGAAACACGGATATTCATGTTTCTAGTATCTGGTTGCATTTTATATTCATCGCCACACTTATTGACCAACGTCGGTACGATTAACACAGCTAGGAGGGTATTAAGTTTTGCTTAACCGAAAATGCTTTACAAAGTCCGTTTCTCTCACTGAGCAATATCTCATAATTCGCCCCAATGACAGTTCGGACAAAATAAAAAAAATGTTCGGGCTGGCTTAACTTCATATCCTCTGTCACAAATTAAGTGTATGCCGTTGAAGAAAAACTACACATACAGCATACGGCATGTCCGTCACTCCCAAATAATGAAGCAATTGAAACAAGATGGCGGCCGGTTGCCGACGACAGAAATAACTACGTATATTCAGCTTATATCGATGGGGATAAAGTACGAATCGTCGGTGCAGCAACAAGTAAGTATGACGTCAGAAAGCCTGATACAACGTACATGTATGCTTGGCGTTTAACGGCACTGTAAATCAATGGAATTGTCTTGACATTTCGTAAACAATAGCATCAACTCGTCAATTTTGAAATGTCAATGATTTTCCATTGACAGTGAGCAACCGAATATCGCATTACTTTTCAAATAATCTTCGTAATACTATTTGCTATATTAATGACATTTCCATTGATGGTGAAGCTGCTTTATCAAGGTGTATGATCACGTGGTTACAACAACAACAGCAAGTACTGAAACTTTCAGAAGACCTCCGATTCAACGTACTGATTCTTTTTTTCTTATTATCTAACGGATTTTGATGAAATATGGCGCATCAAACGCGTCTTGTTAAGCTGAATTTAGTGGTCTCTGTACTTTGTCCCAAACTTCTGTCGTTTTTGCTAAGAATCGATTTCCGTGGCTACCGACACGTACATCGGTTCTTCTCATAAACGACATAGGTATGTGCCGAACTCATGGGACAAGTAAACACAGCTCATGAAGACGCGTTTGGTGCGCCATATTTCATCAAAATCCCTTGCATATTAAGGAAAATATTAAATAGTACTTACTGTGGAGTGGGCGAGATTTCAATAGTTTCAGCTATTGTTGTTTTTGTTGTAACCATGTGATCAAGAACCTTGTTTATGCAATAAAAACAGCATTACTTTTCGAATACTTACACCTTCTATAAATTCATAATGGAAATGCCTAGTATTCGACCCATTCCGTTTACATTCCAATACAATACATTAGACACACGTGAAGTCGCGCGATGTTGTTGATTGGCTAATGTTCGCAACATCGATGTTCGCAACAGGAATTGCGACAAATTGACGTAAAACAAGATTATTGTTAATTCTAACGCCATATTTGTGTATTTACATTTTGAAACTATCAGAAAATGCCGTGTAAATATTACAAAAAAACCCATCTCTTTAATGTAACGATTGGAAGAGTGATTTACAATCGGCTTTCATCGGTATAAGTTTATATATACATGTATATGAACAAGGCTTCTAACTTTGGTCGGACAATATGTATTACCCTGTAATAGGTTTGTGGTGGGTCGGGGCCATCCCCCACAAACTGTACATAATTCTACATACAATAGTCAGGTACAAATACAAATACAAAATATACAATTACAGATATTCACCCCGTTTTACTGTTGCAGTACTGGGTAGAAATCAATGTCCTATTATTTTTTAAGACTGCATGGTTGAGGGATACAATAGAATCGTCACTAAAGAGAGAGTTACAAAAGCTATCAAAAACTTGCCCGTGTTATTAAAAACAGACAGCAGTACAGTAGAATATTCATTAAAGAGAGAGCTAAAATTGAAATAAAAAACTTGTCCGTCACGGTCACTTAAGAAAGACAGCAATTCTTTAAAATAAACGCGCAGACGACAATGTCACTCTCCAGTGCTGCAAGAGCCAACGTTTGATTAACTCTTTAACCCCTAAGTAACTGTAATGTGCTCAAATTGTTAATTTTGAAACCAATCCAATCATCGCAAAATGATTTTCAGACTATTCCATTTATAAAAAGGGATATTTGTTGTCCTCAAAAATATGAAAATTACTTTCAAACAGTGCAGATCCTGATGAGTGCTCATCTGGATCTACACTGTTTTTGTAAACCGATATAGCGGGCTTTCGGGTTCAAAGGGTTAAGTATATCATATATGTAATGCATGTAATCGATAATATAGCATCATTCATATTATCCATGATCCAACTGAACCAGCCCTACTCTGCACAAAGTGCAGTTCAATCCTACTGTGCATCTACATGTTTAAGTCATGTGTTAACACTTTCAACACTACAGCCATCTATATATTTGTTTTGCAAACAATGTAGATCCAGACGAGCCGGCGCATGACGAGCCGTATCATCAGGATCTGCACTCTTTGTAAGTAATTTTCATATTTGTTTAAAAAAATAACATTTTATAAATGGACTATTTGAAAAATATGTTGTGATGAATGGAATTGACCGAAAATTAACATATTATAATCCATTCCAGTTATTTAGGACTGAAAGGGTTAAATGTTTACAAGTTGTTGGTAACATTATGTATTGACGAGCTAATAAACAATCTGTTCCGATCCCCACACTGGCTATAAAACAAAACACGGCTTGTTCCGTCAGAGCATGGGCTTTGCTTGAACCTGTATTACTCAATATATGTTATACCTGTATTATTAAATATATATTATACCTGTATTACTCAATATATATTATACCTGTATTACTCAATATATATTATACCTGTATTACTCAATATATATTATACCTGTATTACTCAATATATATTATACCTGTATTGTATTACTCAATATATATTATACCTGTATTACTCAATAATATATTATACCTGTATTACTCTGTGTATATTATACCTGTATTACTCTGTGTATATTATATTCCTCTACTAGATTCATCTTTACAATGGCTGTACTTTCCAAACCTATAATATGAGGTGGAATGGAGGGTGGGGGGGGGGGGGTGAACAAAATAAGCACAAAAGCAGAGATTTATTGTAGATATATATTTATATATAGAGTTATACATATATATAGAGTTATACCGATGAAAGCCGAAACACGCCGAATGCCTGTGGCCCAGAGTATCGCGTATCTGAATATCTATTGACCTTGCCAACTCGCATTCAAGCATGTGTACAATATATACAATAAGACAAAGCATCGAGTGTCTTAGCCTGATATGTAGTATAAAAGAAATAACCACGTAGGTAATGTACGCCACAAGGCCCTGCTAGTAAGTTCCACTTCGACCTAAATGTTCCTAAATGTCTGTGTAACTAATGAATGACGTTTATGCGATGAAGACTCCCTCCCCACCCGAGGCAATTATAGAGGGAGGTCTATATTATTATCAATCTAGCGAATATCTGCCTCATAAGTACTTTTTCATCAATAACAAAAACGTCAATATTTTAAAAAATATTTGCAAAATTTACGATATTATCCTTAAATAATCCCGACAGCTGATGAAAATGTCGTCATCTTAGATGTATGACGTTAATTAAAGAAAACATCACAGTTTCTGTAAATACATTTCATGAAAAATCGCACTTATTCTTAGGTACGAAATCACATGGCGTGTCTCAAACGGTCACAGACATGTCGTCAATTTAATGCGTCATAAATGTCACGTCAATTTCAATAATGTTGATGCATGCATGTATCAAATGTTTTTCAATTTAAACGAGCAGTTAGAAAGAAAATGGTTATGCACCTATCAATGTCTTCCCCGCCCGGGGGGGGGGCGGCGGGCACCCCCCGGGGAATTAGACAATTTGCAAAACTGACTGTCTAATTCCCTACTGTAGGGAAATAATTGTGTGTCTAATTCCCTAGAGTGGTAGCTACCAGAGTCGTCTAATATCCCCAGGGTGGGGCATACTTTTTCATGATTAGTTGGAATCTTTTGACTTATTTTGTAGTCACAATTGTTGGAATGCCAGTTTTTTAAACTAATAGATATATTTGTCATGTTCATTTCTACACATCTGCAGAATAAATATACAACAAACTCAATATAGTGTTGTACATGTACATACCCATCAAGGCTATGACATGCAAATAGAGTTGTTCTACACATTTACACACACAAAAAGGTCATTTACGACTCCCTATATTTTCCAGGCTTCGTCAGAATCACATAAAGGTGTAGTACTGATGGGTACCCGTAACAGGGTAGAACCAGAGCAGAACTGAGCCTGCTAATGCGAGGGTGACATCACTAATTTACCTTTCATGATTGACATTATCCCGACCTGGTAGCAGGTGCTCTGAATCACAACAATGAACATTTAAATATATTCTGACGTTCACCTTTTTGTTGACATTTATGATAATCTGACATATCTGACAGGTACTGACATATTGTAGGAATCAGAAGTAGTTGCGCAGCTGATCATTCGGCTGATGATGCCAGATTCAGGCAGCATCCATGATACATGATAGTTTACAAAAAATACAAGGTGAAAACAAGCAAAAAATTACTTGGTTTAATAAAACTATTCAACACTGTAACACTGTAACAGAACAAGTATTCAACATTATATCAGAGAACAAATGTGAACAGTAATGATTAATTGGGGCTTAACGCCAACTAGTATTAACCCTTTAGATTCTGAGGAGACACCATTTTGTTGACGGAAAATTCTACGCCCCCCCCCCTTTATTCAAATCCTGGATCCGGCCCTGTTATACTCCTATATGTGGAAAGCGGGATTGATAAGTTACATATGGTACATTACCCCAGTTGGAAATTTGGTGGGGATTCATCCCCCAGCAAAACCCCCCTAGCCACATCCCTGTTGACTGGTGCATATTAAACTCTGATTGGGAAGTTGGAATTTGGCTGGTGACCCCCCCCCCCCCCCCACCACCATCCAAATCAACTTGATACACCACTCTACAACGTACCAACTACCGTATCACTTCCAATTCAGTAGAATTCAAATTAATATGAAAAGTGAAAAGTGCCGAATTTAGGTTCGTCCGATTATTACTCCCCGATATTATTTCATCGATGGTAACCATAAAAAATGTGCGCATTTCAAGTGACAGGCCGTATGGTTGTGCGGCCAGGTTGTGCTTTATAATATACCTCTACACACTTGAAACAGGTCGAGTAGGGAGTTTTGCCTCAACCAGGCGCAAACTTCTTCCACCGTAAAACTTTTCATTACAACGATGTTGTTGTTGTTGTTGCCCTTAGATTACCTGCGCTAGTTTTTAGCGCATCAGAAATTTTGGTCAGAAATATACCGGCGCATTTTATACCGACGCTGATCATTCGGCTATCGCGGTAAAAGAACGCACTAAAACTCTGTTCGCGACATGTTTTTCTGACGGTTGCGTACTGCTAACTTTGTTATGTTGAATTGTCTAATTCCCGACCCTTGGGTCACCACTGTGTGTCTATTTCCCGCATGTCGGGTAATTATGTCTTGTCTAATTCCCGTCTATCGGGAATATTTTGCTGTCTAATTCCCCGTGGGTGCCCGCAGCCCCCCCCCCCCCGGGCGGGGATCACATTGATAGGTGCATTATGTGACACTATTTATTGACACCGATGACACCGTTTCGGAGCTGTTTCGTGAGAGCTTACATTTGTTGTGTACAACCCTGCAGCCTGAGAAAAACAAATGTTTACTGGCGATGCACTCCGCGCCGGCGTAAAACGTTTCACATCGAAATAGGCGCCTATTTCTACGTGAAACAGTTTACGCCGGCGCGGAGTGCATCGCCAGTGAACCACTCAGCTATTGAAGATATTGCATACACACAATTTCGTCCAGTAACCGGCGCAAACAACTTTCTATGTATAACACATTGGAAAATAAATGTGGAAAACCAATGTCGGAAAACCGGTGTGTTTTTTTGCGTGAAAGCTGTAGCGCGGACTGTAGCACCAGTGTTGTTAGAAGCATGGCTGGGTTTTCATCTCTCGTATAGCAACCACAGGTTCTTGAAGAAAGGTTCATATGTCGGTGTTTTATGAGTTAGTTCGGTATCTCTGGTGGTTTGGCTGTATTGTTGCGCACCTACCAACGATTTACGTCACCTCCCGCGAGTTACACGTAGTCTGGTATTTTGTCAGTATACTTTACAAAAGGGACCCGGAAAGTTCTGAACGGTGAATGTGTAGATAATTGGCGATTTCTGTCGTGTTTGAGCACAAAACTATGTAAATTGCACAAAACTATGTAATTGCACAAAACTATTTAAATTACCGAAAAACCCACAAAATCCACCCAAATCTATCCAAATCCACCAAAATACCCATATAACAGCAACATAATGACAATCTGTTCAACTGACTGTGATAGCAACTAGTGCAGACCTTGATCAGACTGCGCGGATTTGGGTCTATGCTGGCTCCAAAGGCTATACGTATGATCACAGGCATTCGGCGTGTTTCGGCTTTTATCGGTATAACTCTATATATATGAACCAGGCTCCTAACTTTGGTCGGACACGACCTCGTATCATAACACACAGGATTTATTACAGACATATACACATTATTTTACAAATACAACTTGATCGATCACTTGAATGCTTACAGAAACACAATACTGTTGCTGAGCAAGCACTCGTGGAAAACTATAATCAAGAACACAGTTAACATAAAACAAGAACAATTACGCCAAACACGCATGGCCGCATATATCGACTTTATGCAATTTGTGAACCTACACGACAACGGAAATACACATGCATTACCGTATGTGTGTGCACACAACACATACAACATGCAGAGTATGCAACTTATAGCACTACTTTGGGTAACAAAGCCAGTAAACATTGAAAAAACATGCTCGCATTGTGGTCAAATGTATGTAGACTTAGCAAAGCACATTATAGCAGATTGCGTATAGCGTTTATAACCAGCGTATACCCAGTCTGCGCTAGTTGCTAACACATGTGTTTGAACAGATTGTCATTATTTTGGTTTCATATGGGTATTTCTGTGGATTTTGATGCGTCTGATTGCTGTAGTCAAATACAAGTACCCGTGGAAACTATTCCTATAATACAATAACAAGTACATGTCTTCAACAGTCACGCTTTTGTTTACACAAGTATTCAAGTACTACATAAATGAACCTTTGAACAAAGACCACCTGTGAACAAAGGCCACCTGTGAACAAATGCTTGATTTTTCTGTTCCAATGGCTGGCCTTTATTCATAGGGTTGACTATTAGTATAACACGAATTTTCTTGGCTGTTAAACGACATTACGACTTACGTGACAGCCATACAATTCGGGTTAGTATTAGTCTGGTTTTACTCTCCGTCTTTGCAGAAGGAGACCACCAGTTACATTGCCAGATATGGTCCAAACAAAAGAATGGCACCGTTACCATGGCAATCACACCAGCAACGGTTTCAATAATTCCCGAAAACAGAGATTTGAAGTAAGTTTCAAATATACCGTGTATATGATCATATATGTGTCTCTGACAGGACACACGGGACTTATGGGATTTGTGACCAGTGTAGCTAGTGATCAAATAACACACTTCTGATAACAATTCATATTTCTTTTTCGAAGCATGGCGAGTGTTTAATTGGTGAAATGGCGACCAGTGTAGATCCAGATCAGCCTGTGCATTCGCACAGTCTGATCAGGGCCTACAATGTTCGCCATGCAGCCAGTGAAACATCCGTTCTACGAACAAGATTCAGTTTAGGCTACAGGGGCGTGATATTTGTCGAGCAGATACAGTGGGCACAAATACCCTACAGTCCGTTTCACGAAACCTGTCCACATTTTAGTTACGACTACATAAATAATACAAAAACAATATTGTTTTAGATAATATTAAATTAGAGCACAATTTATGAATTAGCCTACTTTCTATTTCGTGAAATTTGGTCCAATATTGGTTTTATTGCGAAAAATACAATTTCCACATGTTAACTCCCCATAGACATCTTCACACAAAATGTAACTTTAATTTTCTTATTTAGATCATTTCCAAGCTATCTCGCTAGATTTCAGAAATAATTTCCAAAGTGTTTCGTTTTTCACCTCATCTTCCAGGTTATCCATCCCTTTTCCCCCATGTTAAATTCCCATAGAGAACAAATTTCACGAAATAAAATCAATATTTGACAAAATTTCACGAAATAAAAAGAAGTCTCATTCTTAAATTTTGATAAAATTTAATATTATCAAAATAAGTATTGTTTTTGCATTATTTATATAGACGTAACATTTAGGCAGGTTTCGTGAATCAGTTACTAAGGCCCATTTCTGATCTGGATATACACCTCCCGCCTGCGATTCCCTTACCAAGAATTGCAATCCAGCGGTCCTTGAATTGCAATTCGTCCCCTCTGAAATTGCAGTCTAATTGCGGTCCAATCGCGGTCCCGTTTTTGCGGTCATTCTTTCGCGATACCGTTTGTGCGGTCATTCTTTCGCGGTCCAGTTTGTGCCGTCATTCTTTCGCTATTTGCGGTAAAATCTTAGCGTTACGCGTATACATGTATATATACCTACAGTAGCGCATTTCTGCTCCTTACCTATTTGTATATACTAATATCGTATACATATCGTAATCGTATAGTATTGGTATATTTAATGAGCATATCGTATGATCATATAACATTGGTATGTTTGTACCGTATCATCGTATAGTACAGTTTGTTTACATTATACAAACGTACTATACGGATATTATACAAACATACGATATATCCGTACGGATATGGTATGAATATACAGTGGGGTCATCGTGGGGTTAAAATATACCGATGCACCGGTTCATTTCGCATGTAAACATCAGGTTTTCATTTCGATCATCTGCCACAATTTTAAGTTTTGAAAAATGAATACATTTTCAGTTTTACGATACAGAAACAATTTAAAACTGAGGATTGTGAAGTACGGTATCACAGTGCATACATGTATTTGAATCCGACCAAGTTTAAACGTTAGATTCCGTCCGATTAAATACTCTGCAGAGATTGTTCGTCTGTATTTACAATGTTTACAATCATTGGGATAAATAGAGAGGCACGGGAAGTTGGAAGGGTTAATCGATAATAATGTTTGTGCAGAATGGATATTTGCATGAAATTGCTGCAACAGAAGACACTACTTAACCATGTTAACTGGAAATGCAATAAGCGTGGTTTTGTCGGATCACAGCCCACTGATTTATCACCTATTCAATTACCTGAATTATCTGTATTTTAATTAGGACAAGAACAACAATTTGAGGCACAACAAACAGTGCAGAATATATATTTACTTTATATAGATAGCATTGTTTACACTACAGTTTCAAATGTCATTATACCATGTTCTTACTTTCAAACTTGATTAGAGGCCTAATAAATTAAAGGAATATACATATTACAGTTGAAAACCACAGTTTGTTTGTTTTGTTTGTTTATTGGTGTTTAACGGCCTATCAACAGCTAATATCATGTAAAGCCGGGCAAACGGGTTCAATCCCATTTTAACTTGCATTGGGGGGAAAATCCCAAAATCAGAACATAATATTTACATCGAGAAAAAAATATATTCAGCCCTGAAATTAGAATAACCTGACCTGGTGCCAGGTCAATACCACATCAAGTCACTTCGCCCATTCCCCTAGAATAGGATTACGAATAATCGTAATACTCACATAAGGGGTATAACCAGATTCAACTGTCACATACAAAATGCCGAAGATGTGTGAGGGCCAAACCAGGTCTCCAGTCGGAATTCCGGTAAGGATGAACCCCGATCATTAAATTACCCATCGCATGCTCCCACATAACACCCACTGAAAACCACAGAAAAAAAACAAACACTTTAAAGGTACATGCCCACTCAGTAGGCACAAAATGTTCTTTATATCAAATACATAATCTGAGACGTTTTTTGGTAAAATAAACATACATTCACCATTACCCCACGTATTGATTGACATTAGTAAACATTTTATAGTAGACGTATATTTCCAAAGTGATATCACGGGCGATAACAGTGTTTGCTTTTTGCGATATTACTGTTTATTCGCTGTATTTATGTTTTGATGTGCAATGATCGTACTTTATAATCTGTCGAAAATATAATTTGTTTAGGTGACGCATTTAATTAATATAAATAATTAAACAAAAATCATGCCTCCTTTGAATATGAAAATAGCCTCATACCACCACGAGTCACTATCAGTAAAATATATGTTACTAAATGATTATATCTGTATAGCGGGCACTCGTAATTTTTACAACTGTTGGAATAGTGACACAATCATACACTTATTTAATTTTAAGGGTAACATTAAAGGCCCCCTCCACTATCGTGGTGCCGGTGGGGCATAAACAATATATTTAATGTTACTGGGTCACAGATATGTGCAGAAAGGTATGTAACATATCTGTTAAAAATACTTCACAGATTTGTATCATATTCTGAACCCAAAAGGAAACATGTGTTGCCTGAACAAATTGGATTTTGATTAAGTGTTTGTTTGTGATAACTAGTAACTGTGCTAGTTTTGTGCAATTGAGCTAATTGTATCCCCGGACTTCGTCGGGGGATACTATGGGTTTAACACCTTGCCGCGTCCGCGTCCGCCGCAGACAATTCTTGTCCGGAGCATAACTCGAACACCCTTTGGAATATGTTCATAAACTTCACACATGTATAGATCACGACACGAAGGTGTATGGCGCACACGAATGACAACTCTTGCATAGCTAATTTTTTAGTTATCTCCCTTTTTTGTTTCGCGCACTGATTTCGTGTCCGGAGCATAACTCGACCACCCTTTGGAATATTTTCATTAAACTTCACACATGCCTAGACCACGACCCGAAGGTGTCTCACCTGTGCAAGTGCAAATGTCCAAACTGACCACTAAACTGACCACTATTACAGGTAATTTATTCAGGTAAATGA
>CM055275.1:89812331-89846530 GCA_029237695.1 Conchocele bisecta | reverse complement strand
TACATGTACAGGTATTTATGGAGGGATGTCCCCAGGGTTGTCAGGTTTGGAGAGGTTCCACTGTATTACAGGATAAAGTGGGTTGTCCTCCTGGGTGTCAGGTTTGGAGAGGTACCACTGTACAGAAAACACAGGTATAATGGGAAGTTCCCCAGGGGTGGGGGTTTTTTTTTCCGGTTTAGGAGAGGTTCCTTCCCTGTAATTTACAGGGTATATGGGATGTCCCCAGGGTGGGTTTGACCAGGTTTGGAGAGGTATTCCAAAGTAATATAGGTATATATTTCGGGTATGGTCTCCAGGGTGTCCGGTTTGGAGAGTGGTAACCAACTGTAAATACAGGTATATGGGGATGTTCCCCCAGGGTTGTCGGGTTTGGAGAGGTTCCACCGTAATACAAGGTATATGGGAGGTCCCCCAGGGTGTTCCGGGTTTGGGTTTGGAGAGGTTCCACTGTAAAATACCAGGTATTATGGGATATCCCCAGGGAGTCAGGAGTTGGAGAGGTACCACTGTAAAAGAGGTATTGGATGGGTTGTATCCAGGGTTCAGTCAGGTCAGGAGAGGTACAACCTGTAATACAGGTATTATGGGATGTTTCCCCAGGGTGGTCAGGTTTAGGGAGAGGTTCCACTGTAATACAGGTTTTTGGGTTAGTCCTCAAGGGTTTCCAGGTTTGGAAGAGGGTTCCACTGAATTTTACAAAGGTAATATGGGTTGTTCCTCAGGGTGTCAGGTTTTGGAAAGGACCACTGGTAACCACAGTTATAAAGGTTTCTGGGATTGTCCACCAAGGGTGTCCGGTTTGAAAGAGGTTCCTCTGTTTAATTACAGGTATAATGGGGAATGTCCCCAGGGTGTTCAGGTTTGGAGCGGGTTTTCCAAAGTAATATAGGTATAATGGGATGTCTCCAGGGTGTCCGGTTTTGGAGAAGGTACCACTGTAATACAAGGTAAATATGGATGTTCCCCAGGTTTGTCGGGTTTGGAGGAGGTTTTGCCACCGTAATACAGGGTATATGGGGAGGAGGTCCCAGGGTTGTTCGTGGGTTTGGAGAGGTTCCACTGTAATTACAGGTATAGTGGATTAGCCCCACGGGGTGGACAGGTTTGGAGAGGGTACCACTGTAAAACAGGTATACTGGGGATTTTTGCCATCCGGGTGTCCAGGTCTGGAGAGGTACAAACTGTAATAAACAGTATATGGGATGTTCCAACAAAGGGTTGTCAGGTTTAGGAGAGGATTTCCACAGATAATACAGGTATAATGGGATGTCCCCCCAGGGGAGGTCCACTTTAGAAGTAGAGGTTCCAAACTGTTAAATACAGGTATATGGGTATTGTTTCCCCAGGGTATCAGGGTTTTTCCGACGGTTTTTAAATGTAATTAAACAGGTATATGGGATGTCCCAGGAGTGGGTTCCGGTTTTGGAGAGGTTCCTCTGGTAATTACAAGTATATGGGGATTCCCGTCCCCAGGTGTCAGGATTTGGAGAGGTTTCCACTGTAATACAGGTTATATGGGTATTGTCCTCAGGGTGGTGCAGGTTTGGAGAGGTTCCACTTGTAATAAAACAGGTATATGGGTGGTCCTCAGGGTGTCAGGTTTGGAGAGGGTACCACTGTAAATACAGGTTATAGTGGGATGTTCCCCAGGGTGTGACCGGTTTGGAGAGGTCCCACTGTTAAAGTTACAGGGTATATGGGATGTCCTCAGGGTGGGGTCAGGTTTTGCCGAGGTTTTTAATGTAAATACAGGTATATGGGGAGGTCCCCAGGGTGATTTCCGGGTTTGGAGAGGTTCCTCAGTATTATAACAGGCATTAAGGGAAAGTCCCCAGGGTGTCCGGTTTGGAGAGGTTCCTTCCCTGTAATAACAGGTATAAATGGGATGTCACCCCAAGGGTAGTCATGTTTCGAGAAGTTTCCACTGGTAATTACAGGTATTAATGGGAAGTCCCCAGGGGTGTCCAGGTTTGGTGAGAGGTTCCACTGTAATACAAGGTATATGGGAATGTCCCTCCCCAGAGGGTGTCCGGTTTGGAGAGGCTCCTTCTGAAATAATACAGGTATTATGGGAATGGTCCTCACAGGGGAGTCAGGTTTGGAGAGGTACCACTGTAATACAGGTATATGTGGGATGTCCCCAGGGTGTCAGGTTTGGAGAGGTAACCACTGTAATACATGGTATATGGGATGGTTCCCCAGTGGGGGGGTGTCCGGTTTGGGAGAGGTTCCACCTGTTAATACAGGTAATTAATGGGATGACCTCATTGGGTGTCAGGTTTGGAGAGGTACCACTGTAATACAGGTATTATGGGATGTCCCCAGGGATTCCGGTTTGGTGATGTTCCTCTGTAAATACAAGGTATATCTGGGATGTCCCCAGGATTGTCCGGTATTTGGAAGAGGATTTCACTGTAATAAACAGATATAAATGGGGATGTCCCTCAGGGTGGTCAGGTTTGGTAGAGTGGTTCCACTTGTAATTACAGGTATATGGGTATGTCCACAGGGTGTCAGGTTTTGGAGATGGTACCACTGTAATACAAGTATATTTGGGGATGTTTCCACAGGGTTGTCCAAGGTTTGGAGAAGGTATTCCACTGTAAAACAAAACAGGGTATATGGAGGGATGTCCCTAGGGAGTTCCGGTTTGGAGAGGGTTCCACCCTGTAATTACAGGTATAATGGATGGTCCCCAGGGTGTCAGGGTTTGGAGTAGGTTTACCACTGTAATACCATGTATAATGGGATGTATCCATGGTGTCAGGTCTGGAGAGGTACAAACTGTAATAATACATGTTTATATGGGGATAGTCACCAGGGTGTCATGGTTTCAGGGGTTTGGAGGGGTTTCCACTGTAAATACAGGTATTATGGGGATGGTCCCCCAGGGTTTGTCCACTTTGGAAGAGGTTTCCACTGTAATAAAACAGGTATATGGGATGTCCTCTAGGGTGTCCACTTTGGAGAGGTTCCACTGTTAATACCAGGTAAAAGGGATGGGATGTCCAACATGGGTGTCAGGTTTTTGGATAGGTACCACTGTTAATACAGGTATCATGGGATAGTTTACCTCAGGGTGTCCAGGTTTGGAGAGGAGAGGTACCCACAGTAATACAGGTATTGGGAATTATCCCATGGGTTACCCAGGGTGTCAGGTCTGGAGATGGTACCACTGGTAATACAGGATTTATGGTAATGTCCCATGGGTGGTCAGGTTTGGAATAAGGTTCCACAGTAATACAGGGTATTACATATATGGGAAGTTCCCAGGGTGTCGACCTTTGGAGAAAGGTTCAAACAGTAATACAGGATATATGGGACATGGTCCTCACAGGGGGTGTACACTATTTGGAGAGGTTCCACTGTAATACAGGTATAAATGGGATGTACCCCAGGGTGTAGACAGGATTTGGAGAGGTTTCTACTTGTAATACAGGTAATATGGGGATGGTCCCCCCAGGATGTCAGGTATTTAGGAGAGGTAACGACTGTAATACAGGTATACTGGGATTGTTTCCACCCAAGTGGTGTCAGGTTGGAGAGGTTTCCACTGTAATACAGGTATATGGGATGTCCCCAGGGTGTCAGGTTTGGAAAGGTATCACTGTAATACAGGTATATTGGATGTCCCCAGGGTGTCCGGTTTGGAGAGGTACCACTGTAAGACAGGTATATGGGATGTCCCCAGGGTGTCCGGTTAGGAGAGGTACCACTGTAATACAGGTATATTGGATGTCCCCAGGGTGTCAGGTTTGGAGAGGTACCACTGTAATACAGGTATATGGGATGTCCCCAGGGTGTCATGTTTGGAGAGGTTCCACTGTAATACAGCTATACAGTATGGGATGTCTCCAGGGTGTCCGGTTTGGAGAGGTACCACTGTAATACAGGTATATGGGATGTCCCCAGGGTGTCGGGTTTGCAGAGGTTCCACCGTAATACAGGTATATGGGAGTTCCCCAGGGTGTCGGGTTTGGAGAGGTTCCACTGTAATACAGGTATATGGGATATCCCAGGGTGTCAGGTTTGGAGAGGTACCACTGTAAAACAGGTATATGGGATGTACCCAGGGTGTCAGGTCGGGAGAGGTACCACTGTAATAAAGGTATATGGGATGTCAACAGGGTGTCAGGTTTGGAGAGGTTCCACTGTAATACAGGTATATGGGATGTCCCCAGGGTGTCTACTTTGGAGAGGTTCCACTGTAATACAGGTATTTGGGATATCCCCAGGGTGTCAGGTTTGGAGAGGTTCCTCTGTAATACAGGTATTTGGGATGTCCCCAGTGTGTCAGGTTTGGAGAGGTTCCTCTGTAATACATCGATATGGGACATGTATCCATGGGATGATCCCCAGTCAGGGTTTCAGGTTTTGGAGAGGTTCCACTGTATTACAGGTATATGGGGTTGTCCTCAGGGTGTCAGGTTTGGAGAGGTACCCCTCCACTGTAATACAGGTATATGGGATGTCCCCAGGTGTCCGGTAGGATGAGGGTTCCTCTGTAATACAGGTATATGGGAGTCCCCAGGGTGTCAGGTTTGGGGAGGAGGGTGTCCAAAGTATATAGGTATATGGGATGTCTCCATGGGTGTCCGGTTTGGAGAGGTACCAACTGTAATACAGGTATATGGGATGTCCCCAGGGTGTCGGGTTTGGAGAGGTATTCCACCGTAATACAGGAATACTGTGGGAGTCCCCAGGGTGTCGGTTTGGAGAGGTTAACCACTGTAATACAGGTATATGGATATCCCCCCACCCCAGGGGTGCCAGGGATTGGTGAGGTACCAACTGTAAAAGGATGGTATATGGGATGTATCTGGGTGTCAGGTCTGGAGAGGTACAACTGTCCCCCATACAGGTATATGGGATGTCCCCAGGGTGTCCAGTTTTTTGGAGAGGTTCCACAGTAATACAGTAATTTTTGGGTAATCCTCAGGGTTTCAGGTTTGGAGAGGTTCCACTGTATTACAGGTATATGTTGTCACAGATCCAGGGTGTCAGGGTTTTGGAGAGGTTTAGACCACTGTAATACAGGTATATGGGATGTCCCCAGGGTGTCCGGTTTGAAGAGGTTCCTCTGTAATACAGGTATATGGGATGTCCCCAGGGTGTCAGGTTTGGAGAGGTTCCAAAGTAATATAGGTATATGGGATGTCTCCAGGGTGTCCGGTTTGGAGAGGTACCACTGTAATACAGGTATATGGGATGTCCCCAGGGTGTCGGGTTTGGAGAGGTTCCACCGTAATACAGGTATATGGGAGGTCCCCAGGGTGTCGGGTTTGGAGAGGTTCCACTGTAATACAGGTATATGGGATATCCCCAGGGTGTCAGGTTTGGAGAGGTACCACTGTAAAACAGGTATATGGGATGTATCCAGGGTGTCAGGTCTGGAGAGGTACAACTGTAATACAGGTATATGGGATGTCAACAGGGTGTCAGGTTTGGAGAGGTTCCACTGTAATACAGGTATATGGGATGTCCCCAGGGTGTCCACTTTAGAGAGGTTCCACTGTAATACAGGTATATGGGATGTCAGGCTGCCAGTATCAGGTTTTCGATGGTAATGTAATACCAGTATATGGTATGTCCCCAGGGTGTCCGGTTTGGAGAGGTTCCTCTGTAATACAAGTATATGGGATGTCCCCAGGGTGTCAGGTTTGGAGAGGTTCCACTGTAATACAGGTATATGGGTTGTCCTCAGGGTGTCAGGTTTGGAGAGGTTCCACTGTAATACAGGTATATGGGTTGTCCTCAGGGTGTCAGGTTTGGAGAGGTACCACTGTAATACAGGTATATGGGATGTCCCCAGGGTGTCCGGTTTGGAGAGGTCCCACTGTAATACAGGTATATGGGATGTCCTCAGGGTGTCAGGTTTGCCGAGGTTTTAATGTAATACAGGTATATGGGAGGTCCCCAGGGTGTCCGGTTTGGAGAGGTTCCTCTGTAATACAGGCATATGGGAAGTCCCCAGGGTGTCCGGTTTGGAGAGGTTTCCTCTGTAATACAGGATATGGGATAGGTCCCCAGGGTGTACCCCAGGGTGTCATGTTTCGAGAAGTTCCACTGTAATACAGGTATATGGGATGTCCCCAGGGTGTCCGGTTTGGAGAGGTTCCACTGTAATACAGGTATATGGGATGTCCCCAGGGTGTCCGGTTTGGAGAGGCTCCTCTGTAATACAGGTATATGGGATGTCCTCAGGGTGTCAGGTTTGGAGAGGTACCACTGTAATACAGGTATATGGGATGTCCCCAGGGTGTCAGGTTTGGAGAGGTACCACTGTAATACAGGTATAGGGATGTCAGGGTTGTCGGTATTTGGAGAGGTTCCACTGGTGGGAATACAGGTTATAATGGATGGGTCCTCAGGGTGTCAGTTTGGAGAGTACCACTGTAATACAGGTATATGGGTGGGATGTCCAGGGTGTCAGGTATTTGGAGAGGTTCTAATAAAGGATATGTCTCAGGGAAGTTCAGGTTGGGAGAGGTTTACCACTGTGATACAGGTATATGGGATGTCCACAGGGTGTCAGGTTTGGAGAGGTCCACTGTAATAAAGGTATATGGGTTGTCCCCTCAGGGTGGTCAGGATTTGAGAGGAGGTTTCCACTGTAATACAGGTATATGGGTGATGTCCCCAGGTGTCCGGTATGGAGAGGTACCACTGTAATACAGGTATAGATGGGAATCCCTAGGGTGTCCGGTTTGGAGAGGTTCCACTGTCCTCAGGGTATCAGTAGGATGTCCAGCAGGGTGTCAGGTTGGACAGGTACCCCACTGTAATACAGGTATATGGGATGTCCCCAGGGGTGTCAGGTTTGGAGAGGTACCACTGTAATACAGGTATATGGGATGTCCCCAGGGTGTCCGGTTTGGAGAGGTACCACTGTAATACAGGTATATGGGATGTCCCTAAGGGTTTCAGGTTGAGAGTCACCACTGTACTACAGGTATATGGGATGTCCCCAGGGTGTCCACTTTGGAGAGGTTCGACTGTAATACAGGTGTATGGGATGTCCACAGGGTGTCAGGTTTGGAGAGGTACCACTGTAATACAGGTATATGTTATGTCCTCAGGGTGTCCACTTCGGAGAGGTTCCACTGTAATACAAGTTATATGGGATGTCCACAGGGTGTCAGGTTTGGATAGGAACCACTGTAATACAGGTATATGGGATGTCCCCAGTGTGTCAGGTTTGCAGAGGTACCACTGTAATACAGGTATATGGGATGTCCCCAGGGTGTCCGGTTTGGAGAGGTTCCACTGTAATACAGGTATATGGGATGTCCACAGGGTGTCCGGTTTGGAGAGGTTCCACTGTAATACAGGTATATGGGATGTCCCCAGTGTGTCCGGTTAGGAGAGGTACCACTGTAATACAGGTATATGGGATGTCCCCAGGGTGTCTGGTTTGGAGAGGTACCACTGTAATACAGGTATATGGGATGTCCCCAGGGTGGTCATGTTATTTGGAGAGGTTCCACCTGTAATACAGGTATAACAGTATGGGATGTCCCCCAGGATGTCATAAGTTTGGAGAGGTTCCACAGTAATATAGGTATGGGATGGGATCTCCAGGGTGATTACGGTTTGGAGAGGTTCACTGTAATACAGGTTATATGGGATGTCCCCAGGGTGGGTGTCAGGTTTGGAGAGGTTCCACTGTAATACAGGTATATGGGATGTCCCCAGGGTGTCGGGTTTGGAGAGGTTCCACTGTAATACAGGTATGTGGGATGTCCCCAGGGTTTCAGGTTTGGAGAGGTACCACTGTAATACAGGTATATGGGATGTCCCCAGGGTGTCCGGTTTGGAGAGGTTCCACTGTAATACAGGTATATGGTATGACCCCACTGTGTCAGGTTTGGAGAGGTTCCACTGTAATACAGGTATATGGGATGTCCCCAGGGTGCCAGGTTTGGAGAGGTTCCACTGTAATACAGGTATATGGGATGTCCCCAGGGTGTCAGGTTTGGAGAGGTTCCTCTGTAATACAGGTATATGGGATGTCCCCACTGTGTCAGGTTTGGAGAGGTTCCACTGTAATACAGGTATATGGGATGTCCCCAGGGTGTCAGGTTTGGAGAGGTACCACTGTAATACAGGTATATGGGATGTCCCCAGGGTGTCAGGTTTGGAGAGGTTCCTCTAATAATCAGGTATATGGGATGTCCCACTGTGTCAGGTTTGGAGAGGTTCCACTGTAATACAGGTATATGGGATGTCCCCAGGGTGTCAGGTTTGGAGAGGTTCCACTGTAATACTGGTGTATGGGATGTCCCCAGGGTGTCATGTTTGCAGAGGTACCACTGTAATACAGGTATATGGGATGTCCCCAGGGTGTCCGGTTTGGAGAGGTTCCACTGTAATACAGGTATATGGGATGTCCACAGGGTGTCCGGTTAGGAGAGGTACCACTGTAATACAGGTATATGGGATGTCCCCAGGGTGTCTGGTTTGGAGAGGTACCACTGTAATACAGGTATATGGGATGTCCCCAGGGTGTCATGTTTGGAGAGGTTCCACTGTAATACAGGGTATAACAGTTATGGGATGTCCCCAGGATGTCAAGTTTGGAGAGGTTCCACAGTAATATAGGTATATGGGATGTCTCCAGGGTGTCCGGTTTAGAGAGGTTCACTGTAATACAGGTATATGGGATGTCCCCAGGGTGTCATGTTTGGAGAGGTTCCGCTGTAATACAGGTATACAGTATGGGATGTCCCCATGATGTCAAGTTTGGAGAGGTTCCACAGTAATATAGGTATATGGGATGTCTCCAGGGTGTCCGGTTTGGAGAGGTTCACTGTAATACAGGTATATGGGATGTCCCCAGGGTGTCAGGTTTGGAGAGGTTCCACTGTAATACATGTATATGTGATGTCCCCAGGATGTCAGGTTTGGAGAGGTTCCACTGTAATACAGGTATATGGGATGTCCCCAGGGTGTCGGGTTTGGAGAGGTTCCACTGTAATACAGGTATGTGGGATGTCCCCAGGGTTTCATGTTTGGAGAGGTACCACTGTAATACAGGTATATGGGATGTCCCCAGGGTGTCCGGTTTGGAGAGGTTCCACTGTAATACAGGTATATGGTATGACCCCACTGTGTCAGGTTTGGAGAGGTTCCACTGTAATACAGGTATAGGGATGTCCCCAGGGTGCCCGGTTCGAGAGTTCCACTGTAATACAGGATATGGGATGTCCCCAGGGTGTCAGGTTTTGGAGAGGTTCCTCTGTATACAGGTATATGGATGTCCCCACTGTGTCAGGTTTGGAGAGTTCCACTGTTAATACGGTATGGGATAGGGTTCCAGGGTGTCAGGTTTGGAGAGGTACCAAAGTAATACAGGTATATGGGATGTCCCCCCAGGGGTGTCCGGTTTGGAGAGGTTCCACTGTAATACAGGTATATGGGATGTCCACAGGGTGTCCGGTTTGGAGAGGTTCCACTGTAATACAGGTATATGGGATGTCCCCAGTGTGTCCGGTTAGGAGAGGTACCACTGTAATACAGGTATATGGGATGTCCCCAGGGTGTCTGGTTTGGAGAGGTACCACTGTAATACAGGTATATGGGATGTCCCCAGGGTGTCATGTTTGGAGAGGTTCCACTGTAATACAGGTATACAGTATGGGATGTCCCCAGGATGTCAAGTTTGGAGAGGTTCCACAGTAATATAGGTATATGGGATGTCTCCAGGGTGATTACGGTTTGGAGAGGTTCACTGTAATACAGGTATATGGGATGTCCCCAGGGTGTCAGGTTTGGAGAGGTTCCACTGTAATACAGGTATATGGGATGTCCCCAGGGTGTCGGGTTTGGAGAGGTTCCACTGTAATACAGGTATGTGGGATGTCCCCAGGGTTTCAGGTTTGGAGAGGTACCACTGTAATACAGGTATATGGGATGTCCCCAGGGTGTCCGGTTTGGAGAGGTTCCACTGTAATACAGGTATATGGTATGACCCCACTGTGTCAGGTTTGGAGAGGTTCCACTGTAATACAGGTATATGGGATGTCCCCAGGGTGTCAGGTTTGGAGAGGTTCCACTGTAATACAGGTATATGTGGATGTCCCCTGGTCAGGTTTAGAGGTTCCTCTGTAATACAGGTATATGGGATGTCCCCAGGCTGTCAGGTTTGGAGAGGTACCACTGTAATACAGGTATATGGGATGCCCCAGGGTGTCAGGTTTGGAGAGGTACCACTGTAATACATGTATATGGGATGTCCCCAGGGTGTCAGGTTTGGAGAGGTTCCTCTGTAATACAGGTATATGGGATGTCCCCACTGTGTCAGGTTTGGAGAGGTTCCACTGTAATACAGGTATATGGGATGTCCCCAGGGTGTCAGGTTTGGAGAGGTTCCACTGTAATACTGGTGTATGGGATGTCCCCAGGGTGTCATGTTTGCAGAGGTACCACTGTAATACAGGTATATGGGATGTCCCCAGGGTGTCCGGTTTGGAGAGGTTCCACTGTAATACAGGTATATGGGATGTCCACAGGGTGTCCGGTTAGGAGAGGTACCACTGTAATACAGGTATATGGGATGTCCCCAGGGTGTCTGGTTTGGAGAGGTACCACTGTAATACAGGTATATGGGATGTCCCCAGGGTGTCATGTTTGGAGAGGTTCCACTGTAATACAGGTATACAGTATGGGATGTCCCCAGGATGTCAAGTTTGGAGAGGTTCCACAGTAATATAGGTATATGGGATGTCTCCAGGGTGTCCGGTTTAGAGAGGTTCACTGTAATACAGGTATATGGGATGTCCCCAGGGTGTCATGTTTGGAGAGGTTCCGCTGTAATACAGGTATACAGTATGGGATGTCCCCATGATGTCAAGTTTGGAGAGGTTCCACAGTAATATAGGTATATGGGATGTCTCCAGGGTGTCCGGTTTGGAGAGGTTCACTGTAATACAGGTATATGGGATGTCCCCAGGGTGTCAGGTTTGGAGAGGTTCCACTGTAATACTGTATGTGATCCCCAGGATGTCAGGTTTGGAGAGGTCCATGTAATACAGGTATATGGGATGTCCCCAGGGTGTCGGGTTTGGAGAGGTTCCACTGTAATACAGGTATGTGGGATGTCCCCAGGGTTTCATGTTTGGAGAGGTACCACTGTAATACAGGTATATGGGATGTCCCCAGGGTGTCCGGTTTGGAGAGGTTCCACTGTAATACAGGTATATGGTATGACCCCACTGTGTCAGGTTTGGAGAGGTTCCACTGTAATACAGGTATATGGGATGTCCCCAGGGTGCCCGGTTTCGAGAGGTTCCACTGTAATACAGGTATATGGGATGTCCCCAGGGTGTCAGGTTTGGAGAGGTTCCTCTGTTATACAGGTATATGGGATGTCCCCACTGTGTCAGGTGGAGAGGTTCCCCCACTGAAAACAGGTATATGGGATGTCAGGGTGTCAGGTTTGGAGAGGTACCACTGTAATACAGGTATATGGGATGTCCCCAGGGTGTCAGGTTTGGAGAGGTTCCTCTGTAATACAGGTATATGGGATGTCCCCACTGTGTCAGGTTTGGAGAGGTTCCACTGTAATACAGGTATATGGGATGTCCCCAGGGTGTCAGGTTTGGAGAGGTTCCACTGTAATACAGGTATATGGGATGTCCCCAGGGTGTCAGATTTGGAGAGGTACCACTGTAATACAGGTATATGGGATGTCCTCAGGGTGTCCACTTCGGAGAGGTTACACTGTAATACAGGTATATGGGATGTCCCCACTGTGTCAGGTTTGGACAGGTACCACTGTAATACAGGTATATGGGATGTCCTCATGGTGTCAGGTTTGGAGAGGTACCACTGTAATACAGGTATATGGGATGTACCCAGGGTGTCCACTTTCGAGAGTTTACACTGTAATACAGGTATATGGGATGTGCTCAGGGTGTCCACTTTGGAGAGGTACCGCTGTAAGACAGGTATATGGGATGTCCCCAGGGTGTCAGGTTTGGAGAGGTACCGCTGTAAGACAGGTATATGGGATGTCCCCAGGGTGTCAGGTTTGGAGAGGTACCACTGTAAGACAGGTATATGGGATGTCCCCAGGTGTCCGGTTTGGAGAGGTTCCACTGTAATACAGGTATATGGGATGTCCTCATGGTGTCAGGTTTGGAGAGGTACCACTGTAATACAGGTATATGGGATGTTCCCAGGGTGTCCACATTCGAGAGTTTACACTGTAATACAGGTACATGGGATGTGCTCAGGGTGTCCACTTTGGAGAGGTACCGCTGTAAGACCGGTATATGGGATGTCCCCAGGGTGTCAGGTTTGGAGAGGTACCGCTGTAAGACAGGTATATGGGATGTCCCCACGGTGTCAGGTTTGGAGAGGTACCACTGTAAGACAGGTATATGGGATGTCCCCAGGTGTCCGGTTTGGAGAGGTTCCACTGTAATACAGGTATATGGGATGTCCCAGGGTGTCAGGTTTGGAGAGGTTCGACTGTAATACAGGTACATGTGTATGGGATGTCCCCAGGGTGTCCGGTTTGGAGATGTTCCACTGTAATGCAGGTATATGGGATGTCCCCAGGGTGTCCGATTTGGAGAGGTTCCACTGTAATACAGTATTGGATGTCTCCCCGGTTTGGTCGATAAGGAGAGTCACTGGTTTTATTTACATTATTAGGGATTTTGGTCTGTCATTTTGGAGAGGTACTGGAGAGTTTCCACCTTACAGGTATAGGGATGTCAGGTGGTGTCCCCGGTTAGGAGAGGTACTGTTTAATACATATATGATGTCAGGTGTCAGGTTTGGAGAGGTACCACTGTAATACAGGTATATGGGATGTCCACAGGGTATCAGGTTTGGAGAGGATCCACTGTAATACAGGTATATGGGATGTCCCCAGGGTGTCAGGTTTCGAGAGGTTCACTGTAATACAGGTATATGGGATGTTCCCAGGGTGTCAGGTTTGGAGAAGTACGACTGTAATACATGTATATGGGATGTCCCCAGGGTGTCAGGTTTGGAGAGGTTCCACTGTAATACAGGTATATGGGATGTTCCCAGGGTGTCAGGTTTGGAGTGGTACCACTGTAATACAGGTATATGGGATGTCCCAGGGTGTCAGGTTTGGAGAGGTTCCACTGTAATACAGGTATATGGGATGTCCCCAGGGTGTCAGGTTTGGAAAGGTATCACTGTAATACAGGTATATGGGATGTCCCCAGGGTGTCCGGTTTGGAGAGGTACCACGGTAAGACAGGTATATGGGATGTCCCCAGGTGTCCGGTTTGGAGAGGTTCTGTAAATACAGGTATAAGGGATGGGGATGTCCCCAGGGTGTCATGTTTGAGGAGAGGTACCACTGTAATACAGGTAGGTATGGGATGTCCAGGGGTTGTCAGGGGTTTGGAAGAGGGGTTCCACTGTAATACAGTTATATGGGATGTCCCCAGGGTGTTAGGTTTGCAGAGGTACCACTTTAATACAGGTATATGGGATGTCCCCAGGGTGTCCGGTTTGGAGAGGTTCCACTGTAATACAGGTATATGGGATGTCCCTAGTGTGTCCGGTTAGGAGAGGTTCCACTGTAATACAGGTATATGGGATGTCCCAGGGTGTCAGGTTTGGAGAGGTACCACTGTAATACAGGTATATGGGATGTCCCAGGGTGTCAGGTTTGGAGAGGTACCATGTATACAGGTTATATGGGATGTCCCCAGGGTGTCAGGTTTGGAGATTACCACTGTAATACAGGTATATGGGAGTCCCCCAGGGTGTCAGGTTTGTAGAGGTTCCACTGTAATACAGGTAGGTATGGGATGTACCCAGGGTGGTCAGGTTTGGAGAGGTAACCCATTGTAATACAGGTATATGGGATGTTCCCAGGGTGTCCAGTTTGGAGAGGTTCCACTGTAATACAGGTATATGGGATGTCCCCAGGGTGGGTCAGGTTTGGAGAGGTTCCACTGTAATACAGGTATATGGTTATGTCCCCAGGGTGTCAGGTTTGGAGGGTACCTGTAATACAGGTATATGGTATCCCCAGGGTGTCAGGTTTGGAGAGGTACCACTGTAATACAGGTATATGGGATGTCCCCAGGGTGTCAGGTTTGGAGAGGTTCCACTGTAGTACAGGTTATATGGGATGTCCCCAGGGTGTCAGGTTTGGAGAGGTACCACTGTAATACAGGTATATGGGATGTCCCAGGGTGTCAGGTTTGGAGAGGTACCAATGTAATACAGGTATATGGGATGTCCCCAGTGTGTCAGGTTTGTAGAGGTTCCACTGTAATACAGGTATATGGGATGTACCCAGGGTGTCAGGTTTGGAGAGGTACCACTGTAATACATGTATATGGGATGTTCCCAGGGTGTCAGGTTTGGAGAGGTTCCACTGTAATACATGTATATGGGATGTCCCCAGGGTGTCAGGTTTGGAGAGGTTCCACTGCAATACAGGTATATGGGATGTCCCCAGGGTGTCAGGTTTGGAGAGGTTCCACTGTAATACAGGTATATGGGATGTCCACAGGGTGTCCGGTTTGGAGAGGTTCCACTGTAATACAGGTATATGGGATGTCCCCAGGGTTTCAGGTTTGGAGAGGTACCACTGTAATACAGGTATATGGGATGTCCCCAGGGTGTCCAATTTGGAGAGGTTCCACTGTAATACAGGTATATGGGATGTCCCCACTGTGTCAGGTTTGGAGAGGTTCCACTGTAATACAGGTATATGGGATGTCCCCAGGGTGTCAGGTTTGGAGAGGTACCACTGTGATACAAGTATATGGGATGTCCCCAGGGTGTCAGGTTTGGATGGGTACCACTGTAATATATGTATATGGCATGTCCCCAGGGTGTCAGGTTTGGAGAGGTACCACTGTAATACAGGTATATGGGATGTCCATCAATGTGATCTAATAAAAAAAACAAATTTGACAGATAACACTACGACGGCGCATGGAAACATCATTATTCTGGTACTTGGAATCAAAATGGTGGATATTAAGATCAATATGTGAGGCGCTGACAGAACCTTTAACATTGTTTATCACGATTGCAGCTACAGGGATTGTTGGACACATTTATTTAGAGAAACAAGAGATTACAACCCGCATTGGATAATATACTAAGTGACATTTTGTTCTAACGTACACCAACATAGAGGGTTAAATTTGCGACAATGTTGTATTCTGAATTTTGTGGACAGGTGACAGAAATCGGAGCTGGATAAGAACCGACAGACGTGATTCTGAATATGCGTGCTTGGTCTGTTGTTATTCTTCCAGATCATGTCATGCATGTTTTAATTTCACGTCATGTCAAAGCAGCACTATTGAACATAATGAATAACTTTAATATTCTACACCAGAATTAAAGTTCATTCATCGTCTGATGTGTAACTGATGAATTAAGGTAAGTTACTTGTATATGACAACGTTTGCCTCACTAATTGTTATGCCCCACCACGATAGTGGAGGGGGCATTTAGTGTTATTCTTGTCCGTTCTTCCGTCCGTCACCAACCTAGTAACTTACAAAACTTTTCAACCGTAATAGCTACAGACCTGAAACTTAGTACATGTATGTTTGATTCGACCCCATGGTCATGGATTATCTCCCCCTTTTCAAGTTAGAATTTTCCAATTTTGGCTTATAGCTCGTAAAACTTTTAAACCCTAATAGCTATACACCTGAAACTTGGTATGTTGCTTCCTTATGATGAGTAGATTTGCAAAGTTTATTTTGATTCGACACCCGACTAATGGATTATCTCCCCCTTTTTGAATTAGAATTTGATAAATTTTGCCTTTTAACTCGTAAAACTTTTGTAATAGCTACAGCACTGAAATTGTATATGTAGCTTCCTTATGATGAGTAGATGCGGAACGTTTATTTCGATTTATTATTCGAACCCCGTGTCATGGATTATCTCTCCCTTTTGGACACTGGAATTTTGCCTTGTTTACTATCAAAGCGATATGTGGGGTATCCGTGTGCTACATGTATGAACACATTTTCTAGTTTAGTTATCTCCCTTTGTTTGTTCGCGCACTGATTTGTCCGGATCATAACGCGAACACCCTTCGCAATATGTTTTATGAAACTTAACACATGCATAGGTATCACGGGACAGGGCGGAGCTAGCGTTAAAGGTACATGCCCACTCAGTAGGCACACAATGTTATTTATGTCAGAGACATCATCGGATACATTTTCTGGCCAGATAAACAATCATTTACCATTCCCACGTATTGTTTGGCATTATTATACATTTTATATCAGAAGAAAATGTCCACATTGATATCAGGGACGATAACCGTGTCTCCTTGAAATGTTAACGGACATTACTCTTTATTCTCTGTATTTATTTTTTGATGTGCAATGATCATAATTTATAATCTGTCAATTTGTTTTTCAGTTGATGCATTTAATTAGTATAAATGATTTTAAAATATCATGCCCCATTTGCACATGAAAATACCGATACCACCGCGCGTCACTATCAGTAAAATAAATATTACCAAATGATTATATCTGTATAGCGGGCACTCGTAATGTTTATAAATAGTGGAATAGTGTCAATTATA
This sequence comes from Conchocele bisecta, assembly GCA_029237695.1. Lineage (NCBI taxonomy): Eukaryota > Metazoa > Mollusca > Bivalvia > Lucinida > Thyasiridae > Conchocele > Conchocele bisecta. The sequence goes on along the minus strand of CM055275.1, from coordinate 89,829,957 downwards.
CACTTATTTAATTCACATAAAGAGCATTTTTAGCCTACTGGAGTGGGCATGCACCTTTAAAAAGGGGTTGGACAATTTTTGTCGTGACCGCCTGCGGACAGTGCGATATAGTCTGCGCATTGACGTCCATCCGTAGTTTTTTTGCCGAGCCTGCTTGCGGAAAGCGAGACTTCGTGATCACAATGACGTCCGTGCGTCAGTCCGTGCGTGAGTCCGTCCGAAATCGGTGTATGTTTTTAAATACCATATCCTAAGTCATATTGACTTGAAACATCAAATGCTTATTAGTCATCATCCATATATTCATTATGTGTCCCACTCATGCGGCCCCTGTGCCCCAAGGTCAAGGTCAAATGACTGAAATTTGTGTTAAAGTTTTTGCATACCTTATATCTCCACAACACTTACTCAGATTTGCTTCAAACATCAGATAATTCTTTATTATCATCCATATTTTCATACTATAGCCCACGCTTGCGACCCACATGCCCAAGATCAAGGTCAAATGACTTTCAAATTTGCGTTAAAGCTTTTACATACATGTACCTTAAATCAAACTTCAAATAAATATACTCCGAGACCATCTAATGCCTCGGTGGGCTCGACATGCGGGCCATGGCCATCTGGTTTTTATTTGCCGTACGTTAAAGTTTTTAAGAACACTATATCTCAGAAACAGCTTCGCCAATTCACTCGAAGCTTCACATGTGTGTTTATCATCATCCATATTTTCATTCTATGCTCAACCCCTGCAACCCCTGTGCCCAATATCAAGGTCAAATTACTTTGAAATTTACCTCAAAGTTTTCGACATGCCTGCATGTGGACAGTGCGATATAGTTGTCACATTGGCCTACATACGTACGTACATCCATATGTACGTCACTTCGTGCGTCCGGTTAAAGATGTTTTAGATAAAGTTTTTAAAGGTACATGCCCACTCAGTAGGCACAAACAGTTCTTTATATCAGAGACATCATCTGAGACATAGCAATTAAATGAGTGTATAATTGTGTCACTATTCCACCAGTTCTAAAATTTATGTGTGCCCGCTATCCATATATAATCATTTAGTACTATTTATTTTACTGATAATGACTAGCGGTGTTATCAAGCTATTTTCATATTCAAATGAGGCATGATATTTTTTAATTATTTATGCTAATTAAAGGTACGGTTCCAGGTCAAATCGTCCAATGTCCAAATCGTCCCCATACCAAATCGTCCTCAGTTTGGTCAATTCGTCCTCATAGGTACGATTGTTTTGGTCAAATCGTCCTCATAAGGACGAAATTACTTTTTTTTTGGTCAAATCGTCCTCAGTCTTATATATATATGGACCGCGCTCTGTGAAAACCAGCCTTAATGACAACGTCATGAAAGCCTGAAAATGACGTCGCAAAGTTACGCTTAAATTTACCAACGTCACGTCGGATTTTGACACTTGAAATAGTTGCGTCATTGCAATAAGTTGACGTTGTCCTATTTATAACTGTACGCTTTACTATATGTGGCTCACAAACATTTTAATGCTGGATACGCGTAGCAGAATTGTATAGTTGTTTCCATAGTGGTTCAGACAGTTGTCTATTTTTTCGGTTTCCTTCAAGGAAACACGTTTTGATTTTGTTGATTATTTTGTATAATATATGGACGACTTGTGCCCTGACATTGTAAACTAAATAACCATACAACCGGTAAGTTTTAGATAACACCATCACAGAATCAGTATTATGTAACAAATAGAACTGGGCACAGGGCTTAATTCGTTTAATTTGCTGTTTCGTCTGTCGAATGTTTCAACAATCAACAAAAAAATACGATTTGGAATTTTTCAGAAAAATAAGCGTATCACAGATGTATATTAACTAGATCGGTCAGTAAGCGAGGCTTACGGAATACCCCCCGCGTGGACCCAGGTACCCCTCAAATATATAAAATTTTCCAAGTGTGTGGGCTTGTGACCTTGACTCTGGGCTTAGCGGGAGCGGCATGAACGTGAATTTGTCACATGGTGGTAGAGGTCCATTGCAGCAATGCATGTGTGAAATGTGAAGCAGATCCGAGCAAGGAAATAGAAGTAATAACCGATTGCTCTGATGTTAAATTTTGTAAAGAAACTAACTATGTGACCATGACCTCGAGATCAGCGGGAATTTGTTACAGCATGATAGTAGAGCCTTAGAGGAATGCATGCATGAAGTATTAATAATTTTCGATGAAAGAAATAGAAGTTATAACATATTTCTCTGATGTTAAGTTGTGTAGAGACTAAGTATGTGACCTTGTGATCAGCAGGGGATTGGACGGTCGTAGATCTGTCACAGCATGATAGTACAACCTTAGAGGAATGGACGAGTGAAATATTAAGAATTTTCAATGAAGGAAATAGAACTTATAACTTATTTCTCAGATGTTAAGTTTTGTTAAATATTTGACCTTGACCTTGGGATCAGCGGGGGTTAGACGGTCGTGGATTTGGCACAGCATGGTAGTAGAGCCTTAGAGGAATGCAAATGTGAAATATTAAGCATTTTAGATGAAGGGAATAGAAGTTATAACATATTTCTCTGATGTTAAGTTTTGTAAAGAGACTAAGTATTTGACATTGACCTTGGGATCAGCGGGGGTTGGACGGTCATGTATTTGGAACGGCATGGTAGTAGAGCCTTACAGGAATGCATGTGTGAAATATTAAGCATTTTAGATGAAGGAAATAGAAGTTATAACAATATTTATCTGATGTTAAGTTTACGGACGCACGGATGCACACACGGACGGACTGACAACCTGACTCCAGTATAACCCCCCGCCACAACTCGTTGCAGGGGGTATACTTATGATAGTGCCAAATATACGCCGCTCCTGGCATATCACATCATGGTGACACTGGGCCAAACATGTTTTAGTATTTAGTGTGTTGGTATTGTGTCACATGCATATTTACTGCGGCACAATAATCATGATAATTGTTCACCATATTCTGGCCTGTTTCCCGATTTATAGGCAATTGCAACAGGTTGCACTATATCGCCACACCACGCAACACAGTAAAATGTGCGTAATAGTTCAACAATATGACACAAAAAATATTACCATAAACATAAAGTCATAATTTAGTCTGTAAATCACTGACTGTGTTATATTTAGCGACTTTCAAAAATATCACATTGAATCAGTCGTACGATTGCCGTTTGATAACAATGTAAATATTCTTTAAAATGACCACTTGTAAATATGGTTATATGAATGCATAGTAATTTTACTAGTATATTTGCAATCATTGCAGACACTGATCAGACTGCACAGATGCACAGGTCTCCAACATTTACACATTTAAGAAGTCCGACTTTGCCAGATTTTTGTTAATTGTCTTACATTGTACTACATTGTACTAAATAATGAAAGTCTGCGTGCTTTGTTTGTTATCAAAGGGCCGTTCTAGTCGGAGGCGTGTAAATAATATAAAGCAAACGTACAAGCACACATTACACGCGTCTAAATTTAAATGAGCGGCTTCGAACAATAGTCGCAAGGTGTGGTATTGACTTTTCAACAAAATAAATGTTGTGATCGGGACAACTTTTATTTTGTAAATAACTGACTGTGTTATAATGTGCAGTTATGCAAAATACATGTACGTACGCCACGGTGCTTTTCAGCGGCAGATCCAGGATTTCAGGTTATGGTGGGGGGGGGGGACTTCTTAATTGAAATAGTGTACTATACTTTCGAACTAGCACCGTTTGTATGTCGACCAAGCGGAGCTGGGTAGACTGCTAGGTGGGTCCGGCAGTATGCCCTCTGGAATATGTTTGATATTTACACCCCATTTTGCTGCGTTATGGCGCATTTTAGAGCAAAAATATCTTTACTCGCCAAATTTTAGGGGGTGGGGGGGGGGCGCTGAATGTACTTTTTCTGAAACACAACAAAACTAAATTGCACATTTCATTTTCAAATTAATTATTCCCGACGAGAGAATATGCTGCCGGTATTTTTCTCGGGACATGTAACAATTATACAACCATGTATGTTACATCTCCACGTTTTCCCGGCAGTGGCGGTGGTGACCAGTCGATGGAGTGGGGGTCAGCGCGCAGCATTTTCCCATAGACCTGCTACCTGCTAGTACGGGGTACATGTACATTAGCCCGTCCGTCAGTAATATTGGCTACACAGGAAAATGGTCTTCCCGCTTTCTGAGATGTAAATTTAATTCTGAGAGTCGGGGAATGGACGGTCGATTTTTATTTTGTTTAAAAATGCCCGTGGGTGTCCGACTACCCTCTAGACCCCATCGGGCGCTGAAGTCATTGATATGTGCAGGCATAGGCCTATCCAAATTCTGGTCATTCATTTATACAGAAATAAAATGCATTTGTTTCAATCACCGATACGATGTGCATATATACTTTACAATTTCCAACACCAGGAATGCCGTTTAGTTTTTTGGTCTTTGGTGACGTATTGTCTAAATAAATAAATGACGTCACAATTAACTGTAAATGACGTCAATTCTGAAATAATTACAATGTATCTTTCTGACGACACACGTATATGAATCTATTATGGCGATGGTGGCAAATTACCAAGCCACAGGTCGGCTAATTATAGATTTAAAATCGATAGTTGTGCGTTTGTTTTGTTCACTACATATACATGTCATAGTTTTATTCTGATGAACATTTGATAGTATACATACTAACACTTGTAGATACATTTAGTGTAACTTATCAGCAAATACAGTTTACGGCAAGCACAGTCAATGAGTCTATGAACACTCATTTCTACTGTACTCTGTAGGCTGTTAAGTTGCATTGTACAAACGTCGCCGTTTCAATAACGTCATTTTCTTGATGACGTTACGTTTTTTTCGTGCGTGATTTACATGGTGCTACACAAAGTGAGATAAAACAAAAACTATTAAACATAATTGCATTTTCTTTTCAGAATATTGTTTTTGAAAGGTGTCCGCATCAGAAAATGTAAAAAAATTCAAATCGAAAATTTTGTCATTAAGGCCGGTTTTCACAGAGCGCGGCCCATATATAGTTATTTTGAAGACCTTATTGTGTACCAAACAGTACAGACTTCTGATTGTGTTAAATTGTGTAGGACAAATAAGGCTAATATACATCTTGTAAATGATACAATTATCCGTGGTGATCAGTGTAGACCCTGATTGCACGCAGTTATATAAATCATACAAGTATACACCGTGTTGATAGGAACATTACAGACTTCTGATTGTATTAAACTTTGTGGGACAAATAAGGCAAATATACATCGTGTAAATGATACAATTATCCGTGGTGATCATTGTAGGCCCTGATTGCACGCAGTCATATAAATCCAATAACTATACACCGTGTTGATTGCAATATTTATAAGAGAACATATTACAGAATACAGATCATGATTACACGTATCCCAAAAAATACAATACAACTATACATCGAGATACAAAAAAAACACAAAAACATAATGTTGGACATGCAGATTCGGATTCTACCGCGATTATGTAAATGTTAACATATAGTTCAAAGGTGTATTGTCAATGGAAATAATTCGGGACGAGTGCTGTAATTACTCGGTATTATGGGATTATCAAGCTAATCAGTAAGTATAATCCTTTCTTGGATGCAGCCGAATGTTTGTGAATCCTCGAATCTCGGAATTAAATTTACATTCTCAGAAAGCGGGATTGTGTAGCCAATATGACTGGCGGACGGGCTAATGTACATATACCCCGTACTAGCAGGTAGCAGGTATATGGGAAAATGCTGCGCTGACCCACACTCTCTCGACTGGCACCACCGCCACTGCTGGGAAAATATGGATATGTAACATACATGGTTGTATAATTGTTACATGTCCCGATAAAAATACCGGCAGTATATTCTGTCGTCGGTAGTAATTAATTTGAAAATTAAATGAGCAATTTAGTTTTGTTGTGTTTCAGAAAAAGTACATTCAGCGCATTTGTAAGCAAAGAAACAGCCATGCTAAAAACAAGGGCGGATTCACGTAGGGGAAACCCCCAGGCGCCCCTCCCCCCCCCGCCCCCCCCCCCCCCCCATCACCCCTATGATTTGGCGAGTAAAAATATTTTTCCTCTGAAATGCGCCATAACGCAGCAAAATGGGGTGTAAATATCAAACATATTCCGGAGGGCATACCGCCGGACCCACCTAGCAAGTCTCCCCAGCTCCGCTTGGTCGACGAACAAACGGTGCTACATGCAGTTCGAAAGTATAGTACACTATTTCAATTAAGAAGTCCCACCCCCCCCCCACCCTAACCTGAAATCCTGGATCCGCACCTGAAAAGCACCGTGGCGTACGTACATGTATTTTGCATAACTGCACACTATAACACAGTCAGTGATTTACACACTACATTTGTGGGTGGCAGGTGGGAGCAAGCGATGGGTAATTTAACGATCGGGGTTCCGGAATCCCGACTGGAGACCTGGTTTGGCCCTCACATACGTCTTTGGCATTTTGTATGTGACAGTTGAATCTGGTTATACCCCTTATGTGAGTATTACGATATTCGTAATCCTGTTTTTAGGGGAAGGGCCAATATAAGTGACTTGGTGTGGTATGGACCTGGAACCAGGTCAGGATATTCGAATTTCAGGGCTGAATATATTGGTTCTCGATGTAAATATTCCGTTCTGATTTTGGGATTTCCCCCCCAATGCAGCAGGTTAAAATGGGATCGAACCCGTTTGCCCGGCCTTACATGATCTTAGCTGTTGATAGGTCGTTAAACACCAATAAACAAACAAACAAACACACTAATTTTGTCCCGATCACAACAATGGTGATTGTTGAAATGACACTCCACACGCTGCGACTATTGTTCGAAGCTGCTCATTTGAATTTAGACGCATTTAAGGTGTGCATGTGCTTTTAAATTATATTATTTACACGCTTCCGACTGGAACGGTCCTTTGATAAGAAACAAAGCACGCAGACGTGCATTATTTAGTACAATGTAGTACCATGAAAGAAAAATAACAACGATCTGGCAAAGTCGGAATTCTTAAATGTGTAAATGTTGGAGACCTGTGCATCTGTTCAGTCTGATCAGTGTCTGCAATTACTAGTAAAATTACTATACATTCATATAACCATATTTACAAGTGGTCATTTTAAAGAATATTTACATTGTTATCAAACGGCAATCACACGGCTGATTCAATGCGATATTTTCGAAAGTCGCTAAATATTACGTGACACCGAACACGTACGTGTAAGTGGTAGAAGATACAGATATAAATCAGTAGGCTACGTCCTTGGTGGCTACAATTTTGTATTCCAATAATCTGATATAACCATGATTATTGTGTCGCAGTAAATATGCATGTGACACAATACCAACACACTAAATACTAAAACATGTTTGGCCCAGTGTCACCATGATGCGATATGCCAGGAACTGCGTATATTTTTGCACTACCATAATTATACATCTGTGATACGCTTATTTTTCTGAAAATTTCCAAATCGTATTTTTATGTTGACTTTTGAAACATTCGACTGGCGAAACAGTAAATTAAACGAATTAAGCCCTGTGCCCAGTTCTCTTTGTTACATAATACTGATTCTGTGATGGTGTTGTCTAAAATTACCGGTTGTATGGTTATTTAGTTTCAAATGTCGTCCATATAGGAAACAAATTTCGACAAAATCACTACGTGTTTCCTTGAAGGAAACCGAAAAAACAGACAACTGTCTGAACCACTATGGAAACGACTGTAAAATTCTGCTACGCGTATCCAGCTTTATAATGTTTGTGAGCCACACATAGTAAAACTAACAGTACGGTTATATATAGGACAACGTCAACTTATTGCAATCATTTTTATGACGCAGCTATTTCAAGTGTCAAAATCCGACTTGACGTTGGTTTGAAACGTAACTTTGCGACGTCATTTTCAGGCTTTCATGACGTTGTCATTAAGGCCGGTTTTCGCAGAGCGCGGCCCATATATATAAGACTGGGGACGAAATGACCATACTGAGGACGAATTGACCAAACTGAGGACGATTTGGTATAGTATGAGGACGATTTGACCACAAACTGAGGACGAAATGACCAAACTGAGGACGATTTGGACAGGGGACGATTTGGACTGAGGACGATTTGACCGGATACCAAAGGTACATACCCACTCAGTAGGCACAACAATTAAAGTTATGTGTATTCTCAGTTATTTGTAGGAATTAAATAAGTGTATCATTTTGTCACTATTCCACCAGTTCTAAACATTACGAGTGCCCGTTATATGGATACATGTATAATCATTTAGTAATGTTTATTTCACTGATTGTGACACGTGGTGATATCAGGCTATTTTCATAGGCAAATGGGGCATGATATTTTTTAATTACTTATATTAATTAAATGTGATTCCCTGAAAAAATAATGTTTTCGACAAATTATAAAGTATGATCGTTGCACATCAAAAAATAAATAGTAATGTCTTGGTAACATTTTAAGGAAACACGGTTATCGCCCCTGATAGCAGTGTGGAAATTTACGTCTGATATAAAATGTATAATAATGCCAATAAATATGTGTATTAATGGTGAATTAATGTTTATTTTGCCCGAAAATGTCTCAGATGATGTCTCTGATATAAAGAACATTTTGTGCCTACTGAGTGGTCATGTACCTTTAAGAACACTATATCTCTGAAACCGCTTCACCAATTCACTCGAAACTTCACATACTGTGTATTTGTCACCCACATTTTCATTATTATTTATATGTGCCCAATGTCACGGTCAAATTACTTTGAAATTTCCCTTAATGTTTGTGTTGGGCCCGCTTACAGACAGAGCGATATAGTCGGCACATTGCTGTGCATTCAGGATAAAGTTTTTGGTTAAAGTGTTTTTTTAGTTAATGTTTTTGTGTATACTATCAAAGCCTCGGCGGGTGCGGCATGTTTTTACGTCAACGGGCTTAAGCTTTGTTGCAATAAAGAAATTGTTTGTACTATCAAATGCCTCGGCGGGCACGACATGCAGGCCATGGCCATCTAGTATTTATGGCATGCGATTTGATCAGTCGGCCATCGCACCATGACTAGTTTAGCACTTGATCAGCCGGCCATGGCACCAGGACTAGTTCAGAACTTGATCAGTCGGCCATCGCACCAGGTCTAGTTTAGCACTTGATCAGTCGGCCATCGCTCCAGGACCGGCTTAGCACTTGATCAGTCGGCCATCGCTCCAGGACTAGTTTAGAACTTGATCAGTCAATCAGTCGGCCATTGCACAAGGACTAGCTTAGAACTTGATCAGTCGGCCATCATCGCTCCAGGACAAGTTTAGAAGTTGATCAGTCAGCCATCGCACCAGGACTAGTTTAGCACTTGATCAGTCGGCCATCTCACCATGATTAGTATAGAACTAGATCAGTCGGCCATCGCTCCATGACTAGTTTAGCCATTGATCAGTCGGCCATCGCACCTTGACTAGTTTAGCCCTTTATCAGTCGGCCATCGCACCAGGACTACTGTAGCCCTTGATCAGTCGGCCATCGCACAAGGACTTGTATAGAACTTGATCAGTCGGCCATCGCACCAGGAAAAGTATAGCACTCGATCAGTCGGCCATCGCACCAGGACTAGTTTATAACTTCATCAGTCGGCCATCGCTCCAGGACTAGATTAGAACTTGATTAGTCGGCCATTGATCGAGCACTAGCTTAGAACTTGATCAGTCGGCCATCGCACCAGGACTAGTTTAGCACTTGATCAGTCGGCCATCTCACCATGACTAGTATATAACTAGATCAGTCGGCCATCGTTCCAGGACTAGTTTATTTAGCCCTTATCACTCAGCCACCGCACCAGGACTAGTTTAGCCCTTGATCTGTCGGCCATCGCACCTGGACTAGTGTAGCCCTTGATCAGTCGGCCATCGCACCAGGACTAATATATAACTTGATCAGTCGGCCATAACACCAGCCTGAGGACTAGTTTAGCCCTTGATCAGTCGGTCGTCGTACAAGGACTAGTAGAGCACTTGATCAGTCTGCCATCGCACCATAACTAGCATAGCGCTTGATTAATCGCCCATTTCACCATGCCCAGTATAGCACTTGATCAGTTGGCCATCTCACCATGCCCAGTATAGCACGTGATCAGTCGGCCATGCCGAGTATAGCACTTGATCAGTCTGCCATCGCACCATAACTAGCATAGCGCTTGATTAATCGCCCATATCACCATGCCCAGTATAGCACTTGATCAGTTGGCCATCTCACCATGCCCAGTATAGCACGTGATCAGTCGGCCATGCCGAGTATAGCGCTTGATCAGTCGCCCATTGCACCATGTCCAGTATAGCACTTGATCAGTTGGCCATCTCACCATGCCCAGTATAGCACGTGATCAGCCGGCCATACCGAGTATAGCACTTGATCAGTCGGCCATCACACCAGGACTACTTTAGCACTTGATCAGCCGGCCATCGCACCAGGACTAGTATAGCACTCAATCAGTCGGCCATCACACCAGGAGTAGTTTAGAACTTGATCAGTCGGCAATCACACCAGAACTACTTTAGCACTTGATCAGTCGGCCATCGCACCGGGACTAGCTTACATGTAGCCCTTGATCAGTCGACCATCGCACCAGCAATAGTTTAGCCCTTGATCAGTCGGCCAAACACCGGGACTAGTTTAGCCCTTGATCAGCACTTGATCAGTCGGCCACGTCATCCTGCGTTACAGACAGAAGTGGTGGTCGGGGGGGGGGGGGGGGGTGTAGTGTAGGCATATACAAAAAGTGGTGGTGGTGGTGATACACATTGTTCCCACTGTGGGATATAGATCGGAACTTTTAGGACGCCAAATGTAGATGGCTGGTGTTTGTGGGGAATCATTGTTTTGTGTCCCCGGCGGTGGTGCGGAGTACAATGATGAATTACTGATGAATTACTGTATTGAACACACATGTATATGCACTGTGATACCGTACTTCACAATCCTCAGTTTTAAATTGTTTCTGTATCGTAAAACTGAAAATGTATTCATTTTTAAAAACTTGAAATTGTGGCAGATGATCGAAATGAAAACCTGATGTTTACATGCGAAATGAACCGGTGCATCGGTATATTTTAACCGCACGATGACCCCACTGTATATTCATACAATATCCGTACGGATATATCGTACGTTTGTGTAATATTCGTATAGTACGTTTGTATAATGTAAACAAACTGTACTATACGATGATACGGTACAAACATACCAATGTTATATGATCATACGATATGCTCATTAAATATACCAATACTATACGATTACGATATGTATACGATATTAGTATATACAAATAGTATACCTGCCCAAATTGTACGTCTATATAAATAATGCAAAAAAGCAATACTTATTTTGATAATATTAAATTTTATCGAAATTTATGAATGAGATTTCTTTTTATTTCGTGAAATTTGGTCAAATATTGATTTTATTTCGTGAAATTTGTGCTCTATGGGAATTTAACATGGGGGAAAAGAGGTGGATAACCTGGAAGATGAGGTGAAAAACGAAACACTTTGGAAATTATTTCTTAAATCTAGCGAGATTGCTTGGAAATGATCTAAATAAGAAAACAAAAGTTACATATTGGACCAAATTTCACGAAATAAAAAGTAGGCTCATTCATAAATTGTGCTCTAATTTAATATTATCGAAAACAATATTGTTTTTGTATTATTTATATAGTCGTAACTAAAATGTGGGCAGGTTTCGTGAAACAGACTGTAGGGTATTTGTGCCCACTGTATCTGCTCGACAAATATCACGCCCCTGTAGCCTAAACTGAATCTTGTTAGAAGTAGAACGGATGTTTCACTGACTGCATGGCGAACATAGTAGGCCCTGATCAGACTGTGCGAATGCACAGGCTGATCTGGATCTACACTGGTCGCCATTTCGCCAATGAAACACTCGCCATGCTTCGAAAAAGAAATATGGATCGTTATCAGAAGTGTGTTATTTGATCACTAGCTACACTGGTCACAAATCCCGTAAGTCCCGTTTGTCCTGTCAGAGACACATATATGATCATATACACGGTATATTTGAAACTTACTTCCAATCTCTGTTTTCGGGAATACGTGAAACCGTTGCTGGTGTGATTGCCATGGTAACGGTGCCATTCTTTTGTTTGGACCATATCTGGCAATGCAACTTGTGGTCTCCTTCTGCAAAGACGGAGAGTAAAACCAGACTAATACTAACCCGAATTGTATGGCTGTCACGTAAGTCGTAAGTCGTTACAGCCAGAAAATTTGTGTTATACTAATACAGTCAACCCAATGAATAAAGGCCAGCCATTGGAACAGAAAAATCAAGCATTTGTTCACAGGTGGCATTTGTTCACAGGTGGTCTTTGTTCAAAGGTTCATTTATGTAGTACTTGAATACTTGTGTAAACAAAAGCGTGACTGTTGAAGACATGTACTTGTTATTTTATTATAGGAATTGTTTCCACGGGTACTTGTATTTGACTACAGCAATCAGACGCATCAAAATCCACAGAAATACACATATGACACCAAAATAATGACATTCTGTTCAAACACATGTGATAGAAACTAGCGCAGACTGGCTCTACGCTGGTTATAAAGGCTATACGCAATCTGCTATAATGTGCTTTGCTAAGTCTACATACATTTGACCACAATGCGAGCATGTTTTTTCAATGTTTACTGGCTTTGTTACCCAAAGTAGTGCTATAAGTTGCATAATATGCATGTTGTATGTGTCGTGTGCTCACTTATACGGTAATGCATGTGTATTTCCGTTGTCGTGTAGATTCACAAATTGCATGAAGTCGATATCTGCGGCCATGCGTGTTTGGCGTAATTGTTCTTGTTTTATGTTAACTGTGTTGTTGACTATAGTTTTCCACGAGTGCTTGCTCAGCAACAGTATTGTGTTTCTGTAAGCATTCAAGTGATCGATCAAGTTTTATTTGTGAAATAATGTGTATATGTCTGCAATAAATCCTGTGTGTTATGATACGAGGTCGTGTCCGACCAAAGTAAGGAGCCTGGTTCATATATATAGAGTTATACCGATAAAAGCCGAAACACGCCGAATGCCTGTGATCATACGTATAGCCTTTAGTCAGTTGAACAGATTGTTATTATGTTGGTGTTATATGGGTATTTTGGTGGATTTGGATATATTTGGGTGGATTTTGTTCTTTTTTGGGTAATTTACATAGTTTTGTGCAATTACTAATGCTCAAACACGACAGAAATCGCCAATTATCTACACATTCACCGTTCAGAACTTTCCGGGCCCTTTTGTAAAGTATACTGACACAATACCCGACTACGTGTAACTCGCGGGAGGTGACGTAAATCGTTGGTAGGTGCGCAACAATACAGCCAAACCACCAGAGATACCGAACTAACTCATAAAACACCGACATATGAACCTTTCTTCAATAACCTGTGGTTGCTATACGAGAGATGAAAACCCAGCAATGCTTCTAACAACACTGGTGCTACAGTCCGCGCTACAGCTTTCACGCAAAAAAACACACCGGTTTTCCGACATTGGTTTTCCACATTTATTTTCCAATGTGTTATACATAGAAAGTTGTTTGCGCCGGTTACTGGACGAAATTGTGTGTATGCAATATCTTCAATAGCTGAGTGGTTCACTGGCGATGCACTCCGCGCCGGCGTAAACTGTTTCACGTAGAAATAGGCGCCTATTTCGATGTGAAACATTTTACGCCGGCGCGGCGGAGTACATCACCAGTAAACATTTGTTTTTCTCAGGCTGCAGGGTTGTACACAACAAATATAAGCTCTCACAAAACAGCTCCGAAACGGTTTCATCGGTGTCAATAAATAATGTCACATAACCATTATCTTTCTAACTGCTCGTTTCAATTGAAACACATTTGATACATGCATGCATCAACATTATTGAAATTGACGTGACATTTATGATGCATTAAAATGACGACATGTCTGTGACCGTTTGAGACACGCCATGTGATTTCGTACCTAAGAACAAGTGCGATTTTTCATGAAATGTATTTACAGAATCTGTGATGTTTTCTGTAATTAACGTCATAAGATGACGAAATGTTCATCAGCTGTCGGGATCATTTAAGGATAATATCGTAAATTTTGCAAATATCTTTTAAAATATTGACGTTTTTGTTATTGATGAAAAAGTACTTATGAGGCAGCTATTCGCTAGATTAATAATAATATAGACCTCCCTCTATAATTGCCTCGGGTGGGGAGGGAGTCTTCATCGCATGAACGTCATTCATTAGTTACACAGACATTTAGGAACATTTAGGTCGAAGTGGGACTTACTAGCAGGGCCTTGTGACGTACATTAACCACGTGGTTATTTCTTGTATACTACATATCAGGCTCAGACAATCAAAGTGCTTTTTCTTATTGTATACATTGTACACATGCTTGAATGCGAGTTTGCAAGGTCAATATATATTCAGATACGTGATACTCAGGGCCACAGGCATTAGGCGTGTTTCGGCTTTCATCGGTATAACTCTATATATATGTAAAACTCTATATATAAATATATATCTACAATACATCTCGCCTTGTGCTTATTTTGTTTACCCCCCCCCCCACCCTCCATTCCACCTCATATTATAGGTTTGGAAAGTACAGCCATTGTAAAGATGAATCTAGTAGAGGAATATAATATACACAGAGTAATAGAGGTATAATATATAGTATATATATTGAGTATATTGAGTAATACAGGTATAATAAATATTGAGTAATACAGGTATAATATATATTGAATAATACAGGTATAACATATGTTGAGTAATACAGGTTCAAGCAAAGACCATGTTCTCACCGAACCAGCCGTGTTTTGTTTTATAACCAGTGTGGGGATCGGAACAGATTGTGTATTAGCTCGTCAATACATAATGTTACCAACAACTTGTAAACATTTAACCCTTTCAGTCCTAAATAACTGTAATGGATTATAATATGTTAATTTTCGGTCAATTCCATTCATCACAACATATTTTTCAAATAGTCCATTTATAAAATGTTATTTTTTTTAAACAAATATGAAAATTACTTGGAAAGAGTGCAGATCCTGATGATACGGCTCGTCATGAGCCGGCTCGTCTGGATCTACACTGTTTGCAAAACACATATATAGATGGCTGTAGTGTTGAAAGTGTTAACACATGACTTAAACATGTAGATACACCGTAGGATTGAACTGCACTTTGTGCAGAGTGGGGCTGGTTCAGTTGGATCATGGATAATATGAATGATGCTATATTATCGATTACATGCATTACATATATGATATACATAACCCTTTGAACCCGAAAGCCCGCTATATCGGTTTATGCAAACAGTGTATATCCAGATCCAGATGAGCCGGCTTATAACGAGCCGGCTCAACAGGATCTGCACTGTTTGAAAGTAATTTTCATATTTTTGAGAACAACAAATACCCCCTTTTTATAAATGGAATAGTCTGAAAATCATTTTGCGATGATTGGATTGGTTTCAAAATTAACAAATCCAAGCCCATTACAGTTACTTCGGGCTGAAAGTGTTAAATAAACGTTAGCTCTTGCAGCGCTGAAGAGTGACATTGTCGTCTGCGCGTTTATTTGAAAGCATTGCTGTCTTTTTTAAATAACCGTGACGGACAAGTTTTTTTATCGCAATTTTAGCTCTCTCTTTAGTGACGATTTTACTGTACTGCTGTCTGTTTTTAATAACACGGGCAAGTTTTTGATAGCTTTTTTAGCTCTCTCTTTAGTGACGATTCTATTGTACCCCTCAACCATGCAGTCTTAACAAATAATAGGACTTTGATTTCTACCCAGTACTGCAACAGTAAAACGGGGTGAATATCTGTAATTGTATATTTTGTATTTGTACCTGACTATTGTATGTAGAATTATGTACAGTTTGTGGGGGATGGCCCCGACCCACCACAAACCTATTACGAGGTAATAAATATTGTCCGACCAAAGTTAGAAGCCTTGTTCATATACATGTATATATAAACTTATACCGATGAAAGCCGATTGTAAATCATTCGTTACATTAAAGAAATGGGGTTAAATTGCTACCCTCGCGAGAGGTATGGAGCGGGGTAGCATTTTTGTTTATTATATTTACACGGCATTTTCTGATAGTTTCAAAATGTAAATACACATCGATGTTGCGAACTTTAACCAATCAACAACATCGCGCGTCTTTACGTGTGTCTAATGTATTGTATTGGAATGTAAACGGAATGGGTCGAATAGGCGTTTCCATTATGAATTTATAGAAGGTGTAAGTATACGAAAAGTAATGCTATTTCTATTGCATAAACAAGGTGCTTGATCACATGGTTACAACAACAACAACAATAGCTTAAACTATTGAAATCTCTCCCACTCCAAAGTAAGTACTATATAATATTTTCCTTAATATGCAAGGTATTTTGATGAAATATGGCGCAGCAAACGCGTCTTCATGAGCTGTATTTAGTTGTCCCATGAGTTGTCGGTAGCCACGGAAATCGATTCTTAGCAAAAACGACAGAAGTTTGGGCCAAAGTACAGAGACCACCAAATTCAGTTTAACAAGACGCATTTGATGCGCCATATTTCATCAAAATCCGTTGCATATTAAGAAAAAAATAATAAGTACTTTGAATCGGAGGGCTTCTGAAAGTTTCAGTACTTGTTGTTGTTGTTGTAACCACGTGATCATACACCTTGATAAAGCAGCTTCACCATCAATGGAAATGTCATTACAATAGCAAATAGTATTACGAAGATTATTTGAAAAGTAATGCGATATTCGGTTGCTCACTCTCAATGGAAAATCATTGACATTTCAAGATTGACGAGTTCATGCCATTGTTTACGAAATTTCAAGACAATTCCATTGATTTACAGTGCCGTTAAACGCCAAGCATGCATGTACGTAGTATCAGGCTTTCTGACGTCATACTTACTTGTTGCTGCACCGAAACGATTCGTACATTATCTCCATCGAACATAATGCGATATTCGGTTGCACACTCTCAATGGAAAATCATTGACGTTTCATGATTGACGAGTTGATGCTATTGTTTACGAAATTTCAAGACAATTCCATTGATTTACAGTACCGTTAAACGCCAAGCATGCATGTACGTAGGCTTTCTGACGTCATACTTACTTGTTGCTGCACCGACGATTCGTACTTTATCCCCATCGATATAAGCCGAATATACGTAGTTATTTCTGTCGTCGGCAACCGGCCGCCATCTTGTTTCAATTGCTTCATTATTTGGGAGTGAAACGTTCGGACATGCCGTAGGCTGTATGTGTAGTTTTTCTTCAAAGGAATACATTTAATTTGTGACAGAGGATATGAAGTTAAGCCAGCCCGAAAAAAAACTGTATTTGGTCCGAAAATGTCATTGGGGCGATTGTGAGATATTGCTCAGTGACAGATACGGACTTTGTAAAAGATTTTCGGTTAAGCAAAACGTTATACCCTCCTAGCTGTGTTAATCGTACCGTCGTTGGTCAATAAGTGTGGCGATGAATATAAAATGCAACCAGATA
>CM055275.1:89790292-89811831 GCA_029237695.1 Conchocele bisecta | reverse complement strand
AGACCACCAAAATGCAGCTCATGAAGACGCGTTTGCTGAGCCATATTTCATAAAAATCCGTTGCTTTTTAAGGAAAATATAAAATAATTCTTACTTTGGAGTGGGCGTGATTTCAACACTTTCATCCATTGTTGTTGCAGTGTGGAAATTTACGTCTAATATAAAATGTATAATAATGCCAATAAATATGTGGGCCGCGCCATACGAAAACCGGGCTTTATGACAACGTCATGAAAAGCGGTAAAGGACGTCAGAAAAACGACGTTTGCAGCGTCGTTGTAAAAGTGTTGCCCTCCCATTTACGTTTACTGGTGTCAGTTAACATTAAGTGTGAACAGAAGACGGAAAATTATACCTTACTGAAACTTTCACTAATATGAGACGCGATGCCTTGCACCTTAGTACACATATTATGACGTCATGACTTGACGGCACGTACTTGTGACGTCACTGAACGTGAATACATGTTTGACGTTATGGCCATGGTGTCGTGACAACATATTATAGCAAGGATACTTGCACGAGTTCCTCGCAACATCAATGACTTAGAAATGCTTCAAGCGCTGTGCATTGGCGCCTAACTGTCGTTCTTTGACATTATCACTCTGTTTCACTCTGTTTCACTCTGTATGAATTCAAAATGGTGAACGCATAATTTAACTGGCTACATATCAGCGAAGTCCTCGCTTAAACTGCACCTTGAATCCTAAATAATCTTAAATATGAACAACCTAGTGTATGCCAACGATATTACCATCTATTATCTTGGTAAATTGAGAAACTTTTGAACAATTCAATCCAGTACTTAGCGAATGATATGCCATTTAATGCCACTCATTTTATCATAAACGGAGGTAGACACTCAACTATATTGTAAGGGACCTGCAGTCCGGTTTTTGTCACGATGAGTATCCGGATATCGGGTTTGGTAGCTCCGCACCAACATAATAGAATACGAGAGCGAATGTCAATTCAACACGTTTAATAAAGTCTTAACTAACATGTAACAACAATTAAAATATATTTTACTGACTAAATATCAGATTATGCGGTGCAGAATATGTAATTTCCACATTGTGGCAGAAATGAACACCTGTCAAACAGAGAACAATAATGGGAATCTCAACCTCCTAGCAACCTCTGCAATTAATCAACATGTGTCTGTAACTTGATTAAATATTCAACATGTTCTCATGTTATAGTCATTAAAGTTTGCAGTGTTTAAATATGGGTGTGGTTATCATGTGCGGATTCAGGGGGCGGGTGGAGGTGAGGGGGGGACCCGGCTCGCGCCCCCCCCCCCCATAAAATTCGCCGAGTAAAGATTTTATACAAGTTAGAAGGCACGTTTTTTGCAGGAAATGCGATGTATATTTCAAAAAAAATCCGGGAGGGGGGAGGGGGGGATATGCCCCGGACCCCCCTAGCGCTATCCGAGCTCCGATAATATAGTCAAGTATTGCAAAATAGTTATGCCCCGCCCCCCCCCCCCCCCCGTAACCTGAACTCCTGGATCCGGCTTGGTAACAAGTGACAAAGGACACATCGCCACAATCCCTGGACCTTACAATATAATGACATATATATCCATGGTTTGTATTGAATTTGGCAAAACAAATGCATAAACATATCTCTAATAGATTCAGAATCAGTGATTTCAATACAGCTCCTTCATTGTTTGTGTATAAGCAATACATAATGCACAAAACACACAGTGAGGTCGGTGGAGTTTTCGAAAAGTCTTGAAATTAATTGGAAATTTGATGGTCATAAACTTGCTTTTCGCACGATTTGTAGTATCAAATCATCAGCTTATCACTTGACTGCATAATAATGTATGTCTGAATCATGTGATGGTAATGCATCCTCAAGAAAGACACCTGGCAAAAATTATAAGGTATCACGCTACCAAATCTGCCCGAGGTCGTGTTTTGTCACAAAGTTAATGTTATAAGCCGCCTACTGCAGATGTACACGTGCAATGTCTACAAACAAATATTCCATTTGCAGCAATTCCTTATTTGAAAATTATTCATACGGAATTAGGTTACTTGGGCCGCAATCCAAAATATGACATTAATAGCAACTGCAATAAACATTATTTTCATACTTTGTCTTGGCCTAATGGGAAACACTTGCAACGGCTACGAGATATCCAAATTGGGTTGACATGCGATACAAGATGACAAATCTATAGGACTTGTCCGGGTATTTTATCAACACCCCTTGTATACGCCGTTCATAAAAACGTCGTAAGTTCAACGTCACTGATCTAAAACGTCATATAAGTTTTTACCACGCATCATAAAAATACTTCTAAAATGAAAAATGATTGGGATACATTGATAATTTTGGCGGCATATGACTTTTAAAACATGTACAATTCAGAATACGCGAAAAAGTAAAATCTGAAAATTGTGTCATTAAGCCCGGTTTTCGCATGGCGCGGCTCATGTGTATTAATGGTGAATTAATGTTTCATTTGCCCGAAAATGTCTGAGATGATGTCTCTGATATAAAGAACATTTTGTTCCTACTGAATGGGCAAGTACCTTTAATAACACTATATCTCTGAAACCGCTTCACCAATTCACTCGAAACTTTACATACTGTGTATTTGTCACCCACATTTTTCATTATTATTTATATGTGCCCAATGTGACGGTCATATTACTTTGAAATTTCCCTTAAAGTTTTTGTTGGGCACGCTTGCAGACAGAGCTATATAGTCGGCACATTGGTGTACATTCAGGATAAGGTTTTTGGTTTAAATGTATTTAGTTAAAGTTTTTGGGTATATTATCAAAGCCTCGGCGGGTGCGGCATGTTTTTACGTCAACGGGCTAAAGCTTTGTTGCAATAAAAACATGGTTTGTACTATCAAATGCCTCGGCGGGCACGACATGCAGGTCATGGCCAACTAGTTATTATGCCATGCGATTTGATCAGTCGGCCATCGCACCATGACTAGATTAGCAATTGATCAGTCTGCCATCGCACCAAGACTAGCTTAGCAATTGATCAGTAGGCCATCGCACCAGGACTAGTTTCAAACTTGATCAGTCGGCCATCGCACCAGGACTAGTTTAGCAATTGATCAGTCGGCCATCGCTCCAGGACTAGTTTAGAACTTGATCAGTCGGCCATCGCACCATGACTAGTTTAGAACTTGATCAGTCGACCATCTCACCAGGACTAGTATAGCACTTGATCAGTCGGCCATCACACCAGGACTAGTTTAGAACTTTATCAGTCGGCCATCACACCAGGACTAGCATAGCACTTGATCAGTCGGTCATCGCACCAGGACAAGTATAACACTCGATCAGTCGGCCATCGCACCCGGACTAGTTTACAACTTGATCAGTCGGCCATCGCTGCCGGACTAGTTTAGAACTTGATCAGTCGGCCATTGCTCCAGGACTAGTTTATAACTTGATCAGTCGGCCATCGCACCATGACCGCCTGCGATTCTCTTACCAAGAATTGTAATGAAGCGGTCCTTGAATTGCAATTCGTCCCCTCTGGAATTGCAGTATAATTGCGATCCAATCGCGGTCCCGTTTGTGCGGTCATTCTTTCGCGGTCCAGTTTGTGCGGTCATTGTTTCACGATACCGTTTGTGCGGTCATTCTTTCGCTATCTGCGGTAAAAATTACAGTATCATCGTATAGTACAGTTTGTTTACATTATACAAACGTACTATACGAATATTACACAAACATACGATATCCGTTCGTATATACGATATATCAGAACGGATATGGTATGAATATACAATGGGTCATCGTGCGGTTAAAATATACCGATGCACCGGTTCATTTCGAATGTAAACATCAGGTTTTCATTTCGATCATCTGCCACAATTTTAAGTTTTTCAAAATGAATAAATTTTCAGTTTCACAATACAGAAACAATTTAAAACTGAGGATTGTGAAGTACGGTATCACAGTGCATATACATGTGTGTTCAATACAGTAATTCATCAGTAATTCATCATTGTACTCCGCACCACCGCCGGGGACACAAAACAATGATCCCCCACACACACCAGCCATCTACATTTGGCGTCCTAAAAGTTCTGGTATATATCCCACAGTGGGAACAATGTGTATAACAACCACCACCGTCTATGTCTATGACTACACTACAACCCCCGCCCCCGACCACCACTTCTGTCTGTAACGCAGGATGACATGGCCGACTGTGATCAAGTGATAAACTAGTCCTGGTGCGATGGCCGACTGATCAAGTGCTATACTAGTCTTGGTGCGATGGCCGACTGATCAAGTTATAAACTAGTCGTGGTGCGATGGCCGACTGGTGAAGTTCTAAAGAAGCCATGGTGCGATGGCCGACTGATCGAGTGCTATACTAGTCCTGGTGCGATGACCGACTGATCAAGTTCTATACTAGTCCTGGTGCCATGGCCGACTGATCAAGTTCTAAACTAGTCCTGGTGCGATGGCCGATTGATCGAGTGCTATACTAGTCCTGGTGCGATGGCCGATTGATCAAGGGCTAAACTAGTACCGGTGCGATGGCCGACTGATCAAGGGCTAAACTATTCCTAGTGCGGTGGTTGACTGATCAAGTTCTAAACTATTCCTGGTGGGATGGCCCACTGATCAAGTTCTAAACTAGTCCTGGTGTGATCGCCGACTGATCGAATGATATACTAGTCCTGGTGCGATGGCCGACTGATCAAGGACTAAACTAGTCCCGGTGCGATTGCCGACTGATCAAGTGCTAAAGTAGTCCTGGTGTGATGGCCGATTCTAAACTAGTCTTGGTGTGATGGCCGACTGATTGAGTGCTATGCTAGTCCTGGTGCGATGGCCGACTGATCAAGTGCTAAAGTAGTCCTGGTGTGATGGCCGACTGATCAAGTGCTATACTCGGCATGGCCGACTGATCACGTGCTATTAACTGGGCATGGTGAGATGGCCGATTCATCAAGTGCTATACTGGGCATGGTGCAATGGGCGACTGATCAAGCGGTATGCTAGTCATGGTGCGATGGCAGACTGATCAATTGCTCTACTAGTCCTGGTGCGACGGCCGACTGATCAAGTGCTATACTCGGCATGGCCGACTGATCACGTGCTATACTGGGCATGGTGTGATGGCCATCTGATCAAGTGCTATACTGAGCATGGTGCAATGGGCGACTAATCAAGCGCTATACTACTTATGGTGCGATGGCAGACTGATCAAGTGCTCTACTAGTCCTGGTGGGATGACCGACTGATCAAGGGCTATGCTAGTCCTGGTGCGATGGCCGACTGATCAAGTTCTATACTAGTCCTGGTGCGATGGCCCACTGATCAAGGGCTACACTAGTCCTGGTGCGATGGCCGACTGATCAAGGGCTAAACTAGTCCTGGAGCGATGGCCGACTGATGCGACACAAGTTGAAAATCGCCACGTTTCACTAAGTCAAGGACGATAACTCTGCAAATACTGGATGAATCCGCATCTAAAACCCCAGGTGCACAACTTCAATTGATGACAAATATTCCTAATACACGAGGTGCGCAACTTCACACGATGTCCAGTATTCCTGTAAAGTTTCGAGACTCTAACTAAAATACTTTTGAAGATACGCGAAATAAATTTGAGCTACAGTCATGAAACCTTATAGGAATATGTGTCATCATGTGAAGTTGTGCAACTGGGGATTTAGATGCGGATTCATCCAGTATTTTCAGAGTTATGGTCCTTGACTTAGTGAAACGTGGCGATTTTTAACTTGTGTCGCACATAACTGAAAATCTATTGAGCTACAGTCATAGACCGTATAGGAATGTTTTTCACCAAGTGAAGTTGCGTACCTGGGGTTTTAGATGCGGATTCATCCAGTATTCGCAGAGTTATGGTCCTTAACTTAGTGAAAAGTGTCCATTTTCAACATGTATAGCACATAACTTAAAAACTATTTTAGCTACATTATCAACATGTAGAGTTGTGCATCTGGTGGTTTTGATGCGGATTAATAAAGTATTTGAGTTACAGGCATGAAACTATATAGGAATGTTAAATCAGCATGTGTAATTGTGCACTTACGGTTTTGTTTGCGGAATCATCCTGTAAGGATGGATTTATGACCCTTGAAAATTTGCAATTTTGTCGGCATCACAAATTCATCACACATTTGTGTCGCACGTATTTCCAAAAGTGTGTTAGAGTTGCGAAATTTGACAGGAATGTTTGGCATTATGTGCATTATATGCAGTTGTGCACCTTGGGTTTGTTTATGCAGATTCACGTATTATACAGCTAACTTACTCAGAAAAACAAGGTAGCTACATATATAATGTTCTTGTCTTAAATTCTAATTTTCCAAGTCTCGATAACATGCAGTCTATATCTTCAAAAAAAATTAGGCCTACGACCACCATATTTGCACATGCGCCAGTGATGTGCACCACACCCCACTGTGCAATTGACATTTGTATGACCTTGACCTACAATTGCAATATTTACATAGTTATTTCCTTGGTTAAGGGTTTCGTTTGAGCACTATCAATAGCAAGTTATGTGCACGGCAACCCACTGTGAACCAATTACCTTTCTATGACCTTGACCTACCATTGCAATATTTACACATTTATTTTCCTTGATTATATTTATTGTTTGAGCTTGTATCTTCAATAGAATTAGGCCTACCGTCACATATGTGCGCACTTTCAATAGCCAGCTGTGTGCGCACTATTAATAGCCAGCTATGTGCGCACTATCAATAGCCAGCTATGTGCGCACTATCAATAGCCAGCTAGGTGTGGACTATCAATAGCCAGCTATATGCGCACTATCAATAGCCAGCTATGTGCGCACTATCAATAGCCAGCTAGGTGTGGACTATCAATAGCCAGCTATGTGCGCACTATCAATTGCCAGCTGTGTGCGCACTATCAATAACCAGCATAGTGCGCACTATCAATAGCCAGCTATGTGCGCACTATCAATAGCCAGCTATGTACGCACTATAAATAGCCAGCTATGTACGCACTATCAATAGCCAGCTATGTGCGCACTATCAATAGCCAGCTATGTACGCACTATCAATAGCCAGCTATGTGCGCACTATCAATAGCCAGCTCTGTGCATCGCAACCCACTGTGTATCAACTGACCTCTGTATAACTTTAATCTACACTTGCAACATTACAGAGTTAACGCATGTAACGCAGTTACTTGGTTAACGCAAGTTTTTGGAAAGTTAATCAAATAAAATAGTGGGATTGATTGACATGTGAGACACACCATGTGGTTTTGAACTTAAGAACATGTGCACTTTTTCATGATTTTTATTTTTACAAAATTTACGATATTTTCCTTATTAGACATGGAAAGTTGTCGAAAGTTTCATAGTTCACGCTACCCCGTGATTTACCGTGATTCTGGAGGGATTTATTTCCTCGAAGGAAATAGTTCCTGCTAGACGTTCGCGAGACGTAATTGACGTCAATTGTTTACGTCATTTCCGGCGAAGAAACAATTCATACGCGAACGCCAAAATTGTCAGTTTTGACAACGTTATAAGCTGGTCTAACAGTAAATTTCACATTTTTCGATAGAGCATGCAATATACAATGTATTCCACTACCATTTGAAAATACCGGATTTATTTCCCTTGAAATATGTAAATAAATCCGGTATTTACAAATGGGAGTTGAATAAACTCTATATTATGTACAAAGTCACAGAACGTGTCTCATATGTGGCTGTGACTGCAGCAATGGGCTTATGGGATTTGTGGCCAGTGTAACTCCTGATCACACTCGTGTAGCCCGATAACGATCTATATTGCTTGTTAGAAGCGTGACTGGTGTTTCATTTTGTTTCGTGACGGAGCATCCATTAGGCATGGAAGATAAATTGCTTGCAATTGTTTCTAACCGAATTTCGAAATAATCAAAGTAACTAACACCTGATAGACAACTATACCAAACCAGAATTGACATATAAAGAATAGTAGGTTAGTGCCGTGAATTGGACAAATATCTGGCAAGGCTTAGATAACGGGATGGGCGAGGCTCTGGCGAGCACATCCCGTTTCCGTGCCGCGCCAGATATGTTTTCCCATTCACGGCAATAACATACTATTCTATTTATCCCTTCAACACCTACTAATGGCTTTAAAATGCAAAACAATAACCCCAGCCACCGCACATATTCATACGCAGTGATTTTGTCGTATCGACAGGAAGTCAACAATGTTTCACGGCACCGTGTTTCATGGCACATACGTACTGTGTTGACTGTGTTGACGGGATAAATATCATTCATGTGAGGAAACAACTTTGACGTACATTAATGTCACTAATTTCAAACATCTCTTATCTTGCTACTTATCTTTGCCCGCTGTTCTCGTGGGGAATATGATCACGAGCATAGTAACTAGTAGACATACTCTCTTCAGATTGTTCTTGGTCACAATGGAATGTTTGATTGAGTGTTTGTTTTGTGATTTCGGTGTGACGTGCTCATAAGACGAGGTACCGCGATACCGCGATGTAATACTTCAGCCACAAATGTAGCGGGTCTCAGATGACATATTAACAGTGATTGATATGCTGAAGTTTGTGTAGTGCCTGGATTCCGGAACACTGACGCTTTTCAGACACTATTGTCCCTTTCGGGTTAGATAATCATTCTGAGATTCGTTGAATACGATAGTTTAGACATTAAACTCGTATGTCTAATGCCGAGAGTATTGATAACATAATTATGTCCATTTCAATACTTAAATCTGTTTTGGAGAAAGACAAAAGGACCATGTCGTCGCTAATATGTGACAGACAATGCTCGACTGATAATGACACAACCAGTAGTGCTGGCTTCAATGTCTTCGGGAGGATATGTCTATACAAAAGGTAGAATAAAGGGGAAGTAACTCCGCCTGGTCCCGTTCCTTGTCGAAATGGAAATGTATCCGATGTGTGGCCCTTGTATAGAACGTAGCTGTCCATATCAGTATGCATGTTGATACATTGCTTATTATTGATGCATTATGTCCAAACCGAGTGTACAGTGTATAGTGTGATGGAGTGTTCAACCGCGTACAGATCTGCTTTAGTATGAGAAATGACGTCATATTCCATGAAAACACATCTTGGTATTTCATTAGAATTGTCTCCAAAGAGACAATTATAATGAAATACCAAGATGTGTTTTCATTTAGAAGCAAACTATTCAATAAGTGCGATCTGCTGATGTGTAAACAGTAATGTGATTCTATTTCACACAATTAACATTTTGAAATACCAAATTGCTTCAGAAATGATGGAGTGACAATACTCAATTACTAATTCCTTACCTGGAGCCCTGTTCGCTCCAATCCCTTTTTGGAATGGAAACCCCCTTGTAGGGCCTGAACCGTACGCAGAAATTAATTTAGGAGGGTGTTTAGGGGTAAACATGGGGTGTTTTTGTTCTCAAAATTATGAAAATTACTTGCAAAAAGTGCAGATCCTAATGAGACGGTTTGCTACGAACAGGCTCATCTGGATCTACACTTTTTGCCAATACCATTATACAGGCCTGTGGTATTGAAATGGTTAAGGAAGGTGGTGTGCGTACGAACACGTCGCACCCCGTCTGCGTACGAGCCTGAGGGCTGAAGGTTTTATGTAGTTTGCTTCTTCTTCTTCAAATGTGCTCTTTCCATAAGTTGCAGAATGGTAGACGTGAGCGATTGCGCGGTAGCTGTCTGGATCGTCCTTACGTTTCTTACAGACTTTGTGCAGGGTATCAATTATTATGTGCTTTATTTCTGTTGGAACATACGAGAGTTTTAATATATTTGTCTATAGGCCACATAGCAATGTATGGAAATCCGGGCCACTGTTCATAATATGTTCAAAATAAATAGAGTCATCACTACATGCTATTTCTCCACGAAAGTAGGATTATTTAGATCTAAATCTTCTTCAAGTTGCGTCACTGATACATACATGTTTTGCAGATGGGATGTCTAGAAGCTATTTTGAAGGAAATCTTAAGAAGAAACAACACGAATATATATAATATTCTATTATGGATCAAGTATAATTGAAATTTACATAGCGATATTAAATTAGTTTTTTCCTTATTTTGTTTTGGGTATTTCAGTTCCCGCTAGCTGGGGTAATGCAACTCATCAAGTGCTACGGACGATACGGGAGTATGAAGAGTTTTAAACGTTTCCGCTAGAAGTTCACGCACAATTAAAGCTACATGGCGGCGCAGTAGGCACAAAATGTTCTTTATATCATTATCTGAAACATTGTCTGGCAAAATAAACATGCATGCACCATTACCCCACGATAAGCATTCCAAGTGATAGAAGCAAACTAAATATAATATAAATGGTGAACCTAGCGGCTGTGAAGACAAAGCTGTTTGAACCAATATTACCCAAAAAATGGAGGCCAATCACTTCACCTAGCTTTGTGTTCCGAAAATGACTACAGCGTCAACTACCAAAACCAACGAGTACAATTAATGAAACGATCCTAACTTGAGCGGCAGCCATGTCTCTGACATCAACACCATGCATGGCGATGTCCTTATTAAAGGTACATGCCCACTCATTAGACACAAAATGTTCTTTATATCGGAGAAATCATCTGATACATTTGCTGGCAAAATAAACATTCATTCATCATTACCCCACGTATTGATTGGCATATTTATACATTTTGTATCAGACGTAAATGTCCACACTGATATCGATAACCGCGTTTCCTCAAAATGTTAACGGATATTACTACATGTACTTATTATCTGTATTTATTTCTTGATGTGCAGTGATCATAATTTATAATCTGTCAAAAAATATTATTTGTTCAGGTGACACATTTACTTAGTATCAATAATCAAACACTATCATGCCTCATTTGCATACGAAAATATAGCCTGATACCACCGCTCACTATCAGTAAAACAAATATTATTAAATGATTATACATGTATAGCGGGCACTTGTAATGTTGATAACTGGTGGAATAGTGTCACAGTTACGTATACACTTATTTAATTCCTACAAGAAAAATGCTACACATATGTAAATGGTCATCCGGCAGTTTCTGTGTCCTTTGTATATTACATTTCCAACTTAAAACCACAGGTGGAAGACTCTGACCTAGGACCCAATACTTGGCTCATTTGGAAAACGTTACCCCTCCCACCCATTTCAATACACTATTATACCTTACAGCTTTTAAGGTATAGTGTATAGGTGTAAGGTATAGTGTATGGAAGTGGGTGGGTGGGGTAACGTTTTCCAAATGAGCCAGGTATTGGGTCTTAGGTCCGAGTCCCGAGTGTGCCACCTGTGGTTAAGACCTTGCCGTATTCAACATTCCTAGGTTCACCATTAGAAAGCTTATGTGAATTCAACTAGACGGAAGATAGTGGTACCGCCTGCGTTAATTATGACAATATGCCATCTTTTCTGAACATACTTTACTTTGGCAATCTCATATCGCAATCAAGCAGTTTGATTGGCTGCGTCTGAGCACAGCTCAGACTGAGACAATCAAGCTGTTTTATTTCAAGCACGATATTCAATTATTGTGAAATAAAAAGAAATTCAAATATTGACAAGATTAGCGCAGTCGGTAGTGTAACTGGTAATGTGACAAGATGCACGAATGCAAGACTGCAATCACTATATGTGGCTGTGACTGGAGAAAATCGGCTTATGGTATCTGTGACCAGTGTAGCTCCTGGTCACTGTAGCCTGATAATGATCGATATTGCATATTAGATGATCACGGGCGTTTCATGTATGGAATAGCGAAAAGTGCAGATCCTGATTAGACTGCGGATGCACAGGCTGATCGGGATCTACACTGGCCGCAAAACCCATAAGCCCCATTATTCCAGTCACAGCCGCATATAATGGAAATAAAACCAACAGTGTATGCACAGTCCGTTTGGCATGCTACCAACATCATGATCCTGATTTGTAATTTTACAGTAAACGAAAGAACAAAAACTGACATAAAAGTCATAAATACGTACTTTGGTTCTCAGACATGGCGTTTGTGGAAAGTGACGCGGAAGGGCGGATTTGTTTAAATATACTTTCTTTGTTGAGATGTTCGTCTATGATTTTTCTCAAGTCTCCAGATGCATGTTCTAGAATTTACTATGACATGATAATTCCAGCACAAACATATTTACACAATTCCCTAACATTTGATGGGCCCCGTATCAAGTCTCTGTCCAACATTTATATCCCAGTAAACTGCCACGCCGAACTACTTTCTACAGGTGCACTGTCAGTGCTATCAATGTAAACAAATGGCTGCCGTCTGTCAACATAAACACATTTTCTTGATGAATTTAATTCAAATGCTGGAATTATAAGGAATGAATGGCCTTTTTGTGGAATTTATCGGGGATATAAACTTGGAAAAGTCACGGGAATACTGGACGAGGCCTTCCGGCCTTCGTCCAGTATTCCCGCGACTTTTCCAAGTTTATACTCCGATAAATTCCACAAAAAGGCCATTCATTCCTATAATGAATCTTCAGATTTTCGTCAGACATGATTGGGTTTAACATATGTTTGCACGGTTGTGTTTGTTATGGATCATGTGGCACTTTCAGTACGATTTCTCCATGACATATATCGCATATTGAACCTAATTCTTGAACGTGACGTCTTTTTTTTGACGTCATACCTTCTCCATACGTCACAAATCTAGCGACGTCATTCAAAGCAAAATGGCGGCGGGCACGCTAGGTAGATTCGACATTGTGTCTGATTAAATATTGGATTTATTTACGATGAGCTTCAATATTGGCTGGCTTTAGACTTAAAATCATGACGGACATGTCCGTGTCCTTGGTTATATTTACATATACTGTAAAAATGGACAAGATTCGGCTGAATCGACAGCGATTTAGAATTTGCTGTTGAGAATGACCAATCAGAGGCCGCGACAAGATTCGGCTGAATCGACAGCGATTTAGAATTTGCTGTTGAGAATGACCAATCAGAGGCCGCGATTCGGGGTCAAAGGTGAAAAAATAAAGGCCAAATCGGCACTTTATGTATATTAGGCTACTTCAGGTATATTTGGTTACATCTTTGAAACTATCCGAAAATGTTGTGTAAATATAAGTAATAAAACCATGGGCAGTTGCGTTTACTGTATTAGGAACAACAGTTGATCTGTTTCAAGTTTGCGAGGAGTATGTATGGTACTGTATTTGTTTGACCCTTTAACCCACCGTCAGACTACATCGATATTTCTTGTTAATGTTTTGATATTTTATAGCCATGGTAAACTGCTCATAACTGTAAATTTAGGATAATCAGAAATTTCAATTGATGGATTTACACTTATTGAGTATAGGCAGCCTATGCTCAATAAATGTAAATCAAATAATTGTTTACAAGAAAATACAATAAATGTGAAATTTGCAGACTCTCATAATTTTGTACTTACGAACATGTTAGTCATACGAAGTTGAGTGAAACAGGCCCATGAATAGCAAATTCCTGATAGAACTAGAAACTCCTGATAGAACTAGAAACTCCCGATAGAACTAGAAATTCACACTCATTTGAGTCCATACATAGCAAAGAGTAGGTTAGTGCCGTGAATGGGAAACAATATATACAGTAAATAGAGAATAGTAGGTTAGGGAAAAATATCCGGCAAGGCTGAAGAATTTCTTTATTTCTCATCAGAAGTATATGTTGTGACCACTCATTTGAACCGTCTCGCCGAGACGGTTCAAATGAGTGGTCACAACATATACTTTGGTTCAGAAATAAGGAAAATAGATAGAGAATAGTAGGTCAGTGCCGTGAATGGGAAAAACTATTTGGCAAAGCTCAGGAAACGGGATGGGCGAGGCTCTGCCGAGCACATCCCGTTTCCGTGCCGAGCCAGATATGTTTTCTCTTGTATTTATCCCGTCAACACATACAAATGGCCTTAAATGAAAACAAATAACACCAGCCACTGTACATATTAATACACAGTGATTAGGTCGTATTGACAGGATATCAAAAATGTTACACGGCACCGTGTTTCACGGCACATACGCACTGTGTTGATGGGATAATAACACACAGTTGCGTAAATAAATTGAAGCCATTTTGGACTCCATCATTTTTTTGTTTTGTAACATCAACATGTAGTTTGGACTATACCGTTGTACATGTATGCATGTTCAATTTGTTTAC
This sequence comes from Conchocele bisecta, assembly GCA_029237695.1. NCBI lineage: Eukaryota > Metazoa > Mollusca > Bivalvia > Lucinida > Thyasiridae > Conchocele > Conchocele bisecta. Next base: position 89,797,638 of record CM055275.1, on the reverse strand, counting down.
TAAATAAAGTAAACAGACCTTACTATTGATAGATACAACACGGATTGAATGTTATCATATTAATGGCAATATCCAATGCTCGCATTTACTTTACCTTTAAATAATGTTGTATTAAAGAATTAGTTTTCATGATTGTGTTTAGTTGTTATTGTTTTAAAATAATATGCCAACATATTTTTATCAAACCTAGTTACATTTCTCATTGTGTACACCGATTTAATAGCGAAAAAAAAAAAAACAATGGTTTGTCCAAAAAATGGCAGCTGTTTTGATGGCATCTGGAATTTCGCAAAATATGCATACAATTTGGAATAACTGTTAGCAGGATCATTTCTGCAACTAATAATATATAAAAAGGTCCATTTTCATAGCATCTTGTAAACATAAATTTAATATTCAGACCACAGGTGTGAGTTTTCCACTCATTTGAAGTTCGACCCTAAAAGTATGCCATACTAGACAGATAATTTTGGTTAATGTTTTGAATTTTAACTGCCATAGCCTGATCTACCAAAATCAAACATCAAACCAAAGGGTTAACACGGTCTGACATACTGGCACCGTGCGGTAGGAGAATGAACTAGGTAGGTTAAATTAACCGTCTCATAACCTCATTAATTTAAAGCATACATTTTGACTGCATTGTAACTACATGTAATACTAAATTCTGAACGGTAAACGGGCCACGGCCATTGGCTTGACACCTATGCCCGGGTTGGAAGGTCTGCGAGCCAATTCCTGCCCTTAAATATAAGATAAAAACAGATAATACCAGAATATACATATGAGTAGAGTCCTGTGACTTTTTACCTAAGAAGTCTGTAGCCCGTTTCATTAAATTCGTACGACTAACATGTTCGTAAGTGCAAAATTATGATAGTCTGTAAAATTCACATTAATAATGTTTTCTTGTAAACAATTATTGGATTTACATTTATTGAACATATGCTGCATATGCTCAATATATGTAAATACATTGATGAATGATGATTGATATTTCCAGACGATTCTAAATTTGGACTTACGAACATTTTAGTCGTATGAAGTTTAGTGAAACGGGCCCCTGATGACGCGAGATATCTCGTGAAAAATATTTACAAAATTTGCAAATTTGTCGGAAAGTATATTCCGATAGTTAACAAATGTTCAGAGGAAATGCTGTGCTATAGGTTTCGCCTTTGCATCGGTTCGTCCGTCCTTTCGTCCGTCTGTCTGTTTCATCGATTACACACAGTTTTGGGATCTAGTTCATATTATTTTACCAGTATATCACATTTTGTGATGTAGTTTTGTTAGTAAATTTTGTAGTTCTATGAATTGTTAGTCAATATCCCGTTCTGTAGCCTATTTCACCAACATTTCAAAGCATTCTTATCTTGCTAAGTACACTTTAAGGGAGAAAATTTCAATTTAAGGATACATTTATTACTTTTTATTATACTGAATTTATTACATTATCACAGCCATCTAGGTTCCTATTTAGTAATGAAGAAAATCAATGATCCATTAGTAAAAGTAAAACACGCAATGATTTTGAAATCAGGGGGTATAGTACGCTTTAGACACAAAGCTTATCTGGAGCGCTGGAGATCCACCGCTAATATAGGAATCCTCCAGGACGAATTCATCGTTAAAATACGCGTATTTATCCCGTCAACACGGTGCGTATGTGCCGTGAAACACGGTGCCATTAAACATTTTTGATATCCTGTCAATTCGCCCTAATCACTGCGTATGAATATTTGCGGTGACGGGGGTTATATTTTAGCATGTTAAAGCCATTTGATGGTGATGACGGGATAAATAGAATAGTAGGTTAGTGCCGTGAATGGGAAAAAATATCTGGCGGCACGGAAATGGGATGTGCTCGGCAGAGCCTCTCCCGTCCCCGACCTACTAACCTACTATTCTCTCTATATAGCCGCTCGTTGTCCGGTGCCGATGGAACCGTGAACCTCGCGAGTAAATATTTTACTCCATTTCCTATATGTACAGTCGAACCTCCCTGAACGGCCACCTCTCTACAACAACACACTCTCTATAACAGCCGCTATTGTATATCCCAAATTGACGATGTCCACTATATTTAGACGGCTGAGCACGAAAATTGACGTCTGCTGTTGCTTTATATTTTGCCTTAATTATCATTAAAAACATGGTTTGACAGCACTTTCCAATGGAAATGATTCTAAAATGCTGTCAACGCATGTTTTTTCATGAGAATAATGGAAGAAAATAAATAAACAGTAGACAAAATTTAATTCAGCATTAACCTCCCTACAACAGCCACCTCTCTAGAACAACCAGTTTTTCGTCTTTCCATGGGTGGCTGTTGTAGAGAGGTTGCACTGTATAAGTTGCTGTTCACATATCGGAGGTTTAAGAAATTAAATGCGAGGAAACGCTAGCGACCGCAGCATTTAGTTCCCGGAAAATCAAATATGTGAAAAATAGCATACTTATAGTTCAGCCAAATATACAATGCAATACCCCATCCGGGTATCGATTCAGTTCAATTTCTTGCAAACAAATAATCATTAAACTTTAAGGTACATGTTCACTCAGTAAGCACAAACTTGTTTATAGGAATTAAATAAATGTATAAGGGTGTCACTATTCCACCAGTTCAAAAAATTACAAGTGCCCGCTATACAGATATAATCATTTAGTAATATTTATTATACTGATAGTGACTCGCGGTGGTATCAGGATATTTTCATATGCAAATGAGGCATGATATTTTTATTTATATTTATACTAATTAAATGCGTCACCTGAAAAGTCATATTTTCTACGGATTATAAAGTATGATCATTGCACATCAAAAAATAAATACAGATAATACATAATAATGTCTCTTAACATTTTAAGGAAACCCAATTATCGCCCCTGATATCAGTGTGGAAATTTACGTCTGATAGAAAATATATAAGAATGCCAATCCATATGTCGAATAATTAACTGTGAATGAATGTTTATTTTGCCAGAAAATTGTCATATCTACAGAATATAGACAAGTATCTGTCTCCTTTTGTTGTGCCTACTGAGTGGGCATGTACCTTTAAATCTGATAATACACAACCTATAGGGGTTAAACGTTCAAGTGCATGATCACGTGGTTACAACAACAACAACAATGGCTCAAAGTGTTGAAATCGCTCCCACTCCAAATAAGTATTATTTGATATTGTCCTTAAAAGGCAACGGATTTTGATGAAATATGGAGCAGAAAACTCGTCTTCATGAGCTGCATTTGGTGGTCCCGGTAGTTCGGCACATACGTATGTCGTTTTTGCGAAGAATCTATTTATCTGTCAGTAGACACGGAAATCGATTATTCGCAAAAACGACAGAAGTTTGAGCCAAAATACCATGACCACCAACATGACGCTGAACAAGACACGTTTGATGTGCCATATGTCATCAAAATCCGTTACATAATAAGGACAAAATAAAGTAATTCGTACTTTGAATCGGAGGGCTTCTGGAAGTTTCAGTACGTGTTGTTGTAACCACGTGATCATACACCTTGACGTTGCAATATGTGAAATAAGTGGAGCACAATGATTCCCAGCGATTGGATTAGAAAGTTTGGTGAACTATAAAAGTTGATATTCCATAGTATGTAGTTATTGCATCGTAATTCGGGGAACGGTAACAAATATTGCACCTAGGTGTTGTGGACGACCCGAGGCACTATTTTCCCGGAGGCCGAAGGACGAGGGAAATAGTGCCTCGGGTCGTCCACAGCTGAAGGCAAATAGTGTATCGTGTCGTCCACAGCCGAAGGTAAATAGTGTATCGGGTCGTCCACAGAACCGATGTACTATTGCCCGTGGCCGAAGGTAAATAGTGTATCGGGTCGTGCACAGCACCGAGGTACTATTTCCCGTGGCCGAAGGCAAATTATAATGTATCGTGCACAGCACCGAGGGGCAACGTAAATTTGGCGTCGGGCGCATCGACTGGTCGTTCTAAATTTCGTTGCATTTTATGACGTAATCTTCGACAACAAGTATGACGTCATGACTTTCAGGGGTGACTATTGCTCATGCACGCAGAACTACGTCAAAACTCGGGGAATTCGTCAAAACTAGTACATTGTCTTTCAGCGTTGATCATTATATTGTAATTACCAAATGGAAACCTTGTAATGACGTGTTACGTTGCATTTTATGACGTAATCTTCGACAAACATCATGACGTGTTATAACCCATTCATAAATGACACACGTGTAATAACACCTGGAGTGAATTTGATTGGCTGGCCGCATCACCTTAATTAAAACTCGTCAGCAATTGCAGGACCTCGTCAGATGCTTAGTGTATACATTGTGCGTGATTCGTTTCATAACTCTCATATCAAATGGAAACTCTATTTATTGCTAAATGTTCAGTGAACTTCCAATGACATATTCATGATATTTACAGGGAGAAATAGAAGAATTGTCTTTTGAGAAGGTGTACATGAGATCTACGGACCTGAGAAAAGTGCATCACTTTTCGAAGGTCCGTAAATCTCATGTACACCGACTCAAAAGACTATAATTGTTTTATTATATGACCCTTACCACGATTTCCCTACCACAAAAAGTATGTTTACAAACTTCTACAGACATAAATCATGCGTTTCAAAACAATTCCGAGAGTTCGTATTCGTGTAAACAAACCGTTCAGAGGTCTACATTCAATTTGTAGATAATCACGTGGCCGTGTTTCGGCGAATGAGAATGACTGTAACACGTAGTTATCTAATAAAATTAACAATTTACAGCCCACAAGTTTCCCAGCATGAAAATAGTTAAATGGAGAGCGTCCAGTCCACCGTGTGTCTTTGAAACCACGTCCTAAAAGGTGCGATGCTTGTGTACTAGTATTATTTGGGCATGTCCATTTCCACGCCGGGCAGTTGGTCCCACGTGTTACGGACCCGGCGAATAATCGTGTCCTTGAACTTCAACATCGTGTCATCGGCAACTCGCGTTTGTTTATCGTCTGCTGTTTGTGTATCGTCTGGCTGCACCCTGTAATGGTGTAACATTCCTATATCCGGACTAACCGTATGGGCATCACCATGTTTTCGTTTCCACACATTGTGTATTCCCATTTGCTCTATATCGTCTGGTTTTACGATGAGTTTTGACCTTTCACCTTTCTGCCATATTGTACTTTCCCGCTTCAGTTTAGTCTGCGTTACAAGCCTATATTTCCGTATCAGATCTCTGACGGTGGTATTTGTGTCCTCGTGCGAATCTGTCCATTCTTTTCTAAAGAAACAATTTCGGAATGTATACTCGCTCGAGTTCGGAAGCCTTTTAAACATGTCTGTCCAAGTAAAATCGTCGTTATGTTTAGGTACAATGAATTCGTCGACGTCGAATATGGACAGATATTCGGTTTTTCCAACATGGCGGTGTAGACAGTCGTTTATAGACACAAGATGACCGTAATCGTGTATTTCTGTCGTCTTTGAAGGCGGCATTGTTGAAATGTTCAACGGTAAATTAAACGGAAGCACTTCTACCAAGCCTCGTTTTGAGTACAAGTCCAGCACATGTTTAATATTCGCCTCGGAGTTGTAATTGTAGAAAGTGAAGTGAGAGACACCGAGTGCTATATTTAAGCTCCAGCCATTCGACCAGTTCGTACGCCCGACTGTAGTTGTAGACAAACGGCTTCACGCACACGGAAAACTTCCGCTTCTCGCCTTGTTTGTGTTCGTGGATACGGACAACGTTGCTAGGCGACTGACAGGCGTCCTTGCCAACGAGTGAGACGGCGTACGGCAGCTGCTGCTTCGATATCTGGCACATGAAATATGCGGCCGAGTACCTGTAACAGATGTAGAGGATCTTATATGAGTGATGCTTTAACATGATATTTATTAAACTCGTTTACTGATTTCATAATAAACGAGGCTATGCCGAGTTTCTTATGATATCGGTCAACGAGTTTAATGAATATCAAAAATAAACAAAATTGTGAGATTCCTTTTGTATTGCATAAGCACAGCACAGTACGTTGAAGCTGTAATGACCACCTATCGTGTTTTCTGTACCAGCCTCATTTGCATATTTATTACACTAGTGTATTATGATTTGTATTGCACGGATGCGGTGAAATGAAAGATCTCCGCATTGTGCTAAACTGTCACTGTCTGGACCCTGTATGGCTGGTGCCCGGGTATTTCCACGTTGGTTAAAGTTCGGAGATACATTGTCTAGTGTGTATGGAACCTCATAACTGCTTGTATCGAACCTCATAACCTCACTGCTTGTATCGAACCTCATAACCTCACTGCTTATCGAACCTCATAACCTCACTGCTTGTATCGAACCTCATAACCTCAATGCTTGTATCGAACGTCATAAACTCACTGCTAATACACCGTGGTATAACACTGTGAAAGTCTCTTTTAGGCAATAACAAAGAATATAATCTTCATTTTTTTGCAAAACATACATATTAAGCCACAGTTTAGATCACGGTTCTGCCGCATGTACGAGGAGATCATGCGGACGAACGTGATCTAACTACGTTATCACATCCCCATGTCCATACGTTGCCCATGTGCTGCGTAAATGCAGAAACAAAAGTCGAGCATGTATAAAAGATGTGATAACAGCAGTATTTATCCCGTCAACACAGTGCGTATGTGCCGTGAAACACGGAGCCGTGACACATTTTTGATATCCTGTAAATAAGACCCAATCACTGCGTATGACTATGTGCGGTGGCTGTGGTTTTTGTTTTCCATTTTAAAGCCATTTGTAGATGTTGACGGGATAAATATAATAGTAGGTTAGAGCCGTGAATGGGAAAAATATTTGGCGCGGCACGGAAACGGGATGTGCTCGGCAGAGCCTCGCCCATCCCGTGTCATAAGCCTTGTCAGACATTTTTACCCATTCTCGGCACTAACACATATGGCAAGCCAAGTACAATAATTCCTCAAAACCTGGATTTAGGCCCAAATCCGGGTTAAGCTCATTAAACCCGGGTTTGAAGAATTCCAACCAGTCGAGATCGCAATCGGTAGTATTTTCTTACATACGGATTTGACCAAGAGTAATTATTGTGTTATTTGTGTATCAAACCCGCAATCGAGACCTTGAACCCGTGTTTACCACTGTAATACAGGTATATGGGATGTCCACAGGGTGTCAGGTTTGTAGAGGTTCCACTGTAATACAGGTATATGGGATGTCCCCAGTGTGTCAGGTTTGTAGAGGTTCCACTGTAACACAGGTATATGGGATGTCCCCAGGGTGTCAGGTTTGGAAAGGTTCCACTGTAATACAGGTATATGGGATGTCCCCAGGGTGTCAGGTTTGTAGAGATTCCAC
>CM055275.1:89772129-89789792 GCA_029237695.1 Conchocele bisecta | reverse complement strand
AACCTCTCCAAAGTCGACACCCTGGGAACATCCCATATAGTAATACCTGTATTACAGTGGAACCTATCCAAACCTGACACCCTGGGGACATCCCATATACATGTATTACAGTGGTACCTCTCCAGACCTGACACCCTGGGTACATCCCATATACCTGTATTACTGTGGTACCTCTCCAAACCTGACACACTGAGGACATCCCATATACCTGTATTACAGTGGTTCCTATCCAAACCTGACACCCTGTGGACATCCCATATAACTGTATTACAGTGGAACCTCTCCGAAGTGGACACCCTGAGGACATAACATATACCTGTATTACAGTGGTACCTCTCCAAACCTGACACCCTGTGGACATCCCATATACCTGTATTACAGTCGAACCTCTCCAAAGTGGACACCCTGGGGACATCCCATATACCTGTATTACAGTGGAACCTCTCCAAACCTGACACCCTGGTGACATCCCATATACATGTACCTGTATTACAGTTGTACCTCTCCAGACCTGACACCCTGGGGACATCCCATATACCTGTATTACAGTGGTACCTCTCCAAACCTGACACCCTGGGGACATCCCATATACCTGTATTACAGTGGTACCTGTCCAAACCTGACACCCTGTGGACATCCCATATACCTGTATTACAGTTGAACCTCTCCAAACCGGACACCCTGGAGACATCCCATATACCTGTATTACAGTGGAACCTCTCCAAAGCGGACACATATACCTGTATTACAGAGGAACCTCTACAAACCGGACACCATGGGGACATCCCATATACCTGTATTACGGTGGTACCTCTCCAAACCGGACACCATGGGGACATCCCATTTACCTGTATTACAGTGGAACCTATCCAAACCTGACACCCTGGGGACATCCCATATACCTGTATTATAGTGGAACCTCTTCAAACCTGACACCCTGGGGACATCCCATATACCTGTATTACAGTGGAACCTCTCCAAACCGGACACCCTGGGGACATCCCATATACCTGTATTACAGAGGAACTTCTACAAACCGGACACCCTGGGACCATCCCATATATCTGTATTACAGTTGTACCTCTCCAAAGCTGACACCCTGGGGACATCCCATTGTCACGAATCGTAGAATCATCCATTAATTGTAACACGGGTCACATAGTCTAGAGCAGTAATCGAATATTCTAGTACAAGACGGTCGAATAAATATTGGTGCGTGTAATATCGCCCGTGGAGTTTACCGCTGGAGAGAATAGCGCTTTATCCGAAACCGGGCACGGACCACCAGTATTCGATTTTGCACTGGTCCTATCTGGGTGATCTACACTGTATATGCAGACTTAGATGCTAGCCTAATTACCTAGTAAGTCATACCTATTTATGACTGAAGTATTTCAGACTAATTCACCAGATATCTCATGAGCTAGACTGACTGTCAGATCATTAGTCCACTTACGTACAATTGTAAGCCAAATGTGGGCCCATAAGATTTACATTGACAAGCAGACTACATAGGATAGTCATGCACTAGGGTGGGGATATATATTCGTTGTAGCACCATATATTATCAGTCGGACATTCAATTTCATTCTTCTGACTTTGGAGCGTAAGTTTTTCACTGGGAATTGGTGAGTACATATGTTGTTGTTACTTTCTAATGCTGCCATTTAAGTCTGAATCTTGCCAAGACCGGCAATTCTACGCAGTGTTATCGTATCCTCGATAATACTGCACTATTTAATTTACCCGAGTTATTTGGCCCCGTTTCGACCAAACGCTTGGTCAATAAAAGCCGTATGGCATGTATCCGCTGATGTAGATTATCTCCCTTAATCAAATAGTATTGATTCATTAATTCGTCGTGCTTACGTGTAAATAATAACGATTACATGACTGGCATGTGGGAGCATTCCGTGAGTATTGTAATGGCATATTATTCTCGTGTGTTTTGTTGCATGTCACTCTGACTAATTGCATTAGCAATTTATTGTATTTGTAAAACGAAGGGCGAACTTGATTGAAATGTTCACTAACATTAGCCATGCATTTTATGTTACGATTCAATCGAATATCCGTCTGCGCCCTGTACAATACATGAGAATATTGCCAATTTTAACATGTTACAATTGTAACGTGAATTTTCTGGACGACTTTCATTACTCTATGGGGAAACACAGGTTAACTCCTGACCCAGTCGTCTGTACATTCATTTTATTAAGTCATATTACGTTCGCAGTGTGTTGTAAATATTGTAAATGCTATTGCCACCAAGATGGGCCGATCAGACAGTTCTGCTCTAAGTGCACTGATTTATATATCGGTAAGCTGCAATAAGAACATGATGTGAAGTATAATGTGTTTCAATTACTAATGCTTTGGGTCAGCCTGTGGAATCCTACAGTCTGATTAGAGTATACAGTGTGTATTATTAGTAATGTCATACTGTGAATCTGCACAGGAGAATACTTGGCACAGTTGCTCTTTATTAAGTTAGCGCAGTTGGCCACGTGTAGTCTGATCAAAGTAAGGCCTGTCGCAATCAAATGTTTGTTTACTAATGGTAAATAACTGTGAATGACGTCTGTATTCACATGTACGGCTGTGAAGGGGTATATCGTTGTGTACACTAGATATAGTGGCTGTTCATTAATGTGTTATATCGCATTTTCCGACTTATGAATTCCATCAGCCCCCTTATTCCAATTAGTGAAAATATCTTTGTGTACATTGCATATTTTCATGTTTCATCATTGTAATATATGATGATGTTTAGTATTGCCATGCAATCAGGATATTGATTTCATATGCACTACTGTGACTATTATTGAGACTATAACACGTTACATTCTGGTAACAACACCGTTGGTGTTTTGTAGTCCCAGCCAGTACACCAGCCAGGCAGCCAGCCAGTCAGCCACGAGCGACGGCACGTCCCTACTTTGTGTCTGCGTAATTCAGTACGCAACACAGTTATTTCCTTATTCTGGAGTCCACAACACCGTGTGTTAGCGGGCACTCTGCTCCGCGTGGACCGAGGGCGTAATCGAGTGGGGCATATTCCGTTGACGTCATTCCGTCAAAGGACGTGACGAATCGATAGGGACGTTCACCGATGCGTTATGGAACCCATCCGCACAAGTAGGCTGAGTATCTCCTAAGAACCAGTAACTTTACGACGTTATTATAACGTCACTCCCATCATGGCGGAAGCCGGAGTTGTTTAGATGATCTCTAACATTGGATATTTATTCATATGATGATGACGTTTACTTTTGACTTTACCTACCTGTTCCAGAATCGAGGATGTGCCTTGGTTGTGCAAGGGCCTGTGGCGGTGGCTGCTAGGGGACGTTGTCCGTACTGACATATTCATCTATTGTTTGTGTTTATCATTTATGTAAATATATCGTACTTGTACAAATATACCTTGTTGTCTCTGTCCACAACGTGCTTGGTGTTCCGTCCCTACAGTAGACTAGCTCGGTGTCGCCCTGGTGTGACGCCCATATACTTGTATTACAGTGGAACCTCTCCAAACCGGACACCCTGGGGACGTCCTATATACGTGTATTACAGTGGAACCTCTCCAAACCTGACACCCTGGGGACATCCCATACACCTATATTACAGTTAAACCTCTCCAAACTGGACATCATATCCAACTTTCGCGGCCATCGTACCTGGAGAAAATCCATAATGACCACATAGTCAATTTCAGCTGACCAATACGTGATGGTCAGTCGGCAATATCCATTATATCGGCTTTTTCCGTAATCTCTCGGAAATATACAGGTGTCACGTGATGTACGTAATTTTATCGATATGTACATCGATAATCCATGTACATGTAGTGTGGCGATTCCACCATTGACCACTGTGATATTATTTATAACCATATCAAATAAAGATGAAATTATATTAAGTATTGCAAGTTGCAATTATGTCGAAGATAATCAAATCAGACAAAGTCTATGCTGAAATTCTGTTTACATGTAGTTTGCGAAAATAATTCTACCCTGGTTTACAAATAAAGTTCAAGGAAGTTTAGTTTGCAGTACTAATCGTTAAATCGCGTAAATAATTACAGATGACCGATGTACTCGTTATATATATTCTCAGACTGGCGAACTTTTTTTAACTTAATATTTCGGGCAATATACATTTAGCCTAATGCAAAACAGCGATTGAAACCAGTGTATACCCAGATCAAGCTGCGCATCCGCATATTCTGAACGGGATCAACCCTGGTTGTACAAATATAATTCAATGAGGTTTAGTTTAGTTTGCAGTAAATAATTCGATGATTCTGCTTAATTCCCTGGAAATAAAAACCACACATTTCCATTTATTGACAATTTTATAATTTGTGACACTTTCACCAATACTAGTTTTGATAATCGGTGGAAATCTCAGAAAACATGCAACGCTACAAATAGTTAAAACCAGCGTAAGTAATCATAGTTTGTAAACTAACGTAGTCTGATCCAAGATATATAATTAATGTGTATGTAAAAATGGAATTATGTTAATTATCATACGTTAATAACCATATCAAATAGATATAAAATTATATTAAGTATTGCAAGTTGCAATTGTGTCCAAGATAATCAAATGAGACGGAAGTCTATGCTGAAATTACAAATCAGTAGAATATGTTTGCCGTACTGGAAATTAGGAGAAACACTTTTTATTAGGGTCTCATAATTTAACGCACACATCTGGTAATAAAAGCAGAGCAATATAAGCGAGCTCAGCTGTATCAACCAGCGTTAGTACATTTGTAAACTAACGTAGTCTGACCAAGATTTATAATTCCCGTGGACGTAAAAAGGGAATTACGTTAATTATTTCTAACCACATCAAATAAAGATGAACTTATATTAAGTACAGTAGAAAATTGATCGCTCGAACAGGTCTCGAACCTCGACTGAGAATATATATTTGTATTTTAATTTTGTTCTGACAATTTTATATTTTTTATCAAAATAGCTATCAACTGATCAACAAGTAGCGCATGCATATGAAAACCAACATGGTTGGCATGTTGACTTCCTCGCCCATCAGTTTGAAATGTTTCAATTTCATCAACATATATATGGATAAATGACTAACAACATCGATGGTATCCCAAGGATTTTAATTTTAACGTTGAAATACAACATTATTAGGTAAACATATTTTATGTGGGATTTGCAAACGTGGCACGTTCTCTCGTGCAAATGTCCCCATTTGTAGAAGCGTAATATTGACTTTTAGCTGACCATATACAATGTACAAGGTTGTACATAGTCCAAACATTGGACGCTGATGTGTAAGTGTGATTTACCTCAGGATAAACTTGATTAGTTTTTACTGATATCCATGCGCGAATATCAGTAAAAACTAATCCAGTTTATCTTGAGGTTTATCTTGAGGTATAACATTTAAAATATACAAATATTATTTAAAGGAGTACCGATATGATATATTTAAATCCTGTTAATATTGCCCTGAAGTTAACGTAATAAAACCATATAGGATAGTTTATCTAGAGAAACAGCGATATACAGATTTTCAACCAGCATAGACAATTTCATACTGCATAGTTGACCAACATTTATAACGTAGACAAAAAAAGTAAATTATAATTACCATGTTACCGATTATTAATAGCTGTGTACTGAACACAGAATAACAAGTGAACATTATATAAACATAGGCGTAGGAGCGTTTCAATTATTGGGGGGGGGGGGGAACTATTTTGCTACATTTAAAATTATATATGTTCGGTATGTCTTTTTGTTTTTCGATTTGGAGCGGTATGTGTGAGGTTTTATGGTCTGTGAATCAGTTTTACGGCGACGCGTTGCTACAGTACACTGTCCTGTACTACATGTATGTATATATATATGTACTACATGTATGTATATATAGGAAAGATATACATGCTGTAGTGATGCAATTAAATATACCGCATGATTGTGTTAGTTTTATGTTATGCCCTTATAATAGCGTAACATGTAACAAGAAATACAGAGTACAATTTTACATAACCCATTACACGTAATAAGATAAGGCGTACAAATGGTCAGCTTACATTTACACTCCAAAAAATACATATAATGGAAGCCTTTTTATTTTGTAAAATACCGATGATATTATACACATTATCAGTTGCATACATACACTGATTGTAATTCCCTCTAACGATACATTATTGGATGAATAAACGTTTGCAGGCTGTGACATTGGTCAATGTATGACATACCTAGAGGGTACGTTGTAATGAATTGGTGCCCGAGTGAGATGTTTTGTGACAATGATACGTTATTCTATTTTGATTAGCGTTTGAACAGCATTCCTGCTAGAAAAACCTGCCAAATGGATCGGTACAAAACCTTAAGGACCCGTTTTATATTTCTATGCTTCGTAAATATGACAGAATATATGTGAATACTGCCTCGTTACTGTATCCTATACGGCACATGCAATGGCCAAATCGGCCATCTTTGTGTGTTCCAAAATCGCACAGTGTATCTTTTACCTAGCAAACCACACAACACATACCATATATACCCACTACTGTACTCTGTTATTAGCTATCAAATCCAGTGACATGTAGGCAGTTACCTGAGTGTATTGTTCATGGTGTCTACTCGCCTACATTGCAAGTAAATATGGCTTTACCTATGTTAGCATGTACAATAACATAGACGGCGCATCAGATTGAGAAGTTTACACATCAACATTTTATTTTATATTAATGGGAGAAATGCTGAGATATATCGTCTTTTATATAATTTTCTGGCATAATATTTTGAGCTTGCCGTTGTAATATGTGTCTAGTATGTATTGCACCAATATGACTATAACATATGAATATTGTCTTGTTACTGTATACTATATGGAGCATTGAGTTGTCATCTCCGCCATCTTTGTATGTACAAGCCATCGTAAAGTTTCACCACTTTGTGCGTTTGACACATACAGCAAATAATATGACAGTAAACCAAATAAAATCTGGTGCAATACATAATAGACAGATGTGACAACGCCAAGCTATAAATATAATGCCTGTACAAAAGACGAGATTTCTCAGCATTTATCTCGTCAATCTCGAAATAAATGTTGACATTATACATCGGTAAAGTCATATCTACTCGCATAGTAGGTGAATAGACACCGGAGACAAAACACTCGGTAACTGCTTACATATCACTGGATTTGATAGCTAATAACGGAGTACAGTAGTTGGTACATATATATATGGTGTGTGTTTTGTGGTTATATATGGTATGTGTTGTGTGGTTGGCCAGCCAGGTAAAAGTGATACACTGTGCGATTTTCTGTGTATCATGGTGTTTATAATGGTGGTTCATGTTTTTAAAAACACAGGCTCAAACCTGTCCAGAAAACTGACATAGTTTACAGTTTGGTGTAATATAATTGATAGAGAGTCTGTTCTCATGGCTTTTCTGCATGCGATTAGCTACATTATACTATGTTCTACTTCACAGTTTGACTTATTTGTCAAACGGCAAAACAGGTGAAACTGGCTGATGGATAGAACACACAAAGATGGCCGGCCGATTTGGCCATTCATTACATGTACAGTAACAAGGCAATATTCACATATGTGACTCGCCAAGCGAAAACCACCCTTATCGGAAAACGTGACGTAACGAGTTATAACGTTACAAAGATCGAGTAATTTCCGCGCGGTTTTGACAAAGTAAACGTCACATTTAGCGTCATTGTCGCGTCTATGTATATTTTTTATTTATTTCCATAAATACGCCTACTTACTTTGTTATTTTATTTTATTTCGAAGAAAGCGGGTACTACAGTAAATGTTTCTGACAATAAAAACATACCTCACGATGGATGAAAATCTACCTGTGTTTAATAAATCGGCAACACAGAACGTAGTTTCCTTTTTTTGCCTTTTTGTTACCACTTGTCACGTTATCTCCCTTGGACAACTGCTCACCTCGTTCTCAAGACAATTCGTACATAAAACAACATGCAGGTGTGCCCATCTGGGCGGTAGGATAGAATTGGACTACGGCGGCGGAAAACTTGGGTAATTAGATAAGTTAAATAATCCCACCTCTCTATTTAGTCTAATTATCCGTGTATGATCGACCCTACCTCATAAAGGTGTATGTGTATTGCAATCATGCGGACATGACAACCCAGGTCTGGGAAAACACATTTAACTAGAGCAGCTGAAGCTGCATCAACGGTTTGAGGTTTGATGTACTGACAAACGGACACTGGCAAAGTGATTAGAAGACATTGACGATGACGAAAACATAAAGCGAAGATAGAGAATTCTCGCAGCTTTACAATTCAAAAAGAATTTTTGAAATCGGTTGGAAAATAAGGAAGTTATAGGGAATTATATGATATATGACGTCACTTCCGGTTTCGTAGAAAGTGACGTCATGAGAATTCTGGACCAGCGGTTTGGTGTAGATGGAGGGAGTCCGTAAGTCAGCGGATGATTATTTTTCGATAGTTATCGCCCTTAAATTGCAGTTTACGCCATTTGTAAATACACCTAATAAAACGGAAATGTGCAATATTCCGCCAGTGAAGTTTTCGTTTGTTTTTCACCATAGGCCGGGCACAAAGCGGGAAAGTTTTAGCTAAAGGACTGAAATATCGACCGCAGCAAGAAATTTTGAAATCTATTGATAAATAACGAAGCTGACGTCACATCTGTTTGCTCTATTTTGAAAACTTGAAAAAAAGACGTTCATCTTTGACATCCAATAGAACCGGAAATAGTGAAGATAGAGCTCTGAAAATTATATCTTTTATGCGTCTGACACTCCCCTATCACACTGGCAGAAATTATGTTGCTGACATTACTGTACAAATTGGAAAACGTTTGTAAAGACCACCCGTTATCAGCCGAAATTCGGCAAAAATTCGGCAAAATCGTTGAAAAGTATGTACATTTTTCAACTTCAAATGCCTATAGCTCTCTTATTTGACCAGATAGCCGAGAAGTGTCAGGAGTTCGAGATAAAGAATTTTGTCAGCTTTCCAATACAAAAAGAAGTTTTGAAATCGGTTGGAAAATAAGGAAGTTATAGAAAGTATGACGTCACTTCCGGTTTCGTGGAAAGTGGTTTGTATTTTCAGAATCGCTTGACTATTCTAAGCATTTTTCATTATATAACGTTCTACGAAATGTGTACCGTTAACCCCCTAGTCTGACATTGAAGTTAAGACGATTCTAAAGCACTCACAGCATGTCAGTTCGTATATAAAACCAGTGTCTGATACAGCCCACCATACCTGTCTGGCCTCCACCTCGAAGTTTGTCAGCTGTACACACTGTTCTAGGCGGCTAAGTTTATATGCTCGTTCTCAAACTTCAAATGCATGTAGCTCGCGCATTTGAGCAGATATCTAAAAGTACCAGCGAACCTGAGATAGAGAATTTTATTGGCTTTTTAATGCAAAAAAAATATTTGAAATCGGTTGAATAATAAGGAAGTTATGACCATTTCAATTTTTTTTTCAAAACTTCAAATGCCTACAACTCTCTCATTTGGGCAGATAGCCAAAAACTACCAGTGAAACGGAGATAGATAATTTTGTTGGCTTTTTAATGCAAAAAAAATATTTGAAATCGGTTAGATAATAAAAAAGTTATGACCATTTCAAATTTGAAAAATTGAAAAAAAACGTCCAAGTTTGAAAGACAATAGAATCAGAACTATTCAAGCCATTGCTCTGAAAAATATCATCTTCTGTGCGGATGAATGTTCCGCGTGACGCTGTTAAAAAATTATGTTGCTGAGATTACTGTACAAATTGGAAACTGTTTTCAAAGACCACCCGTTAAAATGAAATAAAAATCTGAAATTGTTGATTTTTTTCATTTTTCTCAATTTCACATGTCTATAGCTCTCTCATTTGAGCAGATAGCCAAACATTGTCAGCGAAGCGAAGATAGAGAATTCTCGCAGCTTTACAATTCAAAAAGAATTTTTGAAATCGGTTGGAAAATAAGGAAGTTATAGGGAATTATATGATATATGACGTCACTTCCGGTTTCGTAGAAAGTGACGTCATGAGAATTCTGAAAATTGCGTTATTCTCGTCTCACTGTTGATGCGAATCGGTATACAAAATTTGAAGTCGATCCGACCAGCGGTTTGGGCTGTAGACTGAACGGCTGAATAAAAAACAACAACAAACAAACCAACGAATACAATAGGTTTTCGGCGCAGCTGAAAGCCGCCTCAAACCTAAATATCAGATATTTTATTGTCCCGTTTACATCGACAGTTGATTCAAAATTATTCGAAACTAATTGTTAAACGTGTGTATAACTCCGTTGGATAAAATATGCCCTACATGCGTTTCTTTTATATGTTTGCTAGTTTTGTTATCTAAGTCTCAGTCTTGAATACATCCAAATGTAGACCGTGTATTTAAGGTCGCGTATTGCAGATATTGAAATAATTTCCTTCGAAAATCTTCATACAATCTAAAGCCTCATACATTTACAATGATTATCACAAGGACGGGGTTCGTTTATAGATATCATTATAGTACTTATAGGTTATGTTTTCTATATGTGGATATATGCACGAGCTACGTAGCATACGATATTGTGCGACTTTAGGATATAAGCGTCCAATTATTGAAGCAATCCGTAAAGAACTAAATATATCATGATAAAGAACTTGTACAAACGTTTTGACATTGCGACGACTATTGTAGCGCCTTCTGCTAAAGCAGGGGCGACAACAATCATGGGCTGTTGCATTTACAGTGGTATGTAAAACATTTTGCCGGCTTAAAGTGTCGAGACCAAAGGAATCCTCACAAGCTTTAAACGGTTTCACAAACTTTAAACAGACCAAATGATTTACAGTAAACTTAACAGCCCATCGTTTTATTACTTACGAAATATTTAAAGTTGGGTTCTCATATGTTCGGCTTTTATCGGTATAACTATATATGAATAACAAGGCATATAACTTCGGTCGGACACGGCCTCGTATAATAACAAAATAAAATGTTTAAAATTGTAATTGCCTATGCATTCTATGTATTTCTGCAGGATAATGATAATTCTTAAATGAACATATGAACTTTCCACTACAATATTGACATTAGAGCCCTAAACACATTATTTCAGTTATGATACGAGGTAGTGCCAGACTTCTGATAATCGGCTGTAATTCGATATTATTTGCATAATTATGTTCCAACTATGCTATTTCAGCAAGATAACAATACTTCTCAAATGAAAATGTGTACTTTCCGCAAAAATATTTACATTATCGTTAATAAAATCGCGAAATTTGTTATGATACGCGGTCGTGTCCGACCAAAGTTATGAGCCTTGTTTTTCATACATGTATGTAGTTATACCGATGAAAGCCGACATAGCCTCGTTTATTATGAAATCAGTAAACGAGTTTAATAAATATCATATTAAAGCATCACTCGTATAAGACCCTCTACATCTGTTACAGGTACTCGGCCGCATATTTCATGTGCCAGATATCGAAGCAGCAGCTGCCGTACGCCGTCTCACTCGTTGGCAAGGACGCCTGCCTGCAGTCACCTAGCAACGTTGTCCGTATCCACGAACACAAACAAGGCGAGAAGCGGAAGTTTTCCGTGTGCGTGAAGCCGTTTGTCCACAACTACAGTCGGGCGTACGAACTGGTCGAATGGCTGGAGCTAAATATAGCACTCGGTGTCTCTCACTTCACTTTCTACAATTACAGCTCCGAGGCGAATATTAAACCTGTGCTGGACTTGTACTCAAAACGAGGCTTGGTAGAAGTGCTTCCGTTTAATTTACCGATGAAAATTGCAACAATGCCGCCGTCAAAGACGATAGAACTACACGCGTACGGTCATCTTGTGTCTTCAAACGACTGTATACACCGCCATGTTGGAATAACCGAATATCTGTCCATATTCGACGTCGACGAATTCATTGTACCTAAACATAACGACGATTTTACTTGGGCAGACATGTTTAAAAGGCTTCCGAACTCGAGCGAGTATACATTCCGAAATTGTTTCTTTAGAAAAGAATGGACAGATTCGCACGAGGACACAAATACCACGGTCAGAGATCTGATACGGAAATATAGGCTTGTAACGCAGACTAAACTGCAACGGGAAATTACAATATGGCAGAAAGGTCAAAGGTCAAAACTCATCGTAAAACCAGACGAAATAGAGCAAATGGGAATACACAATGTGTGGAAACGAAAACATGGTGACGCCCATACGGTTAGTCCGGATATAGGAATGTTACACCATTACAGGTACTGGGAACGAGCAGACTATAAACAAACGCGAGTTGCCGATGACACGATGTTGAAGTTCAAGGACACGATTATTCGCCGGGTCCGTAACACGTGGGACCAACTGCCCGGCGTGGAAATGGACATGCCCAAATAATACTAGTACACAAGCATCGCACCTTTTAGGACGTGGTTTCAAACACACACGGTGGACTGGACGCTCTCCATTTAACCATTTGCATGCTGGGAAACTTGTGGGCTGTAAATTGTTCATTCATTCAGTCATTCTCATTCGCCGAAACACGGCCACGTGATTATCTACAAATTGAATGTAGACCTCTGAACGGTTTGTTTACACGAATACGAACTCTCGGACTTGTTTTGAAACACACGATTTATGTCTGTAGAAGTTTGTAAACATATTTTTTTGTGGGAGGGAAATCGTGGTAAGGGTCATATAATAAAACAATTATAGTATTTTGAGTCGGTGTACATGAGATTTACGGATCTCGTGTACATCTTCTCAAAAGACAATTCTTCTATTTCTCCCTGTAAATATCATGAATGTCATTGGAAGTTCACTGAACATTTAGCAATAAATAGAGTTTCCATTTGATATGAGTTATGAATCGAATCGCGCACAATGTATGCACTGAGCATCTGACGAGGTGCATACAATTGCTGACGAGTTTTAGCTAAGGTGATGCGGCCAGCCAATCAAATTCACTCCAGGTTTTGCCGAAGATTACGTCATAAAATGCAACGTAACACGTCATTACAGGGTTTCCATTTGGTAATTACAATATAATGATCAACGCTGAAAGACTATGTACTAGTTTTGACGAATTCCCCGAGTTTTGACGTAGTTCTGCTTGCATGAGCAATAGTCACCTCTGAAAGTCATGACGTCATAATTGTTGTCGAAGATTACGTCATAAAATGCAACGAAATTTAGAACGACCAGTCGATGCGCCCGACGCCAAATTTACGTTGCCCCTCGGTGCTGTGCACGATACACTATAATTTGCCTTCGGCCACGGGAAATAGTACCTCGGTGCTGTGCACGACCCGATATACTATTTACCTTCGGCCACGGGCAATAGTACCTTGGTGCTCTGCACGACCCGATATACTATTTACCTTCGGCCACGGGCAATAGTACCTTGGTGCTCTGCACGACCCGATACACTATTTACTTTCGGCCACGGGCAATAGTACATCGGTTCTGTGGACGACCCGATACACTATTTACCTTCGGCTGTGGACGACACGATACACTATTTGCCTTCGGCTGTGGACGACCCGAGGCCTCCGGGAAAATAGTGCCTCGGGTCGTCCACAACACCTAGGTGAAATATTTGTTACCGTTCCCCGAATTACGATGCAATAACTACATATTATGAAATATCAACTTTTATAGTTCACCAAACTTTCTAATCCAATCGCTGGGAATCATTGTGCTCCACTTATTTCACATATTGCAACGTCAAGGTGTATGATCACGTGGTTACAACAACACGTACTGAAACTTCCAGAAGCCCTCCGATTCAAAGTACGAATTATTTTATTTTGTCCTTATTATGTAACGGAATTTGATGACATATGGCGCATCAAACGTGTCTTGTTCAGCGTCATGTTGGTGGTCTTGGTATTTTGGCTCAAACTTCTGTCGTTTTTGCGAATAATCGATTTCCGTGTCTACTGACAGGGAAATCGATTCTTCGCAAAAACGACATACGTATGTGCCGAACTACCGGGACCACCAAATGCAGCTCATGAAGACGAGTTTTCTGCTCCATATTTCATCAAAATCCATTGCCTTTTAAGGAAAATATCAAATAATACTTACTTGTAGTGGGTGCGATTTCAACACTTTGAGCCATTGTTGTTGTTGTTTTAACCACGTGATCATGCACTTGAACGTTTAACCCCTATAGGTTGTGTATTATCAGATTTAAAGGTACATGCCCAGTCAGTAGGCACAACAAAAGGAGACAGATACTTGTGTATATTCTGTAGATATGACAATTTTCTGGCAAAATAAACATTCATTCACAGTTACTCGACATATGGATTGGCATTCTTATATATTTTCTATCAGACGTACATTTCCACATTGATATCAGGGGCGATAATTGGTATTCCTTAAAATGTTAAGGGACATTATTATGTATTATCTGTATTTATTTTTTGATGTGCAATGATCATACTTTATAATCCGTCGAAAATATGACTTTTCAGGTGACGCATTTAATAAGTATAAATATAAATAAAAATATCATGCCTCATTTGCATATGAAAATATCCTATTACCACCGCGAGTCACTATCAGTATAATAAATATTTCTAAATCATTATATCTGTATAGCGGGCACTTGTAATTTTTTGAACTGGTGGAATAGTGACACTCTTATACATTTATTTAATTCCTATAAACAACAGTTTGTGCTTACTGAGTGGACATGTACCTTAAAGTTTAATGATTATTTGTTTGCAAGAAATTGAACTGAATCGATACCCGGATGGGGTATTGCATTGTATATTTGGCTGAACTATACGTATGCTATTTTTCACATATTGGATTTTCCGGGAACTAAATGCTGCGGTCGCTAGCGCTTCATCGCATTTAATTAAACCTCCCATATGTGAACAGCAACTTATACAGTGCAACCTCTCTACAACAGCCACCCATGGAAAGACGAAAAACTGGCTATTCTAGAGAGGTGGCTGTTGTAGGGAGGTTAATGCTGAATTAAATTTTGTTTACTGTTTATTTATTTTCTTCCAATATTCTCATGAAAAAACATGCGTAGACAGCATTTTAGAATCATTTCCAATGGAAATGATTAAATGGTTCTAAAGTGCTGTCAAACAATGCTTTTATTGATAATTAAGGCAAAATATAAAGCAACAGCAGACGACAATTGTCGTGCTCAGCAGTCTAAATATGGTGGACATCGTCAATTTGGGATATACAATAGCGGCTGTTATAGAGAGAGTGTGTTGTTGTAGAGAGGTGGCCGTTCAGGGAGGTTCGACTGTACATGTATATAGGAAATGGAGTAAAATATTTACTCGCGAGGTTCACTGTTCCATCGGCACCGGACAACGAGCGGCTATATAGAGAGAATAGTAGGTTACATGTAGTAGGTCGGGGACGGGCGAGGATCTGCCGAGCACATCCCGTTTCCGTGCCGCGAGATATTTTTTCCCATTCACGGCACTAACCTACTATTCTATTTATCCCGTCATCACCATCAAATGGCTTTAACATGCTAAAATATAACCCCCGTCACCGCAAATATTCATACGCAGTGATTAGGGCGAATTTACAGGATATCAAAAAGTTTCATGGCACCGTGTTTCACGGCACATACGCACCGTGTTGACGGGATAAATACGCGTATTTTAACGATGAATTCGTCCTGGAGGATTCCTATATTAGCGGTGGATCTCCAGAGCTCCAGATAAGCTTT
This sequence comes from Conchocele bisecta, assembly GCA_029237695.1. Taxonomy (NCBI): domain Eukaryota; kingdom Metazoa; phylum Mollusca; class Bivalvia; order Lucinida; family Thyasiridae; genus Conchocele; species Conchocele bisecta. Next base: position 89,774,041 of record CM055275.1, on the reverse strand, counting down.
GTGTCAAAATCATTGCGTGTTTTACTTTTACTAATGGATCATTGATTTTCTTCATTACTAAATAGGAACCTAAATGGCTGTGATAATGTAATAAATTCAGTATAATAAAACGTCATAAATGTATCCTTAAATTGAAATTTTCTCCCTTAAAGTGTACTTAGCAAGATAAGTATACTTTGAAATGTTGGTGAAATAGGCTACAGAACGGGATATTGACTAACAATTCATAGAACTACAAAATTTACTAACAAAACTACATCACAAAATGTGATATACTGGTAAAAGAATATGAACTAGATCCCAAAACTGTGTGTAATCGATGAAACAGACAGACGGACGAAAGGACGGAAGAACAGATGCAAAGGCGAAACCTATAGCACAGCATTTTCTCTGAACATTTGTTAACTATCGGAATATACTTTCGGAAAAGTTTGCAAAACTCTTGAATTGCCCCACGAATGGCCCGTAACGTAGCTCTCCAAATACTCCCGTATCGTCCGTAGCACTTGATGAGTTGCATTACCCCAACTAGTGGGAACTGAACAACCCAAAACAAAATAAGGAAAAAACTAATTTCATATCGCTCTGTAAATTTCGATTATACTTGATCCATAATAGAATATTATATATTGTTTCTTAAGATTTCCTGCAAAATAGCTTCTAGACATCCCATCTGCAAAACATGTATGTATCAGTGACGCAACTTGAAGAAGATTTATATCTAAATAATCCTACTTTCGTGGAGAAATAGCATGTAGTGATGACTCTATTTATTTTAAATATATTATGAACAGTGGCCCAGATTTCCATACATTGCTATGTGGCCTATATACAAATATGTTAAAACTCTCGTATGTTCCAACAGAAATAAAGCCCATAATAATTGATATCAGCACAAAGGCTGTAAGAAACGTAAGGACGATCCAGACAGCTACCGCGCGATCGCTCACGTCTACCATTCTGCAACTTATGGAAAGAGCACATTTGAAGAAGAAGCAACTACAAAACCTTCAGCCCTCAGGCTCGTACGCAGACGGGGTGCGACGTGTTCGTACGCACACCACCCTCCTTAACCATTTCAACACCAAAGGCCTGTATAACGGTATTGGCAAAAAGTGTAGATCCAGATGAGCCCGTTCGTGACAAGCCGTCTCATCAGGATCTGCACTTTTTGCAAGTAATTTTCATAATTTTGAGAACAAAAACACCCCATGTTTCCCCCTAAACACCCTCCTAAATTAATTTATGCGTACGGTTCAGGCCCAACAAGGGGGTTTCCTTTCCAAAAAGGGATTGGAGCGAACAGGGCTCCAGAAAAGGAATTAGTAATTGAGTATTGTCACTCCATCATTTCTGAAGCAATTGGGTATTTCAAAATGTTAATTGTGTAAAATAGAATCACATTACTGTTTACACATCAGCAGATCGCACTTATTGAATAGTTTGCTTCTAAATGAAAACACATCTTGGTATTTCATTATAATTGTCTCCTTGGAGACAATTCTAATGAAATACCAAGATGCTATATCTGTGGTCTGTTGTTTTCTGTAGCATGATAAAGATATCACAAATTGTTCATTGCTTCATTCACTACTTCTGATTTCAAGTGGGTTTCTGTCAATTTTAATTGTGCATTTGCACAAATACGCACCTTATATGGAGCTCTGAGTGAATATGACGTCATTTTTCATACTAAAGCAGTTCTGTACGTGGTTGAACACTCCATCACACAATACACTGTACACTCGGTTTGGACTTAATGCATCAATAATAAGCAATTTAGCAACATGCATACTGATATGGACAGCTACGTTCTATACAAGGGCCACAAATCGGATACATTTACAGTTCGACAAGGAACGGGACCAGGCGGAGTTACTTCCCCTTTATTCTACCTTTTGTATAGAGATAA
>CM055275.1:89722603-89771629 GCA_029237695.1 Conchocele bisecta | reverse complement strand
TATAGAGATAACCACTATACAAAATGGACATAATTATGTTATCAATACTCTCGGCATTAGAAATACGAGTTTAATGTCTAAAATATCGTATTCAGCGAATCTTAAAAAGATTATCTAACCCGAAAGGGACAATGGTGTCTGAAAAGCGTCAGTGTTCTGGAATCCAGGCACTACACAAACTTCAGCATATCAATCACGGTTAATATGTCATCTGAGACCCGCTAAATTTGTGGCTGAAGTATTACATCGCGGTATCGCGGTACCTAGTCTTATGAGCACGTCACACCGAAATCACAAAACAAACACTCAATCAAACATTCCATTGTGACCAAGAACAATCTGAAGACGAGAGTATGTATACTAGTTACTATGCTCGTTATCATATTCACCACGAGAACAGCGGGCAAAGATAAGTAGCAAGATAAGAGATGTTTGAAATTAGTGACATTAATGTATGTCGAAGTTGTTTCCTCACATGAATGATATTTATCCCGTCAACACAGTACGTATGTGCCATGAAACACGGTGCCGTGAAACATTGTTGACATCCTGTCGATACGACATAATCACTGCGTATGAATATGTGCGGTGGCTGGGGTTATTGTTTTGCATTTTAAAGCCATTAGTAGGTGTTGACGGGATAAATAGAATAGACTATGTTATTGCCGTGAATGGGAAAACATATCTGGCGCGGCACGGAAACGGGATGTGCTCGCCAGAGCCTCGCCCATCCCGTTATCTAAGCCTTGCCAGATATTTTTCCAATTCACGGCACTAACCTACTATTCTCTATATGTCAATTCTGGTTTGGTACAGTTGTCTATCAGGTATTACTTTGATTATTTCGAAATTCGGTTAGAAACAATTGCAACCAATTTATCTTCCATGCCTAATGGATGCTCCGTCACGAAACAAAATGAAACACCCGTCACGCTTCTAACAAGCAATATAGATCGTTATCGGACTACACGAGTGTGATCAGGAGTTACACTGGCCACAAATCCCATAAGCCCATTTCTGAAGTCACAGCCACATATGAGACACGTTGTGTGACTTTGTACATAATATAGAGTTTATTCAACTACCATTTGTAAATACCGGATTTATTTACATATGTCAAGGGAAATAAATCCGGTATTTTCAAATGGTAGTGGAATACATTGTATATTGCATGCTCTATCGAAAAATGTGAAATTTACTGTTAGACCAGCTTATAACGTTGTCAAAACTGACAATTTTGGCGTTCGCGTATGAATTGTTTCTTCGCCGGAAATGACGTAATAAATTGACGTCAATTACGTCTCGCGAACGTCTAGCAGGAACTATTTCCATCGAGGAAATAAATCCCTCCAGAATCATGGTAAATCGCAGGGTAGCGTGAACTTTGAAACTTTCGACAACTTTCCATGTCTAATAAGGAAAATATCGTAAATTTTGTAAAAATAAAAATCATGAAAAATTGCACATGTTCTTAAGTTCAAAACCACATGGCGTGTCTCACATGTCAATCAATCCTGCGTTACATGCGTTAACTCTGTAATGTTGCAAATGTAGATTAACGTTATACAGAGGTCAGTTGATACACAGTGGGTTGCGATGCACATAGCTGGCTATTGATAGTGCGCACATATGTGGCTGTTACAGTAGGCCTAATTCTATTGAAGATACAAGCTCAAGCAATAAATTCAACCAAGGGAAATAAATATGTAAATATTGCAATGGTAGGTCAAGGTCATAGAAAGGTAATTGGTTCACAGTGGGTTGCCGTGCACATAACTTGCTATTGATAGTGCGCAAACGAAACCCTTAACCAAGGGAAATAACTATGTAAATATTGCAATTGTAGGTCAAGGTCATACAAATGTCAATTGCACAGTGGGGTGTTGTGCACATCACTGGCGCATGTGCAAATATGGTGGTTGTAGGCCTAATTTTATTGAAGATATAGACAAGTTCAAACAAAAACTTTAACAAATGGAGATAACTTTGTAAATATTGCAAGTGTATGTCAAGTGTAGGTCAAGGTCATACAACGGTAATTTGATTTACAGTGGGTTGCGGTGCACATAACTGGATATTGATAGTGTGCAAGTATGGTCGCTGTATACCTACATTGAATTATATTGAAGATACAATTTCAAACAAAAACCTTAACCCAGGGAAATAACTATGTAACTGTTTCACTTGTAGGTCAAGGTCATACACATGTCATTCGACTACTGTGGGCAGCGGTGCACATCACTGGCTCATGATAGTGTGCATGACTGGTGACTATATACCTAATACTAGTGAGATACAAGCTCAAACAAAACCAATGGAAATAACGAATACGTATACATGTACGTACTTAGGGTGATGAGATCGGCCCATCAAATTCGTTCCCGGTGTTATTATACGTTTGTCATATCATTTTCATGAAATGGATTGCAGAACGTCATAACAAGGGTTTCGTGTGATAAATAAAGGATCTCAAACGAGTTTCCATTTGATATGAGATTTATGAAACGAGTCACGCACATTGTATGCACCGAGCCTCTGGCGAGGTGCATATAATTGCTGACGAGCTACATACATATTATATCAAATGGAAACGAGTTTGATATTATGTTTATCACATGACTTCAGGCTCCAAATAGCAGGAAACTTAGAGATACATGTATGTGTCTCTGACAGGACACACGGGACTTATGGGATTTGTGACCAGTGTAGCTAGTGATCAACTAACACACTTCTGATAGCGATCCATATTTCTTTTTCGAAGCATGGCGAGTGTTTCATTGGTGAAATGGCGACCAGTGTAGATCCAGATCAGCCTGTGCATTCGCACAGTCTGATCAGGGCCTACAATGTTCGCCATGCAGTCAGTGAAACATCCGTTCTACTTCTAACAAGATTCAGTTTAGGCTACAGGGGCGTGACATTTGTCGAGCAGATACAGTGGGCACAAATACCCTACAGTCTGTTTCACGAAACCTGACAACATTTTAGTTACGACTATATAAATAATACAAAAACAATATTGTTTTCGATAATATTAAATTAGAGCAAAATTTATGAATGAGCCTACTTTTTATTTCGTGAAATTTGGTCCAATATTGGTTTTATTGCGAAAATAACAATTTCCACATGTTAACTCCCCATAGACATCTTCACACAAAATGTAACTTTTGTTTTCTTATTTAGATCATTTCCAAGCTATTTCGCTAGATTTCAGAAATAATTTCCAAAGTGTTTCGTTTTTCACCTCCTCTTCCAGGTTATCCAAAAGTGTGTCGCGCGCAAGAATGACAACTCTTGCTTCGTTAATTTCTTACTTATCTCCCTTTATTGTTTCGTGCACTGATTTCGTGTTCGGAGCATAACTCGAACACCCTTTGGAATATGTTCATGAAACTTCACACATGCATAGACCACGACCCTACAGGTGTGTCACGCAAGAATGACATCTCTTGCCTTGCTAATGTTTTTGTTATCTCCCTTTGTTTTTCCGCGCACTGATTTTGTCTCCGGAGCATAACTCGAACACCATTTTTTCAAACTACTTGTGTATCTGTGGAGGGGGATACACATGCGCTTGTCGACAAGCGTCCATTTCTAGTTTAATTTTATTTTCCTTTCTACACTACAGGCATGTATAGTGGTATTGGCAAAAAGTGTAGATCCAGATGAGCCGGCTCGTGAAGAACTGTCTCATCAGGATCTGCACTTATTGCAAGTAAATATTCATATATTTCACAACAAAAACAACCCCTTTTCATAAATTGACTAGTATGAAAATCAGTGTCTAGAATGGAAAATATTTCATGGCAAGACATCTTGTAAATTGAATGCAAATTGATGTTTTGTACAAGTTTACTGATTTCATAAATGCCAGGTTTCTTATGAAATCAGTCAACAAGTTTAATAAATCTCATATTAAATCATACACAAATGTTTGATTCTATTTATTGCATATGCACATCACAATTCATCGAAGCTGTAAATGACCTCCTAGCTTGTTTTCTGTACGGGCCACATTTGTATATTTATTACACTAGTGTATTATCATTGTTATTACACTGTCTAAGCCTATTTTATGCAATAAAATAGTTTACATAATCCAAGTTGTGCACACGCTTGAACTAGCACTATCGAACCGCAAACTAATACAAATCTGTGACATACAGAATACGATGCGAGTATATTTTGATATCAAGTTTATCAGGCAAGGCTAGGAACCATGTACCTCTACAAACCGGACACCCTGGGAACGTCCCATATACCTGTATTACAGTGGAAACCTCTCCAAACCTGACACCCTGGGGACAAACCATATACCTGTATTACAGTGGAACCTCTCCAAACCTGACACCCTGGGGACATCCCATATACCTGTATTACAGTGGAACCTCTCCAAACCTGACACCCTGGGGACATCCCATATACCTGTATTACAGTGGTACCTCTCCAAACCTGACACCCTGGGGACATCCCATATACCTGTATTACAGTGTAACCTCTCCAAACCTGACACCCTGGGGACATCCCATATACCTGTATTACAGTGTAACCTCTCTCAAACCAAACCTGACACCCTGGGGACATTCACATATACCTGTATAACAGTGGAATTCCTTACCTCTAAACCGGACTTACATCAGGGGACATCCCATAACCTGTATTACATTGGTACCATCTCCAAACAGGACACCCCTGGGCAATCCCATATACCTGTATTACAGTGGTACCTCTCCAAACCTGACACCCTGGGGGCATCCCATATACCTGTATTACAGTGGAACCTCTCCAAACCTGACACCCTGGGGACATCCCATATACCTGCATTACAGTGGTACCTCTCCAAACCGGACACCCTGGGGACATCCCATATATGACAATATGTATAGCTGGCACTCGTATTTTTTAGATATGTTTGAATAGTGACACAATTATACACTTATTTAATTCCTATAAAAAACAGTTTGTGCCGACTGGCATGTACCTTTAATGTATTTGTAGACCGCGGTCCGTTAATTCAACCTGTGCTAAAAACTGGGTTTACGGCATTATCGTGCGTTTGGTTAACCTTAAACACGGGTTCAAGGTCTCGATTGAGGGTTTGATACACAAATAACACAATAATTACTCTATAACAGTCTATTTTGATAATGTGCGGGGACGACGACTTTCACATCACGGCTTGCGGTGCGCATGCGCAGTATACTACGCGCGCCAGTAGGCTTCCCAATATGTAAACGTCCAGGACGGAAATTGTATGAAACGGCGTCGGCCAAAAAAAAAGGCGAAATGTCTGAGGGACAGGCAGTACAGAGAGAGAGAGAGTGGTTAATATTGGCGACCAGATCACCAAATGGAAAGAGTTACGTGGAGATTTAGATTTGGACTCGAACAGAGATTTTTGTTCTCAACTTCCGATACTTCACTGCGCATGTCAAATATATGATATGATTGACCGTGTCACGTGACGCGTGTTGGTAAAAATAGTACGAGGTCGGAAAATACCCTTTCTGTTCGCGGCATATAAAATGTGATTTAACACCAATTAACACGCGCCGTAATTAAAAATAACTCGTTAGTGGGTAGACAAATGGCTCATATAAGGCATGACAGAAAATGAAAAGTAGTAGTACAGTGTAACCTGCTGCGTGGGCATGTACCTTTAACCCGGATTTGGGCCTAAATCCAGGTTTTGAGGAATTATTGTACTTGGCTTGCCATATGTGTTATGCCGAGAATGGGTAAAAATGTCTGACAAGGCTTAGGACACGGGATGGGCGAGGCTCTGCCGAGCACATCCCGTTTCCGTGCCGCGCCAAATATGTTTTCCCATTCACGGCTCTAACTTACTATTCTATTTATCCCGTCAACATAAATGGATTTAAAATGGAAACAAAAACCACAGCCACCGCACATAGTCATACGCAGTGATTGGGTCTTATTTACAGGATATCAAAAATGTCACGGCTCCGTGTTTCACGGCACATACGCACTGTGTTGACGGGATAAATACTGCTGTTATCACATCTTTCATACATGTTCGACTTTTGTTTCTGCATTTACGCAGCACATGGGCAACGTATGGGGATGTGATAACGCGGTTAGATCACGTTCGCCCGCATGATCTCCTCGTACATGCGGAAGAACCGTGATCTAAACTGTGGCTTAATATGCATGTTTTGCAATAAAATGAAGATTATATTCTTTGTTATTGCCTAAAAGAGACTTTCACAGTGTTATAACACGGTGTATTAGCAGTGAGTTTATGACGTTCGATACAAGCAGTGAGGTTATGAGGTTCGATACAAGCAGTGAGGTTATGAGGTTCGATAAGCAGTGAGGTTATGAGGTTCGATACAAGCAGTGAGGTTATGAGATTCGATACAAGCAGTTATGAGGTTCCATACACACTAGACAATGTATCTCCGAACTTTAACCAACGGGGAAATACCCGACACCAGCCAGACAGGGTCCAGACAGTGATCTCCAGCAGTTTAGCACACTGCGCAGATCTTTTATTTCACCGCATCCGTGCAATAAAAATCATAATACACTAGTGTAATAAATATGCAAATGAGGCCGGTACAGAAAACACGATAGGTGGTCATTACAGCTTCAACGTACTGTGCTGTGCTTATGCAATACAAAAGGAATCTCACAATTTTGTTTATTTTTGATATTCATTAAACTCGTTGACTGCTATCATAAGAAACTCGGCATAGCCTCGTTTATTATGAAATCAGTAAACGAGTTTAATAAATATCATATTAAAGCATCACTCATATAAGATCCTCTACATCTGTTACAGGTACTCGGCCGCATATTTCATGTGCCAGATATCGAAGTAGCAGCTGCCGTACGCCGTCTCACTCGTTGGCAAGGACGCCTGCCAGTCGCCTAGCAACGTTGTCCGTATCCAGGAACACAAACAAGGCGAGAAGCGGAAGTTTTCCGTGTGCGTGAAGCCGTTTGTCCACAACTACAGTCGGGCGTACGAACTGGTCGAATGGCTGGAGCTAAATATAACACTCGGTGTCTCTCATTTCACTTTCTACAATTACAACTCCGAGGCGAATATTAAACACGAGCTGGACTTGTACTCAAAATGGGGCTTGGTAGAAGTGCTTCCGTTTAATTTACCGATGAAAATTTCAACAATGCCGCCGTCAAAGACGATAGAACTTACACGCGTACGGTCATCTTGTGTCTTCGAACGATTGTCTACACCGCCATGTTGGAATAACAGAATATCTGTCCATATTCGACGTCGACGAATTCATTGTACCTAAACATAACGACGATTTTACTTGGGCAGAGATGTTTAAAAGGCTTCCGAACTTGAGCGAGTATACATTCCGAAATTGTTTCTTTAGAAAAGAATGGACAGATGATTCGCACGAGGACACAAATACCACGGTCAGAGATCTGATACGGAAATATAGGCTTGTAACGCAGACTAAACTGCAGCGGGAAAGTACAATATGGCAGAAAGGTCACAGGTCAAAACTCATCGTAAAACCAGACGATATAGAGCAAATGGGAATACACAATGTGTGGAAACGAAAACATGGTGACGCCCATACGGTTAGTCCGGATACCAACTCCCCGGCGTGGAAATGGACATGCCCAAATAATACTAGTACACAAGCATCGCACCTTTTAGGACGTGGTTTCAAAGACACACGGTGGACTGGACGCTCTCCATTTAACCATTTGCATGCTGGGAAACTTGTGGGCTGTAAATTGTTCATTTTATTACATGACTACGTGTTACAGTCATTCTCATTCGTCGAAACACTGCCACGTGATTATCTACAAATTGAATGTAGACCTCTGAACGGTTTGTTTACACGAATACGAACTCTGGGACTTGTTTGAAACACACGATTTATGTCTGTAGAAGTTTGTAAACATAATTTTTGTGGGAGGGAAATCGTGGTAAGGGTCATATAATAAAACAATTATAGTCTTTTGAGTCGGTGTACATGAGATTTACGGACCTTCGAAAAGTGCTGTGCACGACACGATACACTATTTACTTTCGGCCACGGGTAATAGTACCTCGGTGCTGTGCACGACCCGATACACTATTTACCTTCAGCCACGGGCAATAGTACATCGGTGCTGTGCACGACACGATACACTATTTGCCTTCGGCTGTGGATGACCCGAGGCACTATTTCCCTCGTCCTTCGGCCTCCGGGGAAATAGTGCCTCGGGTCGTCCACAACACCTCGGTGCAATATTTGTTACCGTTCCCCGAATTACGATGCAATAACTACATACTATGGAATATCAACTTTTATAGTTCACAAAACTTTCTAATCCAATCGATGGGAATCATTGTGCTCCACTTATTTCACATATTGCAAAATCAAGGTGTGTGATCACGTGGTTACAACAACAACAACACGTACTGAAACTTCCAGAAGCCATCCGATTCAAAGTACGAATTCTTTTATTTTGTCCTTATTATGTAACGGATTTTGATGACATATGGCGCATCAAATTTGTCTTGTTCAGCGTCATTTTGGTGGTCTCGGTATTTTGGCTCAACCTTCCGTGGTTTTTGCGAATAATCGATGTTTTTTGTCTACGGACAGGGAAATCGATTATTCGCAAAAACGACATACGTATGTGCCGAACTCCCGGGACCACCAAATGCAGCTCATGAAGACGAGTTTTCTGCTCCATATTTCATCAAAATCCGTTGTCTTTTAAGGAAAATATCAAATAATACTTACTTGGAGTGGGAGCGATTTCAACACTTTGAGCCATTGTCGTTGTTGTTGTAACCGATCATGCACTTGAACGTTTAAGCCCTATAGGTTGTGTATTATCAGATTTAAAGGTACATACCCACTCAGTAGGCACAACAAAAGGAGACAGATACTTGTGTATATTCTGTAGATATGACAATTTTTTGGCAAAATAAACATTCATTCACAATTACTCGACATATGGATTGGCATTCTTATATATTTTATATCCGACGTAAATTTCCACACTGATATCGCGTGTGATAATTGTGTTTCTTTAAAATGTTAAGGGACATTACTATGTATTATCTGTATTTATTTTTTGATGTGCAATGATCATACTTTATAATCTGTCGAAAATATGACTTTTTTCAGGTGACGCATTTAATTAGTATAAATATAAATAAAAATATCATACCACCGCGAGTCACTATCAGTATAATAAATATTACTAAATCATTATATCTGTATAGCGGGCACTTGTAATTTTTGGAACTGGTGGAATAGTGACACCCTTATACACTTATTTAATTCCTATAAACAACAGTTTGTGCTTACTGAGTGGACATTTACCTTAAGGTTTAATGATTACTTGTTTGCAAGAAATGGAACTGAATCGATACCCGGATGGGGTATTGCATTGTATATTTAGCTGAACTATAAGTATGCTATTTTTCACATATTTGATTTTCCGGGAACTAAATGCTGCGGTCGCTAGCGCTTCCTCACATTTAATTCCTTAAACCTCCGATATGTGAACAGCAACTTATACAGTGCAACCTCTCTACAACAGCCACCCATGGAAAGACGAAACACTGGCTGTTCTAGAGAGGTGGCTGTTGTAGGGAGGTTAATGCTGAATTAAATTGTGTTTACTGTTTATTTATTTTCTTGCATTATTCTCATGAAAAAAACATGCGTTGACAACATTTTAGAATCATTTCCAATGTAAATGATTCTAAAGTGCTGTCAAACCATGTTTTTATTGATAATTAAGGCAAAATATAAAGCAACAGCAGACGACAATTTTCGTGCTCAGCAGTCTAAATATAGTGGACATTATCAATTTGGGATATACAATAGCGGCTGTTATAGAGTGTGTTTTGTTGTAGAGAGGTGGCCGTTCAGGGAGGTTCGACTGTACATATAGGAAATGGAGTAAAATATTTACTCGCGAGGTTCACGGTTCCATCGGCACCGGACAACGAGCGGCTATATAGAGAGAATAGTCGGTTAGTAGGTCGGGGACGGGCGAGGCTCTGCCGAGCACATCCCGTTTCCGTGCCGCCAGATATGTTTTCCCATTCACGGCACTAACCTACTATTCTATTTATCCCGTCATCACCATCAAATGGCTTTAACATGCTAAAATATAACCCCAGTCACCGCAAATATTCATACGCAGTGATTAGGGCGAATTTACAGGATATCAAAAAGGTTTCAGGGCACCGTGTTTCACGGCACATACGCACCGTGTTGACGGGATAAATACGCGTATTTTAACGATGAATTCGTCCTGGAGGATTCCTATATTAGCGGTGGATCTCCAGAGCTCCAGATAAGCTTTGCGTCTAAAGCGTACTATACCCCCTGATTTCAAAATCATTGCGTGTTTTATTTTACTAATGGATCATTGATTTTCTTCATTACTAAATAGGAACCTAAATGTCTGTGATAATGTAATAAATTCAGTATAATAAAAAGTAATAAATTTATCCTTAAATTGAAATTTTCTCCCTCAAAGTGTACTTAGCAAGATAAATATACGTTGACATTTTGGTGAAATAGGCTACGGAACGGGATATTGACTAACAATCCCTAGAACTACAAAATTGACTAACAAAACTAAACAACAAAATTTACTAACAACACTACATCACAACATGTGATATACTGGTAAAAGAATATGAACTAGATCCCAAAACTGTGTGTAATCGATGAAACAGACAGACGGACGAAAGGACGGACGAACCGATGCAAAGGCCAAACCTATAGCACAGCATTTTCTCTGAACATTTGTTAACTATCGGAATATACTAAAAATTTGCAAATTTTGTAAATATTTTTCACGAGATATCTCGCGTCATCAGGTGTCAAGCCAATGGCCGTGGCCCGTTTACCGTTCAGAATTTAGTATTACATGTAGTTACAATGCAGTCAAAATGTATGCTTTAAATTAATGAGGTTATGAGACGGTTAATTTAACCTACCTAGTTCATTCTCCTACCGCACTGTGCCAGTATGTCAGACCATGTTAACCCTTTGTGTTGTATACTAGCCAAACATGTATCATAGTAGACACAGATGTAAACATATATGTAGGTATATACTACCCTCTATCACTGTCCCTCTGATAGCACTGCAGCATGAGAAATAAAACAGTTCATGAGTAGAACTCGGATTAAATTGTTGTGTATTCTGTACCAGTTACAAATAGCAAATACATAACACTTTGGTTGGAGGCTTGATTTTGGTAGATCAGGCTATGGCAGTTAAAATTCAAAATATTAACCAAAATAATCTGTCTAGTCTGGCCTACTTTTAGGGTCAAAGTTCAAATGAGTGGAAAACTCACACCTGCGGTCTGAATATTAAATTTATGTTTACAATATGCTATGTAAATGGACCTTTTTTATATATTATTAGTTGCAGAAATGATCCTGCTATCAGAATCTGACAAAAGTTATTCAAAATTGTATGCATATTTTGCGAAATTCAGATGCCATCAAAACAGCTGCCATGTTTTGGACAAACAGTTGTTTTTCGCTATTAAATCGGTGTACACAATGAGAAATGTAACAAGGTTGGATAAAGAATGTTGGTATATTATTTTAAAACAATAACAACTAAACACAATGATTATTATCATGAAAACTAATTTTTTAATACAACATTATTTAAAGGTAAAATAAATGCGAGCATTGGATATTGCCATTAATATGATAAAATTCAACCTGTATTGTATCCATCAATAGTAAGGTTTGTTTACTTTATTTAGTAAACAAATTGAACATGCATACATGTACAACGGTTCAAACTACATGTTGATGTTACAAAACAAAATAATGATGGAGTCCAAAATATCTTCAATTATTTTACGCAATTGTGTGATTTATCCCGTCAACACAATGCGTATATGCCGTGAAACAGGGTGCCGTGTAACATTTTTGATATCCTGTAAATTCGACCTAATCACTGCGTATGAATATGTGCGGTGGCTTGTGTTATTTGTTTTGCATTTAAAGCCATTTGTATGTGTTGACGGGATAAATACAAGAGAAAACATATCTGGCGCGGCACGGAAACGGGATGTGCTCGGCAGAGCCTCGCCCATCCCGTTTCCTGAGCCTTGCCAGATATATTTTCCCATTCACGGCACTAACCTACTATTCTCTATGTATGGACTCAAATGAGTGCGAGTTTCTAGTAGGCCATTCTATCAGGAGTTGCTATGCATGGGCCTGTTTCAATAAACTTCGTATGACTAACATGTTCGTAAGTGCAAAATTATGATAGTCTGCAAATTTCACATGCAAATTTCACATTTATGGTATTTTCTTGTAAACAATTATTTGATTTACATTCATTGAGCATAGGCTGCCTATACTCAATAAATGTAAATCCATCAATTGCAATTTCTGATGATCCTAAATGTGCAGTTATGAACAGTTTACTTGTACGAAGTGTAGTGAAAACTTCCCCAGATAAGTTGTTAGGTTTCGGACTTGCTGTTGGTAGATTAGACCATGGCTATAAAATATCAAAACATTAACAAGAAATATCGATGTAGTCTGACGAACTCGTGGGTTAAAGGGACAAACACATACAAATACCATACACACTCCTCGCAAATTTGAAACAGAACAACTGTTGTTCCTAATACAGTAAACGCAACTGCCCATGGTTTTATTACTTATTTTACACTGCATTTTCGGATAGTTTCAAAGATGTAAATAACCATTTATACCGCAACCATTGCTCCATGTAGCATAATAAAGGGGGCAGTTGAATACATGTTGTTTATATCTGAAGTAACCAAATATACCTGAAGTAGCCTAATATACATAAAGTGCCGATTTTGCCTTTATTTGTTCAACTTTGACCCCGAATCGCGGCCTCTAATTGGTCATTCTCAACAGCAAATTTAAAATCTAAATCGCTGTCGATTCAGCCGAATTGTGTCCATTTGTACAGTATATGTGATATAACCAAGGACACGCACATGTCCGTCATGATTTTAAGTCTAAAGCCAGCCAATATTGAAGCTCATTTTCGAATTTACATAGCGTGGACGCCGCCATTTTTCTTTGAATGACGTCGCTAGATTTGTGACGTATGGAGAAGGTATGACGTCAAAAACAAGACGTCAAGCACGTTCAACAATTAGGTTCAATATGCGATATATGTCTATATATTGATCTTTGTGATTATATTCCATTTAATGAGCATTACTTACTTCATATTTAAAATATTATTCACTCTTTATTTTATAAGTGAGAGACAGAAAATTATGTTATATCATTTGAGCGGTTGGTTGAGAGCATGCTTAATCCAAATTCATCATCCATACTTGTATTGGGTGGCCCATTTAGGCGGCCCCTATGCCCAAGGTCAAACGATTTAGAAGTGTGTGTAAACAATTTGAGGGATTCATCATTCATTCATTCCATGCGCGTCGAGCAATTTATCGTCATGGAAAAATCGTACTGAAAGTTTTACATGATCCATAACAAATAAAACAGTGCAAACATATGCTAAACCCAATCATGTCCGACGAAAATCTGACGTTTCATCATGTTAAAAATAATTCTTAAGAAAACGGAAAATAAACACATTTTCTTGATGAATTTATTTCAAATGCTGGAATTATAAGGAATGAATGGCATTTTTGTGGAATTTATCGGGTATAAACTTGGAAAAATCGCGGGAATACTGGCCGGAAGGCCTCGTCCAGTATTCCCGCGACTTTTCCAAGTTTATATCCCCGATAAATTCCACGGCCATTCATTCCTTATAATTCCAGCATTTGAAATAAATTCATCAAGAAAATGTGTTTATTTTGACAGACGGCAGCCAATTGTTTACATTGATAGCTCTGACAGTGCACCTGTAGAAAGTAGTTCGGCGTGGGAGTTTACTGGGATATAAATGTTGGACTTGCTACGGGGCAATCAAATGTTAAGGAATTGTGTAAATAGTTTTGTGCTGGAATTATCATGTTATAGTAACTTCTAGAACATGCATCTGGAGACTTGAACAAAATCATAGACGAACATCTCAACACGAAAATATATTTTAAAAAATCCGCCCTCCCGCGTCACTTTCCACAAACGCCATGTCTGAGAACCAAAGTACGTTTTTATGACTTTTTTTGTTCTTTCGTTGACTGTAAAATTACAAATCAGGATCATGATGTTGGTAGCATGCCAAACGGATTGTGCATACACTGTTGGTTTTATTTCCATTATATGCGGCTGTGACTGGAATAATGGGGCTTATGGATTTTGCGACCAGTGTAGATCCCGATCAGCCTGTGCATCCGCAGTCTAATCAGGATCTGCACTTTTCGCTATTCCATACATGAAACGCATGTAATGCTTCTAATATGCAATATAGATCATTATCAGGCTACAGTGACCAGGAGCTACACTGGTCACAGATACCATAAGCCCATTTTCTCCAGTCACAGCCACATATAATGATTTCAGTCTTGCATACGTGCATCTTGTCATATTACCAGTTACACCACCGGTTGCGCTAATCTTGTGAATATTTGAATTTCTTTTTATTTCACAATAATTGAATATCGTGCTTGAAAGCAAACAGCTTGATGGCTACAGCTCAGACTCAGCCAATCAAATTGCTTGATTGCGATATCATATTGCCAAAGTATGTTCAGAAAAGATGACATATTGTCATAATTAACGCAGGCGGTTGTACCAATATCTTCCGTCTAGTCGAATTCATATAAGCGTTCCATTCCTGCTCATAGTCTACTAGCCAAATGGTGAACCTAGGAATGTTGAATACCGCAAGGTTTAACCACAGGTGGAAGACTCGGACCTAATACCCAATACCTGGCTCATTTAGAAAACGTTACCCCACCCACCCATTTCCATACACTATACCTTACACCTATACACTATGCCTTAAAGGCTGTAAAGTACAGTGTATTAACATGGGTGGGAGGGGTAATGTTTTCCAAATTATTGGGTCCTAGGTCCGAGTCTTCCACCTGTGGTTAAGACCTGTGGTTTTAAGTTGGAAATCTAATATACAAAGGACACAGAAACGGCCGGATGACCATTTGCATATTTGTAGCATTGTTCTTGTAGGAATTAAATAAGTGTATACGTAACACTATTCAACATAACGAGTGCCCGCTATACATGTATACTCATTTAGTAATGTTTATTTTACTGATAGTGACTCGCGGTGGTATCAGGCTATATTTTCATATGCAAATGAGGCATGACATTTTTTGATTATTGATACTAAGTAAATGTGTCACCTGAAACAATAATATTTTTGACAGATTATAAAGTATGATCACTGCACATCAAGAAATAAATACAGATAATAAATACATGTAGTAATGTCCATTAACATTTTGAGGAAACGCGGTTATCGCCCCTGATATCAGTGTGGACATTTACGTCTGATACAAAATGTATAAATATACCAATCAATACGTGGGGTAATGATGAATGAATGTGTATTTTGCCAGCAAATGTATCAGATGATTTATCCGATATAAAGAACATGTTGTGTCTACTGAGTGGGCATGTACCATTAATAAGTCACATAGAGAGTTTGTTTTGATGACTCTGCCCATGTTTTGGTGACTATACCCATGTTTTAGATATCAAGGAATCTATATAAACAAATGTCAGTGGCAAAGTCCCAATCAATGACAGCAAATCAAATATGGCCGCCATCTAAAATTATGTGGAAACCCCGTCTTAAAATCGCTATAAGGTGACGATCGTCTTCTTTTTACGTCTGTTCACATGCTATCAGAAGCATGTAAATCATATCTTACAATTGCAGTCATATAGAGCCATTCCAAAGGTACATTGTTCAATCCAATATGGCCACCGTGAAACTAATTTATAATTGGAAGCAAAGGCCCGTATATATGCTACTATATTACTGAGGTCAAATCACCAACATCAGGATTAGCTCAATTACTAACATTATGTTCAAACTGAGTGCCTTTTTTATCAGGCAAAGGGCATTATATTAGCCCAATACGTTACAACGAAATATTTACACTGTCCATAAATTGATAATGGAAACGCCCATTCAACGTATTGCCTTTATGTCACAGTACAATACATTAGCCCCACGTGACGTCGCACGACGTTGGTAGTTAAATTATTTTTGTTCACTCATTAATTGCGGAATTTTACGTCCGATATAAAATGTATAATAATGCCAATCAATACGTGGGGTATAAATATTTATTTTGCCTCATATGTCTCAGATGATGTCTCTGATATAAGAACAGCTTGTGCCTACTGAGTGGACATGTACCTTTAATTCGTATTAATAACAGTCTGTGCTTGCTGAGTGGGCATGTAGCTTTAATGTCGTCAAATAAATGTTAACGAATCAACGTCGCTTGACGTCCCGTGGGGATAATGCAATGCACTGTGATATAAACGCAATACGTTGAATGGGCATTTCCTTTGAAAGGTCCTCGAGCCAATTCCTACCATTAAATATAAGATAATAATAATAATGGGCAATTCCATTATAAATTATGTATTAAGTCGTCGACGCGGCGGTAGAAATGTCATAGAATCGAGCACAGCCTATTGGGCGAGAGCTTGTATGAGGGAGACAAGTCTTTTCGCCCGATTCCCAACCTGCCCGTACCACTGGCTGTCAACCATCTCATGCGCAGCCGTGCACCAGTCGTGCTTGACGACCGCCGCATGGAAATTCTTGAATTTCGACAGCCGCGAATATCCCAGATTGAACATCGTGTTTGCCATGACGAGTTGCGCCTCGTCTGGGAGCTGGGCGAAGTCCGTGTGTAACTTGGTGCAGCCAGCAACGGCGGATTGTATGTCTACTCGGAACGCTGAGTCAACTCTCTCTTTGCTGACGAGTGTTACAAGTTGTAACGTATAATCGATAATCGTCGTAAGTTGTAAGTTGTAACTTACAACTTACAAGGATTATCGATTATACTAGACATTATTTATCCGTTTCTGCTATATATTATATCGATTATTTTCAACGATTATCGATTGTAATATAAATTATTCCTTCCTTCTACTAGTACTATCGATTGATGGAAATTGTAATTACAAACAAAACTGCAAATTGTAATGTACAGAGACATATACAACCATACATCCTTGTAATCCCATTGTGCTTAATTTAGATGGGTTTCAATGTAATTTATTCCATTGTCCTGTCTGTTCATGGCTGAAAATGACAATAAATTATCATCATCAGTGGAACACCTCTAAGCCGGACACCCTGGGGACCTCCCAGCCGTGGGGACCTCCCAGCCGTGGGGACCTCCCAGCCGTGGGGAATTCCCAGCCATGGGGACCTCCCTGCCGTGGGGACCTCCCAGTGTGTCCGGTTTAGAGAGGTTCCAGTATATTAAACATAAGGCAAATGATACATTTATGTATTTAAAACGCACAAACAATAAACTTGCTGCTGTATCAGACTGTTTGTGGACGTAGATTTATATTACACACTGTTATTTTAAAGGAGCAGGAGCTACTGTGCGCATTTTGTTAGTTTGAAATATCTATAATTGTGGCTGTGACTGAACAAATATGGCTTATGTGATTTGTGACCAGGGTAGTTCTTGATCACATACCACACTCCACTATCCTGATAACGATATATATTGCCTGTTAAAAGAGTGATGGGTGTTTCTTTGCTGGAATGGCGAACAATGTAGATCCTGATCAAACTACCTATGGCCGATTGTGACACAGCACATATGTCCCATTGTGACACAGTACCTATGTCCGATTGCGACACAATACATATGTCAGATTGTGACACAGTACCTATGTCCGATTAAGATGCAATACAGCATAGCCGATTGTGACACAGTACCTATGTCCGATTGTGACACAATACATATGTCAGATTGTGACACAGTACATATGTCCGATTGTGACACAATACATATGTCCGATTGTGACACAATACATATGTCCCATTGTGAAACAATACATATATTCGTTTATGACACAATACATATGTCCGATTGTGACACAATACCCATGCCCGATTGCGATGCAATACATTATAGCCGATTGTGGCACAGTACATATGTCCGATTGTGACACAATACATATATCCGATTGTGACACAATACATATGTCAGATTGTGACACAATACATATGTCCGATTGTGACACAATACATATGTCCGATTGTGACACCGTACATATGTCCGATTGTGACACAGTACATATGTCCGATTGTGACAGAATACATATGTCCGATTGTGACACAATACGTACTTGTCCGATTGTGACACAATACATATGTCCGATTGTGACACAATACATATGTCCGATTGTGACACAGTACATATATTCGTTTGTGACACAATACATATGTCCGATTGTGACACAGTACGTGGGGTAATGGTGAATGAATGTTTACTTTGCCAGAAAAAAATTCAGATAATGTCTCTGATATAAATAACAGTGTGTGCCTACTGCGCCGCCATGTACCTTTAATTGTGCGGGAACTTCTAGCGGAAACGTTTACAACTCTTGAATTTCCCCACGAATGGCCCGTAACGTAGATTTCCAAATACTCCCGTATCGTCCGTAGCACATGAATAGTTACGTTTCCCCAACTAGCGGGGACTGATATACCCAAAACAAAATAAGGAAACCAAATATATTTTCATAGCGCTCTGTAAATTTCAATTATACTTGATCTATAATAGAATATTATATCTATTCGTGTTGTTTCTTCTTAAGGTTCCCTGCAAAATAGCTTCTAGACATCCCATCTGCAAAACGTATATGTATCAGTGACGCAACTTGAAGACGATTTAGATCTAAATAATCCTACTTTCGTGGAGAAATAGCATGTAGTGATGGCTCTATTTATTATGAACATATCATGAACAGTGGCTCGGATTTCCATACATTGCTATGTGGCCTATAGACAAATATGTAAAAACTCGCGTGTGTTCCAACAGAAATAAAGCACATACTAATTGATACCCTGCACAAAGGCTGTACAAAACGTAAGGATGATCCAGACAGCTACCGCGCGATCGCTGACGTCTACCATTCTGTAACTTATGGAAATAGTAATGTACAGCACACTTGAAGCAGAAGCACCTACAAAACATGCAACCCTTAGGCCCGTACGCAGACGGGGTGCGACGTGTTCGTACAAACCCCACCCTCCTTAATCATTTCAACACCACAGGCCTGTATAATGGCATTGGCAAAACGTGTAGATCCAGATGAGCCGGTTCAGGACAAGCCGTCTCATCAGGATCTGCACTTTTTGCATGTAATTTTCATAATTTTGAGAACAAAACCACCTCATGTTCATAAATGGACTGGTCTGAAAATCATTTTGTGATGATTGGGATGGTTGCAAAATTAACATATCAAAATCCATTCCAGTTACTTATGGGCGAAAGTGTTAATCTGCCGAGATCTGTCCGTGGATGTGCAAAAACAAAGTTTAGCCCGTCGCGCCGTCGATAACACCCTCCCCCCCCCCTAAATTAATTCCTGCGTACGGGACTGGCCCTACAAGGGGCTTTCCTTTCCAAAAAGGGATTGGAGTGAACAGCGCTCCAGATAAGGAATTAGTAATTGAGTATTACCACTCCATCATTTCTGATTGTGTATTTCAAAAAAAAAAAATTGTGTAAAATATAATCACACTACTGTTTACACATCAGCAGATCGCACTTATTGAATAGTTTGCTTGTAAATGAAAACACATCTTGGTATTTCATTAAAATTGTCTCAAGATAAGAAAATATGCTATATTTGTGGTCTGTTTATTGTTTTCTGTAGCATGATAAAGATATCACAAATTTTTCATTGATTTTTGATACTCACTACTTCTGATTTCAATTGGGTTTTTGGCAATTTTAATTGTGTATTTACGCAAATACGCAGCTTATATGGAGCAAGAATGAGTTGTTGTGACCAGTGTGATCATGAGTTACACTGGTCACACATATCATAAGCCCATTTCTGCAGTCACAGCCACATATGAGACACGTTGTGTGACTTTGTACATAATATAGAGTTTATTCAACGACCATTTGGAAATACCGGATTTATTTACAGATGTCAAGGGAAATAAATCCGGTATTTTCAAATGGTAGTGGAATAAATTGAATATTACATGCTCTATCAAAAAATGTGAAATTTACTCATAGGCCAGCTTATAACATTGTAAAAACTGACAATTTTGGAATTGTTTCTTCGCCGGAAATGACGTCAAAAATTGACGTTAATTACGTCTCGCGAACGTCTAGCAGGAAATATTTCATTCGAAGAAATAAATACCTACAGAATCACGATAAATCTCTGGGTAGCGTGAAATATGAAACTTTCGTCAACTTTCGATGTGTAATAAGGAAAATATCGTAAATAAAATCATGAAAAATCGCACATGTTCTTAGGTTCAAAACCACATGGCGTGCCTCACATGTCAATCAATCGCACTATTTTATTTGATGAACTTTCCAAAAACATGCGTTAACCAAGGGTTAACTATGTAATTTTGCAAGTGTAGATTAACGTTACACAGAGGTCAGTTGATACACAGTGGGTTGCGATGCACATAGCTGGCTATTGATAGTGCGCACATATGTGGCGGTAGGCCTAATTCTATTGAAGATACAAGCTCAAACAAGAACTTTAACCAAGGGAAATAAATAGGTAAATATTGCAATGGTAGGTCAAGGTCATACAAAGGTAATTTGAGTACAGTGGGTTGCCGTGCACATAGCTGGCTATTGATAGTGCGCACATATGTGGCGGTAGGCCTAATTCTATTGAAGATACAAGCTCAAACAAAAACCTTAACCAAGGGAAATTACTATGTAAATATTGCAATTGTAGGTCAAGGTCATACAAATGTCAATTAGTTCACAGTGGGGTGTGGTGCACATCACTGGCGCATGTGCAAATATGGTGGTTGTAGGCCTAATTTTATTAACGATATAGACAAGTTCAAACAAAAAAATTAACCAAAAAAATTGTAAATATTGCAAGTGTAGGTCAAGTGTAGGTCAAGGTCATACAACGGTAATTTGATTTACAGTGGGTTGCGGTGCACATAACTGGATATTGATAGTGTGCAAGTATGGTGGTGCTGTATACCTACATTGAATTATATTGAAGATACAAGTTCAAACAAAAGCCTTAATCAAGGGAAATAACTATGTAACTGTTTCACTTGTAGGTCAAGATCATACAAATGTCATTCGACTACTGTGGGCAGCGTTGCACATCACTGGCTCATGATAGTGTGCATGAATTGTGACTATAGACCTACTACTAGTGAGATACAAGCTCAAACAAAACCAATGGAAATAACGAATACGTATAAATATATGTAATTAGGGTGATGAGATCGGCCAATCAAATTCGTTCCCGGTGTTATTACACGTCTGTCATATCATTTTTAAACGTCAGAACAAGGGTTTCGTGTGATAAACAGAGGATCTCAAACGAGTTTCCATTTGATATGAGATTTATGAAACGAGTCACGCACATTGTATGCACCGAGCCTCTGACGAGTTACATAAATATTATATCAAATGGAAACGAGTTTGAGATTCTGTTTATCACATGACTTCAGGCTCCAAATAGCAGGAAACTGAGAGATATCAGCTACCTGCTTCAGTGAGAAGACGCCATTGACTGTTTTCGCATCTAGTTGAAAATTTCCGCAGATCAAATAGCTTTAATACTAGCATTACATATGCCATATAATAGGTTCCTGTTCTTCTTCTTTGTAAACACTTCTTTTTAGCAAACGGGAGTTAACCATTGCCGTAATTTTAATGAATCACAGACGCTTATAATGACGTTTCTTACATGATGACGTCAATGTCAAAACATCATTGCTTTGTCGTGCCATTTGGAATGTTTCTATTTTATTCATTAGACAGAACACGTAATTATGGTGACGCGGTTAGCCAATCACATTCACTCCAGGTGTTATTACGCGTGTGTCATATCACATTTTAGTAATGGGCTAAAATACGGCATAACAAGGAGTTCATGTGATAAATTAATTTAATAACCATCGATTAATCCCTAAGGTCAATGTCATAAAATTAACGTTCATGTAAACAGTTATAACTTCTATTTCCTTTCACCACATTTTTTTCATATTTCACACGTGCATTCCCCTGATAGTCCGCTACCACACTCTGTGTCATTACACCCCGCACCCGCCAAGGTCAACATCACATACGTGATGCCTTCACAAAATTTAACTTAACTTTCAAGGATGTTCTGGATAATTCACACATGCATTCATCTGATGGTCCTCATTCATTCTGTGAACAATCAGTCAACGACCCAACGACCCCCCTAGTGGCAATGTCAAGGTCACAGACTTAGTACGGTCATGATCAAACGCCTCGGCAGGCGCGACACCGCTTCTCTGGCGGAGTTTTGTTAAATAAAGAACCATCCAATCCCGAACAAGAATCCAATCTCGAACAGGAAACTAATTCCTTGATAAAAGCGGAACGTTGAAAAAAGCGGGTTCTTTGTTTTTGAAGAATTGTTAAATAAAGAGCAACTAAATCCCGAACCATCAATCTTACAGCTCAAGGGAAGTAAGGATGTTTAAACTAGGACTGCGTGTGTTTCAACAGTTACCGCCCGTGGATGGTAGCGGCGACCCGGCAGTATTTTACATGAGCCTGTGTTTGGTGTTACCTCCCGTATCGCTCCGATTTTAATATTTTTTGAAAATCACGTCGAAAGTTGACACAAAATTCGGAGTTCAATTTCAATTCCGCATGAGCTGTGAATTTTGTTGTTAACCGTCGATGTCATTTCCGTATACGCTTCGTTTTTTATGTTGACTTTCGATGTGTTTGTTTGTTGGGGTTTAACGGTCTATCAACAGCTAAGGTCATTTAAGGCCGGGTGAATGGGTTTAGAACTAAATCCCATATAATACCTGTGCACGTACATGTACATGTTCAAGTACATGTACAAATGGGGGGAAAATCCCAAAATCAAAATTTGCTAGAGGGTTGTTTTTCAGACAAAAACATATGTCTCCCCCACACCAACACTGCATGTTATCGAGACTTGGAAAATTAGAATTTAAGACAAGAACACTATATATGTAGCTACCTTGTTTTTCTGAGTAAGTTAGCTGTATATTGTGAGATAATAAAATAAAAAGAGACACCATATGTAATTTTCACTTGCCAAGGGCCATAACTCTGCCAATAATACATGAATCTGCATACAAAAAACAAAGGTGCACAACTTCACATAATGCCAAACATTCCTGTAAAATTTCGCAACTCTAACTCAAACACTTTTGGAAATACATGCGACACAAATGTGTGATGAATTTGTGATGCCGACAAAATTGCCAATTTTCAAGGGTCATAACTCCATCCTTACATGCTGATTCCGCAAAGAAAACCCCAAGTGCACAATTACACATGCTGATTTAACATTCCTATATAGTGTCATGCCTGTAACTCAAATACTTTACTAATCCGCATCAAAACCACAAGATGCACAACTCTACATGTTGATAATGTAGCTAAAATCGTTTTTTAAGTTATGTGCGATACATGTTGAAAATGAACACTTTTCACTAAGTTAAGGACCATAACTCTGCGAATACTGGATGAATCCGCATCTAAAGCCACAGGTACGCAACTTCACATGGTTAAAAACATTCCTATACGGTTTATGACTGTAGCTCAAATAGATTTTCAGCTATGTGCGACACAAGTTAAAAATCGCCACGTTTCACTAAGTCAAGGACCATAACTCTGCAAATACTGGATGAATCCGCATCTAAATCCGCAGTTGCACAACTTCACATGATGACACATATTCCTATAAGGTTTCATGACTGTAGCTCAAATAGATTTCGCATATCTTCAAAAGTATTTTAGTTAGAGTCGCGAAACTTTACAGGAATACTGGTCATCGTGTGAAGTTGCGCACCTCGTGTTTTAGGAATATTTGTCATCAATTGAAGTTGTGCACCTGAGGTTTTAGATGCGGATTCATCCAGTATTTGCAGAGTTATGGTCCTTGACTTAGTGAAACGTGGCGATTTTCAACTTGTGTCGCATCAGTCGGCCATCGCTCCAGGACTAGTTTAGAACTTGATCAGTCAGCCATTTCTCCAGGACTAGTTTAGAACTTAATCAGTCGGTCATCGCACCAGGACTAGTTTAGCACTTGATCAGTCGGCCATCTCACCATGACTAGCATAAAACTAGATCAGTCGGCCATCGCTCCAGGACTAGTTTAGCCCTTGATCAGTCGGCCATCGCACCAGGACTAGCATAGAACTTGATCAGTCGGCCATCGCACCAGGACTAGTTTAGCCCTTGATCAGTCGGCCATCGCACCAGGACTAGTATAGCACTTGATCAGTCGGCCATCGCACCAGGACTAGTTTAGAACTTGATCAGTCGGCCATCGCACCAGGAATAGTTTAGAACTTGATCAGTCGACCATCGCACCAGGAATAGTTTAGCCCTTGATCAGTCGGCCATCGCACCGTCACTAGTTTAGCCCTTGACCAATCGGCCATCGCACCAGGACTAGTATTCTAGCACTCGATCAGTCGGCCATCGCACCATGACTAGTTTAGAACTTGATCAGTCGGCCATCGCACCAGGAATAGTTTAGCACTTGATCACAGTCGGCCACGTCATCATGCGTTACAGGCAGAAG
Source organism: Conchocele bisecta (assembly GCA_029237695.1). Lineage (NCBI taxonomy): Eukaryota > Metazoa > Mollusca > Bivalvia > Lucinida > Thyasiridae > Conchocele > Conchocele bisecta. The sequence continues at coordinate 89,746,932 of CM055275.1, read as the reverse complement.
TGGTGGTCGTGGGGGGTGGGGGGGGGGGTTGTAGTGTAGTCATAGAAAAAAACTGGTGGTGATGGTGATACACATTGTTCCCACTGTGGGATATAGACCGGAACTTGTAGGACGCAAAATGTAGATGGCTGGTGTGTGTGAGGGATCATTGTTTTGTGTCCCCGGCGGTGGTGCGGATTACAATGATGAATTACTGATGAATTACTGTATTGAACACACATGTATATGCACTGTGATACCGTACTTCACAACACTCAGTTTTAAATTGTTTCTGTATCGTAAAACTGAAAATGTATTCATTTTTAAAAACTTAAAATTGTGGCAGATGATCGAAATGAAAACCGGATGTTTACATTCGAAATGAACCGGTGCATCGGTATATTTAACCGCACGATGACCCACTGTATATTCATATCATATCATTTCGGATATATCGTATATACGAACGGATATCGTATGTTTGTGTAATATTCGTATAGTACGTTTGTATAATGTAAACAAACTGTACAATACGATGATACGGTAAGTTTTTACCGCAAATAGCGAAAGAATGACCACACAAACGGTATTGCGAAAGAATGACCGCACAAACTGGACCGCGAAAGAATGACCGCACAAACGGTAAATAGTGTGTAGGGTGGCAGTACGTTTATCTATGTCGTACGGCGGATGGAGGAGGGAGGAAATACAATGTAAACGTATGGGGATCGATTAGTCGATAACTCGAATATCTAGGGTATGCGAGAGTTATCGTTCCTGATCCTGGGAGGTAATATGACTTCCCTAACCGTTACCGATTCCTGCGAAAAGGGGTCTTATGATCGTTGAGAGTTATCGATGTCGAAATATACACGTACGTATTCGTCGGTAATTGTCCGTCCGTCCGTCCGTCCGTCCGAGTTCGTATTAATTGACGATTGATCATCATTATCGACTGGCCAATAGCGTAGACGAAATGACGGACGTTCAGCGCGTTCCCCTTCGAACATTCAAACACCGCTACTACGAGCTATTAACGGTACTCTATTAATATAATATGGAATAGTGTAGACCCTGATCGTACAGTCCGTCGATCGTTTTTTGGTCCAAGAAATTGTCAAGGTCAATGTTTCACTGTTTATCTCGCAATAACCCGCCGATTTATATTTGCGCACCAAAAAAACAGATCAACAATACCGCTGACTTTCTAGTCACTTTGAATGAAATAGATGGGATAAAATTTCGGATTGGAACACGGATACGTTTGTCAACTATTTCGATTGTATTGCCGCATTGGTCAACATGGTCAAGCAGAGCGGTCCGCTGGTTTGACCGCAGAGCGCAGCGTAAAGCGATCATTCTTTCGCAGTTTAAAGAAAAAAAGGAGCGTAAACTGCAAATAAAAGCGGAGCGCAGCGCTATAAGTATTGCAATTCCGCAACCAACTCTTTGGACGGCAGTCACATGATTGCAGTCCGATTGCGGTCCAATTGCAATTAATGGGAACGCGAATTGCAATCCTGCGCTCTAGGAATTGCAATTCGCCTGGTAAGAGAACCGCAGGCCACTCTGTAGTGGGTACCCGACGCCTTCGTCTTGGGGGTGGGGGGGGGGGGGGGGCTAGCCGCCATACCCTTTTGATGGTGGTCGTTAGAAATGCATATTCCCATACCCTTTTGCAGTCACTGTGTCCCTTTCTCCGTTTTGCATTTATGGCATATGATATGCGTTGCTGTTTGCGATAACTTCCGGCAGCATATTTCCTCGCGAAAAACTTGTCCGTTGTAGTGGTAAATTATAAGATATTCAGGTACCCCTCACTTCCGGCGTGAAACTTCAGCTTAGGCCCAAAGTTGCATACCTTAACATTATGTGAAAATGGCAATCCCGGAGTTTGGTGAAATACTGTCTAATGTCTCAAAATAGGCTTTGCTATAGTCACCTATACTCGACTACCGAATCATAATTATCATGATAATATCATTGATATTGACACCATAATGATTAACTATGATATGAGCCAGGATCTGAGATTTTAGTCTTATCACAGTTATCACGGTTTCTCGATAATTCTCGTTGCACGCCGAGATTGCTTGTTGATGTAGCAACAAGCTAACTCGGCGTGCAATGAGAATTCTACACAAAAGCTGGCGTATCTTAACAGTATAAATGCAGAGTATAAAACATAATTTTTTCACCGGTTATATAGGTTATTGGCAAATGATATTATACGATGTAAAACTGTATTAAGCCTCAAAATCTCAGAACTTGGCTCGTATATATTATGATGATATGGTCTTCACTTTACACAGGTCTGTGTGACTATTTAGGGCCCAGTCAGACCGGGCTTGCGACCATGTTACGACCTAGCTACGACCAGAAAATGTTGGAATCGTGGGGAAGACGTAGAAAGAACGCACGACCTGTGGTACAGTTCGTGGGTGATCGTACGAGCAAAAGCAGTCGTAGCAACATCGATGGTCATGTTAAAAACTTCTGACCTGCGATTCGGGGCGAGAATTTTCAGCCTGGCACTTCCATTCATTCTGGCCCCGGCTGGTAAAAGAGACATTGCGACACATGTAACCTGTGTAGCCACAGATCAGACTGTGAATCGTCCCATCCGGGCCTACAATGTGCGTCAGTCTGTCTACATATTTTCCGGTGTGTACTTATTTCCCGGTATGTCTACATATTTCCCGGTGTATCTCCTTGTGTCCCGTTACCCGGTGTGTCTACTTATTTCCAGGTATGTCTACGTATTTCCCAATGTGTCTACATATTTTCCGGTGTGTCTCATTGTGTTCCGGTACCCGGTGTGTCTACTTATTTCCCGGTATGTGTACATATTTTCCTGTATGTCTACACATTTTAGGGTGTATCTCCTTTATACCAAGTATGTCTACACATCTCCCGGCTTGTCTACTTATTTGCCGGTATGTCTACGTACTTCCCGGTGTGTCTCCTTGTGTCCCCGTACCCGGTGTGTCTACTTATTTCCCGGTATGTCTACATATTTTCGGGGATATCTACATATTTCCTGGCGTATCTCATTTTTACCAAGTATGTCTACACATCTCCCGGCTTGTCTACATATTTCCCGGTATGTCTACTTATTTCCCGGTATGTCTACATATTAGCCGGCTTGTCTACATATTTCCCGGTATGTCTACTTATTTCCCGGTGTACATGTATCTACTTACTTCCCGGTGTGTCTCTCTATTTCCCGGTATGTCTACATATTTCCCGGAATGTCTAATTATTTCCCGGTATGTCTACTTATTTCCTGGTGTACATGTATCTACTTACTTCCCGGTGTGTCTCCCTATTTCCCGGTATGTCTACATATTTCCCGGTATGTCTAATTATTTCCCAGTATGTCTACTTATTTCCCGGCGTGCATGTATCTACTTACTTCCCGGTGTGTCTCCCTATTTCCCGGTATATCTACATATTTCCCGGTATGTCTAATTATTTCCCGGTATGTCTACTTATTTCCCGGTGTACATGTATCTACTTACTTCCCGGTGTGTCTCCCTATTTCCCGGTATATCTACATATTTCCCGGTTATGTTTATATTTCCCTAGTATTTCCCGGTATGTCTCCTTTTTTCCCTGTGTATCTACTTATTTCCCGGTTTGTCTAATCATATCCGAGTTTGTCTACTTATTTCCCAGCATGTCTCCCATGCTTGTTTTATGGAGTGACTTCAAATGTTATATATATGGGCCGCGCCATACGAAAACCGGGCTTAATGACAACGTCATGAAAAGCGGTAAACGACGTCGGAAAAACGACTTTTCAAATTGTCTAGCGTCGCCGTAAAGGTTCACAGTTTGCCCTCCCATTTACGTTTACTGGTGTTAGTTAACATTAAGTGTGAACAGAAAACGGAACATGATAACTTACTGAAACTTTCACTAATATGAGACGCGATACCTTGTACCTCGGTACACATATTATGACGTCATGACTTTAAGTCACGTACTTGTGACGTCATTGGACGTGAATACATGTTTGACGTTATGGCCATGGTATCGTGACAAAATATTATAGCAAGGATACTTGCACGAGTTCCTCGCAGCATCAATGACTTAGAAATACTTCAGGCGCTGTACATTGTCGCCTAACTATCGTTCTTTGACATTTTTACTCTTTTTCGTCGGTTGTCCTTATTAATTCAAAATGGTGAACTCATAATTTAACTGGCTACATATCAGCGAAGTCTTCGCTTACACTGCACTTTGATTCCTAAATAATTTTAAATATGAACAATCTAGTGTATGCCAACGATATTACCATCTATTATCTTGGTAAATTGAGACTTTTGAACAATTATATCCAGTACTTAGCGAATGATATGCCATATAATGCCATTCATTTTATAATAAATGGAGGTAGACACGCAGCTATATAATGACATAAATATCCGGGGTTTGTATTGAATTTAATATAAATGCATCAACATATTAATTGGAAATGTGATGGTCATAAACTTGCTTTTGTAGTCGAAAGTGCTTGTGTAGTATCAAATCATCAGTTTATCACTTGACTGCATACTAATGTAGACCAGGCGGTGGTAACGAGATCCTCAAGAAAGACACACGGCGACAATTATAAGGTATCACGCTACGAAATCTGCCCGGTATCGTGTTTTATCACAAAGGTAATGTTATAAGCGGCCTACTGTCTACTTTAAAATATGTCGTCGCATACGAAATGTTAAATGATGTCGCTATTGTTCCCCAAAATTATTTCAGACAGCAGCCAACAACAAGGAAACGCCTCACTCTGCCTTATTTGAAACTTATTCATACGAAATTACGTTACTTGGGCCGCAATCCAAAACATAACGTTACATTAGCAACTGCAACACGAGCCATACACATTATTTTCATACTTTGTCTTGGCCTAATGGGAGACACTTGGCCAGGCTACGAGATATCCAAATTTGGTTGACATGCGATCAAAGATGACAAATATATAGGACTTGTCCGGACCAACACCCCATGTATACGCCGTTGATAAAAACGTCGTAATTTCGACGTCATTGATCTAAAACGTTATATAAGTTTTTACAACGCGTCATAAAACTGCTTCTAAAATGAAACATAATTGGGATACATTGATAATTTTGGCGGAATATGGCTTTTAAAAGATGTACAATTCAGAATACGCGGAAAAAGTAAAAACTGAAAATGTTGTCATTAAGCGCGGGTTTCGCACGGCGCGGCTCATATATTTTTGGCGTTCGTAGTTGTGCAAAAAGTACACACAAGATAATGTTGACTTTGTCCAAGGTTACGTGTCGTTTGTCAATTATTCACTAATAGTATAAAATTATACATACACTACTTAAAATTAACCTACATGGCAGGCCTATTCGTTTACTACATGTACTCCATTACGCTTAAACGTTCTTATTGACGTTGAAGTCGCCCGTTAGTGTTAACGTCGTAATTGCGACGTCATTGAGCTAAAACGTCGTTTGCGATTCTACCACGTGTTACAAAAATACATGTAACATGAACAATAATTGAGATACAGTGATAGTTTTTGTGGTATATGACTTTTAAAAGATGCGGTATTCATAATATGCAAAAAAGTGAAAAATGATTGTTTTGCCATTAAGCCCGGTTTTCGCATGACGCGGCCCATATGTATTTACAGTTTTATATAAATATATATATTAAGCAAAGTAGCCTCTTGTCGTCATTTGATGCATATTTAAGAATTTTGAGACGATACCTCTATGCCTAGTCACATGGCTCCGCCTCAATTCGTGGCCGCATGCGCAAAACTACTGATATCCCGGTCTACTATTTTCCCGTTACACCGGAACTCCGTTTCGCCACGTAACATAGTTCCTTCTATACCACCACTAATTTGTTTATTGCATGTGTTAGTTGTATAATTTTTGAGGCGCATATAAATTGCATCTGATTTACGTATAATAAAAAGGTTATTTGATTTGTAGATCTCTGCCACTCTTTCCGCCTTGCAACGATATCGCGCGCTGCGGAACTCGTGCATATTTCACCGACTGGGGCTCACACGCTCTTATATGGCGGTGGTCAATAATGTAGAGTTGGCTCTACACATAAATTCCCCACGCGGGTTCTAATGGACCAAATTACAAGTAAACGCCCACTGTCTTCAATCTCTGTAATTATACGATCTGTAAATATATATGAAATATATTTAAGTCAATGTAATAATATAGGCATCTGAAGTTGTGAAAACACAACTTCAATCACACAGGTCTATGGAAAAGTGCCCTAAGAGTACATGCATTACATGGTTACAGATCGTACAATAATAAGTAAAAGTATTTAACAAAGCAAGTTATGATTATGTAAACAACACATACAAAATGGTGGCGGAGCAGGGCTGTGTCTAACCAGTTTAGAACCTAGTTGTTTTGCAGTTTCATGAATTAAACCAATACTATCAAATAAGGAAGCATGAATCTACACATCCCTGAAAGAATAAATGAGTTTACCAAAATAGAGTAATAGAACATACCTGTAAATATATATGAAATATATGTAAGTCAATGTAATAATATAGGCATCTGAAGTTGTGAAAACACAACTTCAATCACACAGGTCTATGGAAAAGTGCAACGGGGCATAGCGCGTATCATGCATTGTGCATATTAGTGATCACATGACCTGAACGTGTACAAGGGCCCATTATTGCAGTACCGTTATATACACGGGATGTAAATAATAACAAACGAGGGTCAATACAAAAGTAATTTTATTTCAGCCTACGACATACTTCCCTGCTTTATAAAATGTCGTCCCGACATATTCAGTACCAAACTGACAGGTTCTGAGACAACGGAGTGTAAACACACTACGTTAATACAAAATGTACATGAAAAATACGAAGATAACGAAGATCGCTCACTCAAACACAGACATATTAAAACAATGATGATGATGATGATGATGATGATGATGAAGATGATATTCTTCGAATACCAATGTGTATCATGGCCTAAATTGTGACAACCGTGCTATCCGGCACGGTGAACACATGCTCCTGTCCGATACGCCAGTTGTCGGGGTCGTATCGCTGTGGCGGAATGCGATTTCGTCTTGGACGCTGGACGGCTTCTGGCGATTCTGGTGGAGAGACCGTACGTGGTTGCAGTCCATGTTCTCCTGGCGACCTCTGCATTGGTATATTGTACTTAGCAGATTCCACTCGGTCAGTCTCCTCCACAGTGCTACCAGAAGAGTCCAACTCGTCATCCGCCCAGAGCTTTCCGGTGGTGTCGGCTGTTCCTCTCGACCAATCGTCGTCGTCGGTGCAGGCAAAGACATGAATGGGAGCAGGTGGTTGCGGTGCAGAGTCCGCAGTCTTCCAGATGAATTTTCCTTCTTCACTTGATATACCGGTATATCACTATCTGGTTGACTGATGACAATATATGGGTCCTCTTCCCAACGGTCAGCAAGCTTGTGCTTCCCCTTCAATCCAACATTGCGGACAAGCACTCGGTCTCCAGGCTGCAGATGGTTCTCCCGGACACGCTTATCGTATTGTGTCTTGTGCCTGCCGGCCTGGCGAACGCACTCCTCATTTGCCTCGTTGTATGCGACCTGCAGACGACTATCCAACTGCTGGGCATAGTCTTCATGACTCTTTCTGTTCCTTGGTTCTTGCTTGATTCCCAGAAATGCATCTATGGCGAGACGGGGCTGCATGCCGAACATGAGGTAGAAGGGGGAGAAGCCAGTGCTCTCGTGTCTTGTTGCATTATATGCATGGACCATCGTTGACACATGAGCCTTCCAATCCACCTTCTTGTCATTTTCCAGTGAACCTAGCATCCGGATGAGTGTCTGGTTGAATCGCTCAACCTGACCGTTTCCCATAGGATGGTATGGGGTGGGGTGGTCCTTGTTTTCTTTATCTTGGCAATCTTGCAAAGGTGACGGATAGTCTTTGATTCAAAGTTCTGTCCCCTGTCACTATGTAACTTCGAGGGAAATCCATAGCGGAGGAAAAAACGTTCAATCAAAGCCCTAGCCGTCGTCCGTGCTGTCTGGTTCCTCGTCGGAATGGCCATGGAGTAGCGCGTGAAATGATCTGTAATGACTAGCACGTTCTCGTAACCGCCCTTGGAGGTTTCGAGAGACAGATAGTCAATGCAGACAATTTCCATCGGAGCGGTCGACTTGATCGGGACCAATTCAGCTGCCCTCTGTGCTGGAACCTTCAGCCTAATACAGCGATCGCATGTCTGCACCTTCCGCTTGATGTCGCCATCCATCCCTGGCCAGAAATATCGCTCCTTGACGAGAGATGTTGTGCGATCCCGGCCCTGGTGTCCCAGGTCGTCGTGTAGGGCACTTAGTATGGTGTCTTTAGCAGATTCCGGAAGAACGGTCTGGGTGATATCTTGTCCTCGAATGTTAGTTATCCTGAACAGGATGCCATCCCGGAGTAGCAGCTTATCCCACTCGCGAAGATACCTTCTAACTGCTGGGTCTTCGTTCGCGGCTTGCCTTGCAGTAGGTCGCTGATTGGACTTCTTAAGTCTCACTACTCTCGCAATTGCTCTGTCTGTATCCTGTCCGTTTCGCCAATCATTCGATGACAAGGCGCATGCCGCCAGTAGGTCTTCCGGAATGTGGCATTCGAATGACGTGTCATGGTCTGTAGTCAGGCATTCCTCTGTGGGCGCGTCCTCAGAAGTTGTCTGTGTCATGCTAAATATGGCCTTCATGTTATCTGGGGGGAAGATTGTCCGCTCCTCTGTTTCCATTGGCATTTGCCTTGATAAACCATCGGCGTCGTTGTTCTTCTTCCCACTTCTATAGGTGATATGGAAGTTGTAGTTGGAGAGAGCAGCTATCCATCGTTGACCAGTAGCATCAAGCTTAGCCGTAGTTAACACGTATGTAAGAGGGTTGTCAGATACAGCTTCAAAGGTGGCACCATACAGATAGTCATGAAATCTGTCTGTGATGGCCCACTTCAAAGCTAAGAATTCCAACTTGTGGGCCGGATAATTCTTCTCCGACGGCTTAAGACTCCTGCTTGCATACGCGATAACCCGGTCAATGCCGTTCTGCTTCTGGTATAGCACGGCTCCCAATCCATTCAACGAGGCATCCGTGTGTAGGATAAATGGCTTATCATATTCGGCATATGCGAGGATTGGCGGCGATGACAGCTTCTCGATGATCGCATCGAAGGCCTGCTGCTGTTCGTTGTCCCAGCGGAATGGTGATTGACGTGTCTTCTGCTTTGACCTCTTAGTGCACTGACCTACGAGGAGATCGTTAAGAGGACGCACAATACTAGCGTAGTCCTTAACAAATCTCCTGTATTAGCCACTGAATCCGATGAAGCGCCTAACGTCTTTTGTCGATGTGGGAACGGGCCAAGTTTTGATGGCAGATATTTTCTCTGGATCTGTCTTGATTCCGTCTTCGGATACAATGTGACCGAGGTATGTGACATGTCGCTTGAAAAATTCACATTTAGATGTATTGAGCTTCAAATTGTGTTGATGTAATCTCTCGAAGACAGCTTCTAATCGATCCAGTTGTTCATCAAATGTAGTTGAGAAGATGATTATATCATCGAGATATATCAAACACTGCTGTAGGTTGAGGTCACCCATGCAGCATTCCATGAGTCGTTGGAATGTAGCCCGGGCGTTACATAGTCCGAATGGCATGCGGTTGCACTCAAAGAATCCCAAGTTTCCGACCTGGAACGCGGTTTTCCTTTTGTCCTCTTCTTTCAGTTCAACCTGCCAATATCCGGCTTTCAAGTCCAGTTTTGAGAAGTATCTGGAACCGGCGAGAAGGTGCAGGGAATCTTCAATCCTCGGAATGGCGTACGCGTCCTTGATCGTGCGGAGATTTAGCTTCCTGTAGTCGATGCAGAAACGGATTGTGCCGTCCTTTTTCCTGACTATCACGACATTGGACGAGTACGGGCTCTCCGATGGACGTATTGCATCAGCTGCCATCATCTCGGCTAAATGTTCTCGAATCTCTTGGATCAGTGCTGGTGCTTTTCTTCGGTAGGGCTCCTTGAATGGTTTTTCTTCCGTCAAATGAATCTCATGTTTCACTAGGTTGGTATGTCCCAAATCGGTCGGGCCCTTCGAGAATATGGACTGCCACTTACAGAATAGGCGAGTAACCTTGTCTTGTTGAATCTGTGAAAGATCGGAATCGGCTAAATCAACGCCTAGCTTCATAGTGATGGGCTCGTTTTCTGTGGCATTGGCTGGTATATTAACAGACTGTTTGGCAATGACAGCAGGTGTAGACAAAGGATCACAGGACCGAAGAACTTTGACTTCCTGTAGCTCGCAAAGAGGTGAATGTGGCTGGATGATCACTACTTTTGCTGACATATTGTATAGTCTGACGGGGATCCTGGTGCTCTTTCCTGGTTTATCCAGCTTCACTACCCTAGGGCATACTCCAAGTTTGGATGAAACCCCATCCGCCGTCTCTGTAACTGCTGTATCAACAGTTCTGTTTTTTCTAACAAATCCGTTGACGGTTACAGTTTCCATTGGTTGGATCTCAATTCTGCTATTAGTTGACATTACTTTTCCGACACATCCATGGTGTACTGCTTGGAAAGCATCTATCCATTCAGTCGGTACAACATGCCTCTCCCAGTCGCTTCCTCACACAGCCGAATGACATTGGTTCCGACGATAACGGGAACATTCAAGTTGTATTCTCTTGCAGGGACTACAAGGACGGGCACAAACAGCTCACTGTCGTTGATGAATGCTATCTCAATTGTAGCCTCCACATATCCGATGTACGGAACTTGTCCTCCGTCCGGTCCTCTCAAATCCAAGTCTTTCAATGGCTTCATTTCAGGTCGCGGCTGGAGGGAATTATAGAAATCATCGGATACAGTGGTCACCATAGACCCACTGTCAACTAATGCAGGTGTGTCGCTACCACAAAATGTTATCGTGGTTTCATTAGCGTGACCAACCAATTTGGTGAACAATGTTTTCTTCTGTGGGCGCTTTTCTGTGCTGTCTACAGTTCGCGCTTCAACGGAGACACCTGTCAGTTCAAAGGCTTCTTATGTTCACCCTCCTTCTTATCGGTATGCAATTTGTCTACTCCTTGGTTTGTCTGTGATTCTGTTTGTGGTGCTCGCCAAGGTGTTCGTCTTCTCGGTCTTTTTCGCATCTCTTGCATTTGTTTTTCCAGTGATGTTATCTTTTTCATCATCTCGTCTAACTTTGTCCCGTCCGGTGTTTTCTTTTGTTTCTTATTTGTTGGTGTTGTACTCCCGTTGTCAATTTCATGTCGTATTCCTCTGCTCTAACTGCTCTCTGTAGTTGTTCAAATGTTCTGATATTTTCATAGTGTATCCTTGACGCCATCTTTAGCTTCTCACTCCTCAAGGACCTCCAGAATTTCGATCTCAGCATGTCGTTCCGGTCTTCTTCACGAACATGTCCTTTATCCATGGCTCTCTGAACTATCTCCTCTAGCCTTAATCCCCATGTTGCTATCGTTTCTCCTTGTTTCTGTGTGGTGGTGTAGAATTCTGTAACACGCTTTCGCCAGCGGCAACATTTCCGAATACTCCTTCCAGCTTACTGAGTATTTCGTCCACTGTGACATGCGTTCCCATCGGCAGCAATAAAACTCTCTTTGCTTGCCCCCTTAGGGATTTCCGAATGGCCTGTGACATTACATGTTCAGGGTAAATATCTTGTCGGCTACAAGCGACTTCATATTTCCATTCTTCATAGGAGGCCTCCGTTCTTGGTTTAGGTTCCTCCCCCGAGAACACCGAAAACTTCGGGAACGAGTTGTGCCATTCCTTGTTGCTAGATTGGTTGTCCTTTCTGTCGATTGCGATGTTACTACTGTTACGATCACCCAAATTGTGTTTCCTTTCCTTAAGGTCCTTCTCTCTCCGTTCTATCTCGTTCATTTCCACTTTCAATCTACTCTCCCTCTCTGTTAGTATTTCATCATATTGTGCATATTTCTGCTGTCGTGAGGCTCTCTGTTCCTCTTCTTTCATCCTGCTCTCCATGGCTTCTAATTCCTTCTCTCGTCTGAACATGTCATCTTCCATGGTACGCAGTGTCTATAACCGTCTTTGCTGTAGTTGAACTTCTGAACTTTCGTCCATATAATCATCACTATATGATGTATAGTAGTCGTCTCTTTCCTGTTTAATAGGGTGAGTCTGTCTAGCACCGGTAACTTCAGCATAGTCAGTCTTCGATCTTGATAGCGGTGCAGCTACTCGTCCCACATATCTGTCTTCTTCCTTTGTTCTCGTACCCTTAATTCTCGTCTGTTCCATGGTGTCCTCCTCTTCATCACTCGTCTCGTTCCATCGCTCATAATAGTGCTTTTCAACATGAGGAATATGTCTGTCCTTCCTATACGCTCCACTCTTTGTACCCATTCTGTCTGATCGAAGGTTGTCAAATGACGTTTCTGTCCTACTACTGCTTCTCGTACGTCTTTGTTGCTCCTCTTCTTTATATCTTCGTTCGTGTACTCCAAATGTCTGAGCTTTTTCCTTTGTGGTCAGAGCTAAATCTTGCATCGCTTTTATGTTCTCTTCAATTTCTCTATTTAAATATATCCACTCTATGTCTTGTTCCTCTCTGTCGTCTCCATCTACTCCACTTGATATACTTCCTCGTTTTTCCTGGTGTCCTTTGCTCATTTTCATTGTGGACTCATGTCTCTCTTTCATCTTCTTTCCTGGTTGGCTTTCCATCTCGTCGTTTTCTGATATACTCTCCTCATCATAGAGCTATAATTCGGTCCGTACCTTTCTATCAGCCCTCCTTCTGTCTGTTCCATAGTTCTCCTCTGTATTGTCAGTAACTTCGACGTTGTGTCTCCTTGTCGTGCTTCTTCCAGTCGTTCTCGATCCAGATAATTCCCTAAGACGGCGAAGTACATCTTCATCACCATGATATGATCTCTCGAGTTGCGTTTCACTAACTTTATTTGAACACGCACGACTCTGAGAATCACTGGCGAATCGCGACCGATACTTTCCAACACTGTTTAGATCATCACGACCTTGACGTTCTCTTGAAGAACTGTTTCTCTCAGTTTTTCTTTCCGCTTCTCCTCTAATTCTCCTTCTTGCTACTACACATTCCTCACGTTGCCTTCGTAATTCTACCATTTCCGCCTCCATGCTATTCCGTACTTCCTCCTCTGCTATCCTTCGTTCCCTCCTTAATCTCCTCCGATCTCTTTCTTCCCGCTTTTCACAAAGATCCGCCATGATCTTTCAATTCAAAATCAGCACAATATAGGTAAATAAATTGTCTTTGGCTTTTGGATGTCTCACTATGAATAATCACTATTTATATATATATACTACCAATGTATATGTTCACTGATTGTTCATATCCACGTCCGTTTGACTTGATCAAGTATCACTTCACTAAATAAGTTTCCATTGATGTTGCACTACGTAGATAAATGGTTCACTTTGTATAAACGTTCAGTGTATATTTCCTCACATACGTGTCCTTCACAGTTCCCAGAATTACTCTCACGTGGCTCCTGTACTAAATTGGAATTTCACTATGCAAATGCACTTCAGTTCATCCAACAAGCAATTATTTTGTTTTGTCGTTTCATTGTAATCCTGACGTCATATGACGCATTGGCGTCGGTTGCTGATCAACTTTCAGCATTTACGTCACGTTTCCAAATATTATACCACAATAGTTCACTATTTAGTTTAGTTCAACTTCACACGTTGTGTGTACAACTTCCAGAGTTCAACACCGTATTGTTCATGAAATGAATAATGATAATGGAGGAGATGATGTGTTTAAAATTTCCAACTGCATACGTCCACTCATACTAGCACACACACACTAATAACAACAAAATACGCGAAAATACGATACGGCGCGGCGTCGCGAGTCAGAGATAGATACTAAGAAAATTATTTGAGCGGTTTCCGCTTTTCAAATAATTAACTGGATCAAGGTACCTGTATACTTATTTACTTTAAATAAAAAAAATCAGAATTGTATTTCTGGGGAAAAAAAATAGAACACCCTAGCGAGCCTCGAACCACCGATAAACTTCTCACTTACAATCCACAACCTGGCAGCCGACCTCGCTGACCACTGCGCTAGTCGGACAATCAACAAAACCTATTGAGTAGTTTACGATGTTATCGATTCATTTAGCGAAAAACGCGCGAACAGGGGAGTTCATGGGCAAAACAGGGTCGGAAAAAAAAATATTGTCACAAAATCAGAGTCCGCAACTATGAAAATCTGGTCGATCGGATTTTCCAACAAGAAATGTACAAAATTATTTTCCCAAAGAAGCAATATCAAGCAGTTTGGTTAGTAGTGAAATGCAGCGCTGGGCGCGGGCGATATGTCAAGCTATATGGATGTGGTTTTATGGCTGGGTATGGCTGGGCTATAGGGCTGAGGGCTATAGGGCTGAGCTATAGGGGCTGACTATAATGGGCAGGATATACAGATATATTGGCCAAATATAACGGAACATATACCATAAGAATATGTGACTTGAGATACAATATCGACAGAACAGATACAACAACCCAAAGCTCACATAATCAACTCCATGGTGTCAACAATTCCACAATTCAATGCTGGTATACACAGATACACGTGCTAACAATCGGACCGCATGTACAGATTCACATGTGCAGTGAATATGTAGTATCGATACAATTGCCAGGTAAAGGCGTATACCGTCATGGATTGTCTGAATTGTTACACAATCACTGACAAATAACTGTAAATTGACAGACTATGTGTCCTATGAGGTCTACCCGGTCATGACAACATTGCACGCAATCAAAACGGATATGAAACTGCAAAACAGAGAAAATTGACTCACCAACAGCCGACTAGTATAGTAAATCCATGTATATATCACAGTCACAGTAAAGTATATACACCTAAATAATCCACACAAATGTAACTGTCACTAATCATCTGGTCACAGATAATCCAAACGCGTCCGTGGAATAACGTTCGCAACCAATCTTCAGCTCCGTCGTACACGATTCTAGGTGTTGCTGATGTCCCGTGTCGCCGCCTCCTTCTTGGTGATCACCGGTACAACAGTTTATATGTGGATCCACTCTATCTAACACGCACGTGTAGTTGTTTGTTTACAAACAATCTCAGGGAACCGGGTGGAATATAATATATCCAATCTGATTGGCTTAGGCACTGGTCGGTGTGAGTGACGTCACACTACACATCTCATACATATTCATATCCAGAGAATACACGATGTTTACTCTTTGTGCGATTCAAATCACCGGTTTTGGTCCAATTTCACTGGCCACCATTTGTCACCGACTGGGGCTCACACGCTCTTATATGGCGGTGGTCAATAATGTAGAGTTGGCTCTACACATAAATTCCCCACGCGGGTTCTAATGGACCAATTACAAGTAAACGCCCACTGTCTTCAATCTCTGTAATTATACGATCTGTAAATATATATGAAATATATTTAAGTCAATGTAATAATATAGGCATCTGAAGACAGTGGGCGTTTACTTGTAATTTGGTCCATTAGAACCCGCGTGGGGAATTTATGTGTAGAGCCAACTCTACATTATTGACCACCGCCGGGCCGGAGCACATTTTTCTCACCCTGTGACATTTGGCGCCCAACTAGGGACCGTGACTGATATATATACTACCCAAAATGTACCAAATATGTGGAATTCAGAGACGAATTAAATATAGAATTCGGGGACGAATTCCAATTTGGTGGGGAAGTATGTCACGGTACGTAACTCACTGTGGGGAGGAAGTGTGTATTCGTGCCCGGCTAGCTCAGTCGGTTAGAGCGATGGTACGGTAAACCAGAGGTCCCAGGTTCGAGCCCCGGGCCGATGCACATTTTTCTCACCCTGTGATATTGGTGTGGAGCGCAATGGCCTGGTGGTTAGAGCGTCAGACTGCTGATCTAAAGGTCGTGGGTTCGAGCCTCACCGGAGGCGCTGCGTTGTGTCATTGGGCAAGACACTTTATCCACACTGCTCCAGTTCACCCAGCTATGAATGGGTACCGATAATTCGTAGTTGCTCTGTAAATACGAATTACCGGCTTCTCTCAAAAAATCTCTACCTCCGTTCTTTCTCCCATTCTTGGGAGACGGCATGCAAGGTCCTCGAGCCAGTGCCGCCGTTAAATATAAGCAAAACAAAAAAAAAGAAAATGTTTAGAGAGAAAAAGAAGAGGAACAGAGAGCCTCCGGTCGGATATGCATCTTTCTCACCCTGTGACATTTGGCGCCCAACGAGGGACCGTGACTGATATATATACTACCCAAAATGAACCAAATATATGGAATTCAGAGACGAATTAAATATAGAATTCGGGGACGAATTCCAATTTGGCGGGGAAGTATGTCACGGTACGTAACTCACTGTGGGGAGGAAATGTGTATTCGTGCCCGGCTAGCTCAGTCGGTTAGAGCGATGGTACGGTAAACCAGAGGTCCCGGTTTCGAGCCCCGGGCCGGAGCACATTTTTCTCACCCTGTCACATTTGGCGCCCAACGAGGGACCGTGACTGATATATACTACCCAAAATGTACCAAATATGTGGAATTCAGAGACGAATTAAATATAGAATTCGGGGACGAATTCCAATTTGGCGGGGAAGTATGTCAAGGTACGTAACTCACTGTGGGGAGGAAATGTGTATTCGTGCCCGGCTAGCTCAGTCGGTTAGAGCGATGGTACGGTAAACCAGAGGTCCCGGGTTCAGCCCCGGGCCGGAGCACATTTTTCTCACCCTGTGACATTTGGCGCCCAACTAGGGACCGTGACTGATATATATATACTACCCAAAATGTACCAAATATGTGGAATTCAGAGGTGAATTAAATATAGAATTCGGGGACGAATTCCAATTTGGCGGGGAGGTATGTCGCGGTATGTAACTCACTGAGGGGAGGAAGTGTGTATTCGTGCCCGGCTAGCTCAATCGGTTAGAGCGATGGTACGGTAAACCAGAGGTCCCGGGTTCGAGCCCCGGGCCGGAGCACATGTTTCTCACCCTGTGACACATATATCCACATACAAATCTAATATACTTTGCATATCATTCTGTCCACATTGTCATCATTTCGCGTTTTAAAACATTATTTAGCGGACGACAGTGATTTCTGTTCAGTACTGTAAGAGTAGAGTAGAATAGGGTGTATATGTATACAGAACCTGATGACATGAAGTACACACAGTGTGACAGACAACTTGTATACGGTTTGTGGGGGATGGCCCAGACCCTACCACAAACATATTACAGGGACAATAAATATTGTTGAAACCCAAAAATATATAATACATGTAACTGCAAACCAAATTACGTGAACAGCCTGAAACGTTCCAATACGGAGGCTATCACAAGTTTGATTTGATGCCGGGATTATTGCTTATCTCTATTTTCTGGATATGTTTGCCTTGTAAGTCGTAAACCTTTTAAACCTTAATATCTTAGTCATGCTGGGATTTATCAAATTCAACGTGAATCTAAAACTCTAATTGTTATACTCATTTGTTATGACGCATAGCAAATACAACAGCTTCAGAGATAATGTTTTGCAAAAATCAATCTGCTGACTTTGAGAGAATTTGGATATGTAAGAATACACCACGCGATGAAGTTGTTTTTCCTTGATTTGGAAGGAGATCGTCCTATAATGAGATGCTCTGGTAACAACGATGTGCGGAATACACTCGCAACATGTGTCTCAACATCAGAGGCAATGGCGTGCGGATTTGTCGCACGATTCGGCGCAGTATGTGAAGAAACATGTATGGCTGTTGTTCTCCACTGACGGTCTAATTGTCCAATGGGTAATGTTCTTCCAACGAGATTGTGCTGTTAAATCATGCACAGGAATTGTTAACCCTTACACAGCTATCTTAATGTTTTGTCGTCTGCTGTTTATTTTCTATTTTCCATTTTGTTATCATCAAAAACATGCTTTCACAGCACTTTAGAATAATTTACATTATGCTTTGACAGCACTTCAGAATCGTTTCCATGGGAAATGATTCTGAAATGCTGTCAAACCATATTTTGATAGAGAAAAAAGGCAAGATATAAAGCAACAGCAGACGACAATTGTTGTGTGTAGCGGTCTAATGTAATTGGTAATGTACTTCCAACGCCATTGCGCCGTTAAATCACGCACAGGAATTGTTAAATGAGCCGAATTTTGTCATTTTACTAGTAGTATTTTCACGCTTTTACCAATATGCCTGTGCATGACTTTATAACGCATTATATTGTACTTTCGAGGTAGGCGTGTGATTTGAGATTTGACATGAACGTGTTCTGTCCTTTTCTGAACATAAATCAGTCGGAGAGAGTATCATAAACACAGACATGTGGCCAAAAATGTATTGACATGTTGACTGTCCTACTTCGATTGTCAACACCGATTCCAAGGCGGCACACATTCGCATTTTTCTACCTTAAGTGTACATGTCCACTCAGTAGGCACAAGCTGTTATTTATGTCAGATACATTATCTGAGACAGTCGCTGGCAAATAAACATTCATTTACCATTACCCCAAGTATTGATTGGCATTAAAATACATTTTATATCAGACGTTAATTTAGAAACTGATATCAGGGGCGATAACCTTGTTTCCTTAACATGTTACTATTTATTCTCTGTATTTACTTTTGTATGTGCAATGATTATACTTTATAATCTGTCGAAAATATGATTTTTTCAGGTGACGTATTTAATTAGTAAAACTAATTAAAAACGTCATGCCTCATTTGCATATGAAAATAGCCTGATGCAACCGCGAGTCACTATCAGTAAATTAAACAATACTAAATTATTATATCTGTATAGCGGGAACTAGTAATTTTAGAACCTTGTGGAATAGTGATAAAATTCTTATTTTATTCTATAATAACATTTGTGCCTACTGAGTGGGAATGAACCTTTAATATCTGGATGTCGCCTAAATACGTGAATCATCCACTTCAGCTTCGCAAACCGCGCGAAGCACGTTTTATATCACCCCACCCCTCCCCACTTCACACACAGCTACACGTCCTCCCCAGCTTCATGAATCACCCCCTCCAGCTTCGTGAACCACGCATTAAGTAAAACACAACACACACGGACCCACACACACGCACCCACACCCCCACCCCCACACACACGCACGCAATCACGTACAAAAACACGGGAAGCACGCATAAATACACACATCTACAATCTCCTCAGCTTCGTGAATTACCCACGTCAGCTTTGTGAACCCCGTTATGTGACTCCACTAAGCTACATGAGTTCCCAGCTCTGTGAATACCCACCTCCAGCTTCGTGAAGCCCGCTATGTGACCCCCATCTGCTACATGAATTATAGCTCCGCGAATTCACCCCCCCCCCCCCCCCCTCCAACTTCATGAACCCCGCTATGTGACCCACTCAGCTACATGAGGTCCCAGCTGCGTGAATTCCCACCTCCAGTTCCGTGAATCTCACTATATGACATCCATGCAGCTACATCAGTTCCCAACTCCGTGAATTCCCAGCTCCAGCTTCGTGAATCCCGCTATATGACATTCACTCAGCTACATGAGTTCCCAGCTCCGTCAATTCCCACCTCCAGCTTCGCGAATCCCGCTATATGACACTCACTCAGTTGCACGAGTTACCAGCTCCGTGAATTCCCACCTCCAGCTTCGAGAATCCCGCTATTTAGCTCCCCCAACCCCCACCCAGCTACATGAGTTCCCAGCTTCGTGAATTCCCACCTCCAGCTTGACGTGAACCCCACTATAATAATCCACACTCAGCTACATGATTTCCAGCTCCGTGAAATTCCCACCTCCAGCTTCGTGAACCCTGGTATATCTTCCCCACTCAGTTACACGAGTTCTCAGCTCCGTGAATCCAGTTTCGTGAATCCCGCTATGTGACCTTGCACTCAGATACATGAGTTTCCAGCTCCGTGAATTCCCACATAGAGCTTCGTGAATCCCACTATATGACCTCCAATCAGCTACTTCAGTTCCCAGCTCCGTGAATCCCCACCTCCAGCTTCGTGAATCCAGCTATGTGACAGTCACCCAGCTACAGGAGTTCCCAGCTCCACGAATTTCCACCTCTAGCTTCGTAAACCCCTCAATATGACCTCATTCAGCTATATGACCTGGAATTACCTCCTTCAGCTTTGTGAACCCCGCTATGTAACCCCCACTCGACTACATGTGTTCCAGCTCCGTGAATACCCCACCTCCATCTTCGTGAACCCGGCTATGTGACACACACTCAGCTACATGAGTTCCCAGCTCCGTAAATCCCCACCTCCAGCTTCGTGAAACCCGCTATGTGTCCGACACTCAGCTACATGAGATCTCAGCTCCGTTAATGTCCCCCTACAGCTGCGTGTATCTCCGCTATATGACCCCCACCCATATACATGAATTCCCACCTCCAGCTTCGTGAAGCCCGCTATGTGACCCTCACTCTGCTACATGACTTCACAGTTCCGGAAATTCCCAGCTCCGTATCTTGCCACCTCTAGCTTCGTGAACCCCGCTATGTAAACCCCACTCAGCTACATGAGTTATCAGCTCCGTGAAATCCCCCTCCACCCCTCCATTTTCGTGAACCCCGCTATCTGACCCCCACCCAGCTACATGAGTTCACAGCTCCGTGAATGTCCACCTCCAGCTTCGTGAACCTCGCTATGTGTTCCCCACTCAGCTACATGAGTTCCCAGCTCCGTGAATTCCCACCTCCAGCTTCGTGAACCCCACTATAATATCCACACTCAGCTACATGAGTTCCAGCTCCGTGAATTTCCACCTCCAGCTTCGTGAACCCCGCTATATCATCCCCACTCAGTTACACGAGTTATCAGCTCCGTGAATCCAGTTTCGTGAATCCCGCTATGTGACCTTGCACTCAGATACATGAGTTTCCAGCTCCGTGAATTCCCACATAGAGCTTCGTGAATCCCACTATATGACTTCCAATCAGCTACTTCAGTTCCCAGCTCCGTGAATCCCCACCTCCAGCTTCGTGAATCCAGCTATGTGACAGTCACCCAGCTACAGGAGTTCCCAGCTCCACGAATGTCCACCTCCAGCTTCGTAAACCCCGCAATATGACCTCATTCAGCTACATGACCTGGAATTACCTCCTTCAGCTTTGTGAACCCCACTATGTAACCCCCACTCGACTACATGTGTTCCAGCTCCGTGAATACCCCACCTACATCTTCGTGAACCCGGCTATGTGACATACACTCAGCTACATGAGTTCCCAGCTCCGTAAATCCCCACCTCCAGCTTCGTGAAACCCGCTATGTGTCCGACACTCAGCTACATGAGAGCTCAGCTCCGTTAATGTCCCCCTACAGCTGCGTGTATCTCCGCTATATGACCCCCACCCATATACATGAATTCCCACCTTCAGCTTCGTGAAGCCCGCTATGTGACCCTCACTCTGCTACATGACTTCACAGTTCCGGAAATTCCAAGCTCCGTATCTCGCAACCTCTAGCTTCGTGAACCCCGCTATGTAAACCCCACTCAGCTACATGAGTTATCAGCTCCTTGAATCCTCACCTCCAGCTTCGTGACCCAGCACTATGTGACCCCCACGCCCCCCAATCAGCTACATGAGTTTCCTGCTTCGTGATCCCACCTCCAGCTGAGTGAATACCGCAATGATGTGACCCACATCAGCTACACGAGTTCCAGCTCCGTCAATCCCCACCTCCAGCTTCGTGAACCCCGCTGAACCCCCACTCGCTACATGTTCCCTGTCCCGTGAATTCCACCACTCCAGCTCGGGAATACCGCTAGTGACCCACATCAGCTCACGATTCCCCAGCTCCGTGAATCCCCACTTCCAGCTTCGTGAACCCCGCTATGTGACCCCCACTCAGCTACAGTAGTTCCCACATCCGTGAATCCCCACCTCAGCTCGTGAACCCTGCTGTGTGACCCCCACTCAGCTACATGAGTTCTCGCTCCTGAATCCCCCACCTCCAGCTTCGTGAACCCCGCTATGTCACTCGCTACAGTAGTTCCCACATCCGTGAATCCCGACCTCCAGCTTCGTGAACCCTGCCGTGTGACCCCCCCCCCCCCACCCCCCCCCCCCCTCAGGTACATGAGTTCTCAGCTCCGTGAATCCCCACCTCCAGCTTCGTGAACCCGCTATGTGGACCCCCACTCAGCTACAGTAGTTCCCACATCCGTGAATCCCCTCACCTCGAGCTTCGTGAACCCTGCCGTGTGACCCCCACTCAGCTACATGAGTTATCAGCTCCGTGAAAATAATTTCCCAATTCCAGCTTCGTGAACCCCGTGATTCCAGCTCCGTGAGTCCTCCTAGCCTTGAGAATCCCCAACCTCGGCTTCGAGTGTGTCGCTATGTAACTTCCTCACAGTTTTCGTGAACCCCTGTTCAGTTTGAAAAATTTACATTGTATAGTTTATTGTGTATAAGTGTTCATATTATATTGGCTGGAACAGATTATAGTACATACATAAACTTCCTGCTTTCGTTGCTAAGCATACAATAGCAGTGACGCACAAGTATGTAAAGAGGTAAATATCGTATGTTTACTTATTACTTGAAAACCTTCTTATACCGTGTTGTAACTCATTTCATAAATGTGACTGTGACTGGAGAAATTGGGCTTAAGGACTTTGGGACCAGTGTATATCAAGATCAGCCTGTGCATCCGCACAATCGGATCAGGATCTGCAATATTCGCCATTCCATCAATTAAACACCCGTCATGCTTCTAACAAGGAATATATATCATTATTAGGCTACAGGAGAATGCTATTCGATCAGGAGATACACTGTTCTCAAATTCCATAAGCCCCAATTTATCCAGTCACAGCCACACATGTGATATGGTACGCGTGTAATACATGTAACTCCTGCAGCGAATTTGATAGGCTCCAAATGACGTCCCTAATTGCACGATAAGGCAATGATGTATTGACGCTGACGTCATCACTTTTTAAAAGTCATTAGAAGCATCCATGACTCATTAAAATGAGTGCAGTTGCTAAAATGTGATCCCGTTTGGTACTATGAAGTGCTTACAAAGAACGGGAAACAATAGTATTATACATGTATACGTGTACCGGTATGTTTAATAGTTTTACCGACTTAAGCTATCTCTGTGAATATCTGCAGATTTTCTGCAATTTTATGCACCTCGCCATAACTCGTTCATAAATCTCATACCAAATTGAAACTCGTTTGAGATCCTGTATAATTATATTATTAAAACACATTGAAGTAAGCAATTATATTCTACCAAATAATACTATGGAATGATGTTGATTTCATCGCAACATTTGATCAGGTAAAGAGCTTTGCATTGACGAACTGATCGATAATATAATGTCTTAATAATCGTATCACGTGTCACATGGCGTTACCGAATGATGTAACGTAAACAACTCCGCGTTCTTTGCAACGAAAACTATTTTATATTTGACCAGCGACAAGCATACAACTGTACCTGATGAATAATACCAGCCTAGTTTATGTTGATATCACGTTTATCAGGCTCGGCTGGGAAACGGTAGGAATTCCTCGGCGAGCCTCGGACTTCCTACGCATTTCACGATAAACACGATATCACAATACACTTGGCTAGTATTCTCTATTTCTCCCACTTTTTCTGGCTTAAGCTATACTTATGGCTGGTCAATTCACATTTAAAATGCAATAGAAATATCCGTACGGTAATGATTTTTGCGGTATGGAAATAATGTTCAGTTGATCCCAATTATAACGAGGACGACTCGATCGAAACATAGGGGATAAAGTATGTGTTACATGTAAGATTTGGTATAATATTTACACTGTTGAACGGATGGCATATGCAGCATTGTTTTCTAGTTTTCTGTCAGATAATTAATTAGGCAATAATTAATTGGGCAATTCCCACATTGAATAAAGGTTATATTTATGTAAGTCTATTGTACCTCTTCCAAGAAGACCTATTCATTTATTCATGGATTGAGCCACTCATAAAGTGTCTATACAAAAATGTATAACTTACACATATAGGATTGTGTTAAAGGCGAGTACATGTACCTGTCAGCCAGTTTAGTAGTGAGCCTATAATTCGTGTGACTTGTTGCACATCAATACAAGGCCTCCGTGCCATTCATTGTCGAACACTTCTCGAATATCACAAACTACAGTACGAACCATAGTCTTGCAGAATGTGTTATATACATCGACTAATTGGGTAACCCTTAGAATGCTGGGCATGCACATTGTCGTCTGCTATTCGTTTGTA